>OU015748.1:120374599-120386171 GCA_907169655.1 Acomys percivali
GTGTGTGTGTGTGTGTGTGTGTGTGTGTGTGTGTGTGTGTGTGTGTGCGCGCGCGCGCGCGTCCTGCTGCTCTCTTATGCTGTCTTCTGACTCTATCATTTTAATTTACCTAAGTCTCCCTTGCTATTTTACAGTCTGCGTGGGCTTTTATATTTTATTCTTTAATCAAGGGGCAAGAACCTAGAAATTCCCAGCCCAGGCTCCAACCACCAACAAAAGTAAATAGCACAAAGGAGAGAGAGTATTGACAGCCATAGGTGATGGCTTCAAAGGGAGGGAAATTACGTACAGGACTGCTATCATAACTGCCTATAATACTGTTCAAATATAAGCAAAAATGGTTAACATCTCCATTGGGTATTTTATTTCTTGTTTTTGTGTTTTTAGGGCAGGGTTTCCCTGTGTAGCCCTCGCTGTCCTGACACTAGCTCTGTGGTCCGGGCTGGCCTTGAACTCAGAGATCCTCCTGCTGTGTCTCCTACATTCTGAGATTAAAGACACACAGCTCTCCATAGAATATTTTAAGTGTTTACCCAACAGTTGTTCAATATTAATCCATTGTATGTCAATACTAGGAAACAAGTAATCAAAACTAAACCAAACAAAGCATTACCTCAGCTGGAGATGGGCTCCTCACAGGCATGAGACCCTAAGTTTGGTTCTAAACCAAAATAAAAACAAATACATTAGCGATGTATCTCACACTCTAGAAGTTAAGTCCAAGATCAAGGTACAGGCAGTCTGATGAGGGGTAAGGGGCTCGCTTCTGCTTCTGAGGTGGGAGTGGGGGGGGTTGGCTTGGTGTCAGTGTGCTCTGGGGGGTGTGGCACTACTCCTCAAAGGGCAGAAGACCAAACAGTACCTATAGGTCCTTTCTGTGGGCTGCAACCTTTTTCAAAACTATTTTATTTGGGGTTCTTTAAATGCTTATACCTCCCTTCCAACCCACCTAACCTAGATGGGAGAGAAAAGAGGTTTATGGGAACAAGAGAAGTAGACCTTGTTGAACTCAGTTCCTGGGAGTGATTCCCCTGGCACAGTCAGCAGGATTTCAGCAGACCAGCAAGTCCACCAAAGTTGCTGCTGGAACCTGGAACAGCAGCCAGAATTCTGGATCAGCAGCAGGAACCTGGGGCCTCAAAACCTTCACTGGAGCATCTCGAAGTAGAGCGATGAACAGCCAAACAAAACCAAGATCCAAGAAGCCCCATATATACACATATATCTCCCCTCAGAGTCTGTATTAGGATGTGTTTCAGCTGGCAAAACCCAAGCCCCACACCCCACGAAGTGGTTTAACTTCTAAGTGGATAAACATTACCTGTTCTCTCACAAGTCTGTTCCCCATCCCACACTTGGGATCAAAACAAAAACATGTTTATATCCACTATACCTTTCTATAGAGGCATTAAGCTGTCATGAAGGCAGAACCCTCTAGACCCGAACAGCTCCCATCAGGCCGTACCTCCCAGAGCCATCACACAGGAAATTAATCAGATAACAGGTGAAGCTGAGGCGGACACACTCAAACTCCAAAGCTAGGCCTCTGCTATGGCTGTTAGCTTTGACATCTTTCAGAGCATCTCATTCTGTCCGCTTCAGATCATTTCTGTTGCACGTCATTTAGTGTTTCACAGCATGGTGTTACTAAGTTGGAACTTGAGGCAGGTGTATTACATTCTAATTTTAGTAATATTTATTAGTATAAAGATAACCTCATAGATTATTGTCCTTTGTTCAGTGTGACTCTTTGAAAATACTCTCCTCCCCGGCCCCTGATAGATTTCATAAGTAGAAGAAGAAAAATACTAGAAAACGGGCCTTGGACGATGTGTGAGCAATGCAATGAGACACAGAGAGCAACATTTCAGAACCTTCTTCTTATAGAGATGTGGTGGTTTGAGTGAAAATAGCTCATTGGGAGTGGTGCTATTAGGAGGCGTGGCTTGTTGGAGGAAGTGTGTCACTGGGGGTGGGCTTTGAGGTGTCAAATGCCATTCCTAGTCTCTCTCTCTCTCTCTCTCTCTCTCTCTCTCTCTCTCTCTCTCTCTCTCTCTCTCCCTCTCTTCCTGCTGCCTGTGGATCCAGATGTAGAGCTCTCAGCTCCTCTCCAACACCATGTCTGCCTGCATGCCGCCATGCCTCCAGCCATGGCGATGAACAAAACCTCTGAAGTAAGCCAGCCCCAATGAAATGTTTTCCCTTATAAGAGTCTCCGTGGTCATGGCATCTCTTCACAGCAATAAAACCCTAGGTAAGACAGGGGTTGCCTACCTCAGAAGCACTGAATCAGGGAACAAATAAGAGGAGCATCTGAAGAGGACATTGCAGCAGAGAGGCTGTTAGAAACGGACAGACCTTTGAGTCCTGACTGCCCCACCTGTAGCTGTGCCTCTCCTTTGCACCTCCACATGCTTCTGCAGAATTCAAATGTGATGAAGAGTGAAAAGTGCCTATCAGTTACTGTGCTCATCACTGTGGCCAGACATCCGGCAAGAAACCATCTGAAAGGGCAAGGGCGTCCGCTGACAGCCTGTCGTGGTGGTAGCTCCAAGGCAGTGCGAGCATAGAACATCTGCTCCTTCACTTCTCTGCATACCAGAAAACAGAGAGAGAGAGAGAGAGAGAGAGAGGAGAGAGAGAGAGAGAGAGAGAGAGAGAGAGAGAGAGAGAGAGAGAGAGAGAGAGAGAGAGACTGGTGCTCAAAGCTGGGATGGACTGCAATTCTCAGAGCCCAGCCCTTTGTGGCCCACTTCCTACAGCCAGCCAACCCCCAGCCAACTCTTCACCCTTCCAAAAGAACACTGCCAGCTGGGTGTTTAAAGATAAGAGCCTGCTGAGGACATTTTAGCTCACACCATGACAGTACCTGAACATGGGGCGCGTGACCAAGTTATGGGTGATATTATTGGTGACTGGTGGGGGGAAATCACTACATACACGACAAAACATTCTAACCACTAAACATGTCTCCAGAGAATGCACATAGTTGGATGATTGCTAATAATTTCTTTCTGTTATCATAAAGAGGTAAAAATCCTATTGTATTAGCAATTTGCATATATCTACATGGAAGCACCTCCCAGTGTGACACACACACACACACACACACACACACACACACACACACTCACACTGAGAAGGTAGGCAGTCACTGCTCACCCCTTCCATCTCACCTCCTGTGGTGGTTTGAATAGGAATTACCCCCACAGACTCATGTGTTTGAATGTTTGGCCACAGACAGTAGCATTATTAGGAGGTGTGGCCTTGTTAGAGGAACTGTGTCACTCTGGGGGTGGGCTTTGAGTTGTCCTGTGCTTAAGCTATGCCCAGTGTGGGATCTAGTCCTCCTGCTGCCTGCAGATAGAGATGCAGAACTCTCAGCTCCTCCTCCAGCACCACGTCTGCCCGTGTGCTGCCATGCTTCCCACCATGATGATAATGGACTAAAGCTCTGAACTGTAAGCCAGCCCCAATGAAATGTTTTCCTTTATAAGAGTTGCCATGGTCATGGTGTCTCTTCACAGGTTTGGAACCCCAACTAAGACATCTCCCAAGCAAGAAAATAGTTCACGTGCATTTGCATATTTAAGAAAACATCTTCCTGGGCTGGAGAGATGGATCAGTGGTTAAGAGTTCCGCCTGCTCTTCCAGAGGTCCTGAGTTCAATTCCCAGCAACCACATGGTGGCTCACAGCCATCTATAATGTGATCTGGTGCCCTCTTCTACAGATAAAGCACTCACTTAGAATAAATAAATAAATAAATAAATAAATAAATAAATAAATAAATAAATAAACATCTTCCTTTCTAGAAGACTGTGAGGAAATGCCCATTTCTGTTGGTTTTAGCACAGCACTATTCTCTTCAGTTTTGAGTTATTCTTGCTGGAGTGGATAAAAATGTCAGCTTTCTTGCTGGAAGGCTTACTGAAACTATTTGAAATTGGTTTCTGAATTTTCAAGGAGTTCATTTACCTTAAGTACTCAGAAAATATAAAAATAGCCCATCCTCAGTGACTCAGAGCTGGTTTTCAGAGTCATGCCATTGGAGAAAAACTTTTACGAGTCTCTCGCTGCTCGGGCTATTCACAGAAGTGCTGATCACCCACCCAGTGTTATGGGCTGTCTTTTCAAGGGTGTTTGTGTGCAAAACAACCATAATAAATAGACAGTGATTCTCTCTGGAGTAAAGAATGCGTGTGCCTGCTGTAAGGTATGATGTAACGACATAGATACAACAATTTCCCTCAGAGCAAACGCCCACCCCGCTGTGTGTGCAAATATCATGTCAATTTTCCTATAGTGCCTGCCTGTTGGATATTGAGACTTGAAAAACTTAGAAAAATGATATTTTGATTATTATTACTGCACAATAAACTACCCTTCATCTCTTTGCAAGAGTCTATTGTCCCCCACAGTGTACAGGAGTCATGGCTGACTTGCAAGTTAGCAAGATCTTGTCATTGGTTGTTGAGGTGTAAGGCCAGCTTTTCTGAACTTGTGATATATGGATGTTTGGATGGAGCTACGGGACGCTGAGCAAAGTAAATGTTTCCACTCCGCTACAGCTTGCCTGCCCAACACAGACAGAACCTTTTTCTTTCCCTCCTAAAGTAAACACAACTGGGTCGTGCTGTATTTTTTTTCTCTTTATTCCTGCTGGCATTTTGTTTAAATGTTTGCATCCATATGCCTGACATGGTATTTTCTTTCACCAAGCCTTTGTTTTAAGGCGATCTTAGAAACAAATAAGATGGTAAGAGTCACGTGAAGAAGAAGCCTTAAATTCTGAGTGTTTGAGTGTCTGCCTGGAGCCCAGGCGCCAACCCAAGTTGGACAGTGACGTGACAAGAAGCAGATGTCTCTAACAGTAAGCCATTTTACTGGGGATGCTTGTTACAGCACCAAGTATTGCTTTTCCTGACGCATGCACATGTGCCATTCTGAAGTCGTGTCATGATAGTAAGCCCCTCCATATCCAAGTGGACCACAAATGCCCAGGCCTCGCATCTCCTTCCAACTTACTAAGCTTCTAGCTTCCTTCTTCTCTCCCGTTAGCCTCAGTCCCCGAGCTGGTCCTTCCCTCGACCACTCCCTCGTGGCCTCACTCTTCATCCTTCCCCACTTCTGTCATCCTTTCCTGCCCGGGAGCTCTCGGGAGGACCATGAACACTCTTGCCAACGTGTCCTTCCATCACACCACTCTGGAGAAAGTCTAAGCCCAGACCTGCTCTGGGGCAGCTTTTCCTGCCCCCCATACCTACTGCCGAGGCTGAAGGATTCCAAGCCCGGTAAACTTCTTTATTCTCTTCCCTTTGTTTCCCAGACCACAACTAAGCCGCAGTCACTTCCTCTGGGCAGTGGTTTTCAACCTTCCTGACACTGCGGCCCTTTAATACAGGTCCTCATACTGTGGTGTCCTCAGCCATAAAAGGAGTTTCGTGGCTGCTGTTATGAATCCTACGGTAAACAGCTTTGTTGTCAGAAGGCATTCAGGGGTCGTGACCCACAGGTTGAGAACCGATGCTCTAGACCTCTCAGTTTAATCACTGTTTCTCAGATTTCTATTAAATGACGCCCTCTGCTGGTTGGCAGCGGAGTTGTGGGTTTTGTTTTGGGGGTTTTTTGTAAATCAGTCTGCAGGGTCCAGACTCACCCACTTCCCAGACCCTCCCTGCTTTCTCTGGTACGCCTGCGCTCCACTGCGCATGCCCTCTTTTAGGTAGCTCCTCCCTTCACTCCCTCTTCTATTGGTTTCTCCACTCTGTGAGCCAATCAGCCATTTCTTTTTTTATAGACCGGTTAATGGCTGTGTGCCTACTTACCATGCCATTCCCTCTGCCCCCTCCCCCACGTCTCTGGTCCCCCCACTCCTGCAAGTCCCTTTTGCAAATCCTTTCTCAGATAAACTAGTTTGACCGGGTGTGGAATTCCTGAGATGTTTAAACATCTAGGTGTAGCTAGTTCTGCATTCCCCCTGGATTCCCTCCCTCTTTCATCGCTTTCTAAATTAACCAATCTCGAAGGACCCGCGAGACTGAACGTCCGTCCGCCCTTACGTCAGGGATAAAAGACTGGGACCATCTTGGCCAGTCATGCTTCCTCCTGCTGATGGGGGACATAGCACCTTCTACAGGAAGGTTGCTTTTGGGGGTACCTTGCACTTCGGTTGTGTGTGTTTCTCTTCTGACACCAAGAATACTCATTTCCAAGAGCCTTAATCTTAGCTATGCCCGAGCCTCTTGGATGTCAATGGACCTCCCACATTCTGCATCTTCAGAGCCAGGTCTCCATCCTCCTGGTTTTTTCCCCAGGCATTGAATTTTCGAGAGACGTGCCCGCACTTCCTTCTTTCTGGAGCATTCCTCAGCCCACTGCCATCTGCCTTCCTCCTCCACTTAGTTACTTTGCCAGGGTCACCTGCTCCTAAATCTAAGGAACGTTCCAGGCTTTCTCTTCCTGAAATATCCCCCTGCTGAGTTCCACCTTCCTCTCCTCTTATTTAAGGGCTCTGTGCTTCCGCTCGGCTCTGTTCCTTACCTCCTTGCCCCCTGCCCGCTTCCTGCTTTCCAGTGGCTTAACACAGATGTTGCCAATATTTTCCTTCTCTGAGTCTGTTACATATGCTCTGTTTTATTGTATCTACTCCCCAGGGCTGGCACCTAACTAACTGCCCATGCCAGAAGTCACCATCTGTGGATCAGCCTTTTCTCCTGAGTTCCAGGCTTCTTCATGTGTCTTTGGGCTGTAAAATTTCTTGCTGTTGCCTCACTTTCTTCTTTCTCAAGCACATCCTCACCATCCTTTATTGTGTGGCTCACACAAGAAGCCAGCCAGCCAGTGGTGTTCTCTTCCACCTCCTTATGCTCAGGCACCAATCCCTGAATATTGTTTCTTTTATTTTGTTTTGTTGTTGTTGTTGTTGTTTTGAGACAGGGTTTCTCTGTGTAGCCCTGGCTACCCAGGACTTGATTTGTAGACCAGGCTGGCCTTGAATTCACAGAGATCCTCCTGCCTCTGCCTCCCTCCCTGAGTGCTGGGATTACAGGTGTGTGCCACCGCACCGGCTCTGTTTCTTTTCCTACAGCTGGAAACCTCTTTCTAGAATGCTGAGTTCTTTGTACATCGTTCCAGCTGCTGAGAGCCACCACAGGACTCCACAGCTTTCAGATTAAGTCTAAAAGGAGGTGCAGTGTTGTGCTGGCCAGTTTTATGCCAACCTGACACAAGGTTTAGTCATTTGGGGGGGGGGGCGGGGACTTCAATTGAGAAAAGCAATAAACAAGTCTGTGGTGCATTGTCTTGGTTGATGAGTTACATGGGAGGGTCCAGTTCACTGTGGGCAGCACTACCCTGAGCTGGTAGTCCTAGGTGCTGTAAGAATGTAGGCTGATGAGCAAGCTATGTTCCCTGGCTTCTGCATCCACCCCTATGTGCATGAGCCCCTTCAGTTCCTGCCCTGCCTGGTGAAATAAACCCTTTCCTCTCCAAGTTGCTTTTGGTCATGGTGTTTTATCGCAGCAATAGAAATCCCAACTAAGATGCATATTCAAGGGCTGGAGAGATGGCTCAGAGGTTAAGAGCACTGCTTGCTCTTCTAAAGTTCCTGAGTTAAATTCCCAGCAACCACATGGTGGCTCACAACCATCTATAATGAGATCTGGTGCTCTCTTCTCATGGGCATGCAGGCAAAACACTGTATACTTAATAAATAAATAAATAAATAAATAAATTTTTTAAAGCTATGTATTCTATAGTGCCCTTCATAATCCCATTTCAGCCTGTTTTTCCAGATCCCCCTCTGTGGATGAAGATGTATCCAGCCATGTTGAGGGGAAGCAAACTACTTGCAGGTCAGCAGATGCAATGTGTTCTCTCTAGCTCCTCACCTGTATCCCTGCCCCCCAACTCTATCTGAACCCCACCCCTCTCTTGCCATGTTATTTTCCTTCTAGGCTTATCCTTCAAGCCCATCTTGGGTGCTGTGTCCTTCCAGGACCTTTCCTGGGTGCCCAGCATTCAGATACCACCGTCTTCCCTCTCCTACAGAGACTCGTGCACACATTTATGATTGTGTCTATGTGAGTGTGAGTGACCTGCCTGATGCAGGTATTAAATGCGAAAGATCAAGAGCTCTTCCCGAGTCTAGCTCTCTTGCTGCTGCCAGGCAATCGTCAAGGCATATTTATTTATTTATTTATTTATTTATTTATTTATTTATTTATTTTTATTTTTATTTTTATTTTTTTTACGTTTTCTCCCTGCATCCTCCCATCCCAGGCAAACAAAGTCAGTGCTACTGCTGGAGGGACCATTTCAAATGCGAAGTGGATTTATATCCCTGCTTAAAAAGGAGGCTATGAATCAGAACTGGTAGATCCTTTCAAACTCTTGCTTTCATGTGTGAATCCACGCGTTAGTTCAAAGGTGGCTTCACACAAATGGGGCTTCTGCTAAGTTTTCTAGGATTAATGGGCTATTTATTAACCAATGTAAACTATTTGTGAGGTTTTGGGGTCTTTGTTTTTGTTTGTTTGTTTGGGGTGAGGGACTCACTGTGAATTCCAGGCTAGTCTGGAACTCACTGTAGCTAAGCTAAGCCGGAATTCCCCATCTTCCTATCCTCACCTGGATGCTGGGATTCCAGATCAGCAGCACCACTCCCCTCTGAAGATTGTTCACACCAGCAAGAACGTCCCTCCACGGCCTTGTGTGGATGCGATGGGGAGGGACCAGTTAAGTGAGGAACTGTTGGAGTCAACACTGTAAACCAGCATCAGGACCACTCGATGTAATGCTCAAGATCCGCAGTGTGGGTTTTGCAGGATGAAATCTGGCTCTGCCCCTAATCCCCCTACTTGAGTCTGACACACCGGAGAGAGCTAAGTAGGGAAGAAATGTCTGGGAAGTGGCAGGTCACAGACAGCGTCTCAAAGGACTGCAACTGCAAAGGCAGCAATGCCAAAAGCATTCAGGAGACAGCGGGGAGAGGAGCTAAACGGGTTGCCCAGACACCATCTTAAGATGGATCTTTTTGCTCTTCTGTTTGTTTTTGAGATTGGTCCTTAACTACAGCATTCCCCTCTTTCCTCTCCTCCCTCCACAACCTCCTGTATGCCCACTCTCCAGTCACCTTCAAGCTCACAGCCGCTTTTCATCAGTTGTTACTGTGTTCATTTAGGGATTTGTTTATGTACATACAGTGCTAAATATAACCTCTTGAGTTGATGGAATAGTACGTGTACGTGTGTGTGTGTGTGTGTGTGTGTGTGTGTGTGTGTGTGTGTGTGTTTCCAGGGCTGACTGTTTGGCACTGCACAGCCAATTGGTGTGCTCTTCCTGGCGCGGGCCACCCCTCCTGCTCCAGTTGCCTGTAGTTCTTTGCATAGTGTTGAGGTGCTGTGGGCTTATCCCTGCCCAGTGTGGCATGTTCAGAGGTGACATCCCTGTGCAGCTCATGCTGGTGAGACTTTTATGAGTGTAGCTTCTGATGTCACTAGGAGACACAATCTCATAGCAAAGACTTATCATTTTAACATTCTGATATGAAGATAACTGGAATATAGATTGACCTAGAAAAAAATTTTAAAAGAAACCCAGTTACTATAGTATCTAGCTAATTACTTCATATTTTAAGTATATGTTCATGCTACTTAACAAAAAAGAAAAACTTCGGACAAAATAAACAACAGTTTGAGCAAAGACTCACAAACCAGGCAACCCTAGGGACCAGGTAAAGACTGGGAGATGACCACAGACAGAAAAGTTAGACAGACAGACAGACAGATAGACACACACTCACACACACACACACACACACACACACACACACACACACACACAGACAAAGGTGGTAAGAAGGGGAAAGGACAGGTAGGTTGTTCCAAAGTTACTTTCCTTCTAAGTTTAAAGGGGAGGGACTTCTTTACTGTAAGTCCTATTGGGGGGGGGGTTAGCATTCTCTCTCTCTCTCTCTCTCTCTCTCTCTCTCTCTCTCTCTCTCTCTCTCTCTCTCCCAATTTTCTCAGAAACTTAAACAATCTCACCTTCATGGAATTTTAGCATGAGTGACTCCATTTTGGCTTGGTCTGTTAGGGTCTAATGAAGGATCTCAGTGCAAATTTCACACATACATACTTTATGAGGGATGAAATTTATACATATATATATATACTGTAAGAAATGGAAATTATATATATATTAAGGGATGAAAACCTCTTATAAATGCCTTATAGAGATGGAAAATGTCCCCATAACAGAGGACAGATATCCTAACGTCAGAAGAACAAGGCTGTGACTATAGAGTGTTTATCTGTCCGGAAGGAACATGGCTCTGGGATGGTTCCTTAACACTGTCAAAAAAAATGAAAGTGGGGCTGAGAGACAACTCAGTGGTTAGGCATTAGTTACTCTTCCAAAGGACCTGGCTTTAATTCCTAGCACCCACGGTGGCTCGCAACCATTTGGGACTCCAGTAGCACAGTGTATAGACGGCGGACAGACACACATACACACAAAACTCATAAACAGAAATAAAAATAAAATACCCAAAATAATTTAAGGGAGTAGGATAAGGGAAGGAGAGAGAAAGAGACAGGCAAAATGTTTATTTGATATGTTTTGCCTTGCATGAGAACTTTCAGAAATGAAGACGGAGAATGTGAGCGCGTGTGCGGCTCCATAAATGTAACTTTATGAAAATTAAGTGAAACCAAAATGCTACAAGGTACTTTTGTCTCCAGAGAAAGTGATGGGCTGCTTAAAATATGGCCTGATGTGTGAAAGTTCAGGGTGGAATTCAAATACTGTGGGAAAGGGGCTTTTCTTCTTACCACAAAATAAACAGCTCTGCATCAGAAAAGTTTCTGTAGGAAATGAGGTCATAAGGATTTTTAACTTTCTAATCTTGGAAACTGGGAGAGAGTGAATTAATACCAGTTTTGCTATTGTTCTAAAAGACTTTTTAGAGCCACAGGTAGACAGACAGTGGGAACGTCTGGGTTAGATTCCCAGGCCTACAGTAAACGTAGCACTTCACAGTAGAGCGCAGCATCAACCAATAAACACGCAAGTGTTGGGGCTTTAAAACCTCCGAAGGCCCGTGTGGTAAAGGCTGTTCCCAGATTACTTCTGTTAGGAAGTGGTGGGATGTTTAAGAATGTGGCCCAAATGGGAGATCTTCTAAGTTACTGGAGACCTGCTCCTAAGACCACGGTAAGAACAGGGAGAGGAACGCTTTTGCCTCACAAACACTCTTCCCAGCGTATGCTGCCTCGACACAGCACCAACGTAGCAACAATTACCTACCATGGGCTGTGACCCCCCCAAAACAAGGAGGCCAAAGGAACCCCCTTTTCTTAACAATTTGATTATATCAGGTACGCTATCAAAATAATAGGAATCTCAATAAGAGATTTGACACTTTAAAAAGTCTGAGTACTGGGGCTGGAGAGATGGCTCGGAGGTTAAGAGCACCGGCTGCTCTTCCAAAGGTCATGAGTTCAATTCCCAGCAACCATATGATAGCTCACAACCATCTGTGAGATTTGGTGTCCTCTTCTGCTGTGCAG
>OU015748.1:120388892-120406750 GCA_907169655.1 Acomys percivali
AAATAAATAAATAAATAAATAAATAAATAAATAAATAAATAAATAAATAAAAAACCCTTCTGGAAAGGTAGGAGACAGCTTATTAACTGTGTGTCAAGCCTACTGCCTGATACCTTTCCAGCCAGTCTGATTCCTTTTGGGCCCCTGACACACGCTAATTGGCATTATTCCCTTAGCAGATGCTGAGCGGAGACAGAGCCAGCTTCCTGCCTCTCCTGTACTCGGCATGACATTGTCTCATAAACACCAAATGGGACTCCTTAAACAAGTCGGGTATGCTAAATGGGTACTTAGATGTATTTAGACAGCTCACTCATCCATGAATATGGCACGACTCACTGTGTGCTCTTTTGAGGGGTAAGGGAAAGAAATGTCACAAACTGGGGCACAGCAGAACATGAGCCAAATGGAAGTCAGCTATGTTGTCAACAGTATGTGCCTATGCAGCTTGGCTGTCCCTCAGCATTCACATCAGCGGTCAGTCACATAGCTCTTCTGGAAATGCATGGATTCCCTCATTTGCTAATAAATAGTAATAATTTGCTGGGCCAGACTGGTTTTGGCTGGGGGAATACAGGGATAAACAAAACAGATAAACAAACTCACTTTTGTAGAACTTCCATGGTGCGATGGGCGTAAAAATGGCTCCCATAGGCCCATGGGGAGTGGCACTATGAGGAGGCGTGGCCTTGTTGGAGGAAGTGTATCACTAGGATGCAGGCTTTGAGTTCTCCGAAGCATAAGCCTGCCCAGTGTGTCACAGTCTTCTCCTGCTTCTGCTGCCGCCACTAATCAGTTCCTTTTCCAGCACCCTGTCTACCTTCATGCCGCCATGCTTCCTGCCATGGTGACAAAGGACTAAACCTCTGAACTGTTAGCCAGCCACAGGGAAATGTTGTCCTTTATAAGAGTTGCTGTGGTCATGGCGTCTCATCACAGCACTAGAACCCTGACTAACATACACAGTAGGTAAAATGCGCATGTGCGCGCAGGTGCGTGCGTGCGTGTGATTGTGATGAATGTGGTGGAGAAAAGGGATGTAGTGAGTGTGGTCTCATCAGAAACCTTCCTGAGAGGCACAAAGGAAGCCAAGCCTGTTAGGGAGTCAGGGAACCCTGCTCAGGTAGGGGGGCGGGAAGAAGAAAAGCCTTGAAGAAGATTACTTTTGGAGCCCCGGGAGCCAAGGGGTGCAGCAGGACTGTGAGACTGGTTCTCAGAGAGCTGGGGGGGGGGGGAAGGGGGAGGGGGGGGGGCGGGGCAGTGAGGTCCCCAGCAGGCCTTGGGAAGGACTTGAGCTTGGCTGCACTGTACAGGGTTTTCAGCCAAGTGTGTCTTTGGTGTGGACCCCAGCCCTAGGAAGGCTTCTAGAATCCTGATGCGTGTCTCCAAAGCAAAGCGCAAAGCGAGCAAGTAAGAGGCTCCGAATGACAGGGATCGAAACAGAGGAGGAATGAGCCCTGTGGCGTCCTGTCTTAAGGGCTGACTCTAGGAGGGCAAAGATGGAAGGCGTGGGGCCCCGTCGATTAAGGATGAGATGGTCGGAGCAAAACGTGGGCAGATATGGAGGTAATTTGTAGGTGGAGCCAAGGGAACGTCTCCAAAGGTCAGGTATGGGATAAAAGAGCAAGGGGTTAATCGAAAATCGTTTGGGGCCTGAGTGATTGACGGACCGGAATTGTCTTTCGACTGAGATGAGAAGTGCGCAAGGCAAGAACTGAGAAGACACTTCCGGGTCGACATAAACTCTTGCGTGTGAATGCCGCTGGGCGTCAGGCATTCCCCAAATGCATCTGAGATGGGGAGGAGCTGGGGGCACGCGTAGCTGAGCGCCTTAAAGGTGGTTTGACAGCAGCTAAGTATTAGTTCGTAAGTTTCTAAATTGTTTCTGGAACGAGAGGAGATGAAGATGTCAGCCAGGAAGCCGAGAAGCTGCTCAGCCCACGCCTCTGAATCCTTCCACACTGTGACAAGAGGCTCCACTGCCTCGAGGGAATCCTGCCATCATCTTAAAACTCAAGAGAAGTACAGGATGCCGCGTCTGTAAGAGGCACCCCTGCCTCCCCCCAGTGTGAGGACTGAGCAGGCTGAGTGACACGTAGCAGGGGCTAGCCAGCCACCACATTTCCAGCTGCAAAATGGCTGACTTGATTCTTTGTGGAAATCCAAGACCCTGTGTGTGGCTATTTATGATCTCATCTTCAAAATCTCTGCAAAATTCTTTTTTTTTTTTCTTTTCTTTTCTCTGCAAGATTCCTAAGCTGCTTTATTGTTGACCGTTTACATTAGAAAACAAAACAAAGCAAGCACCCGGCAGGACACTGTCCTTCCAAACACTACATATCATAGGTATTGGTGATCCTTATTATGAATTACACGTAACAGTCAATGGCACACGGTTCCAATCGGGTCCTACAGTGCTTGAGATTTACAGCACAAATGGCTCGCAACAAACTGCTTAGCCCAGGATCAAGCAGTGTGTTTCCTCCGGGTTTGGGGGTGAGGGGAAAGTCAAAGTTATTATAAATGGTTGCTAAGGGAAAACGGTTGCTACTTTCTCCATTGATTTGAAGTAGGTCAGATTGAAAGCTGAAGATGTCCCTAAGGTTGTAATTAAGAATGAATATTAAAAATTTGAGAACAAATTAAAAAAAAAAACTGACTTCTTTTAAACTCCCACATCATAGATATTTTGTTGCATTCCCCCTCACTCTTCCCGCCTCTGGCAAGATACGTTCTTTGGAAGAAGGGACTAAGGATGGCGAACCCATTCTTTTAAGTGTGCAGCAGTGACTCAAGCACAAATGCCTTGGAGAAGTTTTGAGGCACGCAGGGTTGGGGCAATGTGTACACCCCTGCTCGTCATGTAGATCAGTCTGATGATCCTCCTCTCCCCGAAAAAGTCACATTTTCCTGCCCCCTTCCCACCCAAGCCACCCACTCTCATACAACTGGCTTAATCAAGTCAGTATGTGGACTGGTAATGTAAATTTAATTACAGCGAGCCTTGGGTAAAACACTGGCTTCTGAGGCATTTCTTGGTCTATATTGTGATAACTGGATCAGGTAGAATTATTTCATCCAGTTAAGCCCACGCAGTTACACATGAGAAGCTTCTAGCTCCTTTTAGCCCAGCAAAACACGCAGAGCTATGTGAGCCACTTTAGCAGGCTTTCCTGAAGAGCCATGAGGCAGCCAGGGAGCCTGCAGCTCCAGACCAGAGGGACAGAGGACTGCGAAGTGAGGGTCCATACACTGCACCCCATCCAAGGGGTCTAGTGACCTCCCCCACTACTGACGGGGCTCATTGTAAGTCTGACCCACACTTCCAGCCTTTGTATTGGGCCGGGATCCCCACAGAACATGCTGTGGAAAATACACAGAACCTCTCTAAAGAGCGCCTTTCCTTCGGGCATTATTTCTTCCAGGAAATCGTTGTGTAAGAGCACTTCAACACTGAGAGACATTTACCTCACAGTAAAACTCTGCATCCCTTCATGACCTGGGAGCGGTTTGGTTGCTGTTGATCTTTAGGACAAGGAGACATACATATTGGTTTTCAATAATGGCTACTGGACGGGTGGGTGAGTGAAACTGAAGTGAAAATGCCTAACCTTTTGACTAAAGAGATAAATGACCCTAGCTCAGGAAGACGGAAACATAAAGAGAAAAACAAAAGCTGACTCCGCTGGGCCTGTGGGCAGGGGCAGTCTCTGCAAGGCTGGAAAACAGCCAGATCGCTGGAGGGGAGGTAGCAAGAGCAGAGCCCTCTTGTGGAGAAGAAAGACGCTGCAGGCGAATGTGCTGCGGCAGTGGTTCTCAATCTGTGGGTCGGGACCCCTCGAGGGGAGGTCCAATCACTCATTCATAGGAGTTATATATATCGGCTACTTACATTACAATTCAAAACGGTAGCAAAATTACAGTTACGAAGTAGCCACAGAAACAATTTTATTTTTGGTTGGGAGTTACCACACCATGAGGACTCTTATTAAAGGATAGCGTTAGGAAGGTTGAGAATTACTGTACTACCCTATCTACAGCAGACCGCGTTCTGGGTCCAGACCAAATGGTTCGGATCCTAATATTCTTTGGGAGACTGCAGAAACACCTCCGAGTTCACCCTCTAAAAACAAAGGTACGTGGAAAACAGCAACTGCATTGCCACGGGACAGAGTATGCCAAGCCATTAGCACGTGCTTAGAAAGCTTTATTCTACTGTGGGTGGCGGTGGGGCTTGGGGCGGTAAGTGTAGACTTGGGCTAGCATGGGCTCCCGTCTAGATCAAGAATGATCCACTACAGAGCCACACAGGCCGTACAGCCTGAAATGGAATCTCCGACACGCATTTCAGGACAGTATTAACTAGCTTGCCCCACCTCTGTAAGGCCTCCGCAGGCGGGGAGGCTCCCGAGGAAGGCGGCACGCACAGTAATAGAATGTGTTTCTCACCCTTCCTTAACGCTGTGACCCTTCAACACAGCTCCTCATGTGGTGGTGACCCCCAGGCATAAAACTATTTCCTAGCTACTTTATAGCTAATTTTGCTACTGTTATGAATCATAATGGAAATATCTGATATTTAACCCCTATACAAGTTGAGACCCACAGGTTGAAAACCACTGATCGAGGCTATTTAACTGGCACTTGGGTCTTGGCTGCTGTCAGCCCAGGTGGCTAACACAAGGGGTCTGCCAAGCACCTCCCAGTGTTAATCTCCTTCTGGCTGCTATAGTCACTAGTAGGCAGATCTTTGCTTTGGTTTTATCTGATTATCCTCTGGGCTGGTTTGTTTCTGCCAACTTGACATAAACATATCTAGGAAGAGGGAAAACCAATCGAGGCTGGCTCCATCAGAGAGTCTGTAGGTAGGGTGCCACCCAGGGCAGGTAGTCCTAGGTGCTATGAGAAAGTAGGCTCTGTAAGCCCTAAGGAGCAAACTAGTGGGCAGCCATAGTTTGTGATTCACTTCCTGCTTCGGTTCCCCTCAACGGCTTGTGACCTGAGATATGTAAGCCATTTATTTAAACCATTTCCTCCCCAAGTTGGCTTTACTCATGTCTTTGAGAAGGACAATGCAGTTACTATGCCCCACAGCACTGGCAATGCTTAGCAACCTTGGATATTCATTACTAACTTGGTGGCCCTTCATCCTGTCATCCTATGATACAAAGGTCCTATGGACACTATAAAATTTCCTGAAAATGTATTTGGTGCTTAGCTAGAATATTACCTAATAAAAAAATGTTTAATAACGTAAGCTAGCAGTGGTACCTTGTAAAAAAATTTTTTTTAATTATTTGAGAAACTCAATTTTAAAATTAGTTTGGGAAATCCCCAAGAGGGTCTGAATTGTCCATATTATTTTTTTCCGGAAATTCAAAGCAAATTTTATGCTCTCTCTCAAATAAAAATTTTACTCTAGAAATCACGAATGACTTTTAAATGTTCAGAATACTGAAATTAATCGCTTATTCGTTTAAATGTGTTGCTATACAGTTTATAGTGAGAAGGCAGATATTTGTTTTTCATGCTCAGGGATTGCCCAGAGAAGTAGAAACAGAACAGTGGAGAAGCCTGGGCTACCACTGTGGTTGACAAGACAGTGGTCCCTATAGGCGCATATATTTGAATGTTTGGTTCTCGGTTGGCTGAAGTGTTTGGGAAGGATTAGAAGGTGGCGTCTTTTCAGAAGATGTGGGTCACTGAAGGTTTCAAAAGCTGAAGCCATTCCCGGTTAGTGCCCCCCCCCCCCCCGCCATCTGTCTGTCTCTGTCTCTCAATCTGTCCCTCCCTCCCTCCCTCCCTCCCTCCCTCCCTCCCTCCCTCCTTCCCTCTCTCCCTCTGCCTGGAGCTCGTGGGTCAGATATAAGCTCTGAGCTAGCTCTAGCACAAGCCCTGCCTGGTGCCATGTCCCCCCACCCCCATCATCTCTAGAACTGTGAGGCCCCAAATTAAGTGCTTTCCTTTATACAGGGCCTTGGTGATGGTTTTAGTCGGGGCAATACAGACATAACTAAGACAGTCCCCTAATCTACATCTTCCTAGGTGGGTTCCCAGTTGGGTTACTTGCACCACATTTGTTTTTAAAATTGTGTCCACGCTCATTATAACTTATGCTCTCCTGTTCACCTTCTCCACACACTTGCCCTGAACACTCTTCATGTGTGTGTATGTGTGTGTGTGTGTGTGTGTGTGCATGCGCGCGCGCATGCATGTAGAAGCCAGAGGTTGATGCTGGTTTTTCCTCAGTTGCTCTTCAACTTCCTGTCTGAAATCATCTCTCACTAACCCTGGAGCTCACCAACGGGGTAGACTGGCTGTCCAGGAAGCTCCAGGGGTCCACTGCTTACAGCAACCCCAACTCTCCTATCTCTGTCGCCAGGGTAACAGGTGCATGCTGCCAAGTTCAGCTTTTTCCCTGGGAGCTGGGGATCACAGTCAGGTCCTCGCCTGTGCAGAAAACACTTCGGCCTGAGCCTTCTTCCCAGGCAGCCTTCACAGTCTTCACTGTCGCTCAAAGTTTCCTTAGGAGTCATGCTGTACAAAGTGATTTACAGTAAAACGTCTATGGGAGACTAGGGAGAGTTGTTTGTTTTGTTTTTCGTTTGTTTGTTTTTCGTGAGTACATGATTTTAAACAAGCTATTAACCAGGCCACCTGGGAAAACTGCTTTCTGCACTTGCTAGACCTCCCATCTCTGTGGTGAGGAATGGCAGCAAAGTCAATGCTACTTCTCCGTTGCACACTTGGTACTCAGTAGGCGCTTAATATGTCGATCCAGTATAAATGTCTATTTAATTATTTTGTTTACCCTTGTCCTTACTATAAAAGGACTGCCTTCCTTGTAATCTCGGTGGCCCGTAGGCAATACTCTTCAATTATTCAGGAAGTATACAAGGAGTGTGTGCTGGTCCCTTTTTACCACTTGGACACACCTGAGAACAGTTCATCTCAAAGAAGAAATTGCCTCCATCAGACTGCCCTGAGGGCATGTCTGCAGGGCCTTTCCTTGACTGGTTCACTGTGGGCAGCGCCACTCCTACGCAGGCATCTTGGGACATATAAGAAAGCAGGCTGAGCGAGCCATGGCGAGCAGGCCAGTCAGTAGGCAGCATTCCTCCACGGTTCCTGCCCTGAGTGCCATCAGTGATGCCCTGCATTGGGATGTGTAGGACAAACAGGTCCTTCCCTTCCCAGGCTGCTTTTGGTCATCATGTCGCTGAAGCAACAGAAAGCAGACTGAGGCCCAGAGAAAGCTTATCTACACCCCAGGCCTTACAAAGCCATCCCTGGAAAACACCTGTATGAGTACTTAAAGAGAAATGTTCTCATGATTACTGTGATAAAAAAACAAACAAAACAAACAACAAACAACTTGATTACTTTATACAGCACTGTCCCTGTCCACATAGACCACTATAATGAGAAATAAAAGAACTGGAGCTGCCCTTGGCAAGGGGAGGAAGGAGGGAACCGGAAACAGATCTAGTGGGTTTGTTTTGTTTTTGTTTTTGTTTTTTTTAAAGACTATTGTAGTACGTTGGAAAACAATGACATTTCGGTTCTCGGCAAATGGAGCCTGCACTTGAACGCCTTGGGATATAAGCTAGCAGCGCTGTGAGCTCATCAAATTAGAAAGCTTCTGTGCCCGCTGTCACAAACTCTATGTGCGGTAGCTGCTTCCAGACTAAAAATAGCTTAAAAACGAAAGAATCAGACGCTTTGCCATATCAAAGTAATTTCAGACTTCATAATTTACAAAAACCCAAGCCATGAGTTCCAGCTTTACTCACAGGCCCATTTAGAGTCCCCATACCAACATCTTGGTTTAGAAGAAAACAGTCTATTTTAAGGAACTAAGATATTTTTTTCTTTTTATTAATAAATCCATTAACAAGCAACACTATTTTGACAGGACCCGGACACATGAAATCTGCTCTGGTCCAACTTAGCATGTGTTTCATCAAGTCAGGGAGAATGAGAATCATATGGTAGCGAAACATTTTAAATATGACTGGCAGGCTCCATCCTAAACTTCCGAGTTAATCTCTGCTTAGGAGAGTCATAAACTCTTGCTAATCTTACTTTCCCCTAAGAGTCTACGGAGAAGCCTGGCTTAGGGCCTATTGCTTAGCCTCTCCCTAAGTCACATGACCCCTGAAGGCAGCAGGGATCAGCAGCGGCTATGGCAAAGGACATGGTGGTCCCGAAGATGCAGGCTGGATCCTGTTTCAGCAGGACTCAGAGGGATCCTCCAGTCTCTCTGCCTGCTCTACCCTCATAAATTTCATCTATTCTTTTTCTAATTAATGATTTGGGAGAAACGTTTATTTGGAAAATAAGTTTCATTTTTCTATGCTCCATCAAGCAAAACTCAAAATTAAATATTGAACTGTGTCTGGGGCAGCAGAGAAGTGTAACGCAGAAGCCGAGCCAGGAGTACTCAAGTCTTTTAGCCATCTTTTTGGGATGCTAGTCTTGTGTGTGTGTGTGCTTGTGTGTGTACGCACTTGTCTGTGTCCTTGTGTGTCCTTGTGTGTGCACTTGTGGTGTACTTGTTTTTGTGTCTGCTTATACACTTGTGTTTGTATGTGTGGGCACTTGTTTGTGTGTACTTGTGTGCTTCTGTGTGTATGTGTACTTGTGTGTGTGTGTTTGTATACTTGTGTGTGCACACTTGTATGTGGGGAGGCACGATGGGTGTGTGCATGCCACAGTGGGTGTGTAGAAGTCAGAGGACAACCTTTACATGCTGGTCTTTGGTATGTTTGCCTGCCCTGCACCTGTTTGCCTGCCCTGCATCTGTTTGCCTGCCCTGCACCTGTTTGCCTGCCCTGTACCTGTTTGCCTGCCCTGCACCTGTTTGCCTGCCCTGCACCTGTTTGCCTGCCCTGCACCTGTTTGTTTGCCTGTTCTGTACCTCCCAGCTTCTGGAGAATCTCCTGTCTCTACCTCTCATCTCTCCATAGCAAGGTTCTGGAATTACTGGTGCTTGGCTGTAGCATGTAATTCTTTATTTGGGTTCTAGGGAATCCTAACCCAGGTCATCAGGCTTGACTTCTTACCTACTGAATCCCCACCCCTGCACCCCTGAAATTTTAAAATGAAAATTACAACTATTTTATATGCATATAGAAAAGAGTGAACCTTGAATCTCCTTGTCAGTGAAATACTCTAAACCCATAGAAACTTCTCGTCGGGGCTAGAGAGAGATGGCTCAATGGTTAAAAGCATGCAATGCTTTTACAGAGGTCAAGAGTTCAGTTTCCAGCTTACAACTCCTGTAACTCCAACTCCAGGGGCTCACACAGGTACTTACAGAGATACACACATACACACACACACACACACACACACACACACACACGCTGAAATAATAAAAGTAAATCTTTGAAAAAGGAAAGGAAGGAAGGTCACACCTGAGACTGTTCCCAGATTTCTCCTTGCATTCCCATCTCTCTCACTGGCTTAAGAGAATAACCCGGCTCCATAAGTCCAGGTTATTGCTTAGAAGGAAAATTATATAAAAGTTTTGAGTGATGTAAACTTACAAAGCACACATCACTTTTGTTCCTATGTTTAAAAGACATGAGATCAGGCTCCTGCTTAGAGACTGGTACTCCTAGGCACTTAGAATCCCACTCCACAACATTCAGTGCCGGGATTTATCACCATCTTTTTGGTTCCTACGTTTGCTCGAAAACAAGAGTCCTGACAACTCAGGATGTTTGCTGTTTTATTCTGTTTAAAAGTATCTTGATTTCTATCTAAGTCCATCCAGCCATAACCTGGCATCTGGGTACTAGAAGTAGCTGTGGTTGTACGTTATCACCACCTCACTCCCAGTACTAACCCCCATTTCTCTGCCAAGCCAAGCACTTATTTCCTAGGGAACAGAAGCTGGAAGGCCTTAGGGGTCCCATCTATCCAGACAAGATGCAATTTAGGAACCCTCTTCAATTACACTGCCAGAGTGGTACCAGCCCCATCACACCCCAGAGGCAGCACAGCCATGCCCTTACCTCCGAGGCTGCTGTGATCCTAATTAATCATAGCATCTCCTGAGTTTGGGTTTCTCTAAATACGGAGGAGGAGGAGAAAAGAAGATGGTCCCTGTAGCCATACCAGCTCCGTACATCTTCTAATACTTACACGGCAGCGACTACAATGAAACGTTGGCTGGCAACGTGGCTGGGAAGGAGTCTGTCTACAGGGTGAGGGATTTAAGAAGCCGTGCGGTCATTTTAAACACTGTACAATGATGCTCACAATACCGAGCCCCAGTTCTGCATCCTAGTCCCTGGGGGAGGGGCCTTCTGACCACTTTCTCCTTAACTCCCCGCCAACCCGTCCGCCGCAGAGAAGAGCTGCCACACGTCCACTATTACCAATTGTGTTCCCAGTGAGTTATCCCTGTCACAATCAACCCTCCATCCTCACCTATGCCTCCTTAGGGTGCCACTGTTGACAGTGCCCAAACTTCCCCTAGGAAGACGCCTGTTCATTCCAGCTACCCTTCTGGCTGGTTTTATTCCTTCTCCGGGGCCGTGGGTGTTTAGGTAACCATTCTTTTGGGCCCCTTATCTTCACCAGGGAGCACGCTGAGTCTGCGTTTTCCTTTGCTCCTGTCATCCACTCACTGATGTGGCCTCATGGGCAACTCACGACCCTCTCCAAACCTCCCTCATTCAAGCACCTGTGAGCTAGAGTGCTCTGTTAGCCATCTTAACCCAATCTCTATATTCCCTCATATATGGTACAGGGTCAGAAGACCATGTGACTCTGCGCTGGCGTTACCAGGAAACCAGATTCTAATACGGGGAGGAACTTGAAGCATCAATTGGTCTAAGCCCTCGGTTTCGGTGCCAGAGAGGCACACGGTTCTCTTGACAGACATGAGAGTAATCAGGTCTCCCAGGCGCACTCACTTGTACTAAAACTAGAATGTAACTGTCTTCCAAATCTGGCTGGGATGCATGGTATCAGAGTAAACTGTGATACAGAGTAAAAAAAATTTTTTAAATCTGATCACAACAAATTAAAGCTGGTTTTTCCCTCCCCCCAAGTAGAAGATAAAAGTCCCTATTGCAATACCAAGAATTTGAAGAGACATTTTCTGTACAATCTAGTCACATAAAACATTTTGAATTGCGTTTGTAAATAGGCAACTAAGACGTCCAGTTGCAAAGAATATGTATTTACACTGATTCAAGTGTCTAAAAGCACAGTCTGTTGGAGGGTCTACTTAGCAGGTCACATAACAAGATTTTACATACACACAAGCAGACGGACAAACTGGAGTCGGCTACAACAAAGCTCCAGGGAGCCACTCAGACATTTTAGTACTCACACATACATATTCGTGGCAACAAACAGTGGTGACACCTTTGTTTGTTTGTTTGTTTTTCAGTGAGATCTTTTTGTACCAGGGTACAGCGCAGAGAACACAGAAGAAGGCAGGTGGCTATACAACTAAGCCTTCCTGCAAACTACTTGCTTCGTGCTACACACGATGTGGCGTAACCCTGTGGACAGTATTAGAGTTTTGCCATTCCGGTCTGCAATGATGATTTTGGCTGAAAACCTCTATGCTAACTTTATGCTTTATAAACAACCAATTCTTCCTGTCTGCATCTTTTAAAAGTGAAAGAAGCCACTAATGTTTTTTTTTTTTTTTCCTTTACAAAAAAAGAAAGAAAGAAGGAAGGAAGGAAATCTCAACTTTGGTTCTAGTAAGTTAACAGGGTCTGTTTTTACAGAATGCTAACACGTAGCCTTGTTTTTCCTTTACCATATCCGAATAAAGGGATAGTGGCCGGTCCTACTGCCTTCAGGCCAGCTTTGAAATCATTATCAGAGACGCTGAAGGCTAAGACGCTGCTCTCCAGAACTTAAACTCTCAAAACCAACCTCATCTTTCCCCCAGCACAGTGAGCAACCAGTGGGCTTTGCTTCACTTCCTAGCAACCATCTTAAAAGACACCATTTGGTTTTCATCTCAGAAGACAAAACAGTTTCTGTCCTGCTATTGATTTTGTGGACCACACAAAGTTAAACAGGGAGAGATTAGATCATGACACCAGACAAATGCAGGGAACAAACGCAGCTAAGTGGATGCCACAAAGGGCGTGTCTGAGAACACAGAATTGACTGAGTCTGAGTCAGATTTTGCCCTTGTGGACTTTAGGATGCCCTCGGCTATAACGGTCTCACTGGGGAAAAGCTTGACTTTTCCATTCTGTCCAGCTGCGTTATCCTTCAGGGGCTCCAAAAATACCACTCTTTTACCTGCCTTCCGTTCCTCAGCAGAGCCATCACTAGTAAGGCCGGGACTGAGAATGGATGAGTGGACATGGGCACTGCTTTGGTTCTGGAGCATATTTTTCTGTCTCTTGGCTCTACATTTGCACGGGCACGGTGTCAGGTACAGATACAATAGTACCAGGACTATACTGGCCACGCAGGCAGCGAGGGTGGTAAAAGCCGTGTTAAACGCCTCATGGGCATGGGATCTGTTTATGGTGAAGTTGCTCACATTTATCATGATGTCCACGGTCTCATTTAACAGACGCTGCCTATTCATCGCAATACAGGAATAAACCCCAGCATCCTCAAAACCAGGGTTCTCTATGACCAGACTTCCGTTGTAGAACACACGGAAGTTCCCCGTGTCTTTGTCTGGTTCTAGCAGTCTGTTGTCAGGACCAACCCACACGAAGTCGGTATTCCCGTTCCCAGCCTTGCTGTCACAGTGGATAACCGCCCTTTCCCCAACCTGAGCCTCGTGAATAAAGCCGAGCGCGTGGAAGGAGCCATTGATGACGCTGTGAGAACAGTTCAGAAAACTGTCCTGGAGTAGGGACAGCTGATGCGAGTGCCTGGAGTCCAACCGCAGGCGACAAGTGTAGTCATTCTTAAAATCCATCACTGAGCTAAAGTGCCTACGGTACCAGAAGGTTAGCAGCGAGTACAGCGCGCAGTCACAGACGAACGGGTTCCCGTGGAGGTAGATGCCCCTGAGCTGTTTGCTCGGCACTAAGTTTATATGGTGCATTGGTACGGAAGGAATTCGGTTATAGGAAACATCTAAAAATGTCAGATCGGCCAGCTTGAACCTCCCGACATACAAATCCATAGGAAACTGCGTGAGGAAGTTGCCACTCAAGTAGAGTTTCTGCAAGCGGGAGAGCCCTCCGAACGCTGCCGGGTCCAGAGATGAAATATGGTTGTTGTAAAGCAGGAGCACTTCCAGAAGCTCCAGCCCTTGGAACGTGCCACTCTTCACCGACTTCAGCCTGTTGGATGACAGGTCAAGACACTTTAAATTTGGAATAGCAGAGAAGCTGCCCGTGGAGATGCTGGTGATGTTGTTGTGACGGATAATCAGGGTGCTCAGCTTGACGAACGACACCGGGATCCAGTCGGCTTCTAGAAGTCCGATCCTGTTATAGCTCAGATCCAGTCTTCTGATCAGTCTGAAAAGGCTCCCAGGCACCTTCGACAGGTTTTTGTTGGTGCAGCTGACAACGTCGGTGGCGCAGATGCAAGCAGTGGGGCACATCCCTGAGGCACTAGGGCTCACCATCACGGCGATGACCAACAAACACAGCAGCTCTCTGCAACCCGGTCTGACAGCTCCAGGCAGGGTGGGCAGTGTGTGGAACCTTAACGACATTATGGTCGCCTGAGTCTCTTCCAGTAGCTTCTCACCAGTTCAGCCTCCCACCAATCTAGTCACAATATTAAAAAAAAAAAAAACGAGAGAGGAAAGTACAAGTTAACTGCCACTAGTTAACCCTTCTGTAGTTACTTTCGTTCCAATTAACTTTTGTAATGGGTTTCTTTTCATTTTCAACAAGGGAGGCCTTTTTTTAAAAAAGAACCTGTTAAATGCATTTTTCCCTAGGTTATTTCATCTCAGTAAATTCCCCAGGTACCTTCTTCTCTCAATGCAACTGTCTCACTATCAGAAGCTCAATTTTTTTTTTTTTTTTTTAAGGATGCATTCTGCCTTAACTTCCTCCACCGACACACACACAAAATACACAATCGCATCCCATAAACAATTGAACGGAAATACTTAGCCAGCCGTCGGTCTAGCCGACCACTCACAGCGCTGGGAAGCCGCAGCGGCTCGGGAGAGGCCGCCGACGGCGGTGCGCTCGGAAGGTCTGCGCGTCCGTCTGTCGGTTCGTGCCCCGCGCGCTC
The DNA here is from genome assembly GCA_907169655.1 of Acomys percivali. Classification (NCBI taxonomy): domain Eukaryota; kingdom Metazoa; phylum Chordata; class Mammalia; order Rodentia; family Muridae; genus Acomys; species Acomys percivali. The sequence continues at coordinate 120,403,101 of OU015748.1, forward strand.
GCACTTTCCCTCCTGCTCCCGGTGGGCGGCAGCCTCTCAACTTTGGCGAGTTTCGAGGCGGCAGCGGCGCGGTGGTGTCCCCGGCTCTCTCGCTCGGCGGCTGCAGGTATCACCGGAGCTCGGCCGCGCCGGGAGCGGGGTGGGCGGCGGGTGAACCCGGCCCGCCGGTGGCGCTCGCAGGCTGCAGGGCCCGGGCTCCCGCGCCCGCCGCCCGCCTTTTATCCCGCGCGCCCGGGGTCGGGAGCGGGCGGGAGGCGGGTCCCCGCGTCCTCGCTCCTGGGGCGCCGCGGCGGGCGGAGCAGGAGGGGGGGCGCAGCCAATCGCAGAGGCGGCCCGGTGCGGGCTCCGCGCCGCCTCTCGGCCGGGTGGGACCGCAGCGAGGCCTGCGACTCTGCACCCCCAGGCCCCGCGCCCCTCGCCCCGCACCCGCGGGGGAGCCGCCCAGCCCGGTAGGGAGCCGCCCAGTCTGCCGGGGAGCCCCGCGCGCCAGAGCACGCGCGTGGTGGCCCGCAGGTGGCACCCCACCCCGACCTCAGAGCCTGGCTTAGGGGCTGGGGCGAGGGGCCTGGCGGGCGCTGTGCACCGGGTGCTTGCTGGGGTCCCCGCCCGGGTTTGGAGGAGGTGGAGGAGGAAGACAGGAGCTAGGGCCGCAGCGCGTACCCTCCGGCATCACCGGGGCTTGGGGAAGGGGGGAGGGGTGCGAAGGCGCCGCGGGGACGCCCCTCGGTTCCCTGGGAAAGTTCGAGCCCTTTTTCTAACTCTGAGAAGGCGGCCCGAGGCACCGGGCCCAATTCTAGAAGCGAAGGGGCAGGAAAGAAGGCTCCGCAGACCTTCCGGCTGGAGTGCAAAGATAAGGGCATTAGCCTTAAAAAAAAAAAAAAAAAAAAAAAAATCCAGAGTCTTGCTGGCAGGCTCCAGGACTAGGATTAATCAGCGGAGGTGGCTAAGCAGAAGGACTTGTCCCCTAGAGGCCATGCAGCCCACCAGGCTCCTGTAGACTGAGCTAGCATGCTGGGAAAGGCAGAAGCTGGACAAGGCCGTGTGAAAATGAGGCAGAGAGCTTGAGGCTGTTGAGCTTTGCGATTAAAAATCAATTTTTGTTTAAGGCTTAAACGATGGGATTTGACTGAGCCAAATGATCCATTTGGCTGTTGTATACGGATTAAAAGAAAGAAATTGCTGCCCCTACAAACCATGCTAACGGCAGTAGAAGGGACAGGGGACCAAAGAAAGGCATGCAAAATTGGGGAAGACCGTGGAAGCATAGCACATGACTGGTTATAGTACTTAAAAACTAAAATGATTGCCTCACCCCCCCCCCAAGGCACCCTTACATTTAGTGAAAACTCCCCCAGTGAGTGAGTGGCTTGGATGTGAGGGACAAGTGTGTTGTGTTTCTGGTTCCAGAATAGCTGTGTGTTTCTAAGGGAGGGCAACACGATTCATGTTAGTTTCACTTTCAGTCAAGATTGACTTAAACCGTAGGCATCCAGCCTCATGTGCCCAAAGGGTGCATTCATCACTTTCCGGGAGAAATAGGTTGAGCTTTTCTGTTAGACCACACCCCGCCCCCTGGCTTCTCAAAACAAACAAACAAACAAACAAACAAACAAACCAAACTTGGTTTCAAAGCCTTCATGGCCACAAAGTTGAATGGTAGCATAGAAATGTAAATCAAAGTACTGTTTAAATGACCAGTAAGTGACTGGGGTTCGCAGTATTTTGTTAACATCCTATTAGAAGGAAATCAGGAAGGCTGTTTATCGCAAAATTATTATTATTTTTTTTTAAAAAATGGTGTTTTTGAGAAACGGAGATAGGAAGTGATGCTACAGCCGAGGGCTGCCATTGCCCCACAGCATAATCTAGGTGTACCCAAACTCACAGGCAGGTCAATCTGATACCTGACCTTTGGGACACCCCACCCCCACCCCCACACATACATCAGAGGAAAGAGAGGTGTGAAAGTTGTGTGTGTGCTAGCATGGAGTTGAGAGGGCTGAACTTTAATAATGGCAAAAGGCTTTGGCTTATTTTGTGAAAGATCATTTTTTTCCAGGCATCCTTTAACCTTCATCTTCTAACAGATCCTACCTTAATCCATCTTCTCTTTTGCTATAACAAAATACCCCAAGCAGGGTGCTTTTTCCAAAGTCATGTCATTGAGCTCACTGTTACAGAGGCTGGATGTCCAAAGTCATTTCTCTCCCCTCGGGTTGTCCCCTCCCGTCAACATCCCATGCCACTCACAGCTTGGTAAATGGAGTGGTGGTAGCAGGGTGAAGGAGGAAGTGACCACACGGTGGCACAGCATGCCGCACAGGTTCAGGATCCAGGTTTGTTCATCTTATAACAGCGTTAGCACCTGTGGCCCCTTCAGACCCGTGACAATCCCTTCCAAGAGTGAACGAGCCTCCATGAATTAATGGTTTAAGGTTAGGCCCCGCCTCCTAAAAGTCCCACCCACCCTAACAGTCACACGTGGTCAGACTTCTATTACATGAAATTTTGTGGTGGGAGGGGTGGGGGGGAGCACACTCTAGAATCATATTCAAACCACAGCACCCCCCTCTCTACTATATGGAGAGTTCTCTGAAGGCAACTGTTTTACTCTGTCTTGGTCGCTGTGGTACAGGGGGCAGATTCTTTTTTTTTTTTTTTTTAAGATTTATTTATTTATTATTATGTATACAGTGCTCTGCTTGCAGGAGTACATGCAAGCCAGAAGAGGGCGCCATATCACATTACAGATGGTTATGAGTCACCATGTGGTTGCTGGGAATTGAACTCAGGACCTTTGGAAGAGCAGGTGGTGCTCTTAACCACTGAGCCATCTCTCCAGCCCAGGGGGCAGATTCTAAGTGGTAATGGTGCCTATCTGTTGGTTCTTAACCCTTACACTTCATGACACCTGCCTGAAAGCTTTAGAGTCCTGCATCCAGCTGTGCCTGAAAGCCACCAAACACTTCCATTTCCCTTTGTAACTGTATTCTCTACTGTCCCCCTTCTCCAGTTTTCGCAAACTATTCTGCACTGTGCTTTTATCCCTTGTGACTGACCCGGCCGCAAAGCATTCAGTGAAGGTATGAGCTGTGTGCGCGTGTGTGCGTGTGCCCTTATGTGCCCGGCTGAGCTGTGTTTGCATACATTATTTCGCTCAAGGGTCACCGGAACTGTCTCATAACCCAGGTGATAAGCAGCTGTACTCCACAAATTGTTTGAAAACGGGATGTGTTGGAATGGTCTCAAAGAGTTTTAAGTTGAGAGGCTTCCTCCTCCACTTTGGAATGAGCACCAAGGCAGATAGCTAAGCGCCGTCCCAGGCGTTAAAGTGGGACAGATGGCTGCTGGCTCTGGTCTCGTCCGAGTGATATGTTCTACTGGTGTTTTCTGACCGTTTGGTAATGACTTCAGTGGTTAGTAGGAGGTGGCTTCCCACATGGCTTGGATTTGGAATCTTGTGTGCTGAAATGGCTGTGATCATGCTGCACCTTCCTGGCCGCAGAAGCCACTCCTGGCTGGAGGCAGTGACTGAGATGTGGTCTGTGGTTTTCAATTTCTCAGGTTATATTTTTAAAAAATTGAAGAATTAGGGATCAGAGGCAAGACTTCTCTAGGGGAACAGAACTGATACAATGAATATATATATA
>OU015748.1:120422028-120440722 GCA_907169655.1 Acomys percivali
CAGTTTTCCTGTGTGTTGTCATTCTCTGAAGCTCTTTGCACTGCACCTGACACACTCTGGGCTTAGTCTGTGGGTCAAATTGAATTGCAAAATCTATTCTTGCTTTAAGAAAAATGAATATTTTAAACCAAACTACTTGGTGAGCTGTTGCTACAGCATAGGAGTAGACCACTTGTCTAGCATGCATGAGGTCCTACATTTAACCCCCTAATTTGCAAAAAAAAAAAAAAAAAGCAGACTCTTTATAAATACATATTATATTTATTTCTTGTTTAATTGACTCGTCATCTGCTTTGAGCATATTTGCTTCTTAATTGACTACTTTAATTTCATTCTGTTATGTAGTTTAGAAAATAAACTTGTACCCCACCCTTTGCGTGACTGAGCCTTGTTTCAACTTTACTTGAGATGGGGCTGGAGAGGTGGCTCATCAGGTCAGAGCATGTACTGCACTTGCACTGGACCCAGGCTCGGTCCCCAGCCGCCACTCACAACCACCTGGAACTCCAGATCAAACACAACACTTGCTAAGTAGCCATCTCAGTCTCCTTTCTGTTGCTATGCTAGAGGCACTGTGATATGGCGAGGAGCCAGTTTATTTGCCTTACACATCTCCCCACCCCCACCCCCCCAGTCCATCTCTGAGGGACGCCAAGGCAGGAATCCAAACAGGGCAGGAACCTGGAGGCAGGGACTGAAGTTGAGGCTGTGGAGGGGTGCTACTTCCTGCCTTGCTCTCCGTGGCTTGCTCAGCCTGCTTTCTTAGACTTCCAAAGACAACTTCCCCGAGTGAGCTGGGCCTTCTTGTATCAATCATCAATCAAGACAGTGGCTCACAGGCTTGTCCGCGGTCCATTCTGATGGTATATTCTCAATTGGGGTTCTCTAGCTAGTGTCAACTTGACAAAGGAACAAAAACATCTAACTAGGAAGGTGGCATTTTGCAGTTTCCAAAGAACGTTAATATTTATTTTCTTGGTTAATTCCCTTAGCAACTTGATAGATGAGTAAAAAGTAAAGTAATGGAGGATCCTGAGCTGGCTCACATTTCTACACCTTTGATTGTCCAAGTCACAACTTGACCTCAAGTCCTGTGCAGCCTGGTTCAGTGGCCGGTTGTATCCACTGAACATGCCTAACACGGCTTGTATGTCTCTCAAGATGAATGTAAACAAGGCAACACGCCCTTCAAAGCATGCAGCGTAATTTACAGTCTCCTGAGTAACTGCGTTTTTCCTTTTCCTGCCCCAGTTCAAATCACTAGATTTTAAAGAACCGGGCAGGTTAGCATCTGCCATGGGCAAACAGTGAGCTTCCTGCTAGCTCTCCCGCAAGCCACTCAGTGCAGGAGACAATGCCAGGCTGACGTTATGACGTTTACTTTAGCCCACTCCTTCCTTATTTTTGTTTCTAGGTGCTGAACTGAACTCAGTGTCTAGAACCAGGAGTTATCATTGTTTATGTACGTGTATCGAGATTCTACTTTCAGACAGCTGTAGGGACACTCGATTTCAGGGACATCTGGGCAAGTTTGAGGTATTTAAAATGTGGTTCAGTGGAGAGCTCCCAAACACCACACCAGACAGTGATTGGTAGAGACTTTTTTCAGGCCTGGTGCAGCACTGTTCTTGCACAAGGTGTGGTGTAGGTGATGCTAAGTATTCTCGCTGTATTAATTAATGCATGGATGCAGACAACCTCAGTCCCAAGGGTCTGCCTCTTCAGTGTACCCATAGCTGCTCCAAACCTCATCTATAGAGGTAGCTCTTGCCCCTCTGATAGCAGGAGCAGTGTGTGCGTGTATGCATGCGTGTGTGTGTGTGTGTGTGTGTGTGTGTGTGTGTGTGTGTGATTTGTAGTAGAAGGAAAGCGTGGAGAAACAATATATTTATGCATATTCCAAGCATCATTCTGCATTACACATCATAGCAAACATAGTGCAGCTCGCGTCAAGCCCAGTCCTGTGCCACACGGTGAGGAGGGGGTACTCGGTCTGGGGAAGTAGTTGACATGTACTGGGCCATTCATGCCACCATGGCAACTTCCTTCTATGATGATTTCTGTCTTTCACAGTCTCAGCTAGAAAGGCAACCTCAGCAGCCCTGGCCCACCCTTTTACGTGTGGGGTAGAGCCATGGACATTGAGCCTCAGGCTCCCTCATGATTTTGAGGCAAGATATAAAGGCAAGGCCAGGCTGTGGACTGTGTCGATGGCTCCATGCTCAGGGAGGGACGGGCTGGCATCAGAGCAAGCCAGAGTCAGGGACAATCAGCGATGCTTTGTAGCATTTCAAAGTTATAACAAGAGGAAGTCAGAGCTTATGGAAGAAGAAAGTAGACATGTTTTTGAAAGAACAAGACCGGTCTGGTCAAAAACCAAAGACAAAAACGAATGGATAAGCATGCCATTTGGGTGCGAAAGACCTCTCTTTCCCAACTCGGGAGGCCGTGAAGCCCAGCTGGACTTTGCTTCCTGCTTGTGGAGGTCTGTGAACTCGCTGGCTTTATCTCATCATTTTAATTTCAGTTATACTTAGAACTAGATTTGACTCCTAGCAACCAACAGGCTCTGGTTAAGGGGCAGTTCCTTCCCTGGCCACAAGTGCTTTTGGCTCAGCACTGCTCTCTCCTGTCAGGAAAGAGACATCCTGCTCTCACTGGCCAGTGTGCTGGCCCTCCAGGGCCACTGTAGAGGAACAGAGTGGTGTGACAGCCACAAGCAGCACTGGGGACTGACAAGTCACCTTCTACATCCTGCTCCAGCAGCCAGCCCCACTCACTGAACCCTCCCATTCTGCACTCTGTGTGTACCGTGTGCACTCGTCTAACGATGCGAATGCCATGGAAACACCAGTGAGGGCCGCTGTCTGGCGTGGACTTTGCACCTTAATACGGTGCCTCCGAGTCCCAGCATTCTTCTGTTGATGCCTGCCATACACCCGGTGTGACCCGAACGTTCAGGAGTATGCTTGTCCCTTGGCCACCCTTTCTGGATTCCCAACTGCCCTTGAACTCCAAGTCCTGCTAGAATTGTTTGAAGTGCATCAGGGGACAGGAAATCATTATTATTTTTTCCTTGGATGAAAGGGAGGGAGGAAGAAAGGAAGGAAGGAAAGAAAGAAAGAAAGAAAGAAAGAAAGAAAGAAAGAAAGAAAGAAAGAAAAAACCTGGACTTGGCCCAACCTCATTCACAAAATGGTGACTAAAGAAGCCAGTATCAGCATTGGAAAGGGCTTCCTGAGCTAGCATAACCGGCCATCTGGCTATTCCTAACTGCAGCGCCTCAGGCCGGAATCCATCCCAAGCCAGCCACAAAGAGGCTTTCCAGTGAAAACCCAGCAGCACACAGCACGCTGGCATTGGTGCAGATTTATGCGCATTAACACAGTGGTCCTGAAGGCTCCTCATGAGCAGCGTATAAATAACATTTCCTGGGGAAGGGCCGTTCTCACAAATTTTACTAAGACCAACAGGGGGAATTAAGTTTTAAAAGGCCCCCCACAGAAAGCATCACTAGAAACTGAGGACTGTCCAGCCACACTGTTCTAAGGGCAGAGAGGCTCAGCGATGGAGTCACTTGCCTTCAGGCTGGGCAACCTGAGTGCTAGCCCTAAGCCTACATGCACGATAGAAGAAGAGAGCTGACTTTGGTGGATTTCCCTGTCTCCCATATGCATGCTGTGACACAAACACAGGTGCGCATGCACACAAATAAGCATATTAAAAATGTTTAATACACCGTTTAGAAATACTTCCATTCATAAAGAACTGCTTCTCCCGGCAGACTATTTTGTTTTCCTTTTCTGTATCAGTAGAGGCGAGAGCAATATCCTGAGCACTGGGAAGACACACGGGAGTAAAAGAAAATGATGGTTTTGGCATGCTTTGTTCTCTACCATATCATGTCCTTGTCTCTTTTTTTTTTTGGGTACAATAGTACGATTTATTTTCTAAGCATCCCAGCTTTGCGGAAGGAGTCACTGGGTGTTGGGAAGCAGGTGAATCATCCATCCGTCTACCTCCCTTCAGTCATTGCCCCTTGTTTTCACTTTGGTTCCCTACACCCATCACTGTATTAAAAGGGACACCAGGCGTTCCTCTGTTTAAAGCATCTTCACTTCATTTGTGCTCTTTGGTTCCCAAAGTAATGAAGCGCAGTTGTTATTAACCTTGTCATGGCTCGGATCCCGTGAAAGATACTGACTTCGCGCAGACTTGAGTCACGTGCAATCGCAACCCCTGCGCCAATCAGGTGCCTTCCAAGTGGGAGGTAAGCCTAGGAAGGGAGGGTAGGAAAGAATGCTCGTGGACTGTACCCGGGAGTCTGTTTCCTCCTTGCTTGACATTTAAATAAACATTGTCTTACAAAGTTATCTGGCCATTTGGTTTCAGAGAAGGAGACTTCTTAGATATATAGCTGTCTAAGGTGTCTTATGTATCATATTAATTTCAGGGCACAATTGTTTATTATGTGTATTCTTTTCAAGGGAAATAAATATAGGTAGTGGAGGAAAACATGCTACTTGGGCCTGAACTGTGATTGGCCTGGGGTTGCCACCTACGCAATGGCCCTTGCCCTCGAGTCAGGAACTTGCTCTGGTCACTGGGATGGCACCCCTTGTGTTGAGTAGCTGTCATTGAGTCAGCGTCCCTGTCAGTAAAAGGTTCCTCCAGGGCCTCATAGCTCACTGTAGCTCTCTGACTTAATTATTTGATGCAAGACAAGCAACACACAACACACCCCAGTCGTTCCGCATTTAACAGCCCATTGCTTTGAAGCCAGTGTATATCCAATGCACTCATCACAGAGCCCCTTAACTTCTCCCAGCCTGACAGTGTCAGTGGAGGAAACTTCGGGTTGGATGGAAATTTGAGTTTGTTGAGCGTTATTCCCAAAAGGAGAACTTATGGAAAATACTTGTCTCTTCCATCTAAAGCACCCTACTGCTGACTCCCACAGAGCTTCTGTGGAGTTAAGTCTGTCTTTCCAGGTCATCATTTGACCACACATCTGCTCATCCACCACTAGCTCCAGTGGTCTACCAAACTAATATTTCTGCACCATTAGCTTTGAATACCTGAAGGCAGCTCAATGCTCGGGAAACTCTAATGAGCATGTATCCATGTGGAGGCACTCAGGTAGAGTGTATCAGAGTTTTTGACATGCTTTGCCGTGGCCTGGGGAGTAGCGACTATAGATTCCATTACCACTGCCTCCTTCCCACCCCCACCCCAATACTGTATTAGATGATTCTCCAGGCAGCACGGTGCCAGCGTGGAAAGACTCCGTGATGGCAGGAGAGTCTAGGTTTCCTTTTAAGGTCAATGTATTACAGTATCAGGTTGAACCATAGAATTGTCGGTTTGGGTAAGAAATAGTTGACTCCTGGCAGTTTCCCATGCCTCAGGCTGAAGAGCACTGGGCTTGAGTTCTAGCCTGGAGTCTACACCATGGGCTGTGGCTGGATCCTTAATGGCTGAGCCTTGGTTTGTGAAATCAGAATAACCCATGCTGTGTGGGACTGATGCGATGGTTCGCAACTACATACAGAGAAATACTGGGTCTGGATATTCAAGAAGTAGTTAATAATAGAACTCTGTTACCAACCTAAAATAAAGTAGGGTTTCTTTGCTTTTCCTCTGGCAATTTCTGCATATATGGCAAAGATGATGGTTGCTATGGTAGAGAGAAGTGGGAAATGTTTGTTTGGCAAGCATGATTTAAAAATCCCCCAAAGCCTTAATAGGCCTGCCACTCCTGTATCCACTGGTATGTCCTAGTAAGGTCACAGATTAAGTGTGACATACTCAGTAAAGGATTAAATAGGAAATGTACTGAAGAACAAGGTTTTCAAAAAAACGAAAAACAAAGCATTAGCAAACATTCTGAACTTTTGTCAGAGGACTTGGGCTGACTGGATCTCCACCATTTGAGTTATTAATAGCGATTCATTTTGCCATATTTTGAATTTATATATATATATACACACACACACACACACACACACACACACACACACACATATATTTCTTTTTTTTTTTGTTATGTTGTCACACGGTATTGGTTTGTGGAGACTTTGAAGGCTTGATGGTCCTTTGGAGAGACCAGGGTGAGGAGGGTGCCTCCCTGTAATCTGTGGCACACCTACCAGGGTGTGCTCATTAAGTGCTCCGAGGAAGGCGGTGGGCACGGCTGCCGTGCCTGGAACACAGCTCCATCTGCTTGGCCAGAAGCTGCGGTGACATCACAGGTTGTGCAGCAGTGGTAATTCAAGGCTATTTATGACCATTGTAACGGTGAAGGTCTATATTAGAAGGCCGTGTTTACAATGCCGCGCAGCAGAATGTGTCCGTGAGTCATTCCCACGGTGACATTTGGTCAAACTCATCACCCAAGTCAGGGAAATCCAAGCAGTTAGTGTCAATGCTGGGGTTCTTCCTCTTCTAAGAGCAAACTGATCCGCACACCCTGCCAAGTGGCCTCCTCCCTTCCGCATCCTTTCCCTGAGCGCAACACCATAGCCCCTCCACACGAAATATCAGGTGTGCATAATTAAGAAAGGGTATTTTTAGCACATGTTTATTGGCTCGCTGTCATTACCCCATTATGGGACTTCAATTAGTGACCCTGATGACTCATTTAAATCACAATCAGTTAAGACCCTTTCATTTGTCCGTTTAAAGGGATTTGTGGTTTAGTTAATTATCACTTCCTGGCAGCCTGAAGGTCGGCCTATTTCCTTTTGTTTCATTCTGCAGTTAATCCCCTCATTAAGGGTGATAGAAAATGAATAATTAAATATGTGCCATTTTCATATTTCAGGTAATGAGAGGCCCTCAGATCCCAGCAGACACCATAAGAGGAGAACTCAGGAAAGGGTTGAAGGCCCGGCCTCCAGCGAACATGTGAGTTTCAGCTTAGCCTCCCTGTGACAAAGCTTCCACGCGTGTACTCCCCTAAAGTGAAACCAGGTGAAAAGACAGCTTACGGGGCTAGCCTCTGACTTCATGGGCTCCTGGGACCACAACACCCAGCAAAAAGCCCCTGGGGGAAAGACCAAAACCAAAGGGGAGTGAGTGCAGCCTTCAGAGGCCTGTCCTGGGGGGGGGGGCATCTCCTAAAGCAGTGGTTCATAACCCCTCTGGGGGTCCAACGACACTTTGACAGGCATGGCATGTTAGATAACCTGCATAGCAGATATTTACAACATGATTTATAACAGTGCCAAAATTACAGTTATGAAGTAGCAACATGATGATTTTACCGTTGTGGGTCACCACAACATGAGCAAACTGTATTAAAGAGCCACCGCATTAGGAAGATTGAGAACCACCATCCTAAAGGCTCCACAGACTTGAAAACAGTACCAAAATCTGGGTACCAATCACTGAAAATATGAGCCTCGGGTGGGGGACATCCAGGTTCTCTCAGGTAGGGCTTGCAACCGGGCTAAGCATATGCAGAGGTACTTCAAGCATTCATCCCAAAGGGAATGAACAGTGCCTGACACAGTCAGCGAGCAGCACACGCTGGCTCACCACGGGGCAGCTTCTTGACGACACAGACAGATGATGTGGGGTGCAGGCCTCGGCCATGCATCCCCATGCAGTGTCCAAGCCTCCTCTGATTCACTGGGCTAGAGATTAAGGCTAAACTGTATTAGGCCCTAAATAAAAAATCTGTATCTCTGGGGTGTTAGGAAACCCAACTTCTACCAAACCTTTTTATTATGATGAAAGGACCTTTTGGGAGGTTGACGCTTTAGAAAACGGAAAGATGATACATGTGGCCCCACAAGGCTGCCTCATTGGAGGGGAGACAAAGCCTCCCACAGCAGCCTCCAGGGCACGAACTGAATTCTTGCCACAGCCCTTCCTGGACTTTTCCTTGCTACAAGAAGCCTGCTCATCCGTGATCACCCCAGGACTGTTCTGTGGGGACCAGTTGGGTGAGGCCTTCCCTCTGACTCATGCCTCCTCTATTTTTTTTTTTTTTTGAGGGGCCTTAAACTCATTCCAACCAGAAGTGTAGTCAGCCCTGCTGAGGAAGCCCTGGTCCTGTGGCGAAACAGAAGCACCTTGGTGCCTTATTGGTTCCTTTCATTTGCTGAGTCAAGACATAGAAAGTTCTCTAAAGGAAGGGCAGGTCTGGGCTGAGATGAAAAGACTCGGGGTTTGGGCGACGGAGCAGAGCGCAAAGGGTGCCTCTTTAGTAAGGAAGCAGTCAGACAGAGTCTGGGATAGGCACGGAAATTGGCTCCACGCGGGAGTGATGATGGCTAGAGTGGCCCGCCCGCGGCGAAAGGTCTCAGGGTTGGGCCAAAGTCTTGGCATTTATCCCACATCAGTGTAGAAGGCAGAGAGCAAAAGCAGAATCTGAAAGAAAAAGCTTAAGTTTACAAGAATGGCTGAGAGAATCTGACAGGAAGAAGAAGGGAGCAAGGCCTGTGGTAAACGCAGCCTCAGAACGTAAAGGAAAATAAAACGTATTCGAATAGACCGTTGATTATATGAGAAAGGGCGGCGATTATCGGTCAGAACTGAGTCTTAAAATCTGCTGTCTCATTCATTAATTTACTCAAAAATGGTCCACCCTCATTAAGACCTTTATAGGGATGTAATGCTGCTCCTTTACAATGGGGTGTGGGAAACAGCACCTCTAACCCGCTTCTGCAAGAATGAGTGTAAGAGGGAAAGAGGGTGGGAGTGACAGAGCCAACGTGCCGGCGTCCTTCAGAGGAGCACACACGTGCATGGATGTTCACACATGTGACAGATGTTCACACATGTGACGGGTGTTCACACATGTGGATGGACGTTCACACATGTGATCGGTGTTCACTGAGACAAGAAGTGTCCCACAACCTCACTTCCTCATCCGTGAGTGGAAAGCACTGGATGGTGGAGTTGGAGAGTTGTGTAAATTTTGGTTGAACAGTGTGTATCACTCAGAAAAGGAACCCTGGACAACCTCTCTTTCACTGTGTCACATTTCAGAGGAATGAACGGGACAGAAGAGTAGCGTCTCCGCCCAGAGCCACATGTGCCTGATCCACCGCTAGAAGGTAAGGGCCTGCATGGCTGTGTGGTGGCTGGTATGGGAGAGCTGACATCAGGAACTGTTTAATCGGGTGTGTTCGTTGCGTTTCTCCTTACTGTGAGCATTACACTTCTGTTTGTAGAATCAACTAGCCATGAAGTAAGCCTTGCATTAATGGCCTCTTCACTCAGGGGGCGTGAGCTGCCCAGTGGGAAGGAAAGAGGGACTTATGGGAAAGTGCAGAGTTCAGGTGGCCTCACCCCCTCTTAGTAGTAAGGGATGGGTGAGTCTCATGTAGAAGCGTCAGCAAATGTTCACCCTGTGGAGACAGGGAGCCTCCATCCAGACAATGCAGCACCCTCTGTTCCCAGGACTCCCTTCTGCATCTCTGAGGGAGTTATGCTCCCAGGGCCTCTGTGAGCCACAGTTCCACTCTCTCTGTTACCATAGTTTCATGTGTTGAAGGCCTGGCTCCTGGCTCCTGGCTATTTTGGCAGGTTCTGGAAGCTTAAGAGGTGGGGCCTAGCTAGGAAATAGGTCAGTGGGGTTCTATCTTGCCTTGCTGCCTTGCCTCTCTCTCTTCCCTATGTGTCTGCCTCTCTCTCCCTCACCGCCCTGTCTGTCCCCTCCCTCTCCCTGGCCAGCATTAGCTGAGCGCCTCCCATCCACCACACCCTTCTACTGGACTGATACCGTGAACCCAAACATTAAACCTTTAGATAGTTTCTCGGGTATCTGCACAGCAACAGAAGACTGTGGAGTGCACCCCCCAACACACAGTTTTCCCTCTCTGCGCATGGAAAGCTGTAAGAGAAAGGAAGCCGTCCCATCCGGACACAGTCCCTTCCTTCTCCGTCCACCCCTGTTTCTTCTCAGTCACTGCCTTTCACCCTGGAGGACCTGCTTGTCCCCACCTCAGGCAAACACCCTCTAGGCCCCGCTTCGTGTGTCCTCAGGCTACAGCCTTCTCTCTGTGGCATCTCTCTCCTCAGACATGTTACTCCTCCCTCCTACCCACCTACCGAGAAGGGATGCCCCACAATGCACCTTTCTCCCACCACTTAAGAGGCCTGGCCTGTTGAGGGCACAGGAAGTTGTCAGGGGACAATATGGAGGAGCTCACTTTGGAGACACTGACAAATGTCCTGTAAACGTGGAGCAAGGACCCGTGCAACTGAGAGTCTCTGAAAGGCTGGAAATGTTAGCACCGGCTCAAAAGTACTCCAGCAGTGTGATTTTCATTCGCCTCTTGTTTCATTCAGCGCAGACCACTTAAGAGATCTGTCTGGGTTATCCAGCTTGATGGTATTTCCATTTTGAAATCGGATCAAACAAATAACAGCGATAGGTAGTAAATGTCCTAAGCTTGGTTCTGCCCTTCATGTAATATTCATACCAGCACTTTCCTGCAAACTTTTAGCATTTCAGAATTAGCTAGACCCAGTCCGTTTTATGACATCCTCAGTTTTTAATGCTTGGCCATCAGACTGGTTCTTTGAAATCGCCGATTCTCTGCTGTGTACTCCCTGGACGGCCGTTAGCAACGAGGGCTGTTGGATCGTCTAATTTTCTTACCCCAATTTTCTTTCTCACAGTGTTTCTTAATTTACGATTCTGACTTCACGGTCGTCTTGGTGCTGGCTTTTACTGAGCTTTTTTTGCATCAAGACTAAAAGGTGCTCGGTTACTTGAGAGGGTATGATGGGTTCCGTCTCTAGGCCAACATTGCGCTGGCTGCTGAACAAAGCACAGGAAACATCCTTTCCTACTCACAGTCTGCTACCTACCATCTCCTTCTTTGGAGACTGGGTTTCTCGTATGTCGTTGTGTAAGGCCTTGAACTTCGTTTGGGCCCTCCCTCCTCTGCCTCTTGAGCGCTAGGGTTACAGGCTGGAGCCACCTGCACCTGGCTTATGCAGTGCTGAGGACAGAGACCATGGCTTTGTGCATGCCAGGCAGGCATGCTAACAACGGGCTCCATCCCCAGCCCTAGTGCTCCCTGGTCTCCATGGTAACAAAGCCCACTTTAGTTATCAGATGGGAGTCATGTGGTCTAGAAGAGGCCAGTTTGAACCCTTCTCCAGAATTTTCCTACCGCATCTGCTGAGAGGTTGTTGACTGTGGGATGGGGGAGTTAAAAGTCCAGCCTTCTCTTGTGGGATAATCCTCTTTCCCCGGCTCCTCCTGCTACTCCTAAACTCAGCCAGAGCAAAGCAAAAGCCTAAGAGAGGCAGAGATGAGAGACCAATAACAGAGGGAGCTCCCTCCAGCCTCACACCCCGCCTGGACCAGTCCTCCGTGGGGTGTAGGAGACCTCTGATTCTTATACCCACCTAAGTGGGTTGGAGTCATTACTGTTATTTGTTAATGGTGACTCCACGGAGACACAGAAGTCAAGCATCTGGGGGTAAATGTCTCTCATGGATGGAGAACTTAACTGTGGCGAGGCTGCCTGGAAAGTTCTTAAACCCAATCCACCGAGGCTCTTGTTTTCCTGGTTGATTTCCTTGAGGCAATTTTAATCACACCTAGCACCTTGACTCTTTGTTCCAAGTCAGGGATAGGAAGTGACAGCCTTCATATTCTCCATCATCACTGCGTGTTAGTGAAAAGCTCTGAAGTTCTGATTGGAGGCTGGATTTTGTTTGTTTGTTTGTTTGTTTGTTTGTTTGGTGAGGCTGGAATTTTGGTGAGGTCAGACTTATCCATCTCTGTGGACTACCGTGTTGCCTTTCCAGACTGGTCTGTGGGACAGGGTACCACACGCTCTGCCAGGAGTAAGAGGAGATTCTTCTCTTCCCTTCCGCAGGCCCTCTCATAGACGGCTGCCTGAAGGGCCCAGACATGAGAGGGCGCACTGAGGTGCGCTTGCTCAGGGTTTTCTCAGTTTCTCAGAAGAATCAAAAGACACTGAGCCAAATTCAGAGCATGAGGGAAGACAATAAAATACCTGACAAAAACCATCACAAAGGAGGCAGGTTTATTGTGGTCCACGGTTTGAGGGTCCATCCATCATGGCAGGAACCTCATGAGGACAGGAGCGGGAGGCAGCTGGTCACATTGCATCCACTCTCAGGAAGTGGGGGCATGGCGACGGGGGTGGAGTATTCAGCTACCTAGGACCCCAGCCCACGGAATGGCGCTGCACACACTTGTTAGGCCTTCCCCACCTCAGTTAACACAGTCAGTTGGCTCTTCCATCCAGATGGCCAAGAGGCTTGTCTCTTGTGTGATTCTGGACCTTGTCAGACACAAGCCCAGAGTCTGCTGGGTCCTAGGAGATGGTATCATTGGGCGCAGGGCCTTCTCCCTCCACTGGTGGACACCAGAGGTGGCACAGGGCCCAGCATGCAGATAGGCAGGCAGTGACCCTAGCCTCCCAATGGAAAGGAACAAGGCCTCGGGATTCAGTGCTGGTGCTCTGTGACCTGGGCTAGCCTTTAACCGGTTCCTAGGACGTCTGTTTAGAGTCGATCTTCTGGAAAGGGAAACTGTTGGAAAACTGTATTTTCACTCTGAAGACTTCTCTTATTAAATACTGAAGATGCTCTCAAACCAGAAAAATCAAGACCCTTTCTGCCAGTTACAGGCTGAATGTCCTCAGGAGAGCCATTTAACCTTCCCCAACCCTTAGCTGCCTATATGTAAAATAAAAACAAAGATAACAGTTACATTCCAGGGTTGTTTGGGGAGACAAAAATCAATATGAGAAAAGGAAAAGCTGTTTGGACACTGGGCATTTAGAATATAATAACGGATAGCAACCATGCTGCCCAGGACTTTCCTACCAGGGATGAGGAGCCTGCCCGCTTGCGTGATGATGGGGTGAGGCAGCTAAGCTTTGCAGTCTCCAGTTTCAGAACCTTGGGGTCTGCTGTTGCTGAGGGCTCTGGGAACCACAAGGGCGGACAGCACAAGGGGCGCAGAGCTGCGCAGAGCAGATGTGGGAACCTAAACAGGGACCAAGTGGTGACTCTGCAGTCTAAAGGGAAAGTCGGTTCTAGGGATGATGAAGGAAATAAGTGTTTTCTATCAGTTTCCTCTCCCAGAATCCTTTGCACCTACACAGTCTTGATATTCAGATCTCAAAACAACACAATTCCCAAATGTACCCCAAATCACCCTCTTTCTCACAGCTTTGTTCAGCTGGATGATCAGTATTTTACTTTCTGTTAATCCAATAAATTGTAGTCTATTTCCCATTTCCTTGCTCTCTGATGAGATTAAATGCCTTTTCATGCATTTATCAACCATTTGCCTGTTCTCTTAGGTTTCCATTACTTAACAAAATGGAATCATTTTAAGAGTTGGTTCAGGGCCCAGCATTCACTATGGCCATTCTACATTTCACTGCGTTTTCCTTTAAACTTCATGACATTAGTTCATCTGTTTAATTTTACAACTGTACAGTGTTCCGAGGCGGCACACATATTTTGTATGTCTTCTTTTGGGAGATTCCTTACATTAGATAAAACTCTTTCATCGTTTGGATTCATTGTGATTCAAGTCTAGAAATAAAAATTAAAGTAAACTTTATAATTTGCCATTCATCTCAGCTGGAGATTACTCTGGCTTGAGTGAAATCACCCACTTGATAGCACTTAGCATATTTTTGCTCTACTGAAAAAACAGCATGGGCGGTAGGCTTTTGAAGAAGGAAGTTTCAAGACATTTAGGATGCTCAGTTTAGGATTTTAGAAGTTCCTACTGTGTGCTTCTACGGACCTGCTCTGTCAGCAAGTCCTCTGGGTCATGTCAGTGATGGTCAGCCCCAGCTACACATTGGAAAAGCATGAAAAACTTTAAAGACAATTTAAATTTTTCTTTAGAAACAATTTTTTAAAAAAACAACACCCAAATCTGCTAAATTGAAGTATCAGAGAGTGGAATCTCTGCATTGATGCTTTCTAAAAACACTTCAGATGGTTTTCACGTGCCGTGGGAATGGGCCTTGCTTAGTGTGACGGTCTTCAATGATCTTTCTAGCAGTTGCTGCTAAGATGCTAAAATACGCTACATTGGAGCAGTGTATCAACCTCTTCTGCGATCTTTAGCCTATAAAGCAGAGCTGCTGTTTTCCCACATGGTATAATGGTATTTATAACCGGGCTCAGTGCTTGGCCAGGAAATGCTTGCTAGAGGCTGAAACCATTTATAACCTTCCTGCTTTTTCCACTCCTATCATGGTCTCTACATGAAACATTATGATGAGCTTTTTATTGAGCAAAAAAAAAAAAAAAAAAAAAAAATAGGTGATCAGAGCAGAGTGAATTAATCGTGGATGATTAGTCACATGAATTACCAATCCCAAAGGCGTGTGGCCTCTTCTTCCATCTCCACTTTGTGGCTAAATTTAAGACTTATAGCAGCAAAATGAGCTTCGTAGAGTTTGTTGTCAATGAAGAGGCAAGTACGGTAGGGTTGCAGGAAGATCCACTTCGATGGATAATTGTTTACACAGTCAGCAACTATGTAATCAGTCGATTGAAAATATATTTCTGGGCTGGCTGAGATGGCTCAGTGTGTGGAGATGCCTGCCGCCAAGCCTGACGACCTGAGTTCGGTTCCCTAAGATGATGCCTGGACCCACATGGTAGAAGGGGAGAATAAACTTCTGCAGGTTGCCCTTTGACCTCCACATACATGCCAAGGCTCATGCACTCCCCTACCCACAAAGTAAATAAACAAATATTAAACAAACAACCAAACGACTTTGGGGCTGGAGAGATGGCTCTTGTTGTTAAGGGCAGAGAGGACTTGAGTTTGATTCCTAACACATACACGGCAGCTCACAGCTATCCACAGCTCCAGGTCCAGGAGATCCAATGCCCTCTTCATGTCCATACATGTGGGCAGAACGCTCATACATAATATATATATATACACATACATACATAAATACATGCATGTATATGTGTGTATTTATATATGTATAGAATATTGTGTATAAATTTATATATAAATACACACATATATAAATGTATGTATGTGTATATATGTGTGTATATACATATATGTGTACACACACATATATACACATTAAATTTAGTCAGATGCGATGGCACACACTATCATCCCAGAACTTGAGGAAGCAGAGCCAGATGGATCTCTGAGTTCGAGGCCAGCCTGGTCTACAAAGCAAGTCCAGAACAGCCAAGGCTACACACAGAGAATCTGTGTCTCAAAACATAAAATAAAATAAAAGTATTTTCCTTAGGAGGACAGCTCGTAGTTGACAAGAACAATGTACCCAGCGTAAGATGTGTCCTAAATTTATTGATAAAAATACAGTCTTTCTGCTGAAGAAGGGACTTAGAACTGGACAGGCACAACTCCTAAAGGACAAAGATGCTCCTTATTTTCCTTACGTAGATGATGAAGATATCAAGAGTGAGAGGCATGATCTCCCTTGAATTGCAGTGTGAACTGTTTGAGACACCCCCCCCCCCGGGGTCTCCATTCGGGGACCCAACCCCCAAGGTTCCCCTGAGAAGCTGTTTTGATTATTAAGATGTGGGTTTTGCGTTATAGATCCAGGCAGCATGTTCTTATAGATGGCGTCCTGACAGCCCCTCCTCTGCTGAGTCAGTAACAGGCACAGGCAGAGGTTGGTCCATTGTGAAGTCTGGTTTTCCAGGCAACAGGTACAAGAAAATATGAGGTCACAGCACCAAAGATTTGAGCTCTCAGCTCATGCTCGCAGCGTGAAGGAATGAGCTGCGAATCTTTGAAGCTTCGTTTATATAACTTCGCATTTCAAAGAGAAATGGCGTTCCTCCTCCCACTGACTGTGGCTGCTTTGGAAGGATGACTTTTTTTTTTTTTTTTTAAAGCTGATTTTTTGTAGAACTGAAAAGTCCACTTAACATGTCAGTCGTGTTAATAATAGAGGCCCAGGCCTGCCATGAGCCTCCTGTTTCAAAGGCCCTCACAAAGTCACAAGGACTCGAAGACGTTGCCACCTTGCCCACAGGGCGGCCTCATGAAAGACAGTTGTGGAAGACAAACTCTAGGGCAATAAGAATGTAACTGTGGGCTTCTCTTACCTCAGAGGACATAAATGCTTATAGGATTTTTCTATATATATTTTTTGTGTGCATATTTTAAAACTATACTTGAATATACAAAGACAAAATATACTGAGCACTTGAAACGGAGTCTTATGTAGTCTGGAGTGGCTTAGCTCTGACCTCAGCATGCATCTTAATTTTAAGGATAGGAATCTTAGCTGCCTGCCCATCAACACCGTCTACCTGCAGAGCTCATTTCATCCTGCAAAACTGACACTCTACACACATTGACTAGAGACTTTCCGTTCCCCACCCCAACACCTGACTGCTCCGTTCCACTCCTCTGAATTAAAAGTGTCGTTCGGTGCTTGTCTGTCTGTGCCTGGCTTCTTGCATTCAGCACACTAGCCTGGAAGGAGAGGGTTTTAAAGAGCTTAGACTTTCAGGTCTCCTATGCGGCCAGCTGTGCCTGTTCAACCTGAGATGTCGCATATGTTTGCTTCTTAGTTCTGACTGGATGTAATTCTGTACCTAGCAGTGAGAAACATCGTTCACAGGTGCTCTGAACCCATCCATGGGCACCATTGGCCTTGGAGAGCACCTGTACTGTCACCTCAGGCTGAGGCAGGAGGCTGAGGCAGGGGGGTGTAAATTTAAGACTAGCAGAGTCTACACAGTGAGACCCTGCCGAAAGAAAGGAAGAAAGAGAAAGAAAGAGAGAGAGAAAGAGAAAGGAAGGAAGGTGGGTGAGGGGAGCCAGCACATCCACAGGGCCCAAAAAACCATCTGTGGGGGTGGATACGCTCCCCCACAGAGGCCAGCAGCGAAGGCAGCCCGGCTGACTCAGCTGTTGCCAGCCCCCAGCCCACAGGGGCTCTGCGCTTGATTATGGGTGTGTGTTACCATCTGGTATGTGGGTAACCGTGGTAAGGATGGGAGACTCAGACCCTCCTTGTCACGTGTCGCTGTTATTTTATTTCACTGTCATCACGCAGCCAGAACTGCAGCAGTGCAGCATCAGACCTGGGAAACACTAGATCTGCTCCCTGTTGCTCAAAGGACTCCTCTGACAAACTGACTCCGGAACATGCCTCCCCAGCCACTGAAGGGCAGCCTGTTTTCCTAACGCCTTTCAGAAATGTCCCAGTGGTTTAAACACTTTGCAGAAATGTCTCCGTTGTTGTGCGGAGTCTTCTTATTTTAAGTAAGTGCCGTTTCCCTAAGGAGTCGCTAGGCAAATTTCTGTATGGAGGAAAATACACATCTCCGTAGCCCATCCATTACCCTGGCTGTTTTCGATTCGTGAGGCAATAATTTCAGCTGCAGGTTTGCTTGTGACTTCTGTCACCGTCTGTGTGTTTGGATCTTAATACGCTGAAATTTGCATGTTTTTCCCAGGAAGACCCAAGGTACAATGTTTCACCAGAATGCCCCTTTCTTGGTTTGGTTTCTATTACTGTCATAAAGGACCATGATCAAAAGTAGATTAAGGAGGAAAGGGTTCATTTGGCTGATGCTCCTGGACCGTGGTCCATTGACACAAGCCAAGGCAGGAACTCAAGGCAAGAACCTGGAGGCAGGAACCAGAGCAGATATCACGGAAGAGCACGGCTTACTGGCTTGCTCCCTGCGGCTTATCCAAATTGTTTCTTCTTTTTTTTTTTAATGTTTTCTACGTGTACATCTATATTATTACACACACATACAAAATAAACGACATACAGCAAGAAGAACCACAAAACAGTCAGGAATTATATAATCGCTACATTCATAGTGTTTTGGCTATTTGTATTTGGTGTTTCTTAAACATGCCAGTAACAGTTGCCCAGGGGTGGGTGGTACCTCCCACTGTTGTCTAGACCCGCCAACATCAATCATTAATCAAGAAAATGCCCCACAGGCATACCTACAGACCAGACTTAGGGAGGCATTTTCCCAATTAAGACTCCTTCCCAGATATGTTTAGGTTTGTGTCAAGTTGACAAACACCATCATCTCAGCCTTCTAATATTATGACCCTGCAATAGAAATGCATGAAGTCACATTCATTATCATTGTAATACTTGCTTTATTCTTGTGTCCTTTAAAAGGCCCCTCCCTTGTCTGTTGGGCTCCAGGAAGCACTGTATTATTTAGGTGCTTCCCTTTCCCCTCAGCTGGTAGACTGAGGTGTCCCTCAGCAGCAAAGGGTCTCAACCTGTCACACACGTGGGGGAGAGGTGGATGGCCAGACCCTCACAGAGGCTGGTGCCCTGCTGTATGCAGAAGCGATGGTGGGCTAACTGGTATACCTATACCTGCACTCTTAGTCAGGTATCTAAAACTGGGTACTAGAGTTTCCTTTAAGGACACACACTCTCCTCCCAGTTATTCAGAAATGTCTCATTCATCCCCTAAAGGAGTGTCGGGTACTAAGTTAGGACTCGGGGATGTGTCAAGGCGTGCCAGAGATCCTTGGAAAGGAGCAAGAGAGAGTCTCACACTCCGGGGTATAAATATGTGGCTGAGAGACAGCTGTGGGAAGTTGCAGGGTGGACAAGACTCTGGATTTAGAAATCACAGATGAGTCAGTGTCCAGATTTTCTCTCTCTCTCTCTCTCTCTCTCTCTCTCTCTCTCTCTCTCTCTCTCTCTCTCTCTCTCTC
>OU015748.1:120440732-120456018 GCA_907169655.1 Acomys percivali
CTCTCTCTCTCTCTCTCTCTCTCTCTCTCTCTCTCTCTCTCTCTCTCACACACACACACACACACACACACTAGGCATGGGTAGTATTAGCCGCTCACAGACAGATGAGCCAGTATCCAGCTTTTCTCTCTCTCTCTCTGTCTCTGTCTCTGTCTCTTTCTCTCTCTCTCTCTCACACACACACACATACACACACACACACACACACACACACACACACACACACACACACACACTAGGCCGCTCACAGGCAGGGTCTAGCTCAACACTCAAGCTCCATTAGGGTTCTTCCTCCTTTTCTAGGTCTCTTTGCTGAACATTGATACTCTTTATTACTCCATCCCATAATGCTTCATAGCTCATTCCCTGCTTCTACCCGACACCCACTCCCCAAAAGACAAGACAGATGGGAAGGCTCCAGACGGCCTACTTTTACCACATTTGAACTGCCTTGAAGTTTATGCTCCAACTTTATGGGACATGTACATAGAGAAATATTATTCTCGGTGTGTAGTTTTGAAGACTGTGGTTTTGCGAATCACATAACATATCCAGAGGTGCACACAGGAGAAGCCTTCTGTGTGTTTTCGTGACTCCTTTTCCCTTCTGTGAGTCCCATTGTGGGGGGACACGGGGGGGGGGCACACGGGGTGGTAAACACTGAAGTTTGAGTCTCTGGAGATGTGTTGAAGATTTTCCAGGGCTAGGGAAAGACATCGAGCTGGTCTGAGAAGCACACTGGTGCGGAGAGACCAGCTGCCAGAACGGAGATCCTGGGTACACATTACACACAGCGCAGCCGAAACGCACCTTCCACCAGCCAGCCTGCGCAGAAAGAGCTGACGGTTCCCATTTGATGAGAAAGCTTGAGGCCCAGAGAGATTGCAATGAGACGAGTTTATTAGATTCAAGCCCAGGCCCTCTGCCTCCAAGTCTAGCTTGTTTGGCATCCGAGGGAAGGCCTTTCGGCTCATTAAGATCTGGCTTTCCGTTCTCAGAGTCCTGCTTTCTCACGCTCTGGTCTGTCTCCTTAGCACTCTGGGAAATACTTAGAGAACACCACCCTGGGGACTGGCCTGTGGCTGCCCTGTAACCTTTGTGCAACACACTTCATTTCCAGCTCACCAGTCGGTTGCCCTGGCTCATCCGAGGCCGCCTCCCTGCCACGCTTGCCCTGAGTGTAGCGCTTTCACCAGAGTAAGGACGTGCTCCTTTCCCAGAGGCCCTGGCACTGTTGGCCCCTCCCCCTCCAGCTGCCAAGGGGGATGGAGATCCCGGGCCACCTACACTGCCACCGACACACAGGCCTCAGGGTAAGCGTCATGGAATGAGCATCTGGCTTCCATCACGTGGCAGGCCGGCCAGTCACTCCTCATCGTCGCGTCAGGTTTTCAGGAAATTCTGCTCCCATGCTTCCTGCTGAGCAGGACTTAATGATGGGCACAGAGGTGGGAAGGTGGATGAGGGCGCTAAACCGTGTGCAGGTCAGCTGAGCGGCTTCGAAACTGTCAGTGAGAAGGAACAGCCACGAAATTAAACTCCAGCCTCCTTCACTGTGGTCTGATTGCACAATGTTGTCTAAGTGCATGGTAAGGTCCCATCGAGGCTTGATGCATAGGTCACGAACAAATGCTTTGTGATGGGCAAATAAATGGTCTCAGGGCCTTGTTTAACAGAGAGTCGCCGGCTTCTCCACATTTGCCCTCACTTAGAACCATCACAGTGATGGGGGAGTTTCGGGCATAAGAACAGAACAGTCAGCAGTTTGTATGGTTCCCGCTGGGCGGACACTTTCCTGTCTTCCTGCCCCTCCCACAGTGTTTCCCACACTTTCCCAGCCTCCTACGTTTTACGTTTTCAAAGACAAGCATAGGATGTTTGGGCATAAAGCTATGTCCGTGATGATGTGGACGGCTAAAAAGCTACAGCCATGCTCACGGGCACAGCTAGAAACTTGCTCTTAAAGAGGAAGTTGTGAATACTCAAATTCCTCAGTCTTCCTTCCTCCTTGTAGGAACATTTTCAATTAGGGAGAGAGAAGGCTCCTTTGCTTTTAGAAACAAGGCATCGGTTGTCTCTCCCTATTCCATGACAGAGGCAGGCTCCTCCCTCGCTTGTCAGCCGCGCATTCTCTACACGATGTGACAATGCAGTGATTGCTGGAACCGTCCGTTAGATCTCTCTTAGATCTCCACATAGTTCTTTCATGTGCAGGTCCTCTTACGTGTGCGCACAAAGCACGTGCGAACAACAGTCTCAGCCTCTGGCTGAGCCTCTAACCCTGTAAAGTTGTGTGGATTGTCTTACGGCCTCTGAGAACGTAAAGCTTTTTGTTTCACACCTGTCAGCCTTTGCTCCTTTAGATAAGTTTACTAAACATCTATGTTCATAAGAATAATAAAAATAAGCCGGGCTCGAGGGTACACTCTTGTAATCCCAGCACTTGGGGAGGCAGAGGTAGGTGGATCTCTGTGAGTTCAAGGCCAACCTGGTCTACAAAAGTGAGTCCAGGACAGCCAGGGCTACACAGAGAAACCCTGTCTCAAAAACAAGAAGCAAAAAAACAAAAACAAACAAAACAAAACAAAAGGCTGGGCCTGGGCGCGCACACCTTTAATCCCAGCACTTGGGAGGCAGAGGCAGGCGGATCACTATGGGTTCAAGGCCAGCTTGGTCTACAAAGCGAGTCCAGGACAGCCAAGGCTACAGAGAGAAACCCTGTTGTGAAAAAAAACAAAACAACAAACAAACAAACAAAAACAAAATGAAAAAAGAAAAGAAAGAAAAAGAAAAAATAAAGTATAGATGGGCACTGGTGGCACACACCTTTAATCCCAGCTCTCAGGAGGCAGCAAAAGGCAGGCAGATCTCTGGGTTCAAGTACAGTATACAAAGAAAGTACAAAAAGAAAATATTCCAGAATCAATCATTGTGAAGTTTTTGAGACAGAGTCTCATGTGGCTCAGGCTGGCCTCGAACTCACTATGTAGTCCAGGGTGACCTTGAACTTCTGACCCTCCTGCTTCCAATATGTTTGGCCACCATCCCCAGTCTCTGGGGCTTAGATCCGGCTCTCGTGCATTAGATAAGCTCTCCACAACTTGGGGACAGCCCCAACTGTTATGACTTCTGCCAGTACATTTCTATAGTATTTTGTTTCAAAACATCGGTTATTTTTCCTGTTTCACTTTAAAACGACCTTTATTACTAAGTTCTTTTGTTGCCCCTGTACAGTGTGCCAAGTTTCCACAACACGAGTACAGCATCTCATGGTACAAATATTACCGACACACCCTCGGCGTGCCGAGTCTTGGCTACAGAAGAGGTGCTGATAACCTCTGTCCACACCAATAATCATTTGTCCCTTCAAGAAGTGCAAAGCCTGTCAAAACACATGAGTCACTTCTAGTCTCCAAATGTCAGTCTAATAGTGCGCATGCTTTGTGGGTCACAGTTTGACAAAAGAGGACATCTTAATTATCAAGAGAGTAAAAGGCTAGTTTTGACTTGTGTTTTTAAAAAGAAGAGATTATTTTTAATATTTTAATAAAGGAGGCTGTGCAGTCCTTTGTAATAGTTTGCTACTGGCACAGTGCAAGGTTTTAATAGGTGACTGGATCACTAGAGTCAACTTGTTTGAGCATCTAAATGCTAATACTCACATTTGCTGACAAGTCAGAGTAGGGAGATCCTGGATCGTATCAGCCATGGGTATTTTTAAAAGCTGCTTGGTTTTGGAGACAATGTTTTACTCTGTAGCCCAGGCTAGACTCAAATTCATGGCCTTCCTCCCACAGACTCTAAAATGCCAGGATTATAGGTGTACAGCACCACACATGGCTTATTCTAATAGGATTTCATGTGATATCGTGTGTGTATGTTATACATATGTACATGAATGTCTGCATGTGTGTGGTGCATTGTGTCCAGGTGCACGCGCACGTGTGTTTGTGTGTGTGTGTGTGTGTGTGTGTGTGTGTGTGTGTGTGTGTGTAGATCCAGAATGACATCAGACTTTTTCCTCAGTTTATCTTCACCTTATTCTTTGAGGCAGGGTCTCTCAGTTGAGCTCACCAGCATGTCTAGTCTAGCTGAGCACTTTGTGCTGGGGGTCCCCTGTGTCTGTGTTTGAAGCTCTAGGGTGACAGGTTGGCTGTCACACCTGCCCAGCATGTGTGTGGGTGCTGGGGAACTAAACCCCAGTCCTTACGTTTTAGAGCGAGATCTTTACTGAGGCATTTCCCCGCCCCAGTGGCTTTTTATTATTTAAGAGAGAGAGAGAGAGAGAGAGAGAGAGAGAGAGAGAGAGAGAGAGAAATCTTGACAATTTTTCTCTGGTGTGCAAGAACAAGAATGCCAGTTTAACGTGCTCTTATATTTTTTATTAAGATAAAAATTTAACGAAATGTCAGGCTGAATTTTATATATGTTCTGAATTTTATATATGTTCTGATGGCTTCCCTCAGAAAGCTGCTTATACAGGTGGCAGAGAAGTGGGCAAGCCACCGGAGGCTGTGGCTTTTGTCCTGGCTATTAAGACAGGAAGTCAGGGACCGATTCCCTTTCTTCACCTGTCGAATGGGCATCCTGGTAGTTCAGCCCTTGGGAAGCTATCAGAGAGCACTAGCAGGGATAAGGAATGGACCGCACACTTCATAATCACACCTAAGTGCTGAGCATGGCTGAGGCACTCCGTCACATGGCCAAATGAGCACGCTCGAGTAATGTCCAGCCTGACGGACCTTGTTGGAGATTTAGTACTGTAGTGCTCACACTACAGAAGAGTTGCTTTAGTTTTAACTGCACACAGCATCATATTTCTCCATAGCTGTACGGAAAACACTGGGTCCACCGTAACCACTGGGTCCATCGTGACCTTCACTTTAAAGTTTGGCACTTCACATCATCCTAGAGTATCTGACGCCATAGTTTTTATGAATTAAAAGTAATAAAAAGTCATCAAGCATTTTTGCAGTGGCCTCATCTTTAACCAGAAGATACGGCGGGGGCCTACGACGATGGAGCCCATCTTCCTGCAGCCTCTACTCTCAACACTTACTGCTCCCTCTGCAGTGTGAACATTCCCCAGAGCATTCCATCAAGAAGCTTCTCTGCTGCCTGAATAAAGTCCTTCAAATCTAGAGCACAAGGGTTCAGGAGGGATATAATGCTTGGACATTGAATAAATGACTGACAGACTTGTAGTTCTGAGTTTTACTTTTAGAGCATTGGAAGACAGAGGTAAGAGGATCATAGTTCAAGGCTAGCCCAGGCTGCATATCAAGACCTTGTGTCAAAAAATCTTGATCCACCTGGGGGGGGGGTCAATATTTTTTGCACCCTTTGAACTCTGGACTAGTTCCTCTTTGCACTTTTTCCTGGCACATGGGTGAGATTGTGCCAGCACTATTTACAAGAAGAATTTTCCTTGCAAAGGGACTGCTTTTATACAAGTTGACACAATGTGTATACAAACAGAGAGAGAGAGAGAGAGAGAGAGAAATCTGGACTTAGGAATTCACTACTTTGTTCATTGATCTACTTTTTTCTCCCTTGGTGGCAATACCATGGATTTTTTTTTTTATTACTCCAGCCTTTTGCTATCACCTATCTGTTTGTTTCCTTTTATTGAAATAGATTTTTTTTCACAAGAAACAGATATACATGTAGGAATCCCATAAAAACACTAAACTGGAAGCTATAATATGTACCCAAAGGACCTGTACAGTAAAAAGAGAGAGAATATATATAATACAGTATAACATATTTCAATATAATATTAATATAACAACTAAGTATAGTAAAGTATATAAACATATATATTATACTATAACATTATATATAATATATATAAACTATACAATAAAATATATTACAATGAATATAATGATTAATATTCAGTTTATATATAATTAATATATATAAATAATATATGCTATTACGATATGTAATAAAGTGAAAAATAAATATAAACACTAAAAATTTTAAATGAGATAGAATATTTAAAAGAAGGAAAAGCCCTGACATGATATTATGAGACAAGAAACCGTCAATGATATCCATGAGCTGATTTTCTATAGCCATCTACTGCCGGGCATGAGCTTGTCCTTAAGAGTAGATTGTTTTCTCAGTGAGACTCCCCTGGAGAAAACTAAATATTCATTTGCAAGTGGTTATCAATTGGAGATAGCTTCTGGGTTACATATGGGGCTGTGTCCACCTCTCCTTTCACTTCTAGGGCTCCATGTGGTGCCGTCCCATGCAGGCCTTGTGCACACTGCCGTTGCCTCTCTGAGTTCATATGAGCTGGGATCACGTTGACTTAGAAGGCCTTGTTTTGTTGGTGTCCTGGAAGTTTACAGGCCTCTTATATAAACTACCTTATCCTCTTCAAATAAGGGTTACCTTGACTTCTTCTTCCTTTCCAATTCGTATCCTCTTGATCTCCATCCGTGGCCTTATTGCTCTAGCTAAGACTTAAAGTGCTGTATTGAGTAGGGATGGGGAGAGTGGACAGCCTCTCTAGCTCTTGTTTAGTGGAATTGCTTTGAGTAAGTGGCTAGCCACTTAAGGTTGGAATTTTTCTTCTAGTGCCTTCCGTAGGGCTGGATTTGTAGATGGATATTGCTTAAATTTTGCTTTATCATAGAATGTCTTAGTTTCTCTATCCACTGTGAATTAAAGTTTCGCTGGGTATGGTAGTGTGTGAGCTGGTATCAGTGGTCTCTTACAGTCTACAGCACATCTGTCTGTTAGTGTTTCCATTGAGCAGTCCGGTGTTTATTCTAACAGGTCTGGCTTTATGTATTGTTATATGGCCCTTTTTCCCTTGCAGATTTTAATATTCTTCCTTTGTTCTGTGTGCTTATTGTTTTGATTATTATGTGCTTAGGGGATTTCTTCTGTGGTCCCATCCATCTGGTCCTATCTCTATGCTTCTTGTTCCCTGATAGTCATTTCCTTCTTTCGGTTAGGGAGATTCTCTTCTATGGTGTTGTTGAAGACATTTTTCTGCGCCTTTGACCTGGGCTTCTTCTCCTTTTTCTGTTCTTATTATTCTTGGATTTGGGCCTTTTCATAGTAATCCCAGATTTCCTGGATGTTTTGCGCCAGGACCTTTTCAGATTCAACATCTTCTTTGACAGAGGTCTTCATTTCTTCTGTTATTCCTTTAATTTTTGAGATTCCCTCTTCCATCTGTTGTATTCCCTTGGTGATGCTTGTCCTAAATTTATCATTTCCAGATTTCCTTCAGTCTGGGTTTTCTTCATCTTTCGGGTCTTGAACTCTTTTATTCGTTTCCTTTCACTGCTCACGTTTCCATAGATTTCCTTAGATTTATTCATTTCTTCTCTGAGGACCTCTACCATAGTCGTAAAGGCTATCTTAGGGGCCTTTTTCTTGTGCTTCAGTTATGTTGGAATACTCAGGACCTCCTGTGGTGGTGTTGCTGGACTCCAGTGGAGACACTGTCCTGGGTGTCATTGATGAGTTTTTATGCAGGCGTTTAGTCACCTGGGATTTGGCAAGACTGTGGTCCCAGGTGCTGATGTCTGGTTTTGTCTTTATTGGGTGGGTGTTTTGTTCTTTGGTTTCTGTTGCCCTTTCTGGGTCTTAGGAGGGTGTGGTGGCTGTGTGTTGCCTGGAGGGAATTCTTCTGGGATCCTGGTTAGGTGTGGCCACCTGGGGTTTTGGGTAAAATATATTTCTAGGTATTAGATGGGCTAATAGCAGGGTATTCCGGAGGGAGCCCCGTGAGGGAGGAAAGCAGAGTGTTCCACCAGGATCTGCTTAGTCCTCTGGGAATAGGGCCAGAGAGTGAGGAGGAGCCATACCAGGTACCTGCTGCAGAACTGAGGAGGAGGCTGGGGCGTTGGGTTTGGAGGAGAGGAGCGAGGGTGAGGATGCCAAGCTGCTTTTCTTCCTGCTTCCCTGGCTTACCTGCTTCTCTGACAGGGCTGGCCAGTGAGTTCCAGAGAAAGCCTGCTGGAGTTGCGGGCCTGGGGTAACAGGATGGATGAGGAGGGCGCTTGGAGGAGGAGATCTGTGTGACCCGCTGAAGATGGAGCAGAGAGGATGGGAGGCTGGAGCAGGTGGTCTCCTCCAGAGTTGGGGTCAGGGGAAGCTGGGAGGTTGGAATTAGAGGAGGAAGGGATGGGTGAAGATCTACAGTTAGGCTACCAGCTTCCCTGCCTGGAAGAGCCTATGGCTTCCCAGGTAATGCCTGCTGAAGTGAGAGGGCGGGACAAAGTGATGAGTTAGGGGAAGTGGGGCTGGAGGGAAAGATCTGTGTGACCCACTGAAGCTGGGAGCAAAGAGGAAGGGAAGAGCGGGCAGGTGATCTGCCCCAGAGCTGGGGACATGATTCGTTTTGCTGTTTCCTGACATCACAGCGTATTAGCCTTTTTTTGCTGCTGTTCTTTTGCTATTGTGAGCTGTTCTAGTTCTTCTGAATTTCCATATGAACCATGGAATCTGATGTCCAATTTCAAACAAAAGAGTTGGGAGAGGTGGAACCTCTGAGGTTCCAGTTCATACTGTGATATTCTGATCCATGTGGCTTTTTGCTTACTTAGGTCTTTGGTTTTTGGGGTTTGTTGTTGTTGTTGTTGTTTCTCTCCACTATTTTTAAGTTTTTCGAGACAGGGTTTTTCTGTGTAACAGCCCCAGCTGTCCTAGACTCGCTCTGTAGACCAGGCTGGCCTCAAACTCACAGAGATCCACCTGTCTCTGCCACTGTGTGCTGGGATTAAAGGTGTGCACCACCATGCCTGGTTTTCCACTATTTTTAAAATTTCAGTTTATGGTTTCCATTTTGCGGGAGGAGGGGGTTCAGGGGGTAGCAGGGTTGCAGTGACTTTTACCATTTTATTTTTTAAATGCTGTTATAAATGCTATTTTTCTTTTATTTACTGATAGCTCATCACCAGCTAGGTGCAGAAATGTAATTGGCCTTTGCACCTGGCATTGTAACCCACATTTCTATAGTCATTGACTAGTTCCAATAACTTTTCAAAGTTAAGTCCCTAGAACTTTCTGAATAGACAGTCCTCTCTTCTTCAAGCACATTCATATTTTTTTCCAGTCTTTTCAAACAATCTTTTGGGGAAAATGAACTCTTTCTTAATGGTTTTATTATTGCATAGTTGGAGCTCTAGCATAACATCTAGTAGAACTGGTGAGAGTTGGCATCCTCGCCTTGTCTTCAGTCCTGGGGATAATGTAGTACCCGCTCACCGTTAGAGACCATGGGAACTGTGAGGTTTTCTTTAAAAGCCCCTCTTCAGGTTGAGTGCTTTCCCTCCTGTTCCTAGTTTACTGTGAATTTTTATAAGGAAGGCATTTAGACTTTACTCTCTTCATCTTAGGGGATGGTGACATGATTTTAGATTTAGTCTGATAATATATATATATATATATATATATATATATATATATATATATATATATATATATATATATATACACACACACGTCAATTAGTTTTCTAAGGTTGAGACAACCCTGAGTTCATGGAGTCAACCCCCCTTGTTAGGAAGCATGACTCTGTTGACGTGCTAGACTCCATCTGAGCGTGGCCCTTTGCTGTGCAGACTTCCTTTCCTTGTAATACCTTTGGCTTTGTGACTGGGGCAGTGCTAGCTGGAGTTAGGAGGTATTTCCACCTTGGTCATTTTCTTGAAGAAACTTTTAGAAGTCATATTTGGCTAAATTTACCAGAGAAGTCGTTTGAGCTCGGACTTTTGTGTACAGATTTTAACTTCTAATTTAAATTCTTTGGGGAACGGTTGAGGCAGGGTTTCTCTGTGTAGCCTATCTTGGACTCACTTTGTAGACCAGGCTGGCCTGGAACCTAATTTCAATTCTTTATCACATAGAGGAGTATTTTAAGAACTGCATTAGCTGTGGCCCATAAATTACTCTGTTTTGCTTGCACCTAGTGTAAGATACTTTATAATTTAATCTCTCTGTGATGTCTTCAGTTTCCAGGTATAAACTTAATCTGTTTAGTTTTTAAGTATTTGGGGATGTTGCGGTTATTCTCCTGCTGCTGATTTGTAGTTGAATTCAGTGGTTAAGGAACATATTTCATGATTTAAATCCTTTCAGATGTTTGATGTGTGCTGTGGTTTTAGCATGTTGTCTACCTGGTTAACTGCCTGAAAGTAATGCATTTTTGCTGGCGCCAGGTGAGTTGCAAAAGTCAGCTTAGCTGATGGCACTGTTGAAGGCCTCCATGCTCTTACTGCTGTTCTGGCTATCTGGTTCAATTATTGAAGGAAAGTCCACATAGCAAGCACTGCCCCACGGTACCTTTCTATGCTTCATTAGCACGTGGGAGGAGACAGTGCTGCAAGGTCCTCACGAGCATGTATCACCGTGCATAAGTGCGTCCGCCATCCATGAGAACAGTTTGAAGCTTGGCAACACTGTCCTATGGATTGGGGACTTGAAGTGACGCGTCAGCTCCGTCTCTGACATGGTCAAGAGGACTGAGTGCAGTGTTCCAGGTGCTATGGGAACGTCAGTGACTCCTGGCTCACTCACTGTACAGCTGGAGGAACCTTTGCTCAGTTACATTTGGCCACACTCTAGTACGTGTAACAGCTAAGAATGTTCTAAATGTCGAAAAGTGTTTAAGACACTAAGGTTGGAGCAAAGTCACCTCTGTCTGAGCTCTATCTGCTCAGCCTGTCTTGCCTCACTTTCCTCCCAGAGGCAATGTCTGTCACATCTCAGCCAAAGACTTAAAATACCATGCGGGGCACTGGTGAACCCTTTGTTTACCCAAGTGGTCTGCTGGGTGCGTAGAGAATGATGACGCCGTTCCCAACGCTTACTGGAGTAGACTAGTAAGCGGACTTCAACCCTGTGTCAACAGTAAGAACCAGCAAACTGCCTACAGAGCAGTTTGATATTTTTTTCCCTGCAGTTGATCCCTGTCTTATTAGTGGAATAAAAGATGTTCAGTTACCGATGTCTGTCTGGTCTTAAGACACAACTCCAGTATTCAAACCTGGATTCATGTGCTAAGTGCTGAGTTGAATCGCACATCGGAGAACTCAGGCGAACGGTGCAGTGGCGTTAGTGAGGCTTCTCCCGAGCGAACACAACCGAGAGTTGAGCTGTGTAGTAGAAACTTGAATAGGGACACAAGAACTGAGGAGGAAGCACAGGAAGTCAACTTGGAATTTCCCTCAAGGCCTGTCAGTAGTCTGTGGTCTGGCCAGGGAGTGCTGGAGCAGCCCATCCCTGCAGGGACACCCCACCCCCTACCCCTGTCATCTTGACTGTTGCTCTCTGCCTTTCTTCACTGCGTTTGCCATGATGAATCCTGATGTCTTTACCCACAGCTTCTGCTTGATGCCTTCTTTCTGACACCTCCTTTATTTATTTATTTATTTTCTTCTCTGCGTTTCAACTTCTCATTTCCCACAGAAGAACTCGGCCCTCCAGAATGTGCCTCTCTGGCAGGAATTCTCATGCCGTGTTTCCAGAACACTATTTGACCATTTATAAAAAGCTTCAGCAGATTGGGTGGCCATCCTGAGTCCAGTCAGTCTGTCGATACAGTATCCCCAGCAGGCATGGAACGTGGCGCATCTCTACAGTTATCTTCAGCGATATAGCAGTGTCCTGGTTAGGGTTTCTGTTGCCTTGGTGAAACACCATGACCAAAAGGGGGAGGAAAGGGCTTGTTTTAACCCTTCCGTATCACTATGCATCACTGAGGGAAGTCCGGACAGGAACTCAAGCAGGGCAGGAACTCAAACAGGGCAGGTATCTGAGGCAGGAGCTGATGCAGAAGCCATGGAGAGGTGCTGCTTACTGGCTTGCTCCCCATGGTTTGCTCACTCAGCTTTCTTATCAAACCCA
The DNA here is from genome assembly GCA_907169655.1 of Acomys percivali. Taxonomy (NCBI): domain Eukaryota; kingdom Metazoa; phylum Chordata; class Mammalia; order Rodentia; family Muridae; genus Acomys; species Acomys percivali. The sequence goes on from OU015748.1 coordinate 120,452,610, forward strand.
GGACCACCAGCCCAGGGATGGCCCCACCCACAGTAGCTTGGGTCCTTCCCCATCAACCCCTGATTTTTAAAATGCCCTATAGGCTTGCCTACAGCCTGATCTTATGGAGGCATTCTCTCAACTGAGGCTCCCTCTTCTCAGATAACTCTAGCTTCTGTCAAGTTGAGATAAAACTAGCCAGCACTAGTGGCTGGCTACTAGTGGTCCAACCACATTTATTGCATTTGCTAAACATCACATAGAGAGCCAGTGTCTTGTACGTGACACCATGCCTGGCATAAGGGGAGACTTACAGGCAGTCTGCACCCTGTGTGCCCTTTTCCAGCCGAAGCAATTTCATATTATTCAGTTTTGTGTATTAGATTTTCAAATGAAATTTCACTTGAGGATAGCATTATACTGCTCACAAAGAGTCTGAGAGTCACGGAGCTAAAGGAACAGCCGTGATCCCTGGGCTGGGTCACAGCGTAGAACTAGAGCATTTGCCAGCTACGTGCAAAACCCTAGGTTTCGTGCAGAGCCCTGACAACAGAGGAGTGTCTCTTGCTCCTTAAAAGGGTGGCTCTGTTTGTCCTCAACACTAAGTTAATAAAATATCTGCCACTTAAATATATTTTACTTATGTTTGTTTGTTTGTTTTTGTTTTAAAAAAAAAAAGCCCCAGGGAAGGATAACTAGGAAAATTAGTAGACTCTTCCACGTTATCATCTTTATTACAACTGTGTTGATGGCTGATGTTGATATATGCTTAATTGGTATGATCAACATAAGGACAATTTGGGGATACTGCCACATCAGGATGGTATAACCCCATCGTTAAAAACAAATTACTTCAGGGTCTAGAGAGGTGGCTTGTGTGTGAAAGGCACTGGCTGCTCTTGCCAAGGACTCAGATTTATGTCTCAGCACCCACATAGCAGCTCACAGCTGTCTCTAACTCCAATTCTGGGGTCTCTGATGTCCTCCTTGCAGCCTCTGCACACATGTGATGCACAGACATACATGCAGGCAAAACACATACACATGAAACAAAAATAAATCTTCTGTAATTATACTGTCATATTAGCTATCTCTTTATAGATAGCTATGATAAGTTGAGATACAGAAACTGCTCATTAGATCAATGCATAATTGTACTTTATGATAAGAGTTGTATTCCATTTGTGCAGTCATCTGCCAAGAGCAGGTTTAAAAAGAGAAACGAAGTATTCTACTGGTGCTTACAGATGTAAGCTACTTTCCCAAAAGTACAGGATACACAGAACTACTATTATGCTATGAATTGGAGCATCCTGTGTCCGACACTCACTTGAAAGCAGTCATCTGATTAACCCGCCAGGCCTGGCACTTGGTGGCATGGCAAATAAGATTCTTGGGAACTTCATCAGGCATGCCACTCCTCGGGCCAAGAGGCTTACCCTTCCCTCAGAACGCCACCGAACTGCACCCTCTCCAGTGCAAGCACGTTTGCAGCTCCTCAGAATCTCAGTGTATCTATAATGTAAGCCATCGGTTATCATCAGTGACCCTGCTATAAAACGCCTTACATTAAAGGCATAAAAGCTTGCAGTTTGTCATCTGTTGGGACACCCTGTGTGAGCCCTGTTGCCCTTCCTGAGTCATAGCTAAGATGGTGCTCACCGTTAGCACTGCTGAGCACGGAAGGGAAGGAAAAGAAAGGCTGGAGGGAGCAATGTGAGGGCTGGGGCGTTTCTCCAGGGCCATGTCCACCAGTGCCATGTTTTAGGTCACAGCTAAAAGACAAGAACCAGGTGGCACACGCCTGCAACCCAGAACCTGGTGTGGTGGTACACGCCTGTAACATACTACTTGGGAAGTCGAGGCAAGAAGATCAGGAGTTCAAGGCCCATCTTTTCTATAGAACAAGCTTAAGACCAAAACTATAGTGAGACCCTGTTTGGGGTTAAAAAATATGTAGTAAATGGGTTGAGTGGAAGGAGATGACCTGGGAAGCAATGACTTTACCTGGAGCCTACAGCACGTAGTCAGCCAGCAATGGAGAAACACCACTCTTTCCCCATTGTCTTTAAAAATATATACCTGGAAAGCAGCTCCCCAACAGGTTAAGCAGGCCCAGGTGGTCAGCGCAAAACACACAGACATACAGGCAACACTAAATGGACTCAGTGGGTCACATAGATACATGTACACACGCACACACACACGCACACACACACACACACACAAACTGAAAAAAGAGGTCATGAATTTGAGAGGGATTAGGGGGTCATGGGAAAGGTTGAAGGACAAAGGAGGAGCATAGAAATGATGTAAATACAGTAGCTATGGAGCCAGGCGTGGTAGCGCACGCCTTTAATCCCAGCACTCAGGGAGAGGCAGACAGGTCGCTGTGAGTTCAAGGCCAGCCTGGTCTACGAAGTGAGTCCAGGACAGCCAGGGCTACACAGAGAAACCCTGTCTCAAAAAACAAAACAAAACCAAAAAAAACCAAACAGTAGCTATGTCTTAAATTCTAAGAAAGAATGAAAGGAAGAAAGAAACAAAGAAAGAAAGAGAAAATACGCCTGGCTATCAGGACTCACACAGGTAATAAATAACCTCCGCCTTTTGTGTGAACTCTCTCAGTTGCATGTGAGTCTCTGAAAGGCTGCCTGAGATAGGGTCTGGACTATTATCAAAGTAGGTGCACATAATTATGGGGGAAATAACTCCGTGAAAACATTGCATTAATTTTTATTCACGTGCATACTTATATTTAACAGTCTGGAGCTTTGTTCCTATTTATTCAAACTAAAACTGAGGCCCTAATATCATTTTAACAGGAACTGTTCCTCTGAAATAAATAAGTATGCCAAGGCTGTGGAAGAATAAAATGGCTTGAGGCGAGACTTATAACTCAGAGCTCGAATACAGTCTCTATTTTGTCAGGAAGACAATTCATCACCCCCAGCCAGGGCGCTGGAAGTTACTAGGGTCCATCAGAGAGCCAAGTTGGGTCTGTCATCGTACTGGGCATGGTAAGGTCTGCGGGGTCGGGAGACTCTGCCTTCCCCAGCTGCTCTGTAAGCCATGCTGGGCTTAGAAGGGAGACAGAAGAGGCATTTCATGCTACTCAGCCCAGATCTTCATGATCACTGGAGTCAAGCAAGCCACGGTTTCTGAGACTGGAAAGTCACCTCCTCTTAAATACAGATGAGCCGTGGCCTCACTACTAAGGAACAAACGCTGCTGCCATATTCTCCGCTTACAGTCTCTCCCTGTTTTATTTTGCCAATTCCCACTGACTGGAACTGTTGATTACAGGTGCTTGCCATCACAAATAACATGGCTGTTAATGAATTTGGTGTCCATATCCATAGATCTGGGTGAACTTCTTTTACTGTGTCCACATAGTAAATTCTGTACAATACACCTGAATTCCATACAA
>OU015748.1:120470270-120482241 GCA_907169655.1 Acomys percivali
TGTGTGTGTGTGTGTGTGTGTGTGTGTGTGTGTGTGTGTGTGTGTGTGTGTGTTAAATCCGCAGTCCCTCGCCCTCAACTTGGTACCGCGGTGGCACAGGCGCCACAAGGTATGACCACTTTATTCTTAGTTTCTCGTGTGATTTTTTTTGTTCTTGATTCTATTATACACATTATTATAGGTTTGCCGATTTCCACATGCCGAACCATCATTACATTTTTAGTATGAACAAGTTACTTAATTCTAATTTCAAGTATTTTAGTAAGATTGTTACATCTTTGTTTATCAAGGAAATTGATGTGCTGAGTTCTGCTATCAGTGAAGGTTGGCAGCAGCAGCAATAGGGTAGATGCACGCACGTGCAAATAGGGAAGGCAGACAGGCAAAACCAGCACTGCTTCTCCATCGAACGTCTTCATGTCTAGACTGTTGCTGGACGGTACTGCTCAAGTTGTGGGAGGGTCTTCTGCCGTTCAGCTAATCCTTCCTAGAAATTCCCTCAGAGACCTGTTTCCCATGCGCTGGCACTACAGGCGTGCACCACCACACTTAGGTCACTTCTGATTTAAGGAGTTTGATTCTCATTGTCCGTCTAACTGAAAGTATGTGCTTTTAGAAATGTTTTCAAAGAAACTATCTGTCTTTTCATTTATTCTCAATATTGTTTTTTCCCCCTAATCTATACTGACTACCACACTTTTACTAGCTTTGGGCCCATCTTATTCCTTTTATGTTTTCTTAGGCCTTAGAATATGAATTTTACCATAAATGGGTTTTCTCATGAGAGTCCTAGAAATATATAGATTTATTCCTGGAATAGTTGAGAAGCCATGAAGGGTTCTTAATGGTCCTTTTTTTTTTTAAGATTTTTTTTTTTAATTTTATGTATTGGCGGTGCTCGGGAAACTAAGGCAAGGCCATTTCACATTGTCTGGCATTTTCCTAACGTTTGTTAACACTGACACGGTCGACTTCGCATCGTATGTCTTTGTACCTCTTTTTAGGCAGTCAGCATCTGTTGGACATTGATTCTGAGTCGGGTTATGAGAGGATTGGGCCGTAGTGGGAACTGGGCAAGGGGGCTGTGGTGAGGAGCTCAGAGTGCTGCCCGCACTGGCGCTGCTCTAACGGCACATGTGTCAGGGCTCCAGTTTGAGCGCCATGGGAGAAGATAGTAACTAGAAAGCACGCACGACGACATTCCTTCCCGTGATTCCCCTGCTAGCGTGTGGGCCACCTCCGTCCCCTTCTTCATGTTGATGTGTTTGCCGTAATGCCGCCGGGGGCCTCTCAGAAACACTCCAGCCATGCCCCAGCAAAGGTAAAATGCTGCTTTGGTATCGAGCCTGGCAGCTTCTGAAGCTTGGCATCTGGGAAGTTCTTATTTGCTGGTGTGATTGGCACTACCTCAGAGTCTTGGTCCCAAGTGTCTCCTGTTGTTCAGGCCTCTCTCAGGGCTTATGCTGTAGCACACCCATTCTGCTGTGCCCTTATCTCTGCGTTTTATCTTTCTTTTTTAATATTTTATTTATTTAGTTTATGTGTACTGGTGTCAGATCATGGAGTTACAAACAGTTGTGAGCTGCCATGTGGGTGCTGGGAATTGAACCTGGGTCCTTTGGAATAGCAGGCAGTGCTCTTAACCACTGAGCCATCTCTCCAGCCCCTCTGCGTTTTATCTTATGGAAACATCTTTGCCCATTTATAGATTCAGTGTTCTTCCCCTCCCTCTGTGAGCTAACCCCTCATTTAAGCCTTTCTGGTGATGTGGGGTGGTCCTCCTGGGCGGGCCTCTGGATCTCTTTGCTGGTCCTGGGGGATTCTTTGCCCTTGCCCTGAGAGGCCCTGAATGGCCAGCGGTTTCCCTCTGTGCTGAGCCTTTGATGTCCATCTCCTCCCACACTGTCAGGCTCCATACTGCCTCCAGGGACACCAGCTCTTCTGGGCGCCCGTTTTTTTTTGTTTGTTTGTTTGGTTGGTTGGTTGGTTGGTTGCTTGGTTGGTTTTTTTGATTCGTGGTGCTTATTAACAAGCATTACTCTATACCTAGACTTCAAAGATTTGGGGGAAGATTTTGAAGTAAAGAGAAATATAAATATTAATAAGACACGGTAAGCGCATACCCTGGAAAGGAAGAAAGACATGTAAGCAACATACACCAGGGAGCCGGGGAGAAGCACAGGATAAGACTGGGGTTGAAAGGCAACAGCCTCGAAGATCCACGTGGGGTCTAGCATTCCTTAAAACCTGATGGGTTCAATATTCTACCCCAGGGAATTAGTATCGTATGTATAGAGTCCTGCTGGTTGGTTGGCATAGAAACCAACTAAACAAAATTAAGTCCTGTGCTAAATGAGATTTGAATAAGCTGTGACCCTGATGGCCGGCAAGCCTGGTGGCCCCGGCGTAGGCGTCATCCCTAGTGGTTGTCTTGCTTCTGTCTTCCGCTCAGCTGCATTTTCCACAGGGGACACTCAGCGTTGGAAGCATCCCCGTTAAGTAAGTGCTCTGTCTGAGAGCGAGGGAGCGAGAGGCATTACCCTGACTCCTTTGTAACTGAGCAGTCTAAGTGCCCTTCATTTGGCCATCCCTTAAAAAAAAAAAAAAAAAAAAGTGCTGATACAGTGGCGACCTAACCAGCTGAAACGTAAAGATTGCTCAACATCTCAAACATTTTATTTGCACGTGACTAAAATACACTTTGTACAACTCCATCTATGTACATTACCCAAATGTTCTCTGCGTGCCAGAGACGAAATATTTGGTTGTGAGTCTACAAATCTCCAGCCAGGGTTGTGTTCCATCTTTGTCATGTTCTGCTCACATCTTCCAAGCGTGAGTGTGATTTGTAATAAGATGGGTTCCCCCGCCCCCCGCCCTTCAACACACAGTCCTGAGCCAGTCTCACCGAGGAGTGTTGGTGTAGGAAAGCACCCCGCATCCCCCAGAGTTTTGTTCTGCGCACAGTTGCAGAGACGACACCATTGTAGTCAGAAAAGCTTGCACGATGGCATGATGGACACTTGTTTGTTTGTTTGTTTGTGTTTTCAAGACAGGATCTCTCTGTGTAGCCTTGACTGTCCTGGACTCGCTTTGTAGACCAGGCTAGCCTCGAACTCAAAGCGATCCACCTGCCTCTGCCCCCCACCCCCCGAGTGCTGAGATTAAAGGCGATAATGGGCACTTTTACCAGAATTGCTTCTCATCTTTGTCAGCTTCGTGGAGGTTTTCACGTTTCCCAGCACATATTTGCATGGAGTGTGCATGCATGCGGGTGTCAGGAGGATGTTCTGTGGCTAATTTGACACACAGCCTGTCAGCAGCTCCAGAGGGAGCAGAGATCCACTGCGTCTGTACTTTTTTTCTAAAATGAAGAAGAAGAAAGAAAAATTCATAGGACTGAACAGTGACATCAGTGACTTTCCATCTTCAGGGATTGATTTTCATAGGCTTTTATGTCCAACTTCTTGATGTTTTTTGATGTTTTTTTATCAACACGCCAAGTTGGACAAAAGTTCATTGTTGGAGTTACACTCTCACAAAATTTTGCTTCTTCATTTAAAAAAAAAAAAAAAAGTTACTCCAGGGAGTTCACTCAGAGGAACTCAGAGCCACTTGTGTGCATGTGTGGATGTGCGACTTACCAGCAGTGTCTTGGGGCAGGAGTGGGTGGCCTGGGGGGTGGGGTAGCCTGGTGGTAGAATGCGTACTTGTCTAGCATGCATGAGGCCCTGGGTGCCCTGGGTTCAGTCCCCAGTACAGAAAAAAAAGAAAGAAAGAAAGAAAGAAAGAAAGAAAGAAAGAAAGAAAGAAAGAAAGAAAAAAAAGGAATGCGGGGGGGAGGGGAGGAGAGAAGAAAGGAGAGACGTCTTCAGGGGCTCCTACAGCTAGCCCAGTGCTCAAACTGGTCCGCTAATCAGCTAATCAATTTAAAAGGTCGACCTGTGGTGTTAATCTGACAGTATGTTAACAAATGGAATGATAAGTTTACCAACAAAGCAGAATCAAGGGCCGTCAGTTGCACCTGTCAAAAATCAATGCTGTGGCTGGGCAGTGGTGGCGCACGCCTTTAGTCCCAGCACTTGGGCAGCAAAGGCAGGTGGGTCTCTGAGTTCGAGGCCAGCCTGGTCTACAGAGCGAGTTCCAGGACAGCCAGGGCTGTCACACAGAAAAACCCTGTCTCAAAAACAAAGTGAAACAAAAAATACCGATACTGTTCTGCGATTTCCGTGGTTTACATCCGGGACTTGCCCTCGCTCTCCTCACACATGCTTTTAACAGCACGGTTTCTGACAGCTCATGGGCTGGGCTGGGCAGTACAGCCGGACTCCTGAAGGTAGCAGCAGTTTGGCTGAGGCTAGCCCTGTCCACACCCTCTGACCCATCCCTGCTGCAAAATTAATGAAGCAAACAAGTAGCTAACTGGTCAGCTGTGTTCAAAATAAAAGCGCTCTTTATCGAAAGGAGTAATTGTCCCGCTGATCCACAGGAGAAAAGCAGACCACTGCCCACTTACCCATTATCAACACAGAAACACAGCTGTCACTTCAAAGGAGTAAGAGACGGTTTATTCTGAAGCCAAATGTAAGTGACCATGGCCCAGAAGCGCAGCTGCCACTTACCTGAATACTGTGCCCCAGTGTTGGAACCGTTTCATGGAGTTTGTACTGAACAAAGCAAAGAAAGCCATAAATCAAGGCACTTTTAAGATACATGGGGGAAACATCTGGTAGGTAAATTATATGAATTCCTTATTAACTGGCTTCCTACACGCTTTTTAAAAATTTTTAAAGATCTATTTATTTATTGTATATGAGTGCTCTATCTGCAAGAGCATATATTTAGATCACATTATAGATGGTTATGGTTGCTGGGAATTGAACTCAGGACCTCTGGAAGAGCAGGTGGGGCTCTTAACCTCTGAGCCATCTCTCCAGCCCCCACCCCCTACTCTTTAATGACACTTTTAGCCTTTGGAATGGTGGAAGCTAGGGGGCATAAATGGCTATTAATGGCTATTTAGAGGCTACGTTAGCCCAAGATAATTTGGCTCTAGACCAGAAACATTCCGATCTCCACTTTTAAAACCCCCTTTTAAAAGATGTATTTATTTTATTTTATGTGTGAATAGTTTGCCTATATGTATGTCTGTGCACCCTGTGCACATCTGGTACCCTCAGAGGCCACAAGAGGGCGTGGTAATCCACCATGTGTGTGCTAGGAACCAAATCCAGGCCTGTTTGCTGTTTTTTTGTTGTTGTTGTTGTTTGTTGAGACAGGGTTTCTCTGTGTAGCCTTGGCTGTCCTAGACTCCCTTTGTAGACCAGGCTGGACTCGAACTCACAGACATCCTCCTGCCTCTGCCTCCCAAGTGCTGGCATTAAAGGTGTGTGCCACCACCACCCGGCTCAGGCCTGTGCTCTTAGCCAGGACCCATCCCTCACATTTTATTCAACCAACCTTGCAGAATGACTGAGGTTGGTGTGAATGTCTCTGGGAACTCCAGTTCACACCACCTTAGCTTCATTACTGGGGCCCACTGATCAAACATATTCTCAGCACACCTAGAAATGTTGTTATCCTTCCCATTTCTATCATCAAACGTGGCCTACAAAAATCAGACTTTAAAAAAATTATTCTTTTTTTGTAATGGGGAATATGACCCCCATTTCTAAGGACTTGCAGTTTAAAATGGGAGAAGATCTCTTTTCCTTCTGCAGTTCTAGGCTGTTGGCTGGGGGCCTCAGAGCAAAAGACAGATGAACGGTTTCAAACGAGGCTCTTCTGCAACACCATTTCTCAAATTCCATCAGTTTAAAATGTTCATTCACCATTCCAGGGGCTAGAGAGATGGCTCAGTGCTTAAGAGCACTGACTGCTCTTCCAGAGGTCCTGAGTTCGATTCCCAGGAACCACATGGTGACTCACAACCATCTATAATGTGATCTGATGCATACTGTATACATTATAAATAAATCTTTTTAAAAATGTTCGCCATTCCAAGGCACTATACTGTGGACAGTGTGTCCCAAACCACCCCGCTTCGGCCTCACTACAGTCAAATGTCTGTTTTCCTGGACTGTTAGCTTTTCATTCACTGGATCTAGATTGTTCCCAATAAAATATCTGAAACGGCAACTTTGGACTGTGTTTTTATGATGTTGTTTTATTTCATAGTGTTTTATACATCCGGCTTCTGTCGTAGCTAGTGTATGTTTTACATGTGTTTTTAGGCATCTTGAGGCAGAGTGTAGCTTGCTATGTAGTTGGGGCTGGTCTGACATGTGTGAGCCTCCTGCCTCAGCCTCCTGAGCGCCGGGACTACAGACCTGTCACCTTCTGTCATACCATCACATCACGCTCATCGCTGATTGTTCCGCCATTTTTAATTACATCATGCTTTATCTGGCATTAACATCCACTGCCGCTTTCCTTCTGTGATACCCTTTTATTTCCTTAGCCTTTAAAAAATTGCTTTGATGGGCTGGAGAGATGGCTCAGAGGTTAAGAGCACTGCCTGCTCTTCCAAAGGTCCTGAGTTCAATTCCCAGCAACCACATGGTGGCTCATAACCATCTATAATGTGATCTAGGGCCTGCTTCCGGTGTGCAGGTGTACATGCAAGCAAAAAACTGTATGCTTAATAAATAAATAAATCTTTTAAAAAAATTGCTTTGATGTATTTTTTTTTAATGAGACTAACCCATATATTGATGACTTCTGCTAACACAGTATGTCAGTCTCTCTTTTCCAACAGAAAGATTTAGCCTGTTCATAATAGATATTTTATTCTGTCTCAGCACACACTTTAGAACTTCCCCAGTTGGTTGAGCCTTCCCGCATCCCTGTTTCCTTGTTGACTGGAGGTTCTACCAAACCCTCCACGCCACTGGTAAATACCTCATGTTCCTCATCCCACAACAGCGTCTGCACCATGATGTTAGCCCATTTTCTCTTGCTCTAAGGAAAGACCTAAAGCTAAATATTTTATAAAGAAAATAAGTTCCTGGGGCTAGAAAAAATATAGCTCAGTCTACTGCTCTTGCAGAGGACCCAAGTTCTGTTTCCAGTACGTTAGGCACTTCACAACAACCTGTAACTCAGCTCTAGAAAAATCCTGTGCCCTCTTCTGTTCTCACATGTGACATATATGCACATGCACTCCTGGCCGCACATGTACATACACTTAACGAAAGAAAGTAAGTTTATGGGGCTGGAGAGATGGCTCAGAGGTTAAGAGCACTGCCTGTTCTTCCAAAGGTCCTGAGTTCAATTCCCAGCAACCACATGGTGGCTCACAACCATCTATAGTGAGATCTGGTGCGCCCTCTTCTGGCCTGCAGGCATATATGAAGGTGAAACACTGTATACTTAAATAAATAAATCTTAAAAAAAAAAAAAGAAAAAGAAAGTAAGTTTATTTAGTTTACAGTTTTAGAGGCAGCTGAATTCAAGACCTTCTAGCTACATGGTGGCATTGCAGCAGAGGCCGTTGAGAGGGAGAGGTCCCACTTAACACAAGAATCCAGAGACCAGTCTTTAATGACAACCCCCTCCTCACATGAACTGGCTTATTCTGCACCAATAGCATGCGAGTCCAACACTCCTTCACAGGCCCAACCAGCAACTTCCTGTTGCTGAAGAATCGCCTACTTAGCTATGCTGCGTCCTCGCCCGTTACCATCTGTGCACACTTCACAGCTTACCACTGTTGAGTACCATCACCTGGTCTTCCAGGCTGATTTTCCTAAAATGGAATGGAAGATGATTGCATATCTTCAAGCCAGTCCTGGTGAGGCACGCCTGGGTTGCTGGACAGCATTGTTTGGAGCCAAGCCTGGGTCCTAGCAGCCCTAACAAGTTAGGCCAGGTCGCCAGTTCTCAGGAATACAGTTAAGAGACAAGAAACAGGGAGCAGCAGAGAACAGAGAGTCGTTCAGTGAGGCCACACCAGGAAGAGGAAGAAACAGCCCCGCTATCCCCACCCCAAGCCCGTCTTCAGGACACTGAGGGAGGTTTTAGGTTAGAATGGAGAGAAAGAGGCATGCAGAGCTAGGCAGTCCTGGTCGCGGTGTGGTCTTGTTCCTAACTCAGCCTAATTGCCTGAGCTTCAGTCCCTCCTGCAGCGTGGGCTGACGAAGTTGTCAGAACTCTGTGAAATCCCTTCCTGAGCAGCAAACTTACCCACTGGCTAGCACCCGGGGCCCTGGTCTTTTTCCCCCTCCCAGCATGAGATTCCAGGGAAAACTCCAGTTTCTTGCACTGTCTGTGTATTCTGATAGCCAAGGGGAAGGGCGTAAGTGGCTCTCTTTAGACCAGTGGTTGTCAACCTTCCTAACGCTATGACCCTTTAATACGGTTCCTCGTGCTGTGGTGACCCTATTCCCCCTCCCCTAACCGTGAAATTATTTTCCCTGTTACTTGATAACTGTGGTTTTGTTACTATTATTCATCATAATGTCAATATCTGATATGTGACCACTGTGAAAGGGTCGTTCTATCCCAAGGGGATTGCGACCCATTGGTTGAGAAACATTGTGCTCCCCTCCATTTTTTGTTTGTTTGTTTGTTTGTTTGTTTGTTTTCTTTTGAGATAGGATTACTCTTATAGTCCTGGCAGTACTAGACTCACTTTTTGTAGACCAGGCTGGCCTCAAACTCACAGAGATCTGCCTGCCTCCGCCACCCGAGTGCTGGGATTACAGGTGTAAGGCAGACAGTAGCGAGCACGGGGCCACAGCTGGTCAGATAAGTGGGTAGTGTCCAGTAAGTTCAGCAGATTGCAGAGCACCTGTGGGAAGTTCTGTGTTCTGGTGTCCTCTTGTCCACAAAGGCCAAGGCCAGCTTGGCCAGTCTTCTCTAAAAAGGAGAGCAAAATGCCCGACTGGGGCACCCACAAATGTGGGTACCGTTGGCTTCCCCCAGAAATCTGCAAATCTAGTAGTCAGCCATGACTCAGACAAGCAGGCAAAAGCCCTGTGCCAGTTGCCAGATTTCTGAATCTAACCAACTCAGGCGAAGGCTGTGCCACAGTCCTGCCTGCCCGGGGAGTCCTCCCTCAAGGACTTAGGAGGACAGTGGGAAGTGGCCTCGTCCACAAGACCCCATGGAAAGAACACAAAGATGGTGAGCTTTGAAGAGTGGGCAAAGCTGGGCTAGTGCGATGGCTCGGTGGTAAAGGTACTTGCCAACAAGCCTGACGACCCGAGTTCGGTCCCTCATACCTACAGAGCAGCAGGAGGAGAGAACTCCTATCAGTTGTTCTTTGACCTCCACAGGTCTCACACACACACACACACACACACACACACACACACACACACACACGGGAAAGCTGTGGACAACCATCCAGGAGGGACGACCATTTGGAATGATGATAACTCAAGCCGGTTGAAGACAACTTGATCCCAGTGGAGGAGCATTAGTCATATAAATACCTCAGTGAGCCAGCAGGGCTTAGTGTCATCAACTGTTAACTTCACCTGTGAAATGGGTACTAAGTTATTAACTTCATATTTAATCAACATAATATAAGTGACGATCTGTCGAAGTATCTGATACACAATGAGCCCCCCCACCCCTCCCCCCCTACTCCCTACCCCATACTCCACGCCTCCCCACCCCCCACTCCCTCCTCCCCACCATCCCCCAGCCCCCCTCCCCCCCTGCCAAGTCAAGTGACAGTTACTGTTGCTTGTAGCACTCATAGCTATAACTGTGGGCAATACACATTTCACTAGCTACCACAGCAGTTATATATTTTTTTTTTTTGTAAATAGAAAGTGTATGTCTGTATGTTCATGTGGTATGCAGACATGAGTAGTATGTGTGTTCACATGTATATAGGACATATGTGTACAGTTATGTGCGTACATGTAAGTGTGGGGACCAGACATTGACATCCAGTATCTTCCTTAACTTCCGTCTACTTTATTTACCAAGACAGGATCTCTCACTGAACCAAGAGCTTGCCAGAAGGGATAGGCCAGCTTGGCCCCCAAAGAATCCCCAGTTTCTGCCTCTGGGATTACAATTGGGCCACCACATAGGCTCTTATGTGGGCTCTGGGTGTCTCAACTCTAACCCTCATGCGTGGCAAGTGTTTTATTGATTGAGCCATCTCTCTAACCCATTATAATTATTTTTAAGTACCTTATAGATGCCAAGCATGGTGCTGTGTGCCTATAATCCACACACTCAGAAGGCAGAGGCAGAAGAATCAGTTTAAAATCTTCTTCAGCTGTGAGGTAAATTCAAGGCCAGCCTAGTTGTGCAAGATCCTGTCTCAAAAGAGACATGCACACATACACACGCACACACACAAGACCCTGTCTCAAAAAAAAAAAAAAACACATACACACACACACACACTCAATTTTAATGTCCATTCTTATTTTAATGTTCTCTGAAATTATCCTCAAATTTCTATAATTCTACACTTTTGGCTCCTAGTATATGGAAATTGAATTGTACTGCAGGAAACTGAAATTTCTGCCTGAGTAGAGTATTTGCAGTTAAGATATGGTATGAATTTTATATTACAAATATAGACAAAGTGTTTTTAATATCGTATTATCCTAGACACAAAGTACCCAAGTGTCATCATATCCAGTCAATAAAGCTCTCTTGGGCTCTCGTGTTTATTCAGGTTGGGAAATCAGTATCAATTTGTGCAGCATTTTCATATGCATGAGTTAAAGTTTTTCAAGGCTTTTTCCAAAGGAGCCAAACCTTATCATTAATTTTATTATGTCATCACCTTGACTATTATAATTATTTTTGAAAAGTCATATCACAGGGGCTGGAGAGATGGCTCAGTGGTTAAGAGAGCCACCTGCTCTTCTAGAGGTCCTGAGTTCAATTCTCAGCAACCACATGGTGGCTCACAACCATCTATAATGTAATCTGATACCCTCTTTTGCAGATAAAGCACTCATATGCAATAAATAAAATAAATAAATCTTTTAAAAAAAAGAAAAGTCATATCACAGAAGTTTTTAACAGGTTTTTATCATATTTGTGGGGTTAAATGTGATATTTCAGCACATAGCAATTAGGGTAAGTAATGCTGAGGACATGGGTTATCAGTAGAAAACTTGCCTGTTGTACACTGGGCTCTGAGGGTCTAGCTACAAGCACTGCAGAAACAGGAAATATCAGCATACTTTGCATTGACTTCATCCTTCCTTTCTGTGTGGTGCCTCTGGTGCCTCTCTTGTAATGGTTTCTAAAGTGTGTAATGGCTATCTGTGAGCAACACTCACCCACAGTGCTGGGGGACTTGTCATGTAAAGAATCCCATGTGGAGCTGGGTGCCAGTGGCACACGCCTGTAATCCCCAGCACTCAGGGAGGCAGAGGCCAGCCTGGTCTACAAAGTGAGTCCAGGACAGCCAGGGCTACACAGAGAAACTCTATCTCAAACAAAACAAAACAAAACAAATCTTTCAATGTTACTAATTTAATTCCTCCATTTAAAAGTGACTTGGGACTGGTGGGATGGCTCAGTGGTTAAGAGTGCTTTTAGAGAACCCGAGTTCAGTCCTAGCACCCACATCAGGAGGTTATGGTTTCCATGGACACCTGTGCTGTGATGCAACACCCACATGCACACGTGCACATGCACACACACACACACACACACACTTTAAAATAATAAAAATAAATCTTTTAAAAGTGGCTGAACTTCAGACTAGCTAAGAGAAAACTAGATGAGGAAGTAGAGTGTGATGTTGCAGTGGACAGAAAACGTGTGTCATCTTCCTCTTCCTTTCTGGCTTCCAGCACACTACTCCTAAATCCCTGGCTCTTGCTGAACACTTGAGGTGTTAAATTGCTCCTTTGAGTGTAGTATTTGGCCTATGGTTGTGGATCCTGACACAGACGCCCTATCTGCTGGAATTTCCTTGCTGATGGGAGTACACACACACACACACACACACACACACACACACACACACACACACACACAC
>OU015748.1:120491491-120504888 GCA_907169655.1 Acomys percivali
AAAAACCAAGTCCCCCCATGAAGTGGTTCCTCTTCTAGTGGATAAACATCACCTGCTCTCTCACAAATCTGTTCTCCATCCCACACTTGGGATCAAAACAAAAACGTTTATCTCCACTACATCTCCCCCTTTTATTAAAAATAATTTTAAAATTATGAGAATTATCCAGTAAAAGTAACATTTACAAGGACCAGTCCATTTGTTTTTGACAATCTTGGAGAAATTATTCCATTATCTATCCTATCCTACTGAGTCTTATCATAGTGTCCAAATTTTTTTTTTAATCTCCTTTTTAGAAATTATATTTGTTGAGCCAGGCGTGGTGGTGCACGCCTTTAGTCCCAGCACTCAGGAGGCAGAGGCAGGCGGATCTCTGTGAGTTCGAGGCCAGCCTGGTCTACAAAGCGAGTCAGGACAGCAAGGCTACACAGAGAAACCCTGTCTCGAAAAACAAACAAATTAAAAAAAAGAAGTAATCTAAGCAAGTGTGCAGGGATTGTGTTAGCAGAGCAGCGGCAGAACAGGGCTGCCGCTGATGTTGTGAGGGATGTGACTTCTGTGAAGAACGCATCCCTTCACCTGGACAGGCACAGCCCCACACCAGCATGCCAGGCTTGGGAAAGAGGGAGGGCGGACTGCAGTGTCACTGTCTTGTCCCACCCTTGTGCCATGAATAACCTTTCCAGCCCGAAGGAGCTATGGTTAGAAAAGGACCTCGCTGAAAGCAAATCGCTGCCGAAAACAGTCTCCTCGCCATTTAAAAAGAAAGAAAGGAAAAGAAGTCTTAACTGAGTGATCTTGAACACGAGTTTATTTTCTCAATTTTCAGTGGCTTACAGGGTCCTTAAAGACCACATAGTGCTGGTTTTTCTGCTGCCAAGAGCATCAAATCCACACGGTGGATTTATCTTCAAAGCCTTTCTTTTTTGTGACACTCTTGTCATTGTCTCACATTTGTATTTCAGCAAACAATTACTGAACGTAGATTAGGATCTTCTTTGTTTCCCTCCAGCTGGGCATTTTCACTTCATCTAGCCCTGCAGTAACAAACAAACAAACAAAATGTAACAAACAAAATGTTCCAGGATCAGTCAGCCAGCCCCTGGAGGCGTGGCTTCCCGCTGACAGAGCCCAGGGATAGTCAGCCAGCCAAGAGCCCCCCAGCAGCACTTTCTGGGGGGTAAGAGGAGGGAGGGGCAGGGAGGATCAAACTCCTTCTTACCAAGTCCCCACACTCACATGAAATCATTGTGCTCAGAGACTTTTTCAAGTGGAAATTGAGTCCAGAATCAATTTTTCTCAAATTTGTATTTATTAAACTCCACAGAGAAAAAAAATATTTTACTCAGGAAAAGTAAAAATAAAAAAACACCAATATTTTCTTCATATGCATTCTTACTCTTTAGAAAATGGTTTTAGGTGTATTCCTTTATGTAGTTCTGAATCAAGATTTCCACCTTAAAAATAACAATGAGCTGGGCTGTGGTGACAAGACAGCCAGGGCTACACAGAGAAACCCTCTCTTAAAAAACAAATAAACAAATAAAAATAATGACCATTAAGAAGATGTAACTCAGTAATGGAGCTCCGGACTGACACATGTATGGTCTTAGATTCAGTCCCTGGTTGCAGCAAAGAATAAAAATGAGTAACAAAAGGGAATTAATTCAAACTAGTAAAATTCAGTTGTCCTTGAGGTGGTCAATCCTACCACATTCTTTACCTGATTGGTTTGTAAAAGAAAACAGGTTACAGAGCAGGGAGAGATGGCTTGATGGTTGAAGGTGCTCACTGATCCTGCTGTGGGGGGGTGGGGGGGTGCCACAGGGGGATGTCAGGGCAGTTCCCATGGGTGAGGGGATGATGGGGGTGAGGGCTTAGAGTCGGGCTTTCAACTCCATCTCCAAGGATCCAGTGCTCTCTTCCAGTCCCTGAGGGCACCTGAACATATTTTGTGCATGCATGCTTTCTCATGCACATCCATGCACACGTGTACACACACACACACACACACACACACACACACACACACACACACACATTCATTTATATATAATCTTTTTAAGGGAACAAGTGAAAGAGTATCCATCTCTGGGCCTCAGTCCCCAGAGCAAGTACAGACCCACCCCAGTTCTGTCCAATCTGGCCCGTTTCTTCTGCTGTAGTCTCCAGCCTTTGTCTCCCACACTTTAACTCTGGGTCCCTTTGCGGCAGTTCCTCCTCTGTTTATCTCCCCGCACGCTGAGGATGACGGGAATGCTCCCTCTGTATACTAGAATCACAGGCCCTCTGTGCCTATGTTGGTTTCTGGAAGAGTCCCCGCCTCTACCCCACCACCACCACCACCATTGGGCAGCCACCCAGTCCCCGAGTCTGAGAAGCCCGTCCTCTAGTCATGCAGACCGCTCCGCCCTTCCCCATCACTTCGAGGGATGCAAACTCATGCCTGCTGCTAGGCCTGCGGCAGGGCTGGCGTCCCTACGGCACAGAGGTGGCACAAGGAGTGTGCCCTTCACACATGCAGCCGAAGGCAAACAACCTCACCAGGAAGAGCCCCGACCCCAAAGCCCAGAGCTGTCTGCTTTCAGATTCCTTCTACTGTTTAATCATCTGCCAGCTCATCCGTGCCGTAATGTACTTACTAATCCTCAGGCACAATTTTTACCAAAATCTTTTGAATGCTTTTTAGTCCCGAATTCCAGCACTGAGCACTCAGCGACTCTGCTGGGGACTTTCTCTCCCCAGCCTAGCCTTAACCTTCCCCAGGCAGGCTCCATACCCACAGCGCAGCGCACCCACAGCGCAGCGCACCCCACTCCCACAGTAGGCAAGCTGGACAAAGCTGTGACTTCCTTACAGTCGGGAAGATGTGATTCCAGCAGGCCTGCCTCTCTCAACACACAGGACTAGCTAAGATTCACCGTCTGATCTTCACTCCAAGGCCCAGGTTCTCAGCTGGGGTGTATGTTAGACTGAGCTTGGGAATTTATCAAGTTCCGTCTCTTGACTCCCAGCCCAGGAACTGGACGGAAGCAGACTGCCTGCGCCTGAGCACAGGTGTTTGGGGTGTTTGCTAGTTTTAGGTTCTGGGTGTTCTATGAGAACCATCGCCTGCCTTTCTCTCTGCCACTTCACAGCGTTGCCATTTCCTGGAACTGACTCTCAAGGGACTGTGAGAAACACTCAGCGCAAAGCTTAACACAGACTGCTGTCTTCTCCTTATCTCCCTTAGCTCCCCGAGCAGAGCAGTTTAACCTCTGAGAGCAAGGCCTCCCTTACTCCAGCTCACTGTGAATGGATGCCATCTCATTTCCCACAGATCTAGTTTTCTTAATGTCTACACAGTGGCTAGCCTGCAGTAGACAGTGACGGTTTGTTGATTACGAAGAGAACTTAGGATTTTGCTTTGTTTTTAAGGACTTTTCAAATTTTTAAGTGTGTGTGTGTATCACACACACATAGTGCCTGAGGAAGCCAGAGGCACTGTATACCCTGCAGCTGAGGTTACAGGCAGTTGTGAGCTGGTAGTGTGGGTACTGGAAATTGAACTTGCGTCCTCTAGATGAGCAGTGTGGTGGTGTTCTTAAGTACTGAGCCATCTCTTCTGTCCCAGATTTATTTTATTTATTTTGCTTTCACTTTCCTTTGACATGAAACTTAGTTGAACGCACTGTTAAAAACCAGAGCACTTGCAGGAGTGAAATAGGAGAAATATCTGGCCGGTGAGAGGCGACTGAGCTGTCCAGCGAAGTTGCATATGCAGAGTGCTGAGCTCTGTGGAACTGGGTCTTTTCATTCTGAACTCATTTTCCCTGAGCATTTGCTTCAGGGAAATTCACTGGAGCCTCCTCCGCTTCGTCCGGAAGGCGCCAAGTGTAAGCTCCAGCGGGAAAGCGGGGTGGGTGTGGACAAAGCGCAACTCTGCACTGAATCTGCAGCACAGAATTGTCGTCCTTGACCCTTGTCTGGATTCTGACTTTGATGTCACTGAGTCCTGCAGAGGTGCCTGACCCCGGGGTTCCCCACAGGGACATGTGCCCAGAGCTTCTTCCATTGTCGCCTTCCACTGTCTCCTGGTTTCGCGTGTCTCTGCAGGTTTACAGACCGTCCCGAGAGCTGTTGACTTAGTGCGTTACTACTTTCAGCACTTACTCTATGGGGTGGTTCATCAGGAGAGGGTGTGTCTGTGTCAGGGTCTGATCCCTTAAACTGTCCTCGGTTAGTCGTCACAGCCCTCCTCGGGTTTTTTTGTTTGTTTGTTTGTTTTGGTTTTTTTTTTTTTTTGGTTTTTCGAGACAGGGTCTCTCTGTGTAGCCTTGGCTGTCCTGGACTCACTTTGTAGACCAGGTTGGCCTCGAACTCACAGCGATCCACCTGCCTCTGCCTCCCGAGTGCTGGGATTAAAGGCGTGCGCCACCACGCCTGGCCCCTCCTCGGTTTTATAGGTAAAAGCTCAGAAAGGTTAAGCAATTGACAGAAGGGTTAAGCAGTTCCCAGAGAAAGTGAAGCGGGAGCCATGTTTTATAAAGCCAGGAGTCCACCTGCCGCCGCCCCTGTTGCAGCGCCCACGATGGGAGGCTAGAGAGCGCGTATATTATTTCCCTACTTGCAGTTCTCACCCTGGGCTTCTCTTCTCCAGTCTTCATTGTTGTGTCACTTTCTCCCACCCCGAAGCCACCAGCCCACATCACATCACTGTCACCATTCAGGCTTATTACTATTACAATGGCTTTTTTTTTTTTAAATCTGTAATATTGACAGACCCTCAAAACCACAGATTAAAAATAACGATGGCTTTTATGTATAAGCATACCTATTTGTTCTTAAAGATACAGACCAACCCCACACACCAGCCCACAGTCCCTTAGCGCATTGCTCTTTAAGAAGTTAGATTTGCGTCCTAGTCCTAGAACATAAATTGCAGACTGAGGAGCACACACTACCACACGAGGTGGCAGAGACTCTCCCAGTGTCCAGCCTTACTGCTTGTTGTTCAGCCTTCCTGTGCCGGGACCCTGCCTTGCTCTGCTCTTTTAACTTCGAGTAAGTGACCCCGATGCTCTTGATGCCCATGGCCGTGCCCTGCCTCTTGTAGGGACACATGGCCGTGTTGTGTTAAAACTTCCCTGCAAAGCCAGGCATTGTGGCGCAGGCCTTTAATCCCAGCACTCGGGAGGCAGAGGAGGGAAAGATCTCTTTGAGTTCCAGGCCAGCCTGGTCTACAAATTGTATCCAGGACAGCCAGGGCTACACAGAGAGACCCTGTCTCGAAAAACCAAAAACCAAATCAGCAAACAGAAAACTTCCCTGCAAGCCAGACCTATTGGTATAAGGGAAGCCAAGCTAAGGCAGGAGTGTACCAAATCAGATGTTGGGGTGGGGGAGGGGAAGGGAATGTAGCTCAGTTGTTGAGGACTTGCCAGCAGACAAGAGACTCTGGACTCAGCCCTCAGTCAGGGAGCTGGGGGTCCTCCTTGAAAACCCAGCTGCTTGCAGTAGGCTGCCACCATCCTTCCTGTAGCCCCCTCCCCTTAATGCTAACATAGGCATGTCTCCCCAGGGCCTGTGTGGGTGAGCATGGGTCTGTCTCCTCACGAGTATGAGAACTAGCACAGAACCAAAAATGGCTCTTGGATGCCTACTTACACAAGACAAACCTCTACAAAGCAAATAAAGCCGATTATTTTTGGCAGACTGCTTAGACTCAACAATGAGGCTTCTCAGAATATTGAGATTTCCTGCTCTTCTGGGAACCCTGAAGCAAGAGTTCTCTGCTGAAGAATGTCACATGCACTGCCAAGAAGGAGGTCTCCCTGGCAGGGAGTTCTGTGTGCTATTTAAAGAACAGCCCTTACACAGGAGAAGCAGCGCTGTACGGCCAGGGTTTTCATTGAGGACGAGGAAGGTGGCAGCCGTGTGGCAGAAGTCAGACAGGAAATGAAGCTGTGTTCAGAAACAACGCTGGCCATTTGCCCTGTTTGAAAATTCCGTTTAAAGTTATTGAATTCATCTTGAGTGCTGTGAATTATTTATTAATGGTCTATATTTAACTTGTGAAATGAAGGACACGTTCCTGTAAAGGGAGAGAGCCTGTTTCAGTCTACTGCAGATAGCCCTGAGAAATATCTCTAAAAGGTGGAGCTTTGTCCCCCGGAAGCCAGTGAGGATCATAAAGAAAGGGGACTTTCTACTCATGGTGTCGTCACAGTCATTGGCTCTAGTGGTGGCTGTGCGTTTGTCCCTCTTCCCTTTTTCCATCCTCCTTTCCTCTTCTGATGTCTTTCTAATTCACGCAGAGGTGGGGACTCCCTCCGAGCCTGCTAGTGTGGCGGAGGCATATTATACTGGAAGGACGGTTACCATGGGTGACAGGCTACTGTGAGAGCCTAGACAAGGTTTGTAGCCACCCCCTGCAATCGTCTAGGGTCAGATACTGAGGCAAGGCAGGACGGGCTAAGAAAATAGACCTTGGTCCACTAGAGCCAACTGGGATGTTTCGTTTATTTTGTGGCAGGGTCTCATGTAGCCCAGGCTAGCCTCAAACCTGCTCCATAGCTGAAAATAACCTTGAACTTCTGATCCTCCTGTCTCTACCTCGCAAGTGCTGGGCTTACAGATGTGCATCACCACGTGAGGTTATCTCTTCTCATTTTTTTCCCGTTCTCATTTTCTCTTTCCATTCATTTTTTTTATGTGTGTGGGGTTGTAGTGTGTGTGTGTGTGTGTGTGTGTGTGTGTGTGTGTGACTGTTCACGTCACTATCCCTATGTGCATAGTAACAACTGCTAAACATGAACGTTATGGTTAGATTATTTTTTTTTAATCATTTACTTTTTTTCTGAAAGTTGATAGTGCAGATTAGGCATAGCTAATTCAAGATTCCAGAATGCTTTTGAGTACCAAGATTACGCCACAGTAGACAAGCTGGTACAACATAATTTGCTACTTGCACAATATCAGTGAACATATTGTATAAAATTACCTTTAAGCTATGACTATAATACACATGTGAATTTCTTGTTTATACTCCTATCTTCAAACTTATCTCATTATGGGCATGTGAATTTGTCAAAACTTGAAAAAAATCCAGTTTAAAACAATCTGGCTCAAGGACTATTCAATCAGGATTTGCCCTTCAAATGTCTTGCTTAAGGGACTGGAGGAAAGGCTCAGTGGTTAAGAGCATGTGCTGCTCTTGTAGAGGACCAGGGTTCAGTTCCCAGTACCCCCCACATGTTGGTTTACACCCATTAGTAACTCCAGCTCCAGAGTTTCTGATGCCCCCTTCTGACCTCCTCAGGCACGTACACACACATGTGCACAGACACACGTGCAGAACACTCACACATAAAATGAATAGATCTAATTTAATTTTTTTTCTTTTTCTTTTTTTTTTTTTCTTTTTCCAAGACAGGGTCTCTCTGTGTAGCCTTGACTGTCCTGGATTCACTTTGTAAACCAGGCTGGCCTCGAACTCACAGTGATCTGCCTGCCTCTGCCTCCCGAGTGCTGGGATTAAAGGCATGCGCCACCACGCCCGACTTAATTTAATTTTTTTCAAGTCTGCTTACGTGGTTTTTTTTTTAATCCCTTTATAATTCTTCCACATCTTCCAATATTTTGCCTGTCCAGTGTTCTGTAAGATCAGTTTAACAAGTCAACATACCAAGTCCACTTCCTGGAGAAACGGGGTTTTTTACATAGCTCTTTGTGATCAAATGAGAGAATGTGACATGTTGGAAGGAAAGAGGTTATGAGCGTATTTATGCCCCAGTGCATGTGTCTAAGGAAGGGCTAGCTAACACAGGCCTCAAAAGATCACATTGCCAGCAAGCAGTGGCGTTCAGGGACCGGGTCCCCCAGCACTGGAATGACCAAGGCCCTCAGCTTACCTGTTTTTCTGACCCATAAAAGTGCCTTGAGATACAGTTTAGATGATAAAAGTAAATCACTCCAAATATTACTTGATACACAACTAGTGCTCAAAAATTACCAGCTATTATTTAATATAATAGCAGAGGGGAAAAATAAAACAATGGAATACTTTATAACTTATTTGTGAAAACAATGCAAACATGAGATTAGAAAGAAAGAGAAAATCTGGGAAAAAAGACATCCTTAGCATGTACAACAGGCCAACTGTTAATCTGTTCAGTATTAATTAAGCCTTAGATGAAACCGAAAATAACAAAGCACACAAACTGATGGTTTATAAAAGAAATCAGACAGGCCATGTGACCACATACCTGCCCTCGTGCATAATGAAAATGTAATAAAGACATAATGGTGCGTCAGAAAAGGGAAAGCTGTAAATCGCTACTGTCTGACACTCATCAGCAGAGTGATAAAGCAACAGGAGGATGTTCTTCATGCACAACCAAGATGGTATACCTTGGGAAATAGCCCGACAACACGGAAGCAGACACAGTACCTGGACCAGCCATAATCTATGAAATACACCAAATTAATCACTCACAACCTCTCAAAATAAAGTGCCAGGCCCAGATATGCCCCAGGGTCAAGTCTACTCCACAACGAGGAAGATCACACCAATTCTCTCATTTTTTTTTTTCCAGGAAATAGACACTGAAAGGACATGTCCTAACTTACGCCAAGACCAACACTATCATCAGAAACATGACAACAGTGACAGAAAAAGGACCCACAAAACTAGTATCTCTTAGGAACACAGACACCAAAATCTTCAGCAAAATACTAGTACATTGATTCTAATAACATCTAATGCAATTATATAGCATGGTCAAATAGGTTTGATTCCAGCCCCATGAGGCAGGTTTCATTTGTTCAAAAGTCAAGTAACGAGCCAGAATTAATTATATTATTATAATTGTAAATGCATGCCTATAATCCCTGTACTTGAAAGGTGGAGGCAGGAAAATCAGGAGCTCAAGGTCATTCCCAGCTCTGTCACAAGTTCAAGACCATCCTGGCCTACATGAGACACATGCTCAATCTGTACAGTGCTGGGCACTGATCCCAGTGTCTTGTTCATGTGATGCAAGCACTCCACTGACTGGCCTACATCCATCTGCCTTTCTTATTTCTAAAAAGGAAAAGGATGTGAATTGACATCTCGCTAAAAGAAGACAAAGCAGGTGGCAAAAAATAAAAATAAAAAAAATGTGAAAAGAGCCGGGCGGTGGTGGCGCACGCCTTTAATCCCAGCACTTGGGAGGCAGAGGTAGGCGGATCGCTGTGAGTTCGAGGCCAGCCTGGTCTACAAAGTGAGTCCAGGACAGTCAAGGCTACACAGAGAAACCCTGTCTCGAAAAACCAAAAAAAAATTAAATTAAATTAAATTAAATTTAAAAAAAAAAAGAAAAACCAAAAAAGAAAAAAAAAAATGTGAAAAGAGACCCAGCGTTGTAGGTCCTTAGGAGGTTGCAAACTAAAACAATGATAGATTGTAATGCTTCTGTTGAAATGGTTAAAATCCAGTGGGCTGGATAGATGGCCCAGTGGTTAAAAGCACTGCCTGCTGTTCCAAAGGACCCGGGTTCAATTCCCAGCACCCACATGGCAGCTCACAACTGTCTGTAAATCCAAGATCCGACACCTTCACACCAATGCACATAAATTAAAATTAAATACAATATTTTTTTTTTAAAAAAAGGAATGGCTAAAATCCAAACCCCTAACACAACCAAATGCTGGCAAGGATATTTGATCACACTGTGAACCCCGAGATTGTGAACTAGAAAAACCTGTTCCTTGTTGTGGTGTGGCTCAGCCCTAAAACATACCTTTAACCAAAGAGCTTTCTGTTAGAGAGAGAGAGAGAGAGAGAGAGAGAGAGTGCTAAATAATTAAATAAAAGTTAATCATAGGTCAAGAGGCAGAATAAGCAACCAGCAGACAGGGAGTGAACATAAAACACAGGAAGGAAGGACATTGTGTTGAAGGGTATTTACAGTGTGGAAGAAGGGGCTTTTTCCTTGAGTAGGAAGGTCATCTGGGTTCTTTCTCTGCATCTCTGAACTAGCAGGTTTTCACCCCAGCATCCTGCTCCGTTGGGAATATCTTCATTGGGAAAAATCGAGCAACGGGGATTTTGTTAATAAAAAATAAATTTAAAAAAAAAGTTAGGAGACTGGCCATTCCCCATGAAGCCAAGCACACTCTTATCCTACGCTACAATGCAGCACTTGTGTATGTTGACCCTAACCCAGAAAGGGCAGACTGGAGTGAGCAGGAGGAACAGCGGCCAGAATTTCCTGTGAGGAAAGGTGGTTGAGTAGGTAGGACACAAGGGGTTTTCAAGGAATAAAACTTTGCTCTTCATACTGTGGTGCAAGGCATTTAAACACCAAAACCTGCAGAACTTAAATTGTTTTAATTATCTATCTACCTATCTATCATCTATCTATCTATCTATCTATCTATCTATCTATCTATCTATCTATCTGTCACGTGTGTGGAGGGGGCTAGAGGTCAGAGGACAATGTGCAGAGTCCCTTCTATATGGCTCCCAGGGAATGAACTCACATTGTAGGCTTGGCAGCTGAGCCTACTGCATCAGGAAGCAAAGGTGTTTAAGATCGTCTTCAAAGAGTAACAATGTGTCAACTCAAGCTTCAACCTGGAACTCAACCACTCAGATGTGCCCTGCTGTGAGAATTAAAAGCCACAAGGCCAATGACAAGATCACTATATGGATGCTACAAGCACTCAATTACCTATAGTCATCAAAATCACCCCACATAAAATGGATTCACACGTGGATAGAAAAGTATACGTGAAAGGTACCTGGGCTTGAAGAAAACATGCTTTCAGTGTATTACAAAGACAGGTGAGAATGTATTAAGGACTCTGAGTATTGGATAGAAGTGTAAATTTTGCACCGACATGAGAGGTAACACCATTCCTGCACTGTTAAGACCCTGAGAAAGCACGCTCAACCTTCCTTACCTATTAAGTTGATGCTGTATTGTAGAAGCACGTGGGATTCCAGTCAGTCTGTGCCACTCTGTATGTTACCTAGGAAACCATTATTTGGTTTTGCTCTAGCTAGAAGAAAAACCAGTGAGTGGAGACCTGTCTCAGAATCCTCTATAACAGCTGTTGTGCAGCTCCCTGGGCCTCTCTGCTGGCCTCTCTTCTATCCACTGCTCCACTTTGGTCTGGGCCCACAGAGTTCCGACTGCTGCCCAGACACACACACAGCAATGTCGGCAGCCCTCAGAGTGTTTGGTGTCCACCTGTGCTTGCTGCTTTGTGATTTTGAGCGGGCATGTTTTGAGCCAATGTTTAAAAATCAGGTTATATCTCAAAGAACACTGACCTGCAGCCTTTCCCCTGAAATACCTGGTGGTACCAAAGCTGTACCTTCCCCATGAGGTGCTCGGCCAGAGCAGAGCTAGTATGAGACTACCTTGTTACGAATTGTACCAACACGGCCAGGGTCCATACCCTGCCCTCCTAACACTGAGCATTCACTTCCATTCCCCACAGTGGACTCCCGTGGCTGTGTCTTCCTGTGACAAAGGAAGTGTTCTCTTTTCCCATGCCTAGATGAGAAGTGAGAAAACATGACAGACAATGAGGTTAAGAAGTCAGGTCTGGTGGTGGCGCACGCCTTTAATCTCAGCACTCGGGAGGCAGAGGCAGGCGGATCGCTGTGAGTTCGAGGCCACCCTGAGTCCAGGACAGCCAAGGCTAACACAGAGAGACCCTGTCTCGAAAAAAAAAAAAAGAAGTCAGGTCTGGCAGCACAGGACTATAATCTCAGCCACCCAGAAAATGATGTGTTCAAGGCTAGCTTGGACAACTTAGTGAGAACCTGTCTCAAGAAGTAGAAAAGCAGCCCAGTGGTACAATGCTTACCTGGCATGCACAAGCCTTGGGTTCAATCCATAGAACTGACAAATGCCATGCTAAGCCAAGCATGGTAAAAAATCAGTAATTAGGAAGCCAAGGAAAGAAGATTGTAATGAATCCAAGGCCAGTCTGACCGTCATAGTGAATACCAGGCCAGCCAGGCCTACATAGTTGGACTCTATTTAAAAGGAAAAGAGATAATTCTTGGGGTGAGTATTCATTCGTCCCTCGTTTCTGCTCCTCCCCTCCCTCCCCCCACCCCCCAGCTTTTGCTCCTCCAAGTCTGGTCCTCAGGTCTCTGTGTTCTGTTGTTGTTGTTGTTGTTTTGGTTGTTGTTGTTGTTGTTGTTTTGGTTGTTTGGTTAGTTTCAGGTTTGGTTTAGTTTGGTGTGTTTTGTTTTGTTTTGTTTTGTTTGAGGCAGGGTCTCTCTGTGTTAGCCTTGGCTATGCTGGACTCTCCTTGTAGACCAGGCTGGCCTCGAACTCGCAATGATCCGCCTGCCCCTGCCTCCTGAGTGCTGGGATTAAAGGCGTGCGCCACCACCATGCTGGGCTTGGTATCTGTGATCTTGGAGTGTGCTTTCCACACTGGATTCACTCCCAGCTCTACCTTCCTGGCCCCGAATCGACCTGCCCTGCGAGCGCCTGCAAATTCAGGCTCTAGGTGGTGCTCTTATCCGGCCTACCTCATTGTCTACCTCAACCTTCACTTCTGGTTTCTACACATGGGCCGCCATGTTTATTTCTAATTCAGTAACGCTTGCTCTCTGATTCTTCACGTTAGAATACCCTGGCCCAGTTACTCCCTAACCATTTCATATTCCTTATAGTTAGTATGACCAGGAACTAATTTAGGTAATTACCTTAAATAAGAAGGCAAAGGAAGGGGAGGAGGAGAAGGAAGAGGAGCGGGCAGGCCATGGTCACTAGCCAGTGCCTAGTATAAGGCCTGCTGTGTTTTGCTCACCTCTCTGCCGTTTTTTTGTTTTGTTTTTTTTGTTTTTGTTTTTAACTTTATTGATATGAGTCAAAGGTTCTCTTCCACTTTCTTCAGCCTTCTTTATCGAAATTGATCACTTAAAAATAAGAGATTTGGCTGGGCCGCTGTGGCACACGTCTTTAATCCCTCTGCCAGGTCTCTGACGGGCTTTGGCTGTTTGGCAGACTGACAGCTCTGGGCTGTCAGTAAGGCGGGAGGAGTGTGGGAGAGCCCCACTGGTCAGCAGGACCATAGTAAAGCCGAGGCCATGGCCCCTGGATAAGAAAAGGGCCTTGGCCTGAAAGTGATAGGTCTCTTCCCCACACATGTAGAGCAGACTGCGGTTCTAATCTATATTGGCACGGCTAGCCGGCTGGCTTGGCAGACATGAACTGGAGATCTGGCATCTGGGTGCATCCTGTGTCCCAGAGAAGAGCCAAGTTTGCACCTTATGAACTCCACCAAAGAGGAAGCCCCAGAGGCTGCGCCACCCGCCGCCACTGAAGGAAGTGCTGAGTCTCTCTCTCCCTCTCTCTCTCTCTCTCTCTCTCTCTCTCTCTCTCTCTCTCTCTCTCTCTCTC
>OU015748.1:120514529-120529212 GCA_907169655.1 Acomys percivali
CACACACACACACACACACACACACACACACACACACACACACACACCAGTAGTCTTCATTCAAGTGCTGCACTCTAAAGTGTTTAGAACACCTATTAAAGAGTCACAATTTTAGCCGGGCGTGGTGGCGCACGCCTTTAATCCCAGCACTCGGGAGGCAGAGGCAGGCGGATCGCTGTGAGTTCGAGGCCAGCCTGGACTACAAAGTGAGTCCAGGACAGCCAAGGCTACACAGAGAGACCCTGTCTTGAAAGAAAAAAACAAAAACAAAAAAAAAAAAAGTTTCCCCTCCTATTTTTTTTCTGACTCATTTCCTCCTTCTTTTATCTCGCTGTTTGTAGGGAGGTGAGTGTCCCTCCCCCAAATGAGATCATTTCAACCAGAACCCAAGGCCGGAGCTTATCTGTTGAATCAGAGGCCATTTTTTTCCCCCTAAGCAGCTGACAGTTTCCAGTGGGGATCTGGGAGAAGTAGAAGGGATGAGTACTAACTCTGACCTTTACCGCATTTACCTGGTGATCACAGGGCTGTTGATTTCTGCACAGCCTTGGGCCCATGTGTCCACTCCCAACTGTGGAGACACTGTCCTTTCCCCCACAGGACTCTGTGCCTATCTAGAGGGAAGTGGGAGTCTGTGTTGTAAAGGGCTCCCCCTCCCCCAACACGGGATCGTGGCCACCAAATAAGAAAGGGGGAAATCTGGCTCCCTACGTCTCTCGGACCCCCTCCCCCCCACCCTTCCTCCCGACTGTGATGCTTTCTGTATTATATTCACCACCACACCTCAATAATAAAAAGCGAAGAACTGAACGGCTAAAAAAAAAACAGGAAGGGTCAAGATAAGTTACATTCAAATTACTGAAAAGGCAAAATGAAAACAAAGTCAGGGCCAAATTACCACTTCAAGTTTCATCTACAGTAATGACACAGCCTTAAACTTTGGTCATTATTCTTCCTAAAGCAAGACAGCAAATAGCCTGTTATTTGCCCCACCCCCACCCCACCCCCACCCCACCCCACCCCCAGGCCACCGGAAATGGCATCACCGCCCCAGACACTGGCTTTTACAGCCAGCACCAAAGGGTGAACTTTTTCACCCTGAAGACAGAGTCTTGGCTGTTCTGATCGACAGCCAGGAAAGGACTCCGTCAAGGGGAGGAGCTAGAGTCAATAGACACCTAAAAAAAACAAACAAACAAAAAAACAAAAAGAAAAAAAAAACTACCAGTCCT
The DNA here is from genome assembly GCA_907169655.1 of Acomys percivali. Classification (NCBI taxonomy): domain Eukaryota; kingdom Metazoa; phylum Chordata; class Mammalia; order Rodentia; family Muridae; genus Acomys; species Acomys percivali. The sequence continues at coordinate 120,515,762 of OU015748.1, forward strand.
TTCAGTAAGTAAGTACAGCCCAGGTCTCTTCTTTCTTTTCTTTTGCTAATGGGTCTCCTGTAGCCTAGGCTGTCTTCTTACTCCCTAAATTGCTGAGAAAGGCCTCAAAAGATTACAGAAAGATGCTACCCATTTTCTTTTAAACCTTTCTGACCATCTTTTTTCAGATTCCCACGGTAAGGAGTCACTGGGCTGGTGGGAGGATGGGGCACTCAGCGGCTGGACTTGGTGGCACCAAATGGCAAGCTGCTCTGTGGCCCAGACTGGTAAACAATTCCATTTCTTCTTCTTTTCTTCTTCTTCTTCTCCTCCTCCTCCTCCTCCTCCTCCTCCTTCTCCTTCTTTTTAAAGGTGCAAGGAAGCAGCCAATGAGGTGTTGAAGGAAAGAGGAGGTACAGGACCTATGTATTGTCTGTGCAATCTTGTCTGCTGTGGTTGACCACAAAGCCTTGGCACCCCAGCCCTGCTTTTCATAAGCATGTGACAGTGTGGAGCTCATTCCATCACTCAACCTTGGGGTTTTTTTGTTTTTGTTTTTTTAATGTGTAAATGAAGAAGATGAAAAGTCCCTTTTAGGCTCCTTAAGAGGTCCGCTGGGGAAAAAAAAAAAAAAAAAAAAAAAGAGGTCCGCTGGGATAAGCAAGTAAAACACTTAAAGGGGGCGGGGCCTAAGTAATGTTACACAACTGGTGCTGCTAAACAATCGGTTAAATACTCCATTTTAGCACAAGTAGTAATAATAACTAGTGATAAGGCTGCCTCACACCCTGCATGGTGGAAATGGAACCCGATAGACTTCATACCTGCTTTGCTTCCTTGGAGAAAAATCTAAAGCTGTGTGCAAAATAGATTTTCCAGCAGAGAATAGCAAGGAGGAGAACGACACGCACATTTCTCTTTCTAGATCATTTTACTTCCTTATTTTAATTTCAGCAAATACTTATAGCTGGGGTTAAAAGCTTGGGTTCTGAAACTCTCTTTCCACCCAAAGAAAGGAACCCTAAGCCCCAAGCTTATCAGAAGACTTGCTCTCAATAACAGGCCAGTTCTGGCTTTAGCCACAGCCTCCGCCTCCGCTCGCATCTGTTGAGTTCTCTGTAAGGAGAAACTAAACTAAAGCTCCTACCTGCCTGGGCTGTGAGGCTCCAACCGGGCAGCAGGCAGAGGCAGTGCTCCTTGAAATGTCCAGTGTAAGGCGACATAGCTGTGGATGGGCAAGTGAAGGCATGCCAAGATTGAGGAGACTGGGAGCGGGGGCCTCTGGGAACAGTTGGAATTAGAGGTAGCAGGAGCCTGTGTCTGAGGACAGCCGCAGCCGGCATGACAGGGCAGTTAACTGCAGCAGCAAATCAGGCACCCAGGAGCAGTGAGCGCCCTTGGAGGAAGGAGAGGCCTGTAGGAAGGACAAGGGAAAAACCTCTGACAAAATTGACTAGATTGAGTACATCATAAGAAAGAGATCCTGTGTTTGATCTCAGGCAGACAGACACACACACTGAAAATTAACCACACAAACTAAGCTATCGTTCAACTTCTGGAAACGTTGCGAAATCCTAAAGCATGTCTTCAATGTACATATGTGTATGTAATTACATGTATAGTAATGGGATCTATATCATCTATATATGATTAATATATTAACACAGTTTGCTATTCGATATATAAAATAGATGCACATGTCTTCTCCAGCGTGACTCAGACCCTAAGTAGAAATAGTTGAGTGGAGCTACATCCAGGCTATCATTTTAAGGATTGTGACGCTTCAAGAATAGTCGTAACAGTCACCTAGGAAAAATAAAAATGACCGGAGCCAGCCAGTCGTTCTGAACGTACTGAGAGCAGGCTGTCCATTCCAGGCCACAGCCAATGTTTATCTTGAGGAAGACTGTCCAAAGGTCAGGAGGGAATTGGCTTAGGGGCTGTCTCAATTTGGCAGGAAGATAAAGAACCCTGGAGAGTTTGGAAGGCTATTGTAATTCCTCCCTTCCCCGACTAAAGAACTTTACACACCTGAATGCCTGCAGCTGAGGAGACATTCCCGGTAGAGAAGGGGCTGGTTTAAAACGTGGCAGCATCTTGCTAGCCATTCACTGTTAAGAAATCGCTCCGGACTTACCAGGTTTCCCACCCATCTAAGCCGGAAGGCCTAAAGCCAGAAGAAAGCACGTCTGGAGGAGTTCTCCATCGGGATCTAACCCCAGGGCCAAATCCCAGGCCCTCCCTCCCAGCCTGGTGCTTTACGGCCTCGGTTCTGAGTTATCTGCATACAAATAGTATTGATAAGGTGATGGGTGGTCCTTTGTCTTCTTCCTCCTGGGTTTAGGGGAAGAGAAGCCATTTACAATCTGGCTGGGAAGAGCGAGAGCCAGAACTAGAGAGAGCAAACTAGGGACTGCTTGAAGGCGTGAGGGTGCCTGGAGCCAAGGTGGAGAACAGAGGAGAGGACCTTGAGAAAGACTTAACTTTGAGGCAGAGGATTGTAGGGGAGGACAGGCCCCAGCGGTGCCAGTGACACAGACTCGGGAGGGCGCGTGGCTCTAGTTCGGTCAACAGCAGCTGGGGGAAGGACAAGAATCGGCCTTTGAAAGGAAGCCAAGAAGCCAGTGGTGATTTACTGACAAATGTCTTCGGGTTTGATGCGGTTAGAAGCCAAATTAAAGTTAAAGGAGGAGTGGGAGGAGAGGGCCCGGACACAGGCTGTGCAAACAGCGCTCTAAAAATGTGGCTTTGAAGGCCAGGCGGTAGGACAGGCCTGGAGGTGGAGCCAACGAGGTTACCTTTCTTTTTTTTAAAAGCAGCGAGAAATTAGAAGGGTCGGAGCTAACCTTAGGGCTAGTAACTAGGATGCAGGGTTAGTGCACTCTGGGGAGAGAGAGTGTGAGGGTGTGGGTGTAGGAAGCTCCAGGCGGCGCGACTTGCTGTTGTGGCCTCTTCCCCAGAAAGAGGTAGGTGTCTGTGTCTGCCCTTGCGCTTGGTGGGAGGGAGGTCCTCAGGGTTGGGGCTCCAAGGACTAAGGGCCCTCAGGCTGCTTTCTCTAGAATCCGAGTCGGGTCAGTTCGCTGTGCTGGAGCTTAAAGGGGACCCGGTGTCCTGCAGGCCGGACTAGGCCTTTGAGACACCAGGGCGAGAGATCCGAAGAGGAAACCAAGGCTCAGAAAGGTGGGTCGCCAGCCCGAGACCAGTATGGATGGCGCTGTTGTTTCTCGGAGTATTTAGACAGATTAAAGAGGCAGTTGAAGCCGGGCGGTGGTGGCGCACGCCTTTAATCCCAGCACTCGGGAGGCAGAGGCAGGCGGATTGCTGTGAGTTCGAGGCCAGCCTGGTCTACAAAGTGAGTCCAGGACAGCCACGGCTACACAGAGAGACCTTGTCTCAAAAAACTTAAAAATAAATAAATAAATAAATAAATAAATAAATAGGCAGTTGAAATAGCGACTTGGGATGGTAATGTTAAAATCTGCATAGCTATGAGATCTAAATTGCTTAAAAGATACAAATGGGAGCTGGTTGGCGGCGGACGCAGCTGTGCACACTTTTAATCCCAGCACTCGAGAGGCTGAGGCAGGCGGATCTCTCTGAGTTCCAGGCCAGCCTGTTTTATAGAGCGAGTTCTAGTACAGCCAGGGCTACAGAGAAAAACCCTGTCTTGGGGGGAAATCTTAACCTTAGCAGCGGTGGCGCACGCCTTTAATCCCAGCTCTCGGGAGGTAGAGGCAGGCGGATTGCTGTGAATTCTTGCCTTTTCTCTAAAAACTGTGTAGCAAGTATTAAGGACTTCCATCTCATTCTTAAATTTACCCCCTGAGTTTTTTCTGTAGCCCAAGAAAGCTTTATATTTGATTATTTCGTTGTTGCTGCTGTTGCCTCTGCTGTCCTGGGCTCCGTACGTCCACATCAACCCCTGCCTGGGCGGGATCGCCTGGAACCCGCTTGGAAGGCTGGGCATCTTTGTGGTTCAACTTTTCATCTATGTAACTTGGTGTCAACCAAGTTATGTGTGCAGAGAGACAGCTGTCAGGGCCCTGATACACACTGGAAACTAGGTTTTTACTAAACTTAATTAGGCTGAGCCCTATTAAATAGGTGATGCCCCCTGGCCTGGGAGGGAGAGGTTTTCCCAGCCGCTACCTGGCAGTGGTTTCTTTGTTACCACACTCACCACAGTTCTTAACAGTACTTTTATGTATCTGATGTGACCCTAAAGCCACTTTAAAAATACTATTTCAAAAAAAAAATACATATATATGTATGTATGTATTATTTCTACACACACTTTTGGTGTTCTGTAGAGTGGTTATTAGCTTACTTGCTCCAAATTAAAAGCCTATGGCAGGTTCTGCGTCCAGAGTTGGGTGACTGCCCCTCCCCAAGAACCTATCAGGAGCCAGTATTTGCAGGCAAGCTCTGTGGACGACTGTAGGATCTGTAATTATCTGTTGGTAGGCCCAGTCCAATCTAGTATAGGCCCATTGTGGGCTGTACAATTTTTTGTTTGGTTGGTTTTGGTTTTTTGAGACAGGGTCTCTCTGTGTTGGCCTTGGCTGTCCCGGACTCACTTTGTAGACCAGGCTGGCCTTGAACTCACAGCGATTCGCCTGCCTCTGCCTCCCGAGTGCTGAGCTTAAGGGCGTGCACCACCATGCCCAGCTACAGTTTTTTTTGATAAATTTATTTCAATTTGGAGAACTAAACTAATACTAAAACAGGGAGGTCAAGTAGGTGAGCTCCTGAGAAATAATTATTTCCCAGTCTATACGTTCATTGCCATAAAATTGAAGGAGATCTTGGGAAAGTAAAAAAAAAAAAAAAAAAAAAAATGATTTGAGCTGGGCTTGTTTAAGTCTCAACACTCAGGATGCAGAGGCGGGAAGATCTTCGTGTTCAGGGCCAGCCTGATCTAAGTATCAGGTTCCAGGCCCACCAGGCTACATGGTGTGAACCCTGTCTCAAAAAACTAGATAGATGGATGTGTGGGTGGATGAATGGATACATAGATAAATTTGATTTCCCCGCCTCCAATAAACAGAAAGGAGCTATTTTATAATCCTAGGATAATGTTACAGTGGGCACTTAGACTCAAACTATTAAATTTGTTCCAAGTTTTTCCTACAAGAAATCCAAGCAGTATGGAAATTGTTAGGTCTGCTTCATGATTTAAGACCTGTCCCGTCTCCGGGGCAACCAGCCTCACTCATTGTCACTCTTCCAAAAACTAACCTAATTATTACAAAACATCGATTAATGAAAAATAAATGCTCTGGGTTTGGCTTGGGATAGCTATAAAGTAATAGTCAAAGATTTATAATTCATGCCCTATGAAGCTACTGAAAAATTAATTATCCTCAAATTGAGAAATACAAGCAAATTGCTTGAAAGTCATTTTTTTATATATATATATAAAACGGTAGCCATTATTAATGCATATTTCTCCCACAGCTTTAGAGCCCCAGACCTTGCAGCGAAATAGAAAGCAATAAGGATTTGGGGAATCATGCAGTTTTTACGAGTAGAATTGTAGGCTGCAAGGACAGTCCCTGTCCCCCTCCACCCCCCACCCCCTCGCCGCCCCCTCACTCCTTAGACAGCCTTGGGCGCTTCTGCACACAACCCTCTACAGAGTCAGCTCCCATCTTATCTGTCCTTGGCAGCCTTTTCTTATCTCTTCCCCTTGAGGGAAAAGACCAACTCATTTTAGGTTTTCTTTTTGAGCAACCCAGTGTTGGTGCCCTAACCTGGGATTATAGGTGTTTTGCCGCACGCCAGCCGAGACTGCCCCTTTGTACCTGGTTTGGGAACACAACAGCTGACCGGCCGAGTTCCCTCCTAATTCAGTGAGTCCATGAAATAGCTTCCAAAACTAATAAGGGAGTTTAGCAAACTTCTCTAAGTATTCAAATAACCCTTTTGTTTCTGTTCTTATAAATAAAAGAACCTGAAGCGGTTCTTTCTAACTTCTCCTCCTGGTCCAGTAAAAGTCATTTAGGGTTTGTCATGTGTCGCTTGCCAGCCCATCCCATCCTTTCTCGGGGGGGGGGGGGGGGGAGAACCAGGCAGAGGGGGTCCGATTTTTGTCCATCTGGTTGGTTGTCCCACCCCCTTTCACTTTGGCTTCAGTTGCTTTACTGGAATGTTCTCCCTCCCTTCCTCCTCGATGCTATCTGCACCTTCCCCCCTCCACCCCTCCCCAGGACAATGGAGAATGCTACACAGTTCTGCTTGACTTGGCCCTGCGCCCTGCGAGCGGCATGTGGTCCAAGGCCCCCTGGTTAAGACCCTGGGAGCCACAGTTTGCCCACGGGGGAGTCACAGCCCGCCGCCCACTGTTATCCTGGTTTGTGCTAATATCTGGTTTGATATTCGTGTCTCAAGCTTGAGAATGGACGATGAGGTGCGGCCGGTGCGCGCTGTCCTTCTTTGCACCCCTGCCCCCGAGTGCACGCACAGCTGTCCGCCCTGGGTGCTTAGATGCCTGGGAGTAGACTGAGTAAGCCTTGGCTCCACCGTAACCTTTTCTATAAAATGGGAACGGGGAGGCAATCTTTTCATTTAGGTCACCTTAAAGTGTTTGGCATTCAAGAGCCGTTCTGTAAATAGCAGCATGTTGTTCAAACCCTCCCCTGTCGTCTCCTTTGGTTTTGTAGTCTCTCTGTCTCTGTCTTCTTCTGTCTGTCTCTCTCTGTCTCTCTGTCTCTCTGTCTCTCTCTCTTCTCTGTCTCTCTCTGTCTGTCTGTCTCTGTCTGTCTCTGTCTCTCTCTCTCTCTCTCTCCAGGTAGGTGGTTACGCTGGTGCACTGTCCTTTGCTCCCTAAAGATCACTAACTGCTGCTTAGGAGCTTGACAGGCATTGCTGTGAGTACTTCTACACTCGGGCTGGATGGAGAGTTGCCTTGGGCTAAGAGGCCTGCTATTCAGATCCTAGCACCCACATCAGGCCACTCACAACCGCTGGGAACTCGGGAGAATCTGACACTCTCTGGCCCTCTTGGGCCCTCTCTGGCCTCGGGCAGCACCTGCGTGCACATGAGGATAAACGGAATGAGTGCTCTGCACTCAACCCCCGCATCAAATTGATTTGAGTTCTGAAGTCCAGTTCCTCAGAGAGGACTAGTAACTTATCTGAAGCAAGCAGAGCTGGTGCCCTGCCCCCTTTGGTATCTAGGCTCCAAAGCAATAGAGCACATTTGCGTGTTTTTGTCTCGGGCTAGCCTTGAACCCTTGACCCTCCCGCCTGTGATTGGGTTTATGCTGTATGAGGTTTTCCTCTTTCCCCTCCATTTGTTTGTTTATTTAGGTATTTTGAGACAGGGTCTTACTATGCAGACGAGGCTGGCTTAGAACTTGTAGCGATTTTCCTCCCTCCCGAACTCTAGCATTATATTAATCCCAGACTACCAAGCCCCGGTGTATCAGTGTTGCTGAGCTCAGAGAACAAATTGTTAACTCCTCCTTTTTATTTTCGCGGATACCAGACTGTCCTCAAACTCACTAAGTAACCACAAATGAGTTTGGACATCTGCTCTTCCTACCTTTACCTCCCAAGTGCTGAGATCACAGCTTCTGCTACCACTCGCTGGTTGGGTGGTAATGGGGCCCCAGCTCCTGGCTCTCTGTGCGCCAGGTGGCCCTAGAGGAATTTTAATCCAGCAACACTGCTGCTCTGACAAGGGATCACATTCCAAAGACCTCGTAGGTCTCTGTGGTCCCGAGGGAACATAGACACACTCTGGATTACAGTACGATCTGGCTGGAATACAGAGGCTCTTAATACATGCCTTTCATGCCGCACAATGAAGGTTGTAGGAAGTTTATAGAGGGGAGCAGCCATGTTTGAAAGTGATGTATGATTGAGGGGCAGAGAAAGATGTGACAGAAGGTGTCACAGATATGCCCAATTTTCCCAAGAGTCAATTACGGGGACAGTTTTACAGAAACAGGTCACAGAGAACAAGCTAGGATCGGGCGAAGACAGGAGGAGCCAGACGATTCAAACATACTGCCAGGATTCGTTTGACACCAGGCAGAGCAATTTAGTCAGAAGCCAAGAGAAGCTGGTTTGAATCAGCTTGTGGGGGCGCGGGGGGGGGGGGGGGGGGGGGGGGGGAGGCGGTTCAGAACAGCTGAGTTGAACCATCAGCTGGGGAGAGTTCAGAAAGAATAACCCTAACCCTAACCCTCACCTGAGGCTGCGATGAGACGAACAGCAGTCACGGGTAGCAGTATTGAAGTGTGTTTCGACCTCTTAATTGTCGAAAGGAATCCTAAGTGGCAGGTTGAAATGAGCCTAACTTGAAGGGGTTTTGTGTGTGTGTGTGTGTTTTGAGACAGGGTCCCCTAACATAGCCATGGCTGGCCTTCAATTTGTGGAGATCCTCCCACCTCTTGAGTCAGCTGCGGTGGGATGGAAGGCTTGCGCCACCACACCTGGCTTTAATTTGAGGATTTGACAACGGGTCCCACAGCTGTCAGCAGTTCTGTCCCAAGTGTGTTTAGAAAGGCAAAGGCCTTTTCTCAGTCCCTGGGGGCATGCAAATTAACCAGCTCGGAACGGGAACGAAAGTGAGGCAGTGTTCAGTCCCTGGAGTTTTTCCTTGGGTTGTAAATGGCTAGAGGACTGAACTAGATCTTTCTGTATGCCATGTCCATATCTCCAGAACCTTCTCTGTGTCTTCCTTTTTTTTAAGTATGTGGGTGACATTGGGGGAGTGGTATGTGCACACATGTATGCACTCATGTGTGGAGACTGGAGATCAGTGTTGTGTGTCTTCCCCCCCTCCCTTTTTTTTTTTAAGGAAACATGTAATATTTAATTGTCTTTCTGGGTCTGAGGCTAAGGGTCTGAGGTAAGGTTCCTCTTACCATTCTCTACCTTTTTTTCACATGTATTTATTTATTGAGGCAAGCTTTCCCTACATAGCAATGGCTGGTCTGGAACTCACTAGACCTGGCTAGCCTTTTGTACTCAGTTCTGACTGCCTCAGCCTCCCAAATGCCGGCATTAAAGGCAGCCGTCCCCAGGCACAACTAACTGTCCACCTAATTTTTTGAGACAGGTTCTCTTTCTGAACCTAGAGCCTGCCGTGTTGGCTAGGCAAAGCTGACAGGTAAGCTGAGATCTGCTTGTTTGTCCTGGGCATTTGGGCACAGCTCCTCTCACTGGCACGGTTCCTGCTTTCACCTACTGAACCATTTCCCCCAGCCAAGTGGTTTGTATTTTTACCCTATTAAAGATGATTTGAGTTTCAAGAAATGCGTGGACAAAGAAAGCTAAGGGAAGACGCAGGGTTTTGTAGTAAACTGTGTTTATGCCCGCAGCATCTTCTGGTTAACTTGTTTTGAGTTGATGACCACCTGTGGGCTGCTAAGTGGTTCTAGTCGCCTCCTGGCTGGGCGGAGCCAGGCCAGCACAGAGCAGCCCAATAGTTGGGATCAAACTGTAGGCCTTGAGGGCTTCCTGCTTCCCCAGCTCTCTTCCCTACCCACCTCTCCGCCCAGCCTTCTGGAGCCTGTGGTGTGAGTTCCCTGGAGGGGCCACGCCCACAGGCGGCAGCTCCTCCCTTAATTTACCGTACTTCCCCTATCTTTCTTACGCTAGCTGCTCGCTGCTCGGCCTAAGGGTGAGTCCCTCCTTAGCTCTCTCTTCTGTTCTAGCAGTTCCCGGGCCCAGCCTGTGCAAAAGAGGGAGCTGAGAGGCGCTCCGCGGGCACCATGGTCCGCCTGCTGGCCTCGGAGGTCCAGCAGCTACTCCATAACAAGTTTGTGGTCGTCCTTGGGGACTCTGTGCACAGGGCGGTGTACAAGGACCTCGTGCTCCTCCTGCAGAAGGATTGCCTTCTCACGCACAAGCAGCTCAGAACCAAGGGGGAGCTGAGCTTTGAAAAGGACCAGCTGATGAAGGGAGGCGAGCTGGACACCCTACACAACCGCACGGACTACCGCGAGGTGCGCGAGTTCTGCTCCGACCACCATCTGGTGCGCTTCTACTTCCTCACCCGGGTCTACTCCGAGTACATGGAGAGCGTCCTAAAGGAGCTGCAGTCCGGCAGGCACGCCCCAGACGTCATCATTATGAACTCTTGCCTCTGGGATGTCTCCAGGTATGGGCAGAATTTCTTAAGTAGCTACAGGCAGAACCTGAAGGACGTGTTTGGGCGCATGGACCAGGTGCTGCCCAAGTCGTGCCTGCTAGTGTGGAACACCGCCATGCCTCTGGGCGATAAGATCAAGGCGGCCTTCCTCCCGCAAAAGTGTAATAGCCAGTACCGGATCTCGGTGGCCACCCTGAAAAGGCGAGTGACCCAAGCCAACTTGTACAGCCATGCAGAAGCCACGAAACGCTGTTTCGACGTGCTAGACTTAAATTTCCACTTCCGTCAGTGCAGGAAACACCTGCAGGGAGACGGTGTGCATTGGAACGAGCATGCACATCGCAGACTCTCCTACCTGCTGCTGGCCCACATGGCCGACGCCTGGGGAGTGGAGCTGCCCCAGCGAGACCCATGGGAACCTGATCTTGTGCAATGGGAAAGTCCAGACCAGGTAGAGGAAAGGCAGCCCCAGGGCAACAGAGGTCCTCCGGCCTCTGCCATGTCTCCATCCGGGTTTTTCCCCAGACCACCACCACCACCACCCCTACTCCCACCCCCTGGCTTCCCCGTAAGACCCCCACCCCTACTAGGGTGCCCCATACCCCCACCTCAGGCGATGCCCCCGGTGCCGCCCTATCCACAAGATAACTATTTTTCGGCAGACCCCGTTTTCCAGTCAGATGAGTTCTATATGCACTCAGAAGGCCCCTCACCCACCCACACAGGATATGCCTTCGAGGGCGACTTTAGCTTTTATCCTCAGCCACCTGGGCCCAATTTCCACCCACCCTGTTACCAGCGCCAGGCCCCTGTGGTACACAGGGGCTACCCAAGGCATCACGCTCGTGGCCCCTATATGCCCTGGAGAGGGAGGCCCAGAAGAGCCCAAAGACAAGCCCCAGCCTGCCAAGAGTCAAGGCCCCAGTAGTCTGACCAAGCCCTTAACCTCTGGATGGGGCCATGAGACGTCTGACTTTCCCTTTGGCTGTCACAGTCTACACACACTGACCTTGCAAACTTAAGCCCGGCTAGCCCTGTTTTGGACTTCTCTCTGTTCACTGACATTAGAAACAGAGGCAGGGAAGAGCAGCCTGGCCCACACGCTGCTGCTGCCGCCGCCGCCTGAGGCCGCCTCCTTACCCTTGAGTGACCAAGCAAGCATTCTGACTACCTCCCCCACGCTATTATTGCCTTTTTGTAAAAATAAAATTGAAATACAGAAACCATTCCCAAAAGTGGTTCTGCCTGTTGTGCATGAGCACGCGAGAGAGTGTTTGTGTTTAATGGCAGCCTCTCTCTGCAGTTAAACCATTAGCTCTTGGACCAAGGACTGTACGGATGTACTCAATGAGTGGTTTTGACAGCTGCTTAGCAAATACTCAAAACAGTTTTTAAGTAATTCCGAGAGGCTCGTGGATGGAGCTGAGCCCTCACGAGGAAGTGGCAGGAAAATTCCACACTTTAAAGAATTCTATTTTCTCGAAGAGTCGTTGGGTTTTTAGAACTAGGAAAAGGAAATGAGGAAAAGCTAACATTTGCAAACAAGAAAACTTGAGTCCAAGCAAATGGCTCTGCTAGTCTCTCCCACCCTTTACGCTTGTTACCATTTGCATTAACATGGGCATGGGTTGTGTGTGTGTGTGTGAGAGAGGGGGGAGTGGGCTCAGGCATCCCAGACCAGCCTGGAACTAACAATGACCATGACTTTAACCCTATTTTCGTGCCTCTGCTTCCTGAGTGCTGGGATCACAGACATGCACTACTGGTGTCTGGTTTATGGCATACTGGGAATCAAACTCCAGGGCTTGGAGCCTGCTAAGCAAGCACATGACCACATACACTATGTCCCCGGCTTCCATTAGCTTTCCACCCTCAGGACTGAGTTTACAGTGGCTGTGTCATCCTGGGAAGGAAAGAGCAGGGGTGGGGCACTTACAGACGTTGTCTGATAAACCAAAGGCCCTAAGTGTTAGAGGAGAAGGCTCAGCTTTGACCTTGCAATCCCTTAACTAGTCCCTTTTTGGCTGGAAGGAAACCGGAGAAAGGCAAGCCACACTTAATGCCAATGAGAATTACTGTTGTGGACTAAGACTACAGATTGGAAGGCAGGCCACTCCCCAGACATAAGCCCCTTCGGAGTCAACACTGAAACGTGGCCACAGCGAGTATTCTGTGAGACTATTTTGTAAATCACTAAGTGTTTAAATGCTAGGCCCCTTCTCAGATAAAATACCCAATTAAGACTGAGTGATGGAGGCCGGGCGTGGTGGCACACGCCTTTAATCCCAGCACTCGGGAGGCAGAGGCAGGCAGATCACTGTGAGTTCAAGGCCAGCCTGGTCTACAAAGTGAGTGCAGGTCAGTCAAGGCTACACAGAGAAACCCTGTCTCGAAAAACCAAAAAAAAAAAAAAAAAAAAAAAAGCCTGAGTGATGGGGATTTTCTCAGTGAGGTACATATTCCTGAGAACATATTCCTGGAGAAAGGAGTCTTTACCTCAGAGATCCCAGTATCCGAGGTCCTGGAAGTGGAGCGCACTCACTACTCATGTTTTTCAGTGAATATGGAGACATGCTCTACAAAGGTGTGGGTGTAGCTATACCCCAAGTTTCTAAAGGGACTTTGTAAACTCACATAGGCCCTGTGTGGCAGCTCTTCTGATGGAGTGTCACTCAGGCAGCATGATGATGACCTTTGAGGACACTAGAAATGTGCTAGAAAAGTCAAAATGTGCCGGTACATCTCAACAGAATCAGAGGAGGCAGTGACCGGCACCAGGGGCCTTCACAGTGTCCAGTTACCTTAGTTTTGCATTTGTTTCCTAAACAGCATGTAACTTCTGGTCTGAGTCCTGTTGAGTTTTTATATTTTCAGGGGTAAGCCAGTAACTTGGTATCCTGTTAGCTCTCTCTGCTGAGCTAGATTGGTAAGCATCAACCTGCATTAATCCCAGTGCCAGAAGAACCAAGTTCTTAGGCATAGTGTTGAGGGGCCAGACGGTGACCTGGAGATGCACTTCCTGAGGTAGAGATTACATAATGATGGCCGCTCAATGGCAGTTGTTTCTCAGCGGGTAGTGCGAAAGGATTTGGTCAGGAGCATTGTTTTCATGCACCAGTGTACACTCTTACAGCTTGGAGAGTCACACATGTCTGAAATCCATGTGTGATGGCTATTTTTAATTGTCACCTTGACTATGTCTGGAAATAGTCTGCTGGACTAGCTGGACCACAGGCTGTACCTCATTCTAATAAAGCCTCTAATATGATAGATATAGATAGATAGATTGATAGATATTCATATGTGTGTGTTTATATGTGTATATTTATATATACATGTATGTATATATATTTATATATACATGTAT
>OU015748.1:120529222-120544914 GCA_907169655.1 Acomys percivali
TATATTTATATATACATGTATGTATATATATTTATATATACATGTATGTATATATATTTATATATTCATTTTGTCAGTTCTGTTCCTCTAGAGGACCCTAAGGCAGATTCTGGTACCACGAGTGGTTCTAGAGCAACACAAGCCTAGGGTGACTATTTTAAGCATCTGGCACAGGCTTTCCAATCTGCTGCCACCTACAGTTACTGAAAGCCCACGGTGTGAACTGTTTTACAAGCTTAAAGAGACAAATGCATCTGATTATCCTGATCCACCAATTATGAGAGGCAACCGATTTGGTGACTGCGTGTAAAACTTTCTGACAGGTTGTGGGAAAATTATGAGGCTAGCTGGTTGCTCTTAGCGTCTCTGGATAAATTAACAAAGGAAAAGAATAGGCTCAGAGATAAAAGTTATCCAACTGCTAGCATCTCAGAACATGGTGACGGACAGTGATAAGACTGTGCTAAGACTGTCCCTTCAGGTGCACACAGACAATCTAAAAGTTTCTAAGTGTGCCCCAGGAGAGAATTTTCCTTCCAGCAGCCACCACAATTCACGTTTTCGAGCATCAAACCAAAGCCTTCATAAGGCTGGCTTTATTACAGCAAAAATTCAGTCCCAGGCTCAGAAGGGGTTGGCAGTTACAGGAAAGGCATTCATTGGTAAAGAACGGGATCCTGTGACTGGGGGTAGAACTGTGTGGGAGGACCCTGTTGAAGCTGAAAACTCTGAACCCTCAGATTCTCTAGAGCCTGTCTCACCTGAGAGAGTCGCTCCATCCTCAGCAGAAGGCGTACTTCCTCTCCCAACTGCCTTTTCTTCCTGACTGAGGAAGTTAATCCTCCATTGTCGGCTAAGCCAGCAGTGACTCTGAAGGAGACCACACTGATGTCCCTCAGGGCCAACCAACAGTTGCCTATAAGCAGACTTAAGGCTAAGGAGGCTCGGAGAGGACAGATAAAGCGTGTTCCATGGGCAGCGTGCTTCACTACTGCAGAGCACAATGAGTTTGCTATGTCATTTAAGCAACAGTCTTGGGAATCCATGTGGAAATGGGACTTAAGGGTGTGGAGTAAAAAAAAAAAAAATTAAAAAAAAGTGTGGAGTAACGCTGGCAGGAACATAAACCAGGACCAGGCCTAGGTTCTTTGACTGACTGAAACATTGGTCAAAAGAGAGCTGGAGAAAATATCCTGTGGCTTAGAGTTGGTGTAGGGGTTTCAAGGCTCAGCAGAATAGCAGTGTTGGAGTGTGTGTGCTGTGTTAAACCTAACCCTCCATGGGGGAAGGCCCAGAAGACAAGACAAGGCCTTCACGACTCCTGTAAGACAAAAAGGAGAGGGGCAGCAGCTCATTCCAAGAGCTCGGTTGACACCCTTTCCCTTGAATGAGACCGTAGGGCTGGAGATGCTGCTGCTCAGTTGGGTAAAGAAAGCAACTGGATGCTGGTTCTGATTGACACTGATTCTAAGAGACACCCCCCCACACCAAGAAAGGAACACTGTGGCTCTCAAGTTAAGGTAAGGATTTCTGGAGGTCAGGTGAAGTCTGACTCACAGGTACAGGGCGTCCCTGGATTTATCCTTTGGTTATTTCCTCAGTCCCTGAATATATAATTGGGATAGATATACTTAGAAGCTGGCGGAGCTCTCACTTTGGTTGCCTGACCTGTGCAGTGAGGGCTGTTATGCTTGGAAAAGCTGAATGGAAACCTTGAAGTTGCCTCTCTGCCAAGGAAGATAGTGAATCCAAAACAGCATTACATCCCTGAAGGGAGTACAGGGGTTGGCGCCACCACTGAGAACTTGAAAGGTATCATCCCACCACCTCTCCCTTGCATTCTTGTATCAAGCAGAAGACAGATGGGACTGTGGAGAATGGCAGTCGACTATCAAAAATTCAATCAAGTGGTGACTCCGATTACAGCTGCCCCACCAGATGTGGTTTCCTTACTTGAGCAGATGAACACATCTCCTG
This sequence comes from Acomys percivali, assembly GCA_907169655.1. Classification (NCBI taxonomy): domain Eukaryota; kingdom Metazoa; phylum Chordata; class Mammalia; order Rodentia; family Muridae; genus Acomys; species Acomys percivali. Next base: position 120,531,200 of record OU015748.1, read on the forward strand.
GCTCGTGGTGTGCAGCTATTGATCCAGAAAATGCCTTTTTTTTTTTTTTTTTTTTTTTTTTTTTTTTTTTTTTGGTACCGGTCCACAGGGACCACCAGAAGTGATTTGCTTTTAGTTGGCAAGGCCAGCAGTACACCTTTACACTGTCACCTCAAGGATGTATTAACTCTCCAGCCCTGTGTCCTAACTTAGTGAGAAGGGATCTCTTACACAAAATTTGACATTGGTTCACTACGTTGACAACATTTTGCTGACTGGACCAAGTGATCCAGATTACCAAGGGGAAATTGGATTGCTTCTGCACAATGGAGGTAAGAAAGATGGTCTATAGTGAGGGGGTTCTTCAGAGCATCTCTTGGTTTTACCATTATGAAAAGGCCAAGATTCCTCCATCTTGCCCCTGCTGCAGCCATCTGAGGCCTGACTCAGAGCTGACCCCGACCCCTTCACTCCTACCTGTACTTACATCCCTCCTATGGGAAAGTCTCCTAGAAAATTACCCAACTCTGTCCCAGGGTCTCAAGGTCAAGATGCCCCAGCTAACTGCCACTTTTTGCTTCTGTTAAACTGCTTGCTTGCTCTCCTTCCAACCGGGATGTGGTTTTTGCCTTTAAAAGCATCACTGCTCTGTGAAAAACTGTTCCCAGGCAGTTGCTGGCCAGCTTCATAAAGACTCGCAGATTCAGACTCTGGTTTTCTCAGCTGATCCTCGGGACCTTTGCCCCACAGCACTCTGCCTTGTGATTAAGGTCAGTGGGAAAACCACACCCTAATCCAGGCAGGATGTCAAAGAGCTCAGACCCTTGAGGAATGAAGATACAGGTCACTCCTCCAGGAAAAGAGCCAAGACCTGCTGAGGGTAGAGGAAATACAGAATGGGTAATGGTGGAAGTTGTGTTTCTTTGTGTGTGTGTGTGTGTGTGTGTGTGTGTGTGTGTGTGTGTGTATTCTTTCCTCTCTTTATCATGAAATGTAGCATCAAGAGACTATCAGTGATTATTAAAGTTTGTGATACTAAAAGAATGCACTTCAGGAAACATTGCCACCTATTTTTTTTTTTTTTTTTTTTTTTTTGCCACCTATTGTAAAACATATGATGTGCCTTAGATTGTACATGAGGTAGTTATATCATGTTGGGTGTGATTATAATCTGGTTATTGCTTTCAACTCCAGGCTGGGTACACTTGGGATTTATGTCTTATTTAAATCATTCAAAGTGTGAAGACCCATCTTTAATTCAGCTCTTTTGAGATGGGAAGATCCACCTTTAATCTGGGCCACACCTTCTGCTGGCAGCCTATACAAAGCTCATGAAGGTAAAAATTTTTACTGTTTCCTACACTATCCAAGCATGACCAAGTTTGCTAGAGCAGCTGCAGAGTGTGGTGGGTAGCCCAGGCATTTGTTGCCTGTATCAAGGTCGCAGAATTTCCCAAGATGCACCATAATGGAGCCTGGTGACTGGGGAGTGAGAATTAGCAGTGTTCTGAAGCTGAGCAGTCGTCAGCACCAGCATTCTCTTTAAACACAGGGCGCCATTCTCAGGAGGACTCCAGTCCAAAGCAAGGCTCATCTTAAAAAAACAAAAAACAAAAAACAAAAAAACCAAGAGCACCCAGAGCTTCTCTGGCAAGCTCATGTGGTTCGACTGCCAAACCTGGGCTCTGGGACAGGTGCCATCAGCAGCCTCTGCTTTGGTGATAAAGGTCTTCTTACATTTGCCATATCATCTTCACTTCGTGCTCCTGTGTGTAAATAGAATGGGCTAGTTTTAGCAAGTGTTTTTGGCTGTTGCTGCTTGTTTTCAGATTTATTCTACTTGTATGTATGTTTTGCCTGCCTGCATATATGTGCACCTGTTGTACCTGGTGCTCTTGGAGGTCAAGAGGAGATCACTGGACTCCCTGGAAGAGAAGTTATGAATGCTTGTGAACCACGGAGTGGGTGCTGAGAAGCGAACCTAGGCCCTCCTCTGCAAGATCAACAAGTGGTCTTATCTGCTGAGCCGTCTTTCCAGCCCCTTGGCAAGTAAATTTCGGTGGTGTATTTCACGCCAGCAATCATGTCAAACCATCAGATTGATCCCCCACCCCACCCCAGTCAGCCATCTGCGCCATGTTTGATGGCTGTGCTCTCAACTTCATTTGCTGTGTCACAAGGCCTTCCCCAGACCCCCACTTTCAATTCCATGTGTCCACAGTGGAACCCTGGAATTTAGATACCTTTCATTGTGGGATCCACTGGAGAATCTGTAGGGGAGATAAACATGTTTTTGTTTTGATCCCAAGTGTGGGATGGGGAACAGACTTGTGAGAGAGCAGGTGATGTTTATTCACTTAGACGTCAAACCACTGGGGGGCTTGGTTGTTGCCAGCTGAAAAACATCCTAGTACACACTCTGACCCAAAGGTCCCGCCCAAAACAGGAGGCGGGACCTTTTTGGTTCTTGGTATTGTTTAGCTGTTTATCACTCCACTTGGAGAGAACCACTCCAGGGAAGGCTTCAAGGCTTTGGGCTCCAGCTGAGACTCTGGTTCCGGTTGCTCCAGGTTCCAGCAGCAACTTTGGTGGAATTGCTGGTCTGCTGAAATCCTGCTGACTACGCCAGGGGAATCATTCCTAGGAACTGATACCCAGAAGGTTTCATTCTTGTTTTCTTTAATCTCCTTTTCCTCTTGTTTAGGCTAGTCTGGTTGTAAGGGAGGTACATTCATTTAATAAGTTCATAACAAAGTATAATTGTTAAGGAAATTGAACCTACAAGAATTGCAAGATTAGTGGCTGCCACGTCTGTTGAAATCTTGAACTCCAGAAGAAAACCTAACACGATGGCTTTCTGAAAGCATTGATGTGCTGAGGTTACGTGTCCTGCCAGAGATCCCACTTTTAGTTTGTCTAGTGATTTTTTTTCTCATTGAGTCATTTCACTTTCACGTTAACCTCTGTTTCCTATCAAGCAAAAGTTCTATCTGAAGGCCAGAGTAGAGTCAAGTGACACATTTTTTTGGTAGCACACTTCATCTTTGAGGCAGCACAGCTCTCATCATATGGCGGGGGCTGCATTCTCTCAGCATAATACTGATCATTCCAGTATTCCAGGATAGTTTGGAGCCTCTCTTAAAAGTGCAGTTCTGAACATACAGCCAGCAAGGGTCCTGTGAGGCGATACTCTGATGCCCTGTAAATATTCCAGTTCCTATACGTTTTCACACAATATCCTTAGCTCCTGGTTACTTGTGTGTCAGTGATTTCATTATGGGTGGAAAAAAATGGTGGTTTATATTCCCCTCCGTTAACTAGAACTGTCTAGTTACCTTGCGTTGCCTGGTAGGTTGGCTGCCATGAAGTATGACAATGAGCAAGGCCAGATACCCCGTTCAGTTAGCTTGACCTCTACCAACAAAGCCACACACAGAAGAAAATCCTTGCCCTCATCATGTGAAATGGAGTTCTTAATGGAATCCAGAGCTCTGAGCCAATCCAGGAGCCACAGGGTTAATATAGACGTGGCTGAATCCAGAGCTCTGAGCCAATCCAGGAGCCACAGGGTTAGTATAGACGTCGCTGAAGTAAGCTCAGCACTGAACTGGCAGCAAAGAAGCAGGCCCCATAGAAGGAAGCATACCAATAAAGGGTAAATAGTCTTGGTTTTGTGGGACAGAAGGAGCCAATGGCTGGCCATTGGATAAGGTGTTATAAAGATGAGCTCTTACTATGGACACTGACTGTTGCGAGGGGGCGGATTCTTTTGCATGTGACATCATCTCCATTGTGGGACAGCCAGCAAATATCTACATCATCAACCGAAGGTATTTGCATGACAATATGATATCCTAGTGTGCTAGTAGTCTTCTATTAGTTTATTGGCAAATGTGTGTTTGTTAACTCAATTTTTTTTTTCTTTTTTTTTTTTGGTTTTCCGAGCAGGGTCTCTCTGTGTTAGCCTTGGCTGTCCTGGACTCACTTTGTAGACCAGGCTGGCCTCGAACTCACAGCGATCCGCACACCTCTGCCTCCCGAGTGCTGGGATTAAAGGCGTGCGCCACCACGCCCAGCTGTTAACTCAATTTTTTTAAAGATAATTTTGTATCAAGAAAAACATTTAACACCAATGGCTACAGGTATAAAGATATAGATATAAAGTCTAGGTAAGGAATCTATATTATATAAGAGTAGCTAAGTAGGGAAAATGAGTCTGACACCGCACTAGGAAATTTCTTCATTTTCCCTTTGATTTCTTTGGGGTTGGGTTGGGTTTGTGTTTTTGAGACAGAGGCTCAGGAGCAAGCCTCAGGCTCAATATGTAGCTGAGATGACTTTGAACTGTTCCTGCTGTGTCCACCTCCACCAAAAGGGAGCCATCGTACCCTGCTACTATGTAATTCCTTGATACTAGGGTCTTAAGAGCACTGGCTGTAGTTCCAGAGGTCCTGAGTTCAATTCCCAGCAACTATATGGTGGCTCACAACCATCTGTAATGAGATCTGTTGCCCTCTTCTGGCCTGCAGGCATATACACGCAGACAGGGCACTTTATACATAATAATAAATAAATAAAAAGAAAGAAAAGGCCCAAGGCAAGCCTGATCGGGTGGAGGAATGTTCTCAGTTGGGGTTCTCTCCCTTGTGATGACTCTCAACTTGTGTTAGGTTGACAGAAAATTACCCAGCACAGACATCTACACTTTAAAATGATGATGACACGAGGGCTGGAGGGGTGGCTCAGCTATTAAGAACAAGGGCTTCTCTTGTAGAAGAGTCAAGTTGGTTCCCAGGACCCACATCAGGAGCCTCAAAACTGCCTTCAAATCCAGTTCCAGGGATCCTGTGCCCTTGCCTGGATTCCTCAGAGACCAGCACTCACAGGAGCATACTCAGACAAAGATGCACACAATTTACGAACTAATGAAAACATGTTTTAAATTAACGGTTCCCACAGCTTTTAAACAGCGTAATAGCTGTTCCTTTTAAACAGCGTAATAGCTGGAAAGCACGTGGTGTAACGTCTGAGTCTGAGTGTAAAGGCCCGAAAATTGCTGAAGGAAGACCCCCCTCCCCTCCCCCACCCTCCCAACTCAAATAGTATGCAAAAACAATGTTTATTCTGCAGAAACAGCCTATATGCAAGGGCCAACCATCTATACAAAATGGCAGCGACCTGGAGTGGAGCTCACTGGCTCCTTTGAAAACCAGTTAGTCTTGGGAGGCAGAGGCAGGCAAATGGCTGTGAGTTCAAGGCCAGCCTGGTCTACAAAGTGAGTCTAGGACAGCCAAGGCTACACAGAGAAACCCTGTCTCGAAAAACTAAAAAAAAAAAAAAAAAAAAAAAGCCAGTTAGGGAATTTCCAGCCGTTGTCGTTCGACCTTTATTAGGATTAGTTGGGTTCAGGGTAAAGGGCACTTGTGTGTTCATGCTTGGTTCTGACCTTGGGGAAGGACTGGTCACCTCATACCTAGATTAGCCCAGGCCAGATGTCGGGGCAGTTGCTGAGTGGTTGACCTTTTTCCTCAGCTTTTCCCAGAAGCCTGGCTGCTGTTTCTGGGAAACGGAAGCTTAGGGCTAACATGGGAGTGAGTTTGGACCTCTCCTAAGTATACAGTAACTAGTCCATTCTACTAAAATAGAGTCGATGTAAAATGTACCCCTGGTTTGTCTTTTCTAGATTCAAAATGAAAAGGTCAACCAAAAAGCATAGAGGGCTAGGAAGACTTTGAGGGTTGTTTATTGAAGGGATTTGAGTCAGTACAGGATATACCAAAACCAAGTTCTCAGCACAAAGGAGATTTATTTGCCCCAAAGGGACAGAAGGGGGGGGGAAGACAGGAGACAGGACTAGGGAGAAGGGGGGTGGGGGGAGATATTTGCCCTGGAGGAACAAAGGACTGCCTCTGGATAGAGAGAAGACAGACATGGCCCATAGGCAAATGGCACTTAATGAAGGGAAAAGGGGAAGGCTGTGTTAGGATGAGTTGGCCTGTTTTGGTTGGACGTGTTAATTAGGGCAGCCAAGAGGAGGCTTTTGATTGCTGGGCTTCAATACTTTGATAGCTGGACCTTGATGCTCAGCCTCAGATGGAGGAAGTGGCCAGATAAGGGGAGAGCAAGCCTTGGTGGCTGGCTTCAGGAATGTGAGCTATAGCTTAGAAAGGGCAAGAGAAGGGAAAAGGGCGAGGCCTGCCAGAGCCACGTTTGCCGTGCTCAGGCCTGCCGACGCCCTTCCTTTATTTTAAGGTCAAATGTTTCCTTTAGCCAGACCGAAGCTAGAAGCCAGCCAGCGTAAATGCCTTAGCAAGCTGCATTAGCGCCCGCTTTCTGTCTCCTCCAGGCCTAGAAAGGACAGTGTTACGAAAGCCTCTTCCGCCAAAGACAAAACATTCTACTGCTTTTTAAAACTATGGCCTCATATTGGTATATTCAAGCCAGGTATACGTGCAGACATTTGGATGTTGTGGCTTCTTCACTCTTCGTGTTTCTTTCTGGAAAGATATTGTCTAATGTCAGCATGGAAAAAAAGAACATATTGTATCCATGTTTGGAGACTGGATCCCACACGAAATAATCATGGGGGAGGCACTTCAGCCTTATGTGGCTTGTATTCCACAGTTCTCTTTGCTCAGACCCAAGGGATGCCTGTGCTGCAGCCCTCCCCAGTCACCTCCCCCACTGCTCCAGTGCTCAGGCTCTTCCCAGAGGATGATGGGATACAGAACAGCTCCAGTGTTCTTTCTCTTATCCCTCCCTATGAAGGCATATGGTTATCCTGAAGTGTCATTTGCATATCTTCATTGCTTACAGTACTTACATGTACACATGTATAAAAGACTTAATGTTAAGTTCATAAGACGATGGACTATCTCAACCCTATAGATTTAAAGATCAATCAGAGAGATGCTCCCCTTGTCAGGTTTAAAATATGATAAGAGGTCTTGGGACATGGCTCGGTGGTAGAGCAACTTGCCTAATTTAGTGTGAGTCCCTGAGTCCAGTCTCCAGCATCACACACACACACACACACACACACACACACACACTGCCTTTAATCCAGAAGCCTCAGTGGATACTCCTGGGAGAGAGAACTAGCTACAACGGTACAAGGGATCTAGAGGAGGGAAAGCTAACGTGAAAGGTGAGGAGCAGGGATGGTCCGGGTGGCAGGTCTGCCTTGTAAAGATAGACAAGGTCCGCCTCATCCTAATGGGGGGGGGGGGGTACATGTAAACACGGCTTCAGAGGTAGGATAGGAAAGAAGAGCGTGTGACAGAGTAGCCAAGGAGCTGGAAGCGTACAAGGACAAGTGGCTCGTTCTGGCTCTCGTGATTCTAGTGGCAACAAACCATGTGATGTGTGGGAATAACCTTCTTGCTAGCAGTGTCGTCGGGGAGGGGAGGACAACGCGTCCTTGAAAAGCCATTATTCTCCCAACCAGGGCTTTAGATAAAAATGTAAATGGTGCTGAGTGTCAGAATTGTAGCTCTCATTCACTTGTGATGCTCTGTGCTGAACCCAGAGTCTCACAAATGGTTGGCCATCACTACCACTGAGCCACACACAAGACCCTTTTCTTCCCATCAGAAAACCGTGTCCTTGTCAATTAAAGATGGTTTCATCTAATAAAAAAAAAAAAACCTCTTGAATGTGTTTCGGCTGGAATTCGAATACATCAAGGGAGTAACTCTGGCTGTCTCGTTCTATACCAGACTGTATAGAGTTGACGCCTAGATCCTGTCAGGCCCTAACAGGCTGGGCTCCACCACTCTATAGGCCAATTATAGACATAATCAACAGTCAACAGAGAAAGGAGATGTATTCCACGTGATTGTTAGGAGGAGGAGCAAATAAAGAGATTTAACCACACCTCCCCAAGCCAAGGTTACCTTTGGAGTGCTGGCCTGAGATTTAAGGTTTTACTTAGTTGGGGGGGGGGGGGGGGGAAGCACCCACCTGTTCTGTTGAGGTCAGAGAACAACCTTCCAGAGTCTGTAGGTTCCATGGAAGCTCATGACAGGCACTCTGCCCTCAGAACCCTCTTAAAGATTTCGGTTAAAATAGAGGGCAAGAGACCTGAGTTACTAAGCAATAACTGGTCAAGGTGTGGTCCAGCCCACCACTGTCAACTGTGTGAAATCTCTTCCTGGGAGGCAAATCCCTCCTCTGGCTGGCACCAGGTCCCAATCTTTTCCTAGTATGTCACGAGACATTGCTCTCAGGAAGGCTTAAACAGTTGTCTACTCACCCCGAACAGAGAACCCACAGCCAACCAAAGCGAGGGTGCCACCAGAGTCCAGCTTGGCGAAACAATGAGTTTACTAGGGTTACTGTGGTAGTTTGAATATGAGTGACCCTCATAAACTCATATATTTGTCTGCTTGGTTGATGAACTGTTCTGAAGGATTAGGAGCGGGTGCATTGCTAGGGATGGATGTTGAGGTTTTTAAATGCCCACACCAGGCCCAGTGTCTCTGTCTGCTGCCTAAGGATCAAGATGGGAAACCAGCAGTTACTTCTGTAGCACCATGCCTGCCTGTGAGCAACTATGTACCTGCCATGCTACTAATGGACTAAGCCTACGAAGATGTAAGCAAGTCTCAAATTAAATGCTTTGCTGTTGAAGGATTATTAATATTTAATATTGAGTTATTATTTTAGTGAAATCAGCAGTTACTCTTTAACCAGCTTTATACCCAAATAACCACACAGAAAGACTAGGATCTATTTTATTAGCCTATAGCACAATGCTGCACAATAATTACTCCATCCTAAACCTCCAGGATAGTATAGTTTCTTCCCATTCTGATTTCCCACTTTATGTTTGCTTTTTACTCATACCCTAGATCTGGCTCATTCCTCCTGGCGCTTCCTGGTCCTCCTGGCTTCATCCTCTCCTTCCTTCTCTCTCTCTCCTCCCATCACTGGATCAGGATGTCCCACCCTATTGTAATTGTTTAGCATTGGCTTTTATTGGCAACAGAGAGAACAAATGGTGACATGTTTACACAAACTTGAAACAGGAGATACTTAGAATAAACATCACAATGCAATGTCCTGATTGATGGAGAGAGAGTGGAATGGTGAGATCAACATTGGAATGAACAAGGGTAAAGTGTATACAATCCACAAGAACATTATGTCAATGTATCCCCCCTTTAAGTCCAATAAAGGCTCTTTTTCTTTCAATAATAAACTAATATGCAATAATAATTATGGAACATTTATGAAAACTATCAGCCAAGACCTACATTTGCAGTGTTCGGCCCATACACATTTAGCAACTTAGCAGAAAATATTATCATCCCATCTACGAGAGTCCTAAGTGTTGTACCTAAATCAATCTCTACCATATCTCACTTCCATCAATCTACAAACATCTATCTAGACCTAAAAGCATCTTCTCAACTTTTAAAGCTTAATTGTAAACTAAACTATCTGATCTTCAACCCCATCAGAGACTTGAGAAGGAATAAAATTAATTAGCTGAGTGAACAGGAACTGCTGTGTGACAGGGACAGTTGGATGTCTGGACAGCTACCCAAAGCTTTCTATGACATTGGAGCACCATCTTTAGCCTTCTGGCCCAGTATATCTGACAGACATATTTGTGAAGCAGCAACTATTGAACTCTTGCTTACTCTGTCTTGGCAGAGTTTGGCAGTCCATTCAGCCTGCATCTAAGCTTGCCCATTTCAGGCGGAATTCTGTTTATGGCAGAAATGAGGGCATTTTTGCCTAGAGGCTGGTTTGCCACATTTGAAGCCATCTCCAGAAAGAGGTTCTTCAATGTTCATCATCTTCTTTAAGGTAGGGTGAGTCGACATGTCTCATTGTCAAGTTATCCTTAAAATAATAAAAATATTTTAAAGCCGGGCGTGGTGGCGCACGCCTTTAATCCCAGCACTCAGGAGGCAGAGGCAGGCGACCGCTGTGAGTTCGAGGCCAGCCTGGTCTACAAAGTGAGTCCAGGACAGCCAAGGATACACAGAGAGACCCTGTCTTGAAAAACCAAAAAAAAAAAAAAAAAATTTAAAATGCCATATACTTTAGGTCTCTGAGGTTTTTGAAGACCTTATCTATTTTTATATAATCTATATCTATAAAGTCATATCTATCTGTTAAACCTAAAATGTATGTATATTCCTGTGCTAAATTAGACTAGTATATGACATGACTATGAATCTGACATTATGCCAACACTTTCCCTTTATAAAAGTTGTCTTGGTCATGGTGTCTCTTCACAGCAATAAAAACTAAGGCATCGGGGCTGGAGAGATGGCTCAGAGGTTAAGAGAGATGACTAAGACACTGCTCTTCCAAAGGTCCTGAGTTCAATTCCCAGCAGCTACATGGTGGCTCATGCTCACAACCTTCTATAATGTGAGCTAATGCCCTCTTCTGGCATTCAGGTGAACATGGAGGCAGAACACTATATACATAATAAATAAATACATCTTAAAAAACAAAAAACAAATAACCTAAGATACTTACAGAAGCAGAAATTACTCGGGCAGCTGCTGCCATCACTTAAGCCCATCCTTGTGTGGGCAACAGCTCAGGAAAGTGGAGATCTGGAGCACACTGCACAGCCTGCAGGCAGGTCAACAGGTCGGGGAGTGGTCTTTGCGCACAGTTCAGTGGCTCTGAGTGTCTTCCAGGCAGCTCTGCTCCTACAAGGGTCTTACAGGCCATTTAGCTTCTCAGTGACAGAAGCAATCATTATTACTTATATTGTCTCGAGGAAGTAAGGACCTGGTGAATCTGGTCAGTTTCGGGGACTTTCTGAAGCTGTTTTGAATTGTTCACTTCCTGTTTTAATGGGCTACCTCGCAGAAGGGAGGATTTTTACTTCTCAGAACAGAACACCTTGTTGTTTCACTCCCTGTAAACATCCTATCTTAAAATCTCCTCTTGTTGCCTAGTGGGCAGGGTGGCACACACCTTTCATCTCAGCACTACAGAGGCAGAGGCAGATCTCTGAAGGTTTTTGTTTTGTTTTGTTTTTTCAAGACAGGGTTTCTCTGTGTAGCCTTGGCTGTCCTGGCCTCACTTTGTAGACCAGGCTGGCCTCAAACTCACAGCGATCCACCTGCCTCTGCCTCCCGAGTGCTGGGATTAAAGGCATGCGCCACCACGCCCGGCCCCAGATCTCTGAGTTTTAGGCCAGTCTGGTCTACAAAGCAAGTCCAGGACAGTCAAGGCCACACAAAGAAACCCTGTCTGGGGGGGAGGGCCTCTTCTTTCACCTCCTTTTCACATCCTATCTCTTAAGAAGTTTCCTCCCAAATGGAAGGTTTTACCCTCAGAGGAAACTGCTGCATAGATTCTCCCAGGAGGGAATTCCTGGGGGTAAATTTCAATTTCTTGAGGCCCATCCCTTCAAAAGTCTGACAGCCAAAGGGAGGGGCAAAGGTGTCTGGGGAATGTCTTTTCTCCTGTCCAAATACCATGATTGACAGTAGTAGATGATTTTGGCTAGTTTAAAACAATGGGGGAAATAAATTAAATATTGACAAAAGCAGGTCGGTTTAGCCTTTCCAAACACAGGGCCATTTGAAAGGGGAACTCATGAAATGAGATTTCAATATTGGAAAGATTGGGAACCACTAAAATACAAGGCCCTTGAATATTTCCATTGACTTTACCAGAGTTCACGAGTATGCTTTTTTTTTTTTTTTTTTTTTTTTTGTCTACTGTTGACACATCTCTGGGTTGGAGGTAGGAATTATTTTTACAAAGAATTTAGTAAACGTATTTCATCTTCTAACTTGTTCGTGGGTTTCGATCAATAATTCATTCCACAGAATCTGTTTCTTTAAAACTTTCTTGTCTGTTGTCTCTGTGGATGACAAATCAGGATGTCTGGAAGACAAAAGGCTGCCTCTTTCAAGCACACAACACGTCAGATAAAATGCCCCCAGTTTATAATGGGTAGATAAGAATGCCCAAGGCCCCAGCCCTGTGGAACAGAAGAAACAGCCGAGATGGCTGCAAGCACAAGCAAGAAGCCAGAAAACTCCATGTGGACGTGGGCGCGGGTCTTCAAATGATCTTTGTTTATTTGATCGCCAAATGTCATTTAAAATGTATCGTGAACTCCTGGAGCACGCCTCTGCGCAGCTGTTTATCACCCTAAACAGACAGACTCCTCCTGTAGATATTAGTGTGGAAGACAGTTCCCTCAGATGCCCGCATTTACAGTTCTGGTTAGAGGGACAGAAAAACCTAGGCAGGGAAGATTTCTCAGTTGGGCGCATGAGATTCTGACCTGGGCTGTAATTTTCAACACAAGTAAAATTTGATCACGTACTATGTGCCAGGCGTTGTGTTGTACAGTGGTGATCCAAGTAACGGCTCTAAGTCTTAGCTCTCATGGAGCAACTGGGCACTAAGAGGCTGATGGGCTTGCTGACGTTGAGAGTCTTGAGGGGTAATAGGACAGGCTCCATCCCTGGGCCGCCATCTTTCCTTTTTGACAGGATCCCATGGAGTCCAGCTGGCCTCAAACTCTCTGTGTAGGTGAGGAGAGCCTTAGCTTCTGCTCGTTCTGCCTCAAGTGCCGGGCTTGGAGACTGGCTCCGCCATTGTCCAGTTTATATGGTGCGCTTGCTGGAATCCAGGGCTTCCTGTAGGCTGACAAGCACCTTGCCAATGGGCCTGCGTCCTCAGTCCATCTCTCGGAAGCATAACTCTGTCACAAGCGTGAGCTCTTCAAACTTCACCATCTTCTGCTTCCCCCACCCAGGTGTAGGTCCGCATTGGAATTCCTTGGAGATTTTTTTTTTTTAACACCATGCCAATATCTACAATCCTCTCAAGTCCATTTTTAAAACTCAACATGGCTAATGATGGTAAACACGCTGAGTGCATTGTTAGCCTTGGTCACGCCATTTTGTAAAGTTCCTCCAATTTGATTATGCCATGACAGTTCCAAGAACTGAAGAAGCGAGGTTCTAACTTGTAGAGGTTCTCACGCCCCCTACTGAGCCCTCGTCCCCAGTAATTACAAGTTGCCTGGCTTCCTTCCTTCCTTCCTCTCTCCTTTGTTCCTCCCTCCACTTATCACTTTCTTTTTCTTTCATTCATCCCCACCCTTTTCTTTCCTTGAGATAGGGTCTCACTATGCAACTCTGACTAGCGTGGAACTCACCATGTAGACCAGGCTGGCCTCAAACTCACAGAGCTATGCCTGCCTCTGCCTCTGCCTCTGCCTCCTGAGTAGCATGTACCACTATACCCAGCTATGCTATTTTTTTTTTTTAGCAAGGGGGGGGAGGGGGGGTTGAGACAGGGTTTCCCTGTGTTAGCCCTGGTTGTCCTGGACTCTCTTTGTAGACCAGGCTGGCCTCGAACTCAGAAACATCCGCCTGCCTCTGCCTCCCGAGTGCTGGGATTAAAGGAGTAGGCCACCACCATGCTGGGTTCCCAGCTATGCTTTAATCCACTACACACCCTGCCTCCCTAATTTCCACCAGCAAAAGCTGACTACAGGCCAAACCAAAAGCATCTCAGCCCCCTTTTCTCTTCCTCACAACCACCCCATCCTATAGGCAGGCAGTGGCCTCTACCCCCCAGTGTCCCTCCACAGGGTTTCTCCTGAGCAAAGCCCGTCCTCTCTTGTCACTTCCCTTCCTCCCATTTCCTCACCAGCCTTACCCTTACTTCCTGCCAAGCAAGCACCTCTCTCTCTCTCTCTCTCTCTCTCTCTCTCTCTCTCTCTCTCTCTC
>OU015748.1:120544924-120566947 GCA_907169655.1 Acomys percivali
CTCTCTCTCTCTCTCTCTCTCTCTCTCTCTCTCTCTCTCTCTCTCTCTCTCTCTCACACACACACACACACACACACACACACACACACACAAACAATTCCACTTAGTCCTCAGAAGAGGTGCTGGATGAAGGCACTGACTTCCAACTGGGCACGATGAGACTCGGAAATGTTAAACGCCTAGTTGGAAGTTATTTAACCAATACAACCCTGTCAGGCTGGCTTCAGCATCTTCACTCAGAAATCAGACCTCATGTGACTAAACAAATGGAGGACCGCCACAACTGAGACCCACCGTTGAAAGCCCTGGAGGATGCTGGAGCAGCACCCAACTCAAGTCCAGTGGCAAGCAACTTTCACCTGCCTTTCCCCATGAGCACTGCGGTGATGGGAGGAGGAGGAGCCTGATTGGAGGATTCCACCTAGTAAGTGAAAAGATAGGAACCCATTGTCCTGCACAACCTCTAAAGGAATGCATGTAGACCGTGAGCCTCACTGCAGCCAAACTCGGCAACAAGCAGCGCCTGGACTCTTGTGGGGAAGCACACAACACCTCGCCTGAAGTACTCTTGCTAGAAAAATCCATCTGTTCACACTGCTAGGATCAAATACCCTTCTCAGGGCTTTATAGTCCATGACACATTAGAAATGTGATTGGTTAAAAACCTAGACCAACTGGAGATTGTATCTCCTTATCTGTTTGTGGATGGGGATGAGGATGGTGATGGGAAAGAATGAGAGATCAAATGATGTCTTTTTCTTTTTTCTTTTTTTGTTTTTTGAGACAGGGTTTCTCTGTGTAGCCTTGGCTGTCCTGGACTCACTTTGTAGATCAGGCTGGCCTCGAACTCACAGTGATCCACCTGCCTCTGCCTCCCGAGTGCTGGGATTAAAGGTGTGCGCCACCACACCCAACGATCAAATGATTCTTATGAATTAATTACAGCCTATAAGATAGAAAAAAAAAAACTTTGTTGACCACACACGGGACAAGGGATTACTATCTGAAATACACCAATAACTTCAAAAGCTAAATTCAAAACCCACACAAATCAATCAATACATGGTGAATGAGGTAAACAGAGCATTCTTGAGTAAGAAATACAACTGCCCAGTAACACTTAGGAAAGTGTTAGGAAGTGTGAATTGAAACTTTGGAGATCCCCACCTCACCCCAGTCAGAATGGCTGTCATCTCAAAAGCCAGTAACAAAAGCTGGAAAAGGTGGAAGGAAAGAGGAGCCCCTGCTCACTGCTGGCGGGGTATAAACTTACATAGCCATCATGAATATCAGGACAGGGTCCTGAAAAGCAAGCAGACAACACTAAAATGGAACTGCCATTTGGCCCAGCTGTACAACACGGGGGCGAGCCTGAAGGATTTAAGGAGGCAACACACCACAGAGGTACTTGCCCATCCATATGTATTGCTGCTGTACTATTCACAATAGCCAGCACAGGGAACCAGCCTGCAAGTCCATCCACAAATGAGTGGATAACGAAGATGCAGTGCACAGACACAACAGAACTGTTTTAGCCACGGGGGTGGGGGTGGGGTAAAATGATAACATTTGCAGGGAAAATGGGTGGAACTGGAGATACTTATTTTTATCAAAATGAGCCAGATTCAGAAAGCAAAGACTATAGAGGGCACGAGGCCCACGTGCTTACAGAAGAATGAAAAAGAAGCCAGATTGTTGAGCACGTAGGCTTTTTCCTGCAGGGAAAGAGCCTGACACCGGTTCACCTGGAAGGCTCGAGTGGGTGTTGTGGGTAACCTGGTGATCTTCCGCTGTTCTGCGGGGACAGCCCTTTTTCTGACTCTTCCCTTTCCATGAGCATTGTTTCTCAGTTAAGAGAACCCACCCTTACGGAAGAGTCCTTTGCAGAAGAGTTTGCCAGTGTTGCTTCTTCATTCCCTTCCTCCCTAGACCCTTATCCTGAGAACTGTTTCTCCGTCACAGAACCCGTTTTTTGTGGATGAGGTCATAGGTACTTTGCAAAAGAACTGTACTTTGCAAAGGAGTTTCAGCGTAGTCATGCCCAAAGCTTTATTGTGATAATTGGCACAAGGAAACATTTTCCCAAAGTTGCACTGCATTTAAATATAACAAAAATAAATGACTTGGGGTCAGACTCCAGAAGTTATAACCTATAAGCTAACTAAGTTGTGCTGAACCAAGTTTTCTTCTTATCTCTTGCAATTCCTTTCTCTGCTGACAGTAGAACTTGCAGGGACCTCCTCAAAAGATAGTGTTTTCTCTCATATGCAGGATGTAGATTTAAGTGTGTGTGCATGGACAGAGAGAGAGAGAGAGAGAGAGAGAGAGAGAGAGGGAGGGAGAGAAGAGAGATGAAGCTAGGAAGTCAGTCATGAAAAAGGAAGCTGGAAAGAGTAGTAGAATTCATGTTACATGAAATCAGAGATGGAGGAACCAGCAAGAGAGTTTGGAGAGATGGGGAAGATAACAGAGGTGGCAGATAATCAGAACAGAGTGTAATGACACACACGTATGAAGATGTCATAAGGACATTGCATTTGATTGGGTCTGATTTGGTCAAAAAAATCTTTAAAAAACAAAATTTAGAGAAATTTGAATACTGATTATATACTTAATGTTATTGATATCATTTAAAATCTACTCTTGGTATGGTAACTATAGACATACATACATACATACATACATACATACATACATACATACATACACATGCACACATATATATACTATATTTTTCTTTTTTTCTCTCTTTTTTTTTTTTTTTTTGATTTTTCGAGATAGGGTCTCTCTGTGTAGCCTTGGCTGTCCTGGACTCACTTTGTAGACCAGGCTGGCCTCGAACTCACAGCGATCTGCCTACCTCTGCCTCCTGAGTGCTGGGATTAAAGGCGTGCACCACCACGCCCGGCTCTTTTTCTTTTTTAAAAAAGATTTATTTATTTATTATTAGGTATACAGCGCTCTGCTTGCATGTACCCCTGCCAGCCAGAAGAGGACGCCATATCACATTTCAGATGGTTATGAGCCACCATGTGGTTCCTGGGAATTGAACTCAGGACCTTTGGAAGAGCAGGCTGTGCTCTTAACCACTGAGCCATCTCTCCAGCCCATATATACTATTTTTCAAGACAGGGTTTCTCTGTGTAGCCTTGACTGTCCTAGACTCTCTTTGTAGACCAGGCTGGCCTCGAACTCACATCAGTCCACCTGTCTCTGCCTTCTGAGTGCTGGGATTAAAGGTGTGTGCCACTGCACCTGGTTGGTTGGTAATTGTATTATAGTTCTATCAACTGAATGGCCTCTTAGCACCAGGCTTGGGAACACATGCCTGTAGTCCCAGCACTAAGAGGGGACAGAGAGGAGGACTCTGAATTCCAGGCCATTTAGCTCTAATGAGACCCTGTCACAAAACAAAATAAAAACCAACCTAGGGCATGTTACACACGAGGCAAGCTTTGTCCCACGGAGCTGTACCTCCATGGCTGTGCATTCAGAGCTGACCTGACTTGACTCCCATAACCACCAACACCCCTGCCATTTAAATTGATAGCACAAGTCTCAACATCATCTTATAAAACACCTAGCATATGGTGGATTAGTAATAAAAAAATATGATGATGATAACCGGTCATGTGACATCATCAAGCTGCCCTGGTGGTCCTTGCGCAGGTGAAGAGAATGCAGAAGCAAGTGATGAACTCACACAAGCATCCAGGAAAAGCAGCTTCCTGCTCATCCCAGCTTCCCTCTGCCCTCATTAACTGTTCTGCTGTGTTTCCCAAAGACTGACATGACTCTTTTTTGTTGTTGTTGTTGTTTTTGTTGGTTTTTTTTGTTGTTGTTGTTGTTTTTCGAGGCAGGGTCTCTCTGTGTAGCCTTGGCTGTCCTGGACTCACTTTGTAGACCAGGCTGGCCTCGAACTCACAGCGATCCGCCTGCCTCTGCCTCCCGAGTGCTGGGATTATAGGTATGTGCCACCACGCCCGGCTTCCCATTTCTCTTTTGAAGACAAACGGCTCCCAGCATCCTTGGCGACTTGAGCAAGCACTCGAGCCACGTGAACTAGAGCTGTTGAAACGGTTTTGAGCCATGCTGCAGCTCTGTCACTTGGTAGTTGTGCAATTTTAAACAGGCCGGGAGCCTCTAGAAGCCTCTGCAGTGGGAGATAGGAGAAAGACATCACAAATGCCACACACAGCCTAGCAAACCACCTGGCTGGTTGTTAAGCCCTTGATCAGAAACCAGGTGCCACTGCTGGTCGGAGCAGCCTCCTGACCTGCAGTGACACCTGTCCCCATACAAGAGCTCAAAGCCATTTGCTAATTCAGTTCCAGGGGATTTGACGCTCTCGTCTGGACTCGGCCACACACATGTGGTACATGGATACATTCAGGCAAAACAATCACACATAGAAATCACCCATTTAAAAATCACCCATTCAGCCGGGCGGTGGTGGCGCACGCCTATAATCCCAGCACTCAGGAGGCAGAGGCAGGCGGATTGCTGTGAGTTCGAGGCCAGCCTGGTCTACAAAGCGGGTCCAGGACAGCCAAGGCTACACAGAGAAACCCTGTCTCGAAAAACCAAAAAAAACAAAAATAATAATAATAATCACCCATTAAGAGCCTGCATGGGTCTGTGCTAACTCTTCTGCATATATGCTATGATTGCTGGCTTGATGTCTTGGGGGGGACCCCTGACAAGGGGGGAGTGGGGGTGTCTCTGACTCTTTTGTCTGTTCTTGGGACCCTTTTCTTCCTACTGGGTTGCCTCACCCAGCCTTTGAAGTGAGGAGAGATGCCTGGTCTTATTGTGTCTTGTGCTGTTTCTGTTTGATGTCCTTGGGAGGCCTGCTCTTTGGGGGGGGGGCATGAGGGGGCAAATCTGGGGAGAAAGGAAGTGAAGGAAAATGTAGGGGAGATAAACATGTTTTGTTTTGATCCTAAGTGTGGGATGGGGAACAGACTTGTGAGAGGTGATGTTTATCCACTTAGAGGTAGAACCACTTTGTGGGGCGGCTTGGTTGTTGCCAGCTGAAAAACATCCTAGTACAGTCCCTGAGAGGAGATACATATGAGCCCAAAACAGGAGGCTGGGCTTTTTGGGGTCTTGGATTGTTGGCTGTTCATTGCTCCACTTCTAGACACTCCTAGAGAGAACCGCTCCAGGGAAGGCATAAAGGCTTTGGGCTCCAGCTGAGGTTCTGGGTTCCCGTTGCTCCAGGTTCCAGCAGCAACTTTGGTGGAATTGCTGGTCTGCTGAAATCCTGCTGACTACGCCAGGGGAATCGTTCCTTGGAACTGTTACCCAGAAATTTTCTTTCTTTTTTTTTTTGGTTTTTCGAGACAAGGCCTCTCTGTGATAGCTTTGGCTGTCCTAGACTCACTTTGTAGACCAGGCTGGCCTCGAACTCACAGCGATCCACCTGCCTCTGCCTCCCAAGTGCTGGGATTAAAGGCGTGTGCCACCATGCCCAGCTCTCATTCTTATTTTCTTTAATCTCCTTTCCCTCCTGTTTAGAGTAGTCGGATTGTAAGGGAGGTACATTCACTTAATAAGTTCATAATAAAGTATAATTGTTAAGGAAACTGACCCTACAGGAGGACTGAGAGGTAAAGGAAGCTGTGCCTGGGGCGTATTGTATGTGAGAAGAATAATTTTTTAAAAAATTAAAAATCATCCACTCACTTGCTCCTCATCAGTTCATTATTGGCTACCCCCTGCTGGCCCTCACCAGGCCCTAATGCTGTGCATAGGATGCAGCTGGAGAGGAGAGTGCACACTGGAATTCTCTGGCAATGAAATTTTGTTAGAAACACAGAGTTTCCGGACACCATTGTGGTGCTGTGTAGAATCACTACCAGCCGTAGTTGACCACCAAGTCCATCAGGCTGGAGGCCAGTACAGACCCTCCTCTCCAGCAGAGTCCGGACTATTTCTCACCTTAGCTACCTATCAGCCACCCATTACCCCAGAATCCTGGCTCCTTGGGGGAATTCCAGCAGAGGCAGAAAGGAATGTGCTCTCTTGTAAGGCTTTCTGGTCTGGCTTCATTCCAGGAGATAAGAGTTTTGTCACTAGGTCCACAGTAGCTGAGGAAAGTGTACAGAGGCTGAAGGAAGAGCATGGGTGGTGGCCAGAAGGCAGGACTCTGCTGCTTTTAAAACACGTTATGAGAGCCGGGCGTGGTGGCACACGCCTTTAATCCCAGCACTCGAGAGGCGGAGGCAGAGGCAGGCGGGTCGCTGTGAGTTCAAGGCTAGCTTGGACTACAAAGTGAGTCCAGGACAGTCAAGGCTACACAGAGAGACCAAAAGAAAAAAAAAAAAAAGAAAAGAAAAAAGAAACAGCCAACAGTGGGATTTCCTGCATTATGATTAATTTTATTTCTTTTCCCAAGAAAGTTATATCTGAGTGTCTTTAAGAAAATCCTAAACATACTACTTCTTTTGCTTTCAGGGAAATAACCTTATCTAACCCTATTCTGAAGTCTTCCTTATGCCCTGGAGATGGTGATAAGCACAAAGATGCTAGAAATTTCTTTATGAGGCCATGGCTCCAGGATCTGGTACGTCTGCCCCTAAGCAAACTCAGAAACAGAATTACCAGAACAAGATAAACTTAGAAGAAGCTGACAAGCTCCCACTGGCCAGGAGAGTTGGCAATAGTTCAGAGGCCTCCTCCTACAATACGCTCAGGGTTTCCTGAAAAATGTAGCTTACAAGATAGGGGTTTCCCTTAGAGGAAAAAAAAATCAGGCATAAAGTTAGACTGGTTAAAATAGCTTCCCTCCCCCTCCCCCCCTACATAATAGCTTGTATAGATGATGTAAGGATATAAGAAAAAAAAAAGGTTCAGGTATCAAGATTTGCCATTCATAAAAAGACCAGCTCAAGCTGGGCATGGTGGCGCACTCCTTTAATCCTAGCAGAGGCAGGCAGATCGCTGTGAGTTCGAGGCCAGCCTGGTCTACAAAGCGAGTCCAGGACAGCCAAGATAATGTAGAAAGACCCTGTTTTGAAAAACAAAAGAGTAAAAAAAAAGACTAGCTCGCACCAGGCTGTGGTGACATCCTTTTTTTTTGGATATTTCGAGACAGGGTCTCTCTGTGTAGCCTTGGCTGTCCTGGACTCACTCTGTAGACCAGGCTGGCCTCGAACTCACAGCAATCCACCTACCTCTGCCTCCCAAGTGCTGGGATTAAAGGTATGTGCCACCACACCCGGCTGGTGACATCATTTCTTAAACAAATAAACAGAATTTTATAGAGATTATAAATACAAATACTGCATTTATACCAGAGGTTGAATAACAGTTACAGCAGCTCTTAGGCTGGAGAATGTTCTCAGGCTCAGGCTGACTCAGAAGTAGTATTTAGACCACCAAGGGTTAAAAACACATGGCCCAGGGCACGGGGTTCACCTGGACTGGCTCGGATATTTCCTATTTGTCTAGCGCTTTGAAAACACAGATGCTGCCAGCCTGATTTCAGGCTGCTGGATATTAAGTATCCTTGCCTTGGCAGAAATAGTCTGTAGATTCTTTGAAATGGGGTTATGGGCCTCATAATGAAAACAAGATGTTCTATCTGAACCTGCTAACTCTAATTGAACCTGCGACCCCGGATATGCAAAGAGAAAAATCAAACGTGTGTTCGGGACAAGAATGATAAGATCTGTATCTCTTGGAAAATCATGAGCCCGTCCTTGTTTTGTGAGAGCTGTATAGATAAAGAAGCAGTGACCTGCAACCTGATTGCTAGTCAGGCAGGACTGCGAGATTCTCCCAGCTTCGCCCTCTGACGCAATCCTCCTGCGAGGACTCCTTACCTCCCTCCCCTGTGGGACCTGACCGTCCCTGGGGCTGGCCCCCAGCACCTAAGCCAGTCAGTTTGGAGGACTTGTATCCTTAGCCCCTCCCATCAGGAGGGGGCAAAGCCTTTGCTTTCCCTCTCTCTGTAGCTTGCTCTCCTGTACTTTCTGAATGGTCAGGGTTTTGTCCATGTTAGGGAACAAAGTTACCAACCTCCTAGATGACCCCCAGCCCAACCCCGCCCCCCAGTACACGACCATCCCATCCCACCCCAAGCCCTCCTTTGGGGTAGTGGTATTTAACTTTTTTTTTTTTTAAGATTTATTTATTATTATGTGCACATATATACAGCGTTCTGCCTGCATGCACACCTGCAGGCCAGAAGAGGGCATCCAATCACGTTATAGATGGTTGTGAGCGACCATGTGCTTGCTGGGAATTGAACTCAGGACCTCTGGAAGAGCAGTCAGTGCTCTTAACCACTGAGCCATCTCTCCAGCCCCGTGGTATTTAACTTAAAATAGAGTGCAAAAAGTTAGGGTAACTAAGCATTAAGGTGTGGTCCCACCCATTGTTGACCCATCCTTGACTCAGTTCCAGTTTCTTCTGAGAGGTGATTTGGCCAGTCAAAACTGTGAAAGTTTCCCAGGAAACAAGCCCCCCTCCCTTCCAGCCTTTGGCTGGCCCGGGGGTGGGGGTGGGGGGGTTAGAAGTGGGGGGGGCAGTCTTTTTCCTTACTTGGGACTCCTAGGAAACTTTCAATTTTTTGTGTAGAGGTCTATTGTCTCAATAGTCTAATAGCTGAAGGCGGGAGGGTGGGGGAGGGGTGGCACAAATATCCTCTTAGAATAGCTTCATTTATACCCAGACAGTACAGGTCCTCCAGAAAAACAAAATGCATGCTAGCATTTAAAACAAGCATCAGCTAGGAAGTTGGTTACAAAGGCTTTAAAGGAGCTAAGATAGCAAGCAGGCTAGGTAAGACACTGTGGTGGTTTGAATGAGAATGGCCACCAGGACTCGGAATTGTATGTTGGAACACTTGGTCTCCAGTTGGTGGAACTGTTTGGGAAGGATTGGGGGGGCGTGGCCTTGCTGGAGGGGGCGTGTCACTGGGGGCAGGCTTTGAGGTTTCAAAAGACTGATGTCATTCTCAGTGTTCCCTCTCTGTCTCCAACTTGTGGATCAAGGTGTAGGCTCTGCGGGCTTGGTGGCAGATGCCTTTAGTCGCAGAACTTGGGAGGCAGAAATAGGCAGATCTCTTTGAGTTCAAGGCCAGCCATGTCAACAAAGGAAGTCCAGTACAGCCAGGGCTCTGTTACACAGAGAAACCCTGCCTCAACCTCCTCTCCCACCAGCAAAAGGTGTGAGCTCTGAAATGCTATACCAGCCACCTGTTGCCATCTCTTGACTTCACCCTAACCTCTGGAACTGGAAGTCCAGTTAAATTCTTTTATAGGGGCCAGGTGTAGTGGCGCATGCCTTTAATCCCAGCACCAGGAGGCAGAGGCAGGTGGATCACTGTGAATTTGAGGCCAGCCTGATCTACAAAGAGAGTCCAGGACAGCCTAGGCTAACACAGAGAGACCTTGTCTTGAAAAACCAAAAAAAGAAAAAGAAAAAATTTTATAGGTTGCTTTGGCCACGGTGTTTTGTCACAGCAATAGAATAGTAACTAATGAAGGCAGCTCAAAGATTTAGCAACTGGGAAGCTACATCCCAGCCACAGGGCCTAAGAGAGGAAGGAGTTGGTGTCCCCCTCCCAACACTGGCCTCTCAGGGGACCTATTTGGGCAAGAACTGGCTAGCATCACAAAGGAGTTGTGGCTGACAGGCAGAATAAAGAGGCAAAAACTACCCTGGTTCAGTAGCCAGTGTGTTGTCTGAGAGTCCAACTATCCCACTCTGCAAGCAGACACAGCACAGAGATGGAGCAGATCCGAGAACAGAGGGCAGATAGCCAGGACAGCTCCTAATGGGAGCTTTGGCCCATTTTCACAGTAGTGTTCATATGATGTGTCTCACCCCCAGAATTTCTAAACCATCATTTACCTTTCCTTTGGGGTCCATCCCCTCACCCCCACATCTGCTGCCGTGTCTTGCTCCATCCTCCTGTCCCCATCAGCTCTGCCTGGGTGCCAGTGCCGCTGGCTCTTGCTTGCTCCCCGTATCCACTCTCTGAATCCCCCTTAGCAAAAGCCTTGTGCAAAGGCTTCGGAGACGTCAGTGCATCCCTTCTGCCTCTCCCCAACAATGGCACCCTTCAGGGTTCCCTGGGTGACCACTGCAGGCTCTTGAGACTGAGTGAACAGTATTTGTGCAAGCACCTGAGGGGTGCAGCGCCATCAAGTGACTCCCCCTCTCAGTAAAAATTCACTATGCCACTGCTTAAAATACCACCACCCATGGGGGTTCCCTGCATCCCAGAATTATATCAAGGGATCCCTGAGTTACCTTGCTTGATGCTTAGATGATGGTTGCAGCCCCCACAGTCCCTAGTGGGCCTAGGTTTTTGGTTTTTTTTTTCACTTAACAGGACTCAAAGAATGACTGTTTTATTTTCTTGGGGACCACCAGAATTGGGGTATTAGACCACCAGAATTGGGGTATTAGACCACTGAGATTGCTGTTTAGTTTGTTGATTCACTAAAGAGGGTGCTAGACATTTCTATTCCAAAGTAGATGAAAGATACAGAATATAACTTCAAATTAAAACAGGGCTTCGGTAGGAGACACAGTCAGTAGGAGACAGCTCAATTGGTACAGTACTTCCCAGCACGCAGGAAGCCTTGGTTTGGTTCCTGGTGACGGATAAACTGGATCATGGTGGTGCATACATATAATCCCAGCACCAAGGAGGGAAGAGGCAGGAAAGACAGAAGTTCAAGGTCAGCATGGGACTCATCTTGAGTCGGAGAACAACCTGGAATACATGGAGGAAAATAAAAAGGTTATGTAGTTTTCTCCAATTATCTAACGATCTGAGTTACAAAGAACATGGAAAATGCTTACATGATTGACTTTCCTGCTGTAGCAGTAGGACTAGGACTGCAATATTTGCTTCTTGGCAGCTAGTCCTTCATCTATTTATGTGTGTACACAGTGCTCTGCCTGCATGTACAACTGCACGCCAGAAGAGGGCACCAGATCTCATTATAGATGGTTGTGAGCCACCATGTGGTTGCTGGGAATTGAACTCAGGACCTTTGGAAGAGCAGCTAGTGCTCTTAACCTCTGAGGCATCTCCCCAGTCTCATATATTCTTTTTTCAATGTGTTAGAATTACAGCATAGTTGGTAGGTACTTAGGCTGTATGGTCTTGAAAACGTGAGTTCAAATCCCACCTCTGCTCTGTGATCTTGAATCAGTTTCTTAACAGCTCTAGGAATAAGAGCAGGGACATCTATTCTAAGCCAGGTGAGGATTCAGTGAGATGATGGTGTGTACTGGGGAAGAAAAAATTTCTCCTACCCGCTTCAGTTTAGTTCCTGGGAGCTGCAAATTTAAACAAATCAAAGACAGACTCAATGGAGAAAAGGCAACATTTAATAATATTTACATGCAGAAAGGGAGCTCCCCTGCTGATAAAGTAGTTGGAGGCTTGTATCATATACCAGTTCAGACAGAAAAGGGGACAGAGGCTTCGACAACTTATATATATGGGGTAGGGACCAGGAACTAAAGGAAGGTGTGATTGTTTAGATGAGATTGTCCCGGATTGTCCCGGGATGGAGAGATGGCTCAGCCATTAAAGGCTAGGCTCACAACCAAAATGTAAGAGAATGTCCCCACTGGATCATGTATCTGAACACTTGGTCCCTAGTTGCTGGTGCTGTTTGGGGAGGCCTAGGAGCTTCCGCCTTGTTGGAGGAAGCATGTTGCCGGAGGTGGGCTGTGAGGGAGGGTTAAAAGGCTACAGCCATTTCCAGTTTGTTTGTTCTGCTTCAAGCTTGTGGTCCAAAATATGAGCATCCTGTCCCCACACCACGCCTGCCCTTTATTGCCATGCTTGCCAGCCGTGACGGACACTTATCTCTTTGGAACTGCAAAGCCAAAACAAGCTCTTCATTCCTGAAGTCGACTTGGTCCTGGTGTTTTATCACAGCAACAGAAGACTAATAAAGATATGGTAAGAGTGGTTTTATTTTGCTTTGTTTTGTTTTCAAGACAGGGCTTCTCTGTGGACCAGCTTTGTAGACCAGGCTGGCCTCGAACTCACAGAGATCCACCTGCCTCTGCCTCCCTGAGTGCTGGGGTTACAAGCGTGCACCACCGCACCCCAGCAAAAGTGGTTTTTAAGAAGCTGTCTTTATACCAACTCTGTGGGTGATTCCCTGTCTATTCTGTTCTTCCCTTCTTGGACCCAGGAAAACACTTTCACAAAACAAACAAACAACAACAACAACAAACTTATGCTTACCTCTTAGAGACGATGGAAGAAAACCCAAAACTCTTCCAGTATCTGCTTTCATTTTGTCTTAAGCTCAAAGTAGTCCTTATGCGGAAGTGACCTATCTGAACAAAGGCTGCATGTCCTCGTCCCCTTACACCAGATTTGTTCACAGTGACAATCACCTGTTACCGGTTCACCACCCTCCATCCAGCTCTTGCACACCCTCCTGGGTTGTAGCAGAGAAAATGCAGACTTGCTACTGCCTTCAGAATGAAATTCAAGTTCAACTTGGAGCTCTGCCACTGCTGTGCCTGCTCAGCCGGAATTCCTCTCTCCCCAGTTTGGATTCCTCCCCTGCTTTCCACATTCCCTCCCCGGCTTTTTAAAGAAGGCAGCATCTCTGAATGAAGCTCCCCCCCGCCCAAGGCTCTGGCTAATGTTTCTTAGGCTACCTCATCTTCTTCCTCTTACTGGGGGAGTTGGGTACCTCCAATTGCCCTTTGTTTAAACCTGTAAGTTGTGGCGTTTCTTTTTGTCTTTGCCCTTAGTTCGTGAGCTCTTTAATGAAAGGGACACATTTAGTTGATCTCGGAATCCAGTGCCCCCAGCAGGCCTGGCACAGAGCAGTGTCCCTTAAGGACGACAGTTGGTCTGTCTTTGTGACCTGGAAGCCAACAGTAGCTTGCATCCTTTTGGCTGAAGCCTGGGGCGTCTGTAAAGAACATGTGACAGACAGAGGAAGGGACAGCTGTGACCCTGCAAAGCTTAGTGAGTGGAAGGGAAGGTGAGCTTAAAGTGACCTTTGCAGGTTTACTTGTGGACGTATATTAATTCCCCAATGGATGAGCATTTAAAAGATTTATTTATCTATTTTGTATACAGTATTCTGCCTGTATGTATGCCTGCATGCCAGAAGAGGGCACCAGATCACAGTATAGATGGTTGTGAGCCACCACGTGGTCGCTGGAAATTGAACTTAGGACCTTTGGATGAGCAGCCAGTACTCTTAACCTCTGAGCCATCCCTCCAGCCTGCATCTGTGATTTTTTTGTGGGCAACACAGTATCTTTTCTAACACAGCGATGCTTCACGAGGGGTTATTTCCCTTCCAAGTGAAACCCAATTAAAAATTTATTTTCCCCCTTGGTGCTTATAAAGTGTGGGAGTTGTCACTGAACACTACTGAATATTCTAATTTAGTTATAAATGGGCTGAAAGAATGTAGTATAATTATGAATCCAGAGTAAGATGTGGTAAATATTTTACCACATTCAGCATATGCTAGGGGAAGAAAACAAAAATAAAAACAAAAACCCTCCTTCTTCTGTAATTGTGAACATTGGATTCACAAAACGCAGATAGCAGCTGAGTGTAAGGAGACAGCCAGGACTCCCCAGTGACCCCAGTGTAAGGAGACAGCCAGGACTCTCCAGGGACCCCAGTGTAAGGAGATAGCCAGGACTCTCCAGGGACCCCAGTGTAAGGAGATAGCCAGGAACCTCCAGTGACCCCAGTGTAAGGAGACAGCCAGGACTCTCCAGGGACCCCAGTGTAAGGAGACAGCCAGGAACCTCCAGGGACCCCAGTGTAAGGAGACAGCCAGGAACCACCAGGGACCCCAGTGTAAGGAGACAGCCAGGAACCTCCAGTGACCCCAGTGTAAGGAGACAGCCAGGAACCTCCAGTGACCCCAGTGTAAGGAGACAGCCAGGACTCTCCAGGGACCCCAGTGTAAGGAGACAGCCAGGACTCTCCAGTGACCCCAGTGTAAGGAGACAGCCAGGACTCTCCAGTGACCCCAGTGTAAGGAGACAGCCAGGAACCTCCAGTGACCCCAGTGTAAGGAGACAGCCAGGACTCTCCAGGGACCCCAGTGTAAGGAGACAGCCAGGAACCTCCAGGGACCCCAGTGTAAGGAGACAGCCAGGAACCTCCAGGGACCGCAGTGTAAGGAGACAGCCAGGAACCTCCAGTGACCCCAGTGTAAGGAGACAGCCAGGAACCTCCAGGGACCCCAGTGTAAGGAGACAGCCAGGAACCGCCAGGGACCCCAGTGTAAGGAGACAGCCAGGAACCTCCAGGGACCCCAGCGTACATGAGAAGGGGTTCTCTTAGAAGGAGGGGCGACACATTTACCCACAGAGCCATTTGTTGTTCTTGTTTTTCAGAAAAAGACCCTGGGAAAACTAAGGGGCATTTTCTTGAAGCAAACCAGGAGGGAAACGTATATGCGGCAGTTAAGCCTCAGCTATGCAGTGATGAGTTCCCCTTTTTTTCTGCCTTAGTTTACTATAAGTCACTGATGACACAGTACACAGTACATGATAAGTGTGTGTGTGTGTGTGTGTGTGTGTGTGTGTGTGTGTGTGTGTGTCAGAATGGCTGCCTAAGACTTTAAAGGAGGCTACAATTAGAGTTCAAGGAGTTCACAGAAGCCTCACTACAAGCAGAAGAGGGCTGATAAAGAGGAATGTTAATTCAGAACATGGCTGCTCTGGCAACAGATCACATCCAAAGACCTTTTAGGTCTATGTGATCTGGCTGGAATACAAACATGCCTTTAATCCAGGAGACAGAGGCAAGCAGATCTGAGTTCAAGGCCAGCCTGGTATAGAGCAAGTATCAGGTAAAGAAAAGCTTAGATCCAGGCATGGTGGTACATGCCTTTAGTACCAAACAATGAAGTAAACTTAGTTTGTAGAAGGAAGCACACATGTTTGAAAGTGATGTCTAATTGAGTGGCAGAAAAGTTGATGATTCAGAGGAGATTTGATAGAATAGGACACACCCAACTCTCATGAAAGAAAAGAGAGGAGAGATAGCTACTTATATGCAGTTTAACAGAGAGAGCAGGCGGATTTTACCAGAATAGTAATATAGAGATCAGTTACAGAGAGAATACTCAGGTGAACGAGCCAGAAACTGAGATGCCAGAAGATTAGAGCAGATCGCTGAGTTACTTTGAGGCCAAGCAGAGCAATTCCTGGCTGAGAGAGAAGCCAGATTAAGTAAGTCAGCTGGGAGAAGAGTTTGAGACAGAACAGCTGAGTTGAACCAGCCAAGCCCAGAGCTCAAAAGAAGTAAGGGTGAGCTTATTAAGCAGTAAGTCTCAGAGGCTGAAAACATTTTAGGCCTAGGCTATATTGTACAGAGGTGAGAAGCTTCCAGGACTAGGCCTAAGTTAGCAGAAGGAGGCAGTAAGCCTCCCACACAACAACTGAGCCAGGAGAATAAAAGTTACTTTTACAAGTCTTGCTTAAGTATTAATTAGTAAGGTATTAAGTAGCCCAGATCGGAGTACAGAACCTAGCTGCAGGGCCTCAGAGTTGAGTTGAGCTGTAGAGGCAAGGCACTGACTGGATCTAGATGGATGGATGGACAGATGGATGAATGGGTAGACACGGCAATCTGAGTCGGATACATTAGCAGAGGGCGCCAAGCTGAGCTGAAGCCCCAGGGCCAGTTGGGACTGTTTTCTGTCTCCTGGGGTGGGGAACAGGCTAGATACATGAACAAATCATTGCACTGATTGGCTAATTAGGAAGTAATTAGGAAGCACGCCCAGGGTGAGAGGAATGAGCAAAGGGGCCTATAATTCTCTGATGAGGGGAAGGCACCTGCTCTCTGTCAGTGGTTCTCAACTCGTGGGTCCAACCCCTCTTAGGCCAAGAATGGCCCTTTCACAGGGGCCGCATATCAGGTATTGATGTTAAGATTCATAACAGTAGCAAACACAGTTATGTGGGGGTCACCACAGCACGAGAAACTGTATTAAAGGGCCACAGCATTAGGAAGGCCCATCTACAGTTACTACAGCAGCCTGCATTCTGCATCCAGAAGGAGTGGCTCAAGTACAGCTTCTTGATGGTGATGGAGAAGATGGCGGAGGCTTCTGGAGGAGACACATCCCTGACTGTGAGAGGAGGACCTAGGAGCCTGGGCCAGTTTGACTCTTACTTGACTCTTGGTCAAAAGAACAGGATGTACTCAGGGATGCTCTAGAGAGAAGGTCGGGTTACAGAATGGCTTCTGCCCCATGGAATTGCCTCACGTGTGACAGTCACCAAAAGCCTGCTGAACCTCAGGCAAGAGGACCCTTCCTCCCCAGAATAGGGTAGCTTTCTGCCTTGAGAAAAGGGCAGAGGCTGGGAGCTATGACTGTGTTGAGAGCCTTGCGGATGCATATTTACTCTCTTCGGAGACTCACACATGGGTCTTCTTTCGGATTTTTTCCCCCTGCAACCCTCACCCCTGATTAGCCCATGCAGGCTATGAGCTCACAATCTCCTACCTCAGTTTCCTCAGTCCCACCCTTGGCATATCATTCCTTAAATGTGTGAGGATGAGGATGAGGATGATGGAATACAAACGTGAGTAATGATGTGAAACTAAAGTAAGTGGTGTGGCTTGAGCCCCATCCCGAGCCATTGAATCATGAGAAATAACTGGGGATTCATTAACGTGCACACCATAAAGACTCTGACGTATGGTGTGATAGGTCCTAAAGGTAATGTTCTAGTCATTATCTTCCAACTTTTACCCATTTTTGTGTGTATGATGTCTGTGGGTTTACATGTGTGGGTAAGAGCATGTACGTGTTATGACATGTGTGGAGGTCAGAGGTCAACTTTAGATGTCAGACTCTCATCTACCCTATTTGAGACGGACTCTCTTGTTCTCTATAGCATATCTTGTATATGTTGCTGTGGGAACACTGGGATTACAGACAGGTGTGGTCACAGCCTGCTTTTTATCTGCTGTGTTAGTTCCTTTCTGTTGCTGTGTTAAGAAAGCAACTTACAGGGGGCTGGAGAGATGGCTCAGTGGTTAGAAGCACTGGTTGCTCTTCCAAAGGTCTTTAGCTCAATTCCCAGCAACCACATGATGGCTCATAACCATCTATAATGAGATCTGTTGCCCTCTTCTGGCTGGAAGATGTACGTGCAGGCAGAACACTGTATACATAATAAATAAATCTTTTTTAAAAAGAAAGAAAAGAAGGCAAGCAGCTTGGAGAAGGACGTTGTTTTGTCTCACAGTTCCAGGGTAAGAGCCCAACCCCTGCAGGGAAGGATGGCGGCAAGCCGAGGGCGCGGGGGCAGCAAGAAGCTGAGCGCTCAGACCCTCCAGCACTTTGCAGAGGGCAAGCAGGAAGTGGATCGGGTTTTAAGGTATGAAACCCCTACTACTTCCGATGACGTACTTCCTCCAGTAAAGCGGCACCTCAGAATCCTTCTCAACAGCGCCACCAACTGGAGACCAAGTTATCAAATTCTAGAGCTTTATCTTATGGGGGCATTTCTCATTGAACCACCCCTGGGGACTGGAACTCAGGCTCCATTTGTGGGTCAGAAAGACTCAGCAGTTAAAAGTACTGGCTGCGTTTCCAAAGAACGCAGGTTCAATTCCCAGCACCCACAGGACAGCTTATACCATCTGTAACTTCGGTTCCAAGGGATCTGATGCCTTCCTCTCTATGGGTCTCAGGCATGCATGTGGTACACAGTTATGTATTCAGGCCATACACATAAAAAATAAAATAAAATAAATTTAAAGGCTCCATCTGGTAAACATGCAAATTTACCTAAATTGAGAACATCAGGGTCAGAGATTCCTGATCCTTTAAAGCAACCACCTGGAGAAGTGTTTTCCCAGGTGTTCACCCTACAGAAGGGGATACAACTGTATCTAAGGGGGGGGATGCATGAATGCTCCACCCAGAGCTAAGGATAGAACTTAGAAGTCCTGTGTACACAGCAACCCTGCTGGCCCACTGCACAGTACCAGGCCCTCTGTAGTGTATTCTTTTTTGTTTGTTTGCTTTTGTTTTTTTGAGACAGGGTCTCTCTGTGTAGCCTTGGTTGTCCTGGATTCACTTTGTAGACCAGGCTGGCCTCGAACTCACAGCGATCTGCCTGCCTCTGCCTCCTGAGTGCTGGGATTAAAGGCGTGCGTGGTCTCTTATTTTTGGTGTGGTAGCTGATACACATCCCACCCCCACCTTAACCCCATGGTTTTGTTCCAGTGCTAGGAACTATATATGTGGTTTAGTGGTCCTGGGGCTTGAACCCAGGACTTTGAACATGCTGGACAAGTACTTTGCCAGCAAGCTACATCCCAACTTAGGTTGTCAGGCTTGGCGGCAAGCACCTCAGCCCACTGAGCCATCTTGCCAGCCTGTTTTCTCTCTCTTCTTAATTAATTAATTAATTAACTTATTTATTTAATGTATAAGAGTGCACTATCTGCATGTACTCCTGCAGGCCAGAAGAGGGCATCAGATCTCATTATAGATGGTTGTAAGCCACCATGTGGTTGCCAGGAACTGAACTCAGGTCCTCTGGAAGAGTAAACAGTGCTCTTAACCTCTGAGCCATCTCTCCAGCCTCTGTTTTCTCATTTTTATGAAGTCTGTGATAACAGCTGCTCAAATTTAGGGTGGGTCTTTCAACAAATCTAATGTGAGCAGTCCCCTGTAGTGATGCCCAAAGGCTTGTTTCCATGGTGATCCTAAATCCCATCATGTTGCTAATCAAGATTAACTACCACAGTTAGTTACTGTCGTCCTGGGCCAAACTCTGGCTCAGTGTCTATATGTGATCAGAGTGACTTTCACTTAAAAAATTATTTATTATGTATACATGCCTGCATGCACACCTACATGACAGAAGAGGGCATTAGATCACATTATAGATGGTTGTGAGCCACCACGTGGTTGCTGGGAATTGAACTCAGGACCTCTGGAAGAGCAATTAGTGCTCTTAACCTCTGAGCCATCTCTCCAGCCTGGACTTTCACTTTTTAAGTGCCTTAGCATAAAACAATCAAACAGCACAACTCTACGAGACAGGAAGCAGACAGTTTTGGCCACCGCTGCTGCTGCTGCTGGAGGCGTGAGTAAGGAGGCTTTATTATGCTAGATAGGAAGTGGCCAGTGAGAATGAGGAAGGAACATACACTTCTCTCAGTGTCTGTCAGGAACCATGCCAAATGCTGTAAGCCGCCGTCCATTCCTGTAGCAACGTCAAGCCCCAGACATTTAGATACCCTTTGGCAAACCCTAGATCAAAACTCAGGCCAGTGTACACCAAGGGTTGTTTCCATTCTGCCTTTTTTCTTCAGAGCACACCCACTGGGTGCTTTTGTTTTGAGGATGGGAGACAGGGCGACAGGGCGACAGGGAACAGGAAGGACGCTTTTGCATGTATTCCCCTAGAAATGGGGAAACAGTGTCTCAGCCTCGTGACCTTGTCTCGATGTGGCAGGTGTTGAGTGAAATCAATCAGGAAACACAGACAACTGGAGCAGCTGTTTCTTCAGCAGAGCAGAAGTTTAATCACCAAAGCTCAGCCGAGCATCCCCAAAGAGAGATTGGAGTGGGGTGCCCCAAGATGGGGAGCAGCATAGTGCGTGTGGGGGGTTCTGGGTTGTAGATTTGAAAGACTTCTTTATGAATGTTCATGGAAGTGACATACTCATGACTTACAGCCTGTGAGAATGTAACGTAGAGTGCAGCCTCTGCTCAGAGCGCAGCATCAGCTGCCGTCTCCTCTCAAGGGCACGCTACTGAGACAGTGTCCATACACCCCTTTGCTAACAGACTTCTAGGAACAGGATGTCTTCCCTGGGGAGAAGACTTTACATCAAAGGGGATATTGGTACCACGTGTCCTGCTCCCCCACCCCCCCATTCCCTGCCTTCTGCCTCAGAGCCTGGCAGCAGGGTCTTGCTTCAAAACCTCCCTGTCCTCAGAAAGCTATAAGAGATCCCCTTCTGCCTTATGGACTGTGACTCCTCCCTTCAGGGGTTCTGCTATGCTGTTGTCTGTCTCTGGGTCTGGGGTCTGACCTCTCCTCAGGACCCACCTCCCAATGTTGTTGCCTTTCTGCCTACGGCATTCTCCCAGTAAACTTGTTACTCCCGAGGCAGCCATATTGGTGACCCTGTTGAACTAACTCCTTTTGAAACGTACCAAGGTGAGCCTTTTGATGTCCCATGCCATGGTGGACCAGATCTTTTTAGAGCATTTCTTTCCATGATCCCCACAAAAGGGAAGGGATATCAGAGCCACACTACAGGTGATATTAGAATGATGTCGTGATCGTCTGTTTGTTTATTTTGGTTTTTTGTTTTTGTTTTTTTCAAGACAGGGTTTCCCTGTGTAACCTTGGCTATCCTGGAACTCGATCTATAGACCAGGCTGGCCTCAAACTCACAGAGATCAGCCTGCCTCTGCTTCCTGACTGCTGAAATTAAAGGCGTGCGTGACCAATTCCTGTCTTGATGTTGAGTTTTATTGTGAGGGTATAGAGCCTTCATCGGTGTACCTGTGTAGGCAAATGTCCTGGTACCTTAGTTTCTGATAGAGTAGGATCAATCTAATGCAGATTCAAGGATGTCTAACTACAAAGGAAAATTCTGATCACCAAGAAACACAGATGTGCCGGGCGTGGTGGCGCACACCTTTAATCCCAGCACTCGGGAGGCAGAGGCACAGGCAGAGGCAGGCGGATCGCTGTGAGTTTGAGGCCAGCCTGGTCTACAGAGTGAGTCCAGGACAGTCAAGGCTACACACAGAGAAACCCTGTCTCAAAAAAAAAAAAAAAAAAAAAAAAAAAGAAAGAAAGAAAGAAAGAAAGAAAGAAAGAAAGAAAGAAACACAGTTTTCCTGGGTTACCTCACATCTAACTGCTTGCCTGGAGCCTGGGCAGTCGTCTCCTTTCTGGAATAGATGGTTTTCTTCCACGCCACACTTTCAATGAGTTTGCTGTAAGTAACCGTATCTGCTGCAAGAATACACAAAAAGAGCAACAGTGACTTGTGCAGATGCCTCTGTACAGCTTCGTGGAAGCCAGATGAAGCCCACCAACACCAGATCTGTTTTTCCCAGAGCCCCATCCTCCCTCTTAGCAGTGAAGCGTGGCTCTCTCAAACCCAGCTGTCAGGCCTTGGACTCTCTGAGTCTTGATGTCCCTAACTTTTTGTCATTTTAGTCATAATACTTGTTTCGCTGTAATATCAGGGACTAGCAAAACTTAAAGGTTTCAGAAAGACAGGAACAGGTCAGAGCCTGGCCTTGGGAGCCTGGACCGATGGGCTGATTAGATGCCAAGCTATGTGATCCTGAGACTGCATTTTCTCTCTGTGCATTTGTTCCTCTGGAATCTCTGGTCCTTTCACCCTTAGCCCATCTTTCAGCACCTGTCTGCCTGGATATGCTGTTCCCTCCCTCTGCATCAACCTTCTCAAGGCTCTTCATGACCTCTCTTCTTCAAGGTCCTTTTCTGCTTGCATAGTTTTGTTTTGTTTCGTTTTTTCGAGACAGGGTTTCTCTGTGTAGCCTTGACTGTCCTGGACTCACTCTGTAGACCAGGCTGGCCTCGAACTCACAGCAATCCACCTGCCTCTGTCTCCTGAGTGCTGGGATTAAAGGCATGCGCCACCACGCCCGGCCTGCTTACATATTTTTAACAACTGTCATTACTAAATGCCCCATCTGCTAAGTGATTCTTATTTCTAATTCCCGAGAATCGCACTACCATAGCCAACGCTAGCAAGGCTTTTTTTTTTCTCTGCTGGAGTGGTTTGTGAGATGCTAGCCAGCCTGGTGGCATTCCTTACTTTTGACTTGGGAGTCCAGCCTGGGCTAGTCCCCAGGAGAGCTGTTGTATATCTAGTTCCCTTCCAAGTGTCTATGGGTTGGTTTGGCAGGCAGTTGATGGTGTTGAGAAAGACTGATGGCAGCAAAAAGTCAGGATCAAGGCAGCAGCAGAAAGGGAGATCATCGCAAGATGCCAGTTGTATAGAACAGGGGAGGG
>OU015748.1:120571239-120581820 GCA_907169655.1 Acomys percivali
TTTTTTTTTTTTTTTTTTGGTTTTTCAAGACAGGGTCTCTCTGTGTAGCCTTGGCTGTCCTGGACTCACTTTGTAGACCAGGCTGGCCTCAAACTCACAGTGATCCGCCTGCCTCTGCCTCCCGAGTGCTGGGATTAAAGGCGTGCGTGGTCTCTTATTTTTGGTGTGGTAGCTGATACACATCCCACTCCCACCTTAACCCCGTGGTTTTGTTCTAGTTCTAGGAACTATATATGTGGTTTAGTGGTCCCGGGGCTTGAACCCAGGGCTT
This sequence comes from Acomys percivali, assembly GCA_907169655.1. Classification (NCBI taxonomy): domain Eukaryota; kingdom Metazoa; phylum Chordata; class Mammalia; order Rodentia; family Muridae; genus Acomys; species Acomys percivali. The sequence goes on from OU015748.1 coordinate 120,571,511, forward strand.
TGAACATGCTGGACAAGTACTTTGTCAGCAAGCTACATCCCAACAAAGAGAAAGACTTTTGCTTTCCTCACGATATACTACTAAATAAATGAACGCACTTAGTAGCGTAAAACAATCACCTAGAATGAAAATCGCAATGAAGACTTTAATAATTAAAACAATTTACTCCATACCCTTGAGGTGAACATTGCCACCCACCGAGCTAGTAAAATTGGGGTTATCTTTGCAAGCAACTCTGCTTTTCTGAAAACATGAACGCTCCCTACCTCACAGCTCCTCAAAGCTTCCAAGACAGTACCAGGACAGAGGTCAAACACCAGGCCTGTTATGGGGTTGAGCCTGGCCCCAGCCCCTTCCTGTTGCTGATCTCCAGGAGGAGCAGTGGAAAGAGCAGCTAAGAAAACTTGATATCTGGTGGGAATGGTCCATATTGGGATCAGGGCTGAAATTTCCAAAGCGAAACTGATGCCAAAGACAAATCCCTGTTCCAGGCTGAGGTCCCACAATGTCTCCTCCGCCTTTCAGAGGACAAAGCATAGAGACCTGAGGCCTAGGCTGTGAGGGAAACCTCTCAGCTACTGTACTTGTAAGTCTGTGTGAGGCTCCCTCTCTGCTCTCTACCCGTGCACCCCAAACCCTGAGAGCAGGTCCCACTATTGATAGGCTCCTCCTGTAGTACCCAGATCATCCAGATCCTGAGACCCCACCCCCCAAAAAAGACCACGAGGACTCGATACCGATGCAACACACACAGGGTCCTGTATTACAGGCTCGAGCTCCGACCACAATCCTTCCTGACACAACAGAATAGGAGAGTGGCACAGAGCTTCAAGGGCAATGGGTTTATTTCTGTGGGTCACAGGAATGTCGACCTTTAGGCAGGTTGGGTGGAGGCTGGATCACAAAGGGAAGTTGTGGGTCACAGGAGTGTCGACCTTCAGCCTGATTGAGTGGAGGCTGAGTCTTGAGGAAAAGTTTTTTTTTTAAATTTATTCAGATTACAACTTAATTGTTATCCCATCACTTGTATCCTCCTGTTCCTCCCTCCCTCACGCTTTCACCCTATTCCCCTCCCCTAGGTCTAAGACCAAGGGGGACCTCTTCCCCCACCAAATGGTCATAAGCTATCAAATCTCATCTTGGTAGCCTGCTTATTCTTTCTTTGAGTGCATCAGGCCTCCCCACCAAGGGGAGATGGTTAAATATGGAGCACCAGAGTTCATGAGGGGGGAATTTTTTTTTTAATCTGAGAGGAACATTGGATGCTGGTTGTCTCTAATCCCTCAGGTGGAGACTCTGGGGACTGCTGGCAGGTGCAGTTTACAGCAGTACGTGGTCACTCCCTGAATGCAGGGAGAACGGTCACCTAGAGGACAAGTTCTCACAGAAAATACCGACCATGGCATTAGTTACAGGACATACAGAACATGGCGTTAGTTTGGTTCTTACACTTCCAGTGTTCCAGGGTGTCCCAGCCTGCGGGGTTCGACTAAACTTGGGATGGAGTTCACCTGTTGAAAAATGCAAGACACAAAGAAGGAGAGCAAGTCTGATTGATCAAACTCTCCAACTTTATTAGTCAGGCAGCAGCTTTTATAAGTCAGAAGGCAGGGAAGCATATTGTTATAGCAACCGAACTACAGGCCTTTCTCAAAACATAGGGAATTCCAGGCAGGGTCATAATGTCCTGCCACACAGGGCATCTTGCTCTGTCTTCATCTAGCTTTAGTCTAACTGCTGACTCACAACAGGGTCAGCTAGTTTCTGGTGAAAGGTAAGCTCTGGGAAAGACAGAGACTTAAAGGTACAGACTTGGACAAAATGGCTGAACATTGGCCATATGGCCTATTGTCCCCAACATCTCCTCCCTTTCTTTACTAAAAGAGGAGGTAGATGGATCCATCATATATGGGTGAGCTTTGGTCCCTGGAGGGAGTGGGCATTAACCAGAGGGGGGAAGCATTGACCTGATCCTCCTAGGGCCAGATTGGCTTGTTAAGATGCCTTTTTGAGGAGGAGAGGGAGGTCCTGATCTACTGTCTGTGGGCGTCCCCAGCATACAGTGAACAAGACATTTTTCGACATCAACCTCTATGCAATCAGGTTTACTTCTCAGGGGACTCAGAGTTGGACAATCAGGTCCTCCCCCTGTGGTACCTTGTCCCACACCTCTTGCAGGTGCCCATGCCTATAGCAGGCAATATCTCAGTATATACCATTCTCATGTGTCAAGGAAGGGGGAACGGAGGCACATTAGTGTTCAAGCTCATTATGGCCTTGGTCTGCCAAGTCAAGTTTATGATAATGCACCTGTATTGCTCGAGCAGGGAGGGGGGAGGGAGACGGGGCACTGGGGGGCCAGGCAACCTCCATCTATGCTGCTAAAGGGCAGCCCTCATCATTGCTGGGTAAAGAATTTCCAGGGCGGAGCACCCACAGCCCTGTAAGTAACCCCTTTGTCTATGCTCTGTAAGGAAGCCCAATAAACTTATTAGTTCTCCAGAGTGAAGTCAGCAGAATCATATCTCAGTTTGTCATTAGGACTTCAGAGAAGGAGTACACACTGATTATATCTCTCCCTCCCCTGGGGAGGAATTTTAGCAACACAAAACCATGCCCAACTCTAGCCTGGTGTTTTGGCTTGTTTGTTTGTTTGCTGCTGCTGTTTTATTTCATAGGTAGGTACTTTAACCTATCTGTCCTCAAAGAGTTGGATGTGACTATTGGCTTTCCTATTTCACACTCCCCTACCTTGTGAAGTTCACCCCACCCTTTAAACTTGTTTCAGTGACAGGCATAATACACAACCTGCAAAGGGAATCTGGCTCAGTAATAGAGTAGTGCTACAATTCCCGGCCCCAACACATGGAGTTACAGTAGTAGTGCTTCTAGAAATGATTACTCCTAGCCCAGAAATCCCTTTTTCTTGTCCCTTCTTCACACACACAAAAATATTATCCTTTGTCTGAAACTATATATGTGTCTTGTTCTGGATCAGTCCCCTTTTGTGAAGATAATTGTATAAATATGAAATTATTAACAATTAAATGTTCTCTCTCTCTTGTTCTCCATTGGTCCTAGGGAGGGAGTGTTTTTCTCTCGTTTGCCAGTTTTGTAGACCAAGCTGAAGACCGAGCGTAAGATCTCAGGGGAGATTATCGGCTCACTTACATAGACAACAAAAACTATCGCGATATTTGGCATCATATTTTCTCATCCAAAGTCCGGGGAGTCTAATGTGTCTTATACTTGCAGCACATTTAAGTTTGGGCTCGTCACCACCCTCCAGGGTTCCTCCGGCTGGATAGCAAAGCCTCAGATTCTATCCCTGCCCATACAGAATATCATCCACTGTTGCCTCTCTCCTTCGCCCCTACGTCTCCTGTTATTTTTCTCACTTTAGAAACCCTTTTTTTCTTGACCTAGGAACTTCAGGGACTCATTTGGATTGCTCCTTTTAAAGACGAGATGCCACTGGTTTTCTGGTTGCTGTCTAAAATCCCTTTCCTCTCCATGTCCCCTCATGTGCCCCAGCAAAGCTTTCCTCCAGGAAACATGGTCCAGCTCTCCACATGGCCATGAAGGTAACGGACTCTATGCCACTCTGGTTTCTCCTCCTGCTGAGTGGCTTAACTGATGGTCAGCTATCTAGAAAACTTTCTTCATTTGCCTTCTAGAACACCCTGTCTCCTTCCATCCTGTGTCATGGGGGCTTACCTTGCCTGATTCCTTTCCTATCAAACTGCCACATCACTGTGTGTGTGTGTGTGTGTGTGTGTGTGTGTGTGTGCGCGCGCGCGCTAAAAATAGACACCCATTCTCTCAAGATTCATAAACCCAGAAGGTTAAGGGATGATGGTGTTGCATTCCTCCAGGGGATTCTGAGAGGAAAGTTGCTTTAGGCATTTGCTCCTGCTTCTGTGGCTGCTAGTGACCCTTGGTGATACGCGATTGCTGGGTGTGTCACTCCCGTCTCTGGCTCTGTCCTCCTGTGCCATTCTTCCTCTGTGTCCCTGTGAACTCACATGGGACTCGCCTTGAAAGAAGGTCACTCTGATCCCTGGACTTAGAACCCATCCTAGTCCAGGCGGGCTTTGTACTCGTTTCATTTATTATGTTAGCACTGCTTACAAATAACGTCAGATTCTGAGGGTTCAGGTGGACACAGATTTTGGGAGGACACCACCAAGCACACTTTTCAACATTGCCATTAATTGTCAAGCAGGCATTTCAACATCCTGCTGTCTCTGCTTTTGACCTGTATCCACATCTGACTGCCTGTTACTGTTAGAACATGGTTCTACACCGTCAAGCCACGCCCCAGCCCTCCCCGACGCTCTCTCTGGGAGAGTTACAAAGCTCTTCCGTGTTTCTTGTCACACACACTATGTTGAAGTAAACCATGTGATGTGAAGCTTCCTGCCAGCACTGAAGGATTAGAAAATGTTATCGCTTGGGGACTCTCCTTGGTTGAAGATGGCTTTGAAGGCTCCACTGCCCACTCCTTTGTGGCATGTTCTCCTCCTCCTCTTCCTCCCATTCCTCCGTCTTTTCTGCTCTCTGTCTTTCCTTCTCGTATTCTCACTCTTAACAAAGCCCCTCTCCAGGCTTTAAATGGAAGCCGCTTTCTCTCTTTAAGTCCCAGCCATGTTCATAGTCTTCATGCGTTCCACTGTATCTAACGCTTTCCCTGCCGCCTTGACCGTGGCCTTGAGACTCTCTGGAGGGAATTGTGGATTATGTGCCAGGCTCCTTCCAGGCCAAGACATTGATGCCCTGCGCTTGTTATATTTAGTGACATCCACATGCACCGTTACACAGTAATCCATACCATGAATTATGCTCCCGCGCCCCCCCCCCCGGGTTATTGTAATATCTTTTTTGGTTTTTGCTTGTTTATTTGGTTGTTGGTTTTTTGAGACAGGGTCTCCCTGTGTAGCCTTTGCTGCCCTGGACTTGCTTTGTAGACCAGGCTGGCCTTGAACTCACAGCGATCCACTTGCCTCTGCCTCCTGAGTGCTGGGGATTAAAGGTGTGCGTCACCACGCCCGGCTTATTGTAATATCTTAATATGTCTCTGTGCCTTTGTTTCCTTGTAATCTATGCCATCAAAAGAGCCAGAATCCTCCTGTCAACATGCAGGTAAGAACAGGGGCTCTCCAGCGGCTCTCGTTTGTCTAGGAAATAGCAGAGTCCCTACAACATTATAAAGGCCAAGTTGGCCACCCCACTTACTGGCCTCATGTCCAATTGCTCCAGCCATAGTGTGTATGCCAAACGCTTTCATGAGCCTTCCACGCACCTTCGCCACTTAAAATACTCTTCTGTCTATTTAAAATGTTCTTAACCCAAATATCTATTGCTACTCACTCTCTCATTTCTTTCAAATATTCTTCAAGGGATCGACTTTACTGTTTTCTTTTTGGTCGTGTCAATCAACCCTCCGCCTCCCAGCCCCTTCCTGTGGTGACTATTCTCCATAAGATGTTTTAACTGCTTTTTCCAATGTCCTTTATCGCCGTCTAATATAACATACAATGTGTTACTTTTTTTTTTTTTTTGTCTCTTACTTCTACAGATGCATTTTCCATGAGCAGGACTTTTTTCAGCTCTATGCATACCTATAATAGTGTCTGTGTATGGTGTCTGCTCTATAGTTAAGTAAATTTATTATATTAGGTGAGAGGTAAAAGTGGAGAGCTACTTTCTAAGCATAAGGATTTTAAAAGAGTTATTTGACTATTATTTCTTAATCATGGGTGGGATATGTTCACATTCCATGAGGAATCCAGAGGAGTGTGTCCAATCCCCTGAAGCTGAGTTACAGACATGTCTGAGCTTCCCAGTGTGGTTGTTAATAACCAGACTCAGGGCTTTTACAAGAGCAGCATGTGCCCTTAACTTGTGATCTAGCCCTCAAGCCCCTTACATAAAGATTTATTAAAAATTCTAAATTGTACTATTTACAAATTGAAAACTCCATCATGAACAAGACAACACAAAGACTACTATAGTAGATGTTCTAGAAAAGCCTCCCCTCTCCCGTCAAGTCTGACCTTTGTAAATGTTGGAGTGAAAAGTGCTCCCAATGAAAATCCAAGATCTCAGCCATTTTCCCAGCTCTGGAAACTGGTGCTGTTAAGAGCACGATTGCTGAGAACTGCCTACGTAGTTCTAAATGTCCACACAGTGCTGATATATGCTGATATTATGTGGAGCTTTCCCCACCACTTTTAATATGAATATATGCTTATTTTCAAAGTTCCTGTTAGCTCCTGGATCCAATTTTTAATTCTAAGCACTATTTTAAGTTAACGAAACCTGAAAAAACAATTAGGAAAAGAATTTTGAGTCATTACTGGATTTTAAAGTAAGTTTTCTTTAAACGTAGATGGAATTATCTTAATGACATGAGATGGCTCTGCTATAAATAATCTTTAAAAGGATTTATATTAAAAGCTTTTAGGTAATTAAGATCCAATTTTTGACATTATTTTTCAATCAGGGAAGATTTTTGACTGAAGCTGAGAACAGACTCAGGGGCTTGCTGGCTGCTGCTACTCTGACTGCCAATGTGCTGCAGGCTCAGCCCAGAGCCCTCACTACATTCTAGATATTGGCTGTCCTCAGGGGCCCATGTGTTAAAGGTTTCTTCCTCCATGGTGACACTCGTGGCATTTAAATGATGATGTCTCATGAGAGTCTGTTGGGGTACTTTTAAAATCTTTGTTGTTTGTTTGTTTTTTTGTTTTTTGAGACAGGGTTTCTCTGTGTAGCCTTAGCTGTCCTGGGCTCGCTTGGTAGACCAGGCTGGCCTCGAACTCACATCAATCCACCTGCCTCTGCCTCCCGAGTGCTGGCATTAAAGGCATGCGCCACCACTGCCTGGCTTTAAAATCTATTTTTATTTTAGGTTCCTTATATCTCTTTCTCCCTTTTCCACCACAATCCCTTCTAAGACCCCAACACCAGGTAGGAGAGAAAGGAGGTTGGTGGGGAGGAGTATAGTTTTCCTTAGCTACTTCCTGCTGTTTAGGGTCATATCAATCCTTGGGGGCAAATCCAATCCTCGTTTCAGGATATCTCCGACTTCTTTTCCTCACACTGCGTGTCAACAGCAACCAGGAGCAGCAGGGAAGCACCAGCAGCCTTCTTCCTTCTCAGAGCCCCAGTCTCTCTCTAGGTCTGGCTTTATTCCCACTGGCAAAGACCACACCCCCACATGAGGGCAGCTCGCAGCTGACAAAGATCATGTGTCCTCTCATGGGACAGCTATCAGCTGTGGACGAACTGGAGCAGCTCCCGTATCCCACACCTGGGATTAAAACAAAAACATGTTTACATATCAACGAAAACTTCCACAACAGGAGTCTTAGGTTATTAAGATTATGCCAAGAAGGAAACCGTGGGGTCCTGACCCCTTCCTCTTCCCTTGTGCTCCTTAGTTCATAGTATCAGAGGACTTGCTCCACCATCAACTTCTCCTTGTGCCTCACCAGAAGATCAAACGCAACAAGGTCTGTCAACCACAGACTAGAAGAATCGTATGTTAATCTGCTTCCTGTTGTTGTGATAAACATCATGACCAAAAGCATCTTGGAGAGAAAGGGGTTTCTTTGTTTTAGACATGATAGTGTATCATTGAGGACATAAAAGGCAGGAACTCAAGGCAGGAATCTGGAGGCAGGAACTACAGCCAAAGTCATGAGGGACCATTGCGCTTTTTTTTCTTTTCTTTTTTCTGGTTTTTCAAGTCAGGGTCTCTCTGTATAGCCTTGGTTGTCCTGGGCTCGCTTTGTAGACCAGGCTGGCCTTGAACTCACATCAATCCACCTGCCTCCACATTCCGAGTGCTGGGATCAAAGGCGTGCGCCACCACGCCCAGCCAAGGGACCATTGCTTATTGGCTCACCTCCTAAGACTTGCTCAGCTTGCTTTTTGTGCAACTCAAGACCACTAGGAGATGGTATGCCCCATAGTGGGCAGGGTCTTCCCACATCAACCATCAATCAAGAGAACGCCCCACAGGTCAGCTCGAGAGAGGTAACTTCTCAACTACAGTCCCTCTTCCCAGATGATTCCAGTTAGTGTCAAGTCGACAGAAGCTAACATACACAACGTTCAGAACTGGGCTTTATGAGAAAGCGGGCTGAGCAACACACAGGGAGCAAGCCAGTAAGCAGCCCCACCCCACCCCCACCATGGCCTCTGCATCAGCTCCTGCCTCCAGGTTCCTGCTCTGTTTGAGTTCCTGCCCTGGCTTCCTTCAAAGATGAACAGCGACACGAAAGTGTGAGCTAAGTAAGCCCTTTCCCTGGAACTTGCTTTTGGTCGTGGTGGGTCATCACAGCTGTGGTAACCCTGACTGGGACACTATCCATGAAGTTACAAGCTTTAGGATAATAACTAAATGACGGCCAGGGCCCCATGTCTCAGTTACCTCTTCAAGACTGCAATAACTTTCCTTATCCTGTCATGGACAGTCATCAGCACAGTCCTTTGCTTTGCATTAGCATTTCATTACCTAAATATGCACCCCTAAAGAACACACAGCCAGCCCTCTGCAACCTCAGATAGGCCCCATAGAGACCAAATGCGTTTGGGGGGGGAAGCTGCTTTTATATTAAACACATACATGCTTCCCCCCTCCCCCATTACTGCTCCCTAACAAGATGATGCAAGAAGTTCTCCAGGTGCCCAACATTATGAGAAATAATAGGGATGATTTAAAGTGTTCAAGAGTACGCACACAAGCCACATGCACAATTTGCACACACACATAACACCATTTTATGGGCTCAGCTTCAACATCTGCAGGGGTATCTGCAGGCGTTCCTGGAGCCGAACCCCCATAGCTATTGAGGTATGGCCATATTTCTCTTACTCCTGTTGTGAAAGAGAACGTTCATCACTTTCTCATCAGTGTAGATCTTTTTAGCTCCCCTTTTATCTGTCCGAGGAAGCTGCCGTCGCTCCGTGGCTTGTTAGACATTGCGTTGTGCATCTGCTTATTTTCGAGGGTCTTTTGCTAATCCACCTGACACTGTTTCCTTAGGCCATGTGATATTAGTCACCATGTGTTTCCATTGCTGTATTTAAATAGCTGAATAAGGCAATTTTAGGAAGAGAGGAGTTATTTTGGCTCTGTCTACAGGGGCAGCCGTGGCATCAGGCATGTGTGAGGCAGCTGGTCACATTGCACGCAGTCAGGAAACAGAGAGATGAATGGAATGCTGGGTCCTGCTCACTTTATTTTATTTTATTTTATTCAGCTGTCCCCACCACAGGTTGGTGTCATTCATGTTTAGGGTGGATCTTCCCTCTGCAATCAAACTGTCATGGAAACACCCTCATAGACCACGTTTGGAAAAAATATGTTTCCATGGTGATTCTAAATCAAGCCATCCTGGCAAGGAGAGTTAACCACCCCAGCCTGTTAATATGGCAGATGTGCTTAGCCGACTTAAATACTAAACCAGTCTCTCATTCCTGGCACGAACACCATTTGGTCATTTTGATTACAAGTTGCCTACAGGGTGTGCACTTTAAACACTGCTCCCTGCTGTGCCTGGGAAAGTGTTTTCAGGTGAGTTTCTTTATGGCTCCTTTTTTTTATGCTGAACAGCTTCTGTCTTTGCTTTTTTATCCTGTGACATCACCTTTGAAGTCAGGTTTTACATAGTGCATAGTTTGTGCTTGGCTTGCTAGCCCATCAGACTCCGCCTTCTACCTGGGTTTAGATCAAGTCTCCGGTGATAGTGTGGGCTGTGTCCAACACTCTTCTGTTCCTGTAACTGACTTTCGGTGAGAGCACAGGGCACCTGTTCCTTTGTTCGTCAGTGGAAGAATTCGGTGGCTATGTCAGCGTGTAGAGCTTCAAAGCCTAGAAGACTTACTGCTTGGCCTTTTATAGAAAAAGAAAACCTTAACTTCTTGTTTGATGGTTTATAACTATTGATGAGTTTTGCTTAACCCTGCTGTTTCAACATTGCTTTCTCTTTATTCTCTTTTTTTTTTCCTGGTCTCTGTATCCCCCCTCTTCCCACATTCTCTTGGGATGTTGAACATTTTTCAGCATTCCATTTTGACGTGTGTGTGTGTGTGTGTGTGTGTGTGTGTGTGTGTGTGTGTGATGGTAGTGATGGTAACTGAACTCATGGCCTCCTATGTGCCAGATGGTTCTACCGCTCAGCCACACACACACCACTATGCCACCACTGAGCCACACACACACCACTATGCCACCACTGAGCCACACACACACCACTATGCCACCACTGAGCCACACACACACCACTATGCCACCACTG
>OU015748.1:120598504-120612867 GCA_907169655.1 Acomys percivali
TGAGCCACAGATACTGTAGATGTGAGCCACAGGCCACTGTAGATGTGAGCCACAGATACTGTAAATGTGAGCCACAGGCCACTGTAGATATGAGCCACAGATACTGTAGATGTGAGCCACAGGCCACTGTAGGTGTGAGCCACAGGCCACTGTAGATGTGAGCCACAGGCTGCTGTAAAGAACCAAGGCCTACGAAACATAAGACATAATATAGTATTGCTAAAAAGAATTCTCAGGGGCTGGAGAGTTGGCTCAGTGGTTAGGAGCACTGTCTGCTCTTCCAAAGGTCCCAGGTTCAATTCCCAGCACCCACATGGCAGCTCACAACTGTCTGTAACTCCAAGATCTGACACCCTCACACCAATGCACATAAATTAAAAAACTGAATAAAAATATTTTTAAAAAATTCTCAAAATTATATTTTATTCAATATTTCTATACAGATATGTATACACATCTAAATTTGTGTCTAAAACCAAACAGTACCCATGACTATGTTCAGCTATATACATTCCATGAGGTTGTATAAATCAGAAAATAGGCTTTTACATTCGATGCTATACTCACTTGAATTGTTTAAACAAATGTACACATTTTAAAAATTAACTAATAATTGTGTGTGTGTGTGTGTGTGAGGTGTATGAGTGGAGGTATGTGTGGTATATGAGCAGTGTGTGTGTGTGTGTGTGTGTGTGTGTGTGTGTGTGTGTGTATGATGATGATGATGATGCACATTGGGAAGCCAGAGAACAAGTTTCAGAAGCTGATTTTGCCTTATTTTTGAGGCAGGGTCTCTCTCTTCTTTCTGCTTCCCTGCATGCTCTAAGACTCGGTCTGTTCTCCTGTGTCTGCCAGCTGTCTACGGATGCTCAGCCACAATATCCAGCTCTTTCACGTGTATCCCAGGAATTGCACTCGGGTCATCAGGTTTGTACAACAAGCATGTTTACCTGCTGAGCCATCTTGCTGGTCCTATATATTTGTTCATTTTTGAGACAGGGTCTCACTTTATAGCAAAGGCTGGCCTGGAACTTTTATGTAGTTCAGACTGGCTCCAAAGTTGCCATTCTCCTGCCTCCGTCTGGGAAGGCAGCACCACCTTCAGCAGAAAAATTTTAACTTGTAAATGTATTACTTCATGAATAAAACCCCAAGATGTGGATCACTAATCCTTCCATGTAATTATCGGTTTTATATTTTAACATTTCAATTTGTCTCTAAAAAGAAACTAGGAGGACCAAAAAAACCCAAAAAACAAAAAACCAAAGTTGGTCCCTCAGAGCATGCTGAAGGAGAATATTCAGCAAGCATCACAGTCAAAGAGGGAGCCACAGCCAACAGCAACGGTCCAGTCCTGGTGTTCAGGCAGCTTGTCTAGAAACTTAAAAGCCCTAAACCAGGTGCGGTGGTGCAGGCCTTTAATCCCAGCACTCGGGAGGCAGAGGCAGGCGGATCACTGTGAGTTCAAGACCAGCCTGGTCTACAAAGTGAGTCCAGGACAATCAAGGCTACACAGAGAAACCCTGTCTCGAAAACCCAAAAATGAATAAATAAAATAAAATAAAAGCCCTGCGGATACCAGAGAAGTTGCAGATAGCCTTTTCTTTGAGTCCAGCGAAGGTGGATTCGGTAGCAGGCACTGACAGACGGAGGGTTCTCACAAGCCCCCACGCTCCGTGCGTTAGTGGCACAGTACCAGTTCTACTTTCCCAGGGGAATTAGCTTGACAGAGCAAAACTGGGAAGTACTCTTCCATACTGACTTCACCCCGAACCCACCCCCACCCGACAAATGTCTTTACATTCCCGGGCAACAAACATCAATAAGGCTCATGCAGTGTTGTCCCAGGGAGCCAATCAGTTAACACACAGGGCGTTGTTCAGTGCAGCGCCTGCCACAATGTAGCTCTTGCTCGGCCTTAGCTGTATTTCTTATTGTTATAACTTTTTAATGTTATTCTGCGCTGTGGTCTCTGCTCCCTAGGCAGCTTTTTCCATGCCTCCTCTGGTTCCTCTGATATCCTGAGCTTCTGGCATCTTCGTGGCCCCGCCCCCACTGGTCATGGAGGCTCAGAACCTCTGTTGCTTTTTTGCTCATTTCCATCTCCCAGCCCTTCTCCATCTGTGCTTGTTCCCCATAACAACTTTCTGTAGACACCGCTGGGGCGGGGTTACCTCCTCGGTCCTCCTCATGTCACCCTGTGCTTCCATCTTACTGGGCTTAGGAAAAACTGCAATCTAGTGACTGTCTAAAATCTCAGACAGCCACCACCACCAGGCAGCTTGTGTTTTCCTCCCTCCCTCCCTCCTCTCTCCCTCCCTCCCTCTCTCCCTCCCTCCCTTCTCCCCATGTGCATATGTGTGTACAGACACATTCACCCATGCTTGCACACAGTGCCAGCCGTCAGTGTCGGGTGTCCACCTTATTTCCTGAGACTGAGGTTTCTCTCGGAAACTGGAGCCCATCCCGTCAGCAAGCCTGGCTTGCCGTGGAACTCCCAGGATCCTCTGCTTCCCACTTCCCAGTGCCAAGTTACAGGTGCGTGCTGCAGCACCTGGGTTTCTCGTGTGGGTGATGGTAATCCAAACCCAGGCCCTCGTGCACACACGCAGCCGCTCTTCCTGCCGAGCCATCAGCCTGTCTCTCCTCAAGTCTTTCCAGTGCTTAGCATACTGCCTGAGAGCAAGCATTTGTTACATCAACTGAGCCATAACAAAGAGGAGGCAGCTCCCACGGCAACTTGTTCTCAGCCTTCTGTGGACCATTTCCAGAGCCTTCCTTTTGGAAGCTGGGGTATAAGTTAAGCAAATGAAATGACTTCTTCGTTGTTGTTATTGGCTCATGTTATTAAACTAGGTGCAAAGAGCACCATAGTTCAAAAAACAAAATTATAGATTTTTTTTTTTTTTTTTTTGAGACAGGGTTTCTATGTGTGACAGCCCTGGCTGTCCTAGAACTCTCTTTGTAGACCAGGCTGGCTTTGAACTCACAGCGATCTGCCTGTCTCTGCCTCCTGAGTGCTGGGATTAAAGGTGTGCACCACCATGCCCTCCCCTAGAAAATTATTTTTAAAAAAGCTAATTGGGGCTTAAGGCTTGAGAGATGTCTCAGTGGTTAAAAGCACTTGCTGTTCTTGCGGAGGTCCGGTGTTTGATTCCCAGCATTTGCCTCGGAACCCATATTGGGCAGTTTACAGCTACCTATAACTCCAGTTCCAGAGGAACTGCCGCCCTCTTCTGGTGCTCGAGGGCACTGCATGCACATAATACACCTATCACATAGGACTCAGGCACACACGAATACGCATTAATAAATCCTTAAAATTTAACTGGCTTTTCTTTGGTGATTCTAGAGTTGGGCATTGTCTCATGCCACAAAGGAGAGCATATTTTTTTGGTGAGATGAGGAGAGAAGGTTTCCTTCATCCTATGCACAACACAAAGTAGAGTGGTCTTGTTGAAGGCATCTCCTTCTAGAAGCTACCATTTCCTTACGATGGTCCGGCTAAGCCAGACCTAAGATCCTGTGAAATATTTGCTCTTCATTGTTTCTGGTGTACAACTCCTGAAAATCTGGGCATCTCCAGAGTGTTGTGAGCTGACTAACGGTTTGGTGGCCCCTAAGTAGCAGGTACAAGAAAGAGGACGTCACACCCCCAACCTCTGGAAGGCAAGAGACACTAAAGGGTAAACTGATAAACTGTCAATGATTTAATCAACGAGGCTTGTGTGGCAGAGCCTCCACAAATGGACCATCTTCGCGGAGCACCCCAAGAACTGAGGAGAAGACAGTTCCTGGAGGGAGCCTCGCCTCCTGTGGCTTGATGTTCCTTCTGTCAATACTGCTCAGTGTGTCATGTCCGTTTTCATTGCAATTTAGTGGTAAATGCGACTGTTTTCAGGATTTCCTTTAGCCCTTCAAGCAAATTAATTGGACCTGAATTCAATTAAATTGAGAAAACCCAATTTATAGCGTTTTCCAGAAGTTCCGATACAATAGCCAGAGGCTTGTGACTCAGATCCCAAGTGTGGGGCATGAGACAGTCATGCATCTTCAACCTGTGGAATCTGATGCCACCTCCGGTCAGTGGCAGGAATGCCTCGGAAGCCCCAGCTGGTACCTATTGCAGATCTGATTTCTTCTTTGCTGGGGAGAAGTTCCACAAATGAGTGTTTGGCAGAAAACACTAAATCTGAATTTCTCCTACTAATTGGCTATTATGACTCTCCTGGCATTTTATTTTCATTTTAAACCTTTATGGTTATGTGCCACCAGACACAAGCAGATCCACTGTTTGTCTGCTCAGTTTGGGTCTCAGGCAGATGCTCAGGTCACAGCAAGGCCACACAAAAGCTTTGTTTAACGATAGGAAACAAAGCCAAGACTCCCCTGCCTCGCTGGTGGTGGTGGTAGTTCTAGAAGCTATTGGGAGGATGCTTAAAGTAGAATAAAAGAAAAACAAAAGTGAAGGTGGAGAGCCATGGGGGTCTAGGGAGGCCTCTGTGGGGAAGTGACCTCAGGCTGGGGTCTAAATGGCAGTTAAGAACAAGTCATTTAAAAAAAAAAATCAAGGGGGCTAGAGAGATGGCTCAGAGGTTAAGAGCACTGTCTGTTCTTCCAAAGGTCCTGAGTTCAATTACCAGCAACCATATGGTAGTTCACAGCCATCTATAATGAGATATGGTTACCTCCTCTGGCCTGCAGGTACAACACTGTATAAATAATAAATAAATAAATCTTTAAAAAAAAAAATCAAGGAGAGAGCAACCTGAAAGGCCCAGGCTGGAGATAAAGCTGCATTTCGGAGGAGAAAGGGTCAGAGGCCTAGTTCCTGAGGGCAGGAGTCCTACCTGATGGAGACTCTAAGACCACAACAAGAATCCGCTGAAAAGCTTCCTAAAGGGAAGATGATGGTCCGACTCCACCTACAAGGGTCACTGTGGCCTTTACACATACAGCACCAGGTCACTGCAGCAGTGCAGTGAGACAGGGATGGGGCAGGACAGTCCTGGGGTGGACAGCTTTATGCTGTCTTAGAGAAGAGACCCACTTTTTTTTTTCTAAAGATTTATTACATATACAGTGTTCTGCTTGCATGTACACCTGCACACCAGAAGAGGGCACCATATCACATTATAGATGGTTGTGAGCCACCATGGGTTGCTGGGAATTGAACTCAGGACCTCTGGAAGAGCAGCCAGTGTTCTTAACTGCTGAGCCATCTCTCCAGCCCCGAGACCCACTTGTTGATGAAGGCAAGAGCAAGGGACAAGAGGAGTCCATAGTGATTCCAACGTAGATGGCGAAAAGACGAAGACGATGGAGTCCTGTGTTTGCTGGGTGATGGCTGGACGGACAAAAGGAAAGGAGCCAAAAATCCATGTTCGCGTCACATGAGGTTGAAGATGCTTCTGGACATCTAAGAAGAGGGTGAAGACTGCCAGGGGCATCTGCAGCCTGGAGCTTGTGGACAGGTGAGGTTGGGACTCCAGATCTGCCAGCCACCTGCTAAAGAATGGGGGGTGGGGGTAGGTGATGAGGCGAGTGTGGGCCAAGAGAGGACAGGAAGGGATGGGGAATGTAGCAAGGGAGAAGAGGAGGAAGACAGTGGGGAATGTCTCAGGTCAGAGGTGGGTGTATCCAATGGAGGAGGCTGAGGGACTGCAAAGGTTTAGCTACCTGTGGTGGAACGCACCTGTAATCCCAGGACCAAGGAAGCTGAGGCCAGCCCTGAGCTACAAATAGAGTAAAAACCAAAGCCAGGAAGGAGTGCAGCTGTAACTCGGCTGGAAGAGGATTGCTTAGCCTGGGGAAAAAAATTCCAGGCTCGATCCCAGCACTGTGTAGACACGGCACACTGGTGTCAGAGTTAATCTCAGCATTCAGGAGATTGGAGGATCAGAAGCTTGAAGTCATTTTAAATGACGTAATGAGACCCAGCCTCAAACAAACACAAGAAACCAGGAAGCAACTTAAAAGGAAATCCACCTGCAAAAGCTAAGAGAAGAAATTGAGAAATGGCAGGAAGCAATGAGGGGTGAGGTCAAGGGGAAAAAAAAAAAAAAAAAAAAAAGAAATGGCTGCTCCACAGTGTCTCAGGAGCTTGGAAGATAAAAGTTCAAACACACTAAGTTAATGTGAGGGCTAGAGTTATGTTTTAAGTTTTAATCACCGTCATTAAGAGATCTATAAGACAAAAATCACTCTAACCTGTAAGCCTCATTTTCCCAAAGGTAGATAACTTCCTGGGACACTGGACACTGTTGATCATTGTATGGTAGCCAGCCGCATGTTTTCACTTCTGTGAACAAGGGTGGTTGCTGAACAGGATGTGCTTGGTCACGCATAGGCAGGAAGTATTTCAGGATGTATGCTGTCTTCCAATTGGAAGAAGGCGGGGATTCTCGGACTAGCGAAATTCTGGGCCCTGACCATTCTCTGGGAATCTTGGGTCTGGACCTGGGTAGCGTCCATTGTCCTGGCTGGCATTTAATAAAGCTTGCTTCGAATTTGGCTCAGATCCACTGTCCTTGAAGAATGTGTGCAAGGAAGGAAGGAAGGAAGGAAAGAAGGAAGGAAAAGAAGAGGGCAGACATGGCTGCTTCTAGGTCATGGTGGAGGAGGTTTATTGTAAATGAAAGTAAGAGAGCGTAGCCAGAGGGAAGGACATCCAGGAGAGTTCAGGGCAAGTGTAACCCTAAGATGAGGAAGGAGAGAGCCAGAAAAGGAAAGGGGGTTGGGGTGGGGCGCAAAAAGGCTGGGTAACCAAAATGGCTGACTTATATAGGAAAGAGCTACCGGGAGAAAGGCAAGCCCAGCCTAGTCCCTGGGCTGGAGACGGTTAGGGTAGAGGGTTGGGTATGCCAGCCAGAGGACTCCAGCAGGTAGGGGCTGAGGGATGCTGGGAGAACCTGGTGGCCAGGTCTACTGTGACGTATTAAATAGGCAGCTCAGTCTTTTGTCCTGGGTTTGACCCTCTTACAGTCAAGTTGCTGTGTTTGACATAGTGGCTCTTTATTTAAAGCCGGAAAGCAGAACCTGGTAAATCAGCCTTGGTGTGTCTACTGCCTGCAGCCACAGCATCCTAGAGGACAGAGCAGCTTCTACAGGTTGTGAGACATCTCCGCATCGGCTCCGACAGAGGGAGTGGGTGCCCGTGGCCAGGATGCTGGCTGGAGATCTACTGCCCTCAAGTATGTTTGCCCGCAAACTGGTTTTTGCCAGTTCCACGTGACTTTGCAATTATATAAACTGATGAACCAAGACCAGAAAAGAATTGCCCTCGTATAAAATCCAAACTGAATGCGTGAAGGAAAGTAACAACGGTCCCAGAGCCACTTACAGATCAGACAAATATAAATTAATCGGGGCGCTGAAGACTTCTGAACCTCGAATGGTGCAATCTGTCTTTGCTCTAACAATGTGAGGACTAGAAACCCGCCACATCGAATCTGTTTTTGACTCCCCTTCCCGAGCCCTTTCCTTTGGGACGTGGTCTCATGTAGGCTGGCTTCAGGCTCTGTGTACAGCTGAGGATTGCATTTACCTTCTGACTTCCTTGCCTCTACCTCTCAAATGCCGGGATTATAGGCAAGTTCCACTGTATCTGACTCAAAGTTTGCTTCCTAACTATGCATGCTGAACTCCAATTAGGTGCCATGCATTTTTAAAGAGGTGGTTTCCCTTTGCCATGCTGCCAAATGAAGGTTTATCTGTGTTTTACCTACTATAAAGTTCAGTGCTTCCCTGTGTACTGTTTCCCTACCTTTGTAGATTTCTCAGCCTGCCTCTGGCCTGACAGCCTCCAAGCAGACCTGTCTCCGGCTTCACTCAGCTCCCATTCCATTCAGGCAATGACCTTGAACTACTGACCTTGAGCTCCTTCTTCTCCACCTCATCAGCGCAGATTCAAATCTCTTCCTTGGAAAATGTAGGGCCGATCACACCTCTCGAGTCCTTAACAGTTTCCTAAGACAGGAGTGACTAACAACTACCCACAAGACTGCTGATCAAAATGTTGACACGGGTGGAGCTGTTAACTATCAGTTAGCCCAACTCTGCCCCTTCAATTTTCAGATCAAATCCTGAAATGTAGGCGCCTTGCTCCAAATCTCAATGACAGTGATGACAGCATCATGATGATTTGAATAGACACACCCTTAAGCACCCTTATCTTTCTCACCATCTCATCAAGTAGAACATGGGGGGGGGGGGGGGGGGATGGGGGGGGGGGGTGGGGTGGAATTCTAAATAAGGGAACCAAGGACTGAGAGCCAAGTGACCGCAAGAGCAGTGCTGGTTCCAGTCCCCAGTGTGGCTTCTCAGGAAGATCATAGGAATGCCAGCCACTAAGGGGACATTTAACAGCATGCAGAGACATTCTCGGTTGTCACACAGGTAAGGGTGCTGCTGGCACTTTGTGGGTTGAGGCAGTCCAGAGTGCCTCTGGGCTGTCAACAGGGACTGTCTTGGCATAGTGTTCACAGAGCAAAAGATGACAAGCTCTGCAGTTGCCGTCGATGAAGTCCGTGCACATGAAACCTTCATTGCAAAACAAACGCCTTGTCACAGCTACACTGTGACATAGAGCAGAGGACACAGGGTTGGTGAAGAGTGCAGAACACGACCTCCAGTCCTGACCTAATGACAGCTTTGGAGCTTGGGGGAAAAGTCATGTGCCGTCTCTGGATAGCCCTTTTCTTCTTGTGACTAGGGCAGCCACTCGATGGAACCAGATTCCCACTATGGTGAGCCAGTGGTCCACAGGGCTCCATAGAGCTGTCCCTCTAAATGGAGCATCGTCAAGGACGTCAAGCAGATCCATGTTTGCACACTGGCTTGTTTTAGGTGACTTTCTGAGCTTTCTCCTCCAATTGCAGAGAAAATCCATAGTCATTACAGACACCAGAAGAAATACAGGCTAACACAAAGGGAAAGGGAAAAATTACTTATACTCTTCAGAAAGGACATGAATTATACAGACATCCAGACACTAGGCCCTATCATTTTAAAGATGTTTGTCACATAATAACTGTGTGGGGCACAATATACATTTTCAGTATATACAGATACGATATCCACCATTTTGAGAAAAAAGTGGAGAACATGGAGTCACTTCCTGTTGTGACATCATTTCCCCTTCCTCTTCCTCTTCCTTCAGGAGCAACACAACCTATTGCCTTCAGGTACTGGAGGAGCTTGCATTCTTCACCTTGGTTTTTTCCCTTGGCACTTGTAGCTTAACTCTTTTTGGTCTTAAATCTTTATTTCTCTCTGATACAGATATCTGGGAAAACCCGCTGATCACACCGGAAGCTGAACAGTGTTTTAATAGCCTATGCATGCTGTCTTCCGGCCACTCTCCAGAGGTGTCTGGGTTCTTGGCAAGACACTCCTTCTTTTCCTCTGTCCAGAAAATGCCAGATACAGTCTAAGACCACTTGAAATATGAGTCTGGCTTCCAAGGCACCCAACGGAGAGCCCAAAGGCATTTCGTTTCACATATGAAGTAATTCTTTCCTGAGAAACACAGAATCGGGTCCTGTGTTTTGCAAGGTCTCCACTGTGAGAGATAAGCTTTGGAAAACAATCTCTTAGAACTATAGGGCCATAAGTTCACCCTCAGGAACATAAATCCAACCCTTTTGATCCCAAAGAGATGTAGTTTTCTTTCAGTTACCCCGAGTTCTTCCAGAGTTGGGATTGTTCTCGGCGTTAGGCTTCAGGACCGACCACTCGGACACCAGCCTGATGAAAGTTTATATGAATGCTGAACAAGAATGGATGGGTCAGGCCCACAGCCTGTAAATTCAGCCCGTGGCATTGATAGCAAGAACTGACTGGTCAGGGTGACGGTCCAAACTCAGGTATTCCTTTTAATAAGGAAAAACCATAGTAACAAGGTAACAACCAGGTAACCAGGTGGGAAGCAAGGAGGAGGGCGGTACTACATCATTTTGAATAGCTAACCTCAAGAAGAAATTGATTTTGTTCTGAGCAGAACATAACCAGCTGGCTAGACAAAGCATCTGAAGCTGATTGGCTAGGCTTTAGGGTAGGAGAGCTCTTGGGGGGCTTTCCAGCTCTCTGGGTGTAAGGAACATAGCAGGATGTTGTGGCCTCAACTCTAATAGAACATCATTTATCTTGAACACAAGCAGAACATGCATTTATCATCTATAGTTTTGTTCTAAGCAGCAAACATTGAACCTCCCTGGTTTCAAGCACGCAGGGCCCGAGAACACAAATTTAATTTCACCTCATAATCAAAATGGAGGCTTGGAGTCAAAATGAAGTCTAATATGCTAAGAGCTGGTGTTAACAAAGGAGCCACAGTCGTGCTAGGAACTAAAGTAGGTCTCGGTGGAGGGGTGACAGAGTTTAACCAGGTGACAACACTTAGAAGCCTGAGGTTAGTGACCTTCTGTCCTAGAAACTGCCGTAGGCCTTCTTTAGCCGTTTATTCATTTATTTATTTTTGAGGTGAAGTCCCACGTAGCAAGCTTGAGGCTGAATTGAGATGGACAGCCTTGAACTCTGTACATTCCTGCCTCTACCTCCCAAGTGCGGGAATTACCAGCAGGCACACACATCCCTTCATGATCCTATGTAACTACAAACACCTTCCTTACTGAAGCACGTTCGGGCTCACAGACCCTGATTCTGTGTCCCCCCAGAGTCCTGTGAGGGGCACAGGCAGGGGCAGAGCATCTGTCTCGGGGATGAGGAAGTAGGAGCTGAGCAAGAGGCCACCAGTCAGAAGAGCCAGGCCAGACGGGAGTTACTGTCTTCTGCTACTTGACCCTTCAATCACACCTAGTGGGACAGCCATGGAAGTGACAGCAGAGGGACACCAAAGCCACAGCCTAGCTCTCTCACCTCAAGGAGACAGAAGGAAAGGAATGGATCTGTCTTTCTAGTAACTTACCACTACACAAAGGCATACAGGAAATATTTGCATGAGCATATGTGTATGTGAGGAGGAGAGACAGCAGGAGAAAAAAGAAAAGCCAGTAATGCCCATTGATTATGGACTAGTAGTGGCACGCAGATCTTGGGGAGAATTAAATTAGCACGTGGCCCTACTTTCAATGGTCTCTTGCAGACTTTAAACTAGTAGGAAATGTTTAAACTATTAGCAAAACAGAAAGCATTTTTGCTGTCCAAAATGACGCATCGACCCGTAGGGCGAAATTCATCACCTGAATATGTAGTTTACAGCATTGCTATTAGGACGAGTTCATGCTGTGAGAAAAATATAATTACAGAAGCTCTGTCGAGGTGACCTTTCAGAAGACCCCTGGAGATGAAGGATGGGCAAATGGTTTAGTGATGTCACTAATATGCCCACTGCTCTTTGTTTCTGTTTGCTCTGTTCATTACAACTAATGACCCTCGTGCAAAGAAATAGCAATATAGCCAGGCCTGCTCCCACAGCTTTTAGACTGTGTGTGTGTGTGTGTGTGTGTGTGTGTGTGTGTGTGTGTGTGTGTCTGTCTGTCTGTCTGTCTGTCTGTCTGTCTGCCTGTCTGCTTTTTTGTGACCACGACACAAGCTAGAATTATCTAAAAGTAGGAAACTTGAGCAAATGTCTCTCCTTAAGCTCCAGTTGTATGGTTAGTGACAGATGGGGGGAAGGGACCAGGCCACTGTGGGTGGAGCCATCCCTGGGCTGGTGGTCCTGGGCGCTGTGGGAGAAAGCAGGCTGAGCAAGCCATGAAGAACAAGCCAATAAGCAGCCCCCTTCCACGGCCTCAGCATCAGCTCCTGCCTCCAGGATCCTGCCCTTTCTGAGCTCCTGTCCTGACACCCCTACATGCTGGCATGCTACCTGAGGGTGTCAGCTTGAAAGAAAGGCTTTGAACCCAAAGTTGCTTTGGTCATGGTGTTTCATCGTAGGAAAAGTGACCCAAGCGAGGACAGAAATTGATAGCAGGATAGTGGGGTGCTGCTGTGACGGGCCTGACCGTGTTGTTTTGGGGAGGATGGTGGAAGGACGTTGGAACTCTGCGTTAGAAAAGCCATGGAGTGCTGAGAGCTCAGTGGGGTGTTCTGTGGGAGCCTGGAAGATGAGATTGTTGAGAGCAGTGCAGATGATGGAGGCCTGGCTTTTGCACTGTCAGAGGGAAGCAAAGACTCTTCTGGGCCTTTTGAGTGAAGAATCTGTGGTGTCTGGTCAGCTGAGGAATCGACTAGGATTAACAAGACCCCAGAACCACTAAAGTGAAACGTTTGCTTTGTTGAAACAATGGATCCCGGTCACCTGGGAATCAGCTGTGGTTAAGAAAGAGACCAGCATCATGGAGGTGAAGTCTGGGAAGGGCTTCCTCAGGGCCAGCACACACTGCGTCCTAGAGGCAGCCAAGGTTGTGACTTGCACTGGCAGCTGGCCTCGGTAGTTTAAGAGTCACCAGGTGGAACTGGTTTTGAAGGCATGAAGGGGTCATGGAGAACAGCCGAGGCTTGGCACTGAGTGCCAGGGCTGGAGTCCTTGAAGAGAACCTTGGAAGTGCAGCCGGCTGCAGCAAGGGATCCTAGCAATTTTGGAGATGCCCATATTATGCGATGACCACCAAGGACAGCAGCAGCAGTGGAGTGGAGCCAGCTGGAGCCTAGAAGACAAGCTGTGTGTGCTGCAGCGCATGGAGTGGAGAAGTGACCCTCAAGCCCAGAAGATGAGAAGTGAATCCTGGACATTGGACACTGAGTTAATTACACTGTTAGAGTTTGGTTTGGTTTTGCTCAGATTGTAACTGTGCCCTGGTTCTTTACTCTTGAAATAAGAAAATATTTCATTTAATTTTTTTTATCTGACAGGATCCCGTAGTTGAGAGACTTTGAATTTTAAAAGACTTCAGATTGTAAAAGAGATGGCTGATTTTAAAGAAACTGAATTTTTTAAGTGTCTAAATTTTTAAAGACTCTGGGGTTCTTAAATTTGGAACGCTTAGATTGTAATATTGATAGTAATGTCTGATATTGAGGAAGAACAAGAAAAGAAAGGTTATAGCTTAACAGCCATGTGTTTGTATGTCAAGTTGACACGGGTTTTATTTCAACCTGACACAAACCAGAGTTGTCTGAAAGGAGAGAACCTCAGTTGAGAAAATGCCTCCATAAGTTCTGGCTGAAGGACATTTTGTTAATTGGTGATTGATGAGGATGGCCCAGCCCATTGTGGGTGAGGCCATTCCTGGGCTGGTGGTCCTGGGTTCTATAAGAAAGCAGGCTGAGCAAGCCATGGGGAGCAAGCCAGTAAACAGCACTCCTCCATGGCCTCTGCATCAGCTCCTGCCTCCAGGTTCCTGCCCTGCTTAGGTTCCTGTCCTGACTTCCATCAATGATGAACAGTGATGAGGAAGTGTAAGCCAAATAAACCCTTTCCTCCCCAGGTTGCTTTGGTCACGGTGGATAGTTCCATCTATATGTGACATGCACTCACAGAGCCATGCTCAGCCCGCCACAGGAGCAGGGGGAGGAGGGTCTTCCAGAAGGCCTTTGGGGAGTGTTCGAAAACACTACAGAAATCAGAAACCATCTCCACTTCCAGACTTTGCATTGCAGATTCTTCACATTTTTTTAATGTCAAAAATCACATCCACTTCACTATCACCAGGAGTTTCAAATGTTAAGGGAAATGCAAAAGGTACTTTTTTCGGTTCAGAGAAAAGGATGAAATATAAAAACTTGGCAAATGATTTGTTTATATGAAGACAGAAATGAGAAACCATGTGGCACAACAAATAACTCTACATATTCACTGATGGACTAGGCAATTCATTTTAAGATGTGTTTATTTCAACGAAAAATGGGAAAAATGCCCTGGAAGTTTCTGTTACTTTGCAACACAGTGTGCATAAAACACAGAGCAATGGTTACTGGTGATGGCTGTTCTGGGTTGTCAACTTGACTACGTCAGGAATTAACTAAAACTCAAAACTGGAGGGCACACCAGAAAGAGCTTTGATTTTTGTTGTTTGCTTAATTTGAAGCAGGAAGGTCCACTTCTAATCCAGATCTTGAGGTGGGAAGACATGCCTTTAACCTGGGCCACACCTTCTGCTGGGAGCCTGTATAAGGATGTGGAGGAAGGAAGCTTCTAGTCTTTGGTTGCCCTTGCCTCGAAGGAAGGCCATCCTTTCCCTGGCATTAGAGCCTATTTCTTCAGGATTCCAGCATCTGCTGGGGACCAGCTGAGACACCAGCCTTGTAGACTGAGCAATTTCTGGATTCTTGGACTTTTTATTTATGAATAAAAATCCAGCCATTGTTGGATTAGTTGAAGTACAGCCTGTAAAGCATTTTAATAAGACATACGTGTGTGTGTGTGTGTGTGTGTGTGTGTGTGTGTGTGTGTGTGTGTG
>OU015748.1:120634198-120661829 GCA_907169655.1 Acomys percivali
TCTCTCTCTCTCTCTCTCTCTCTCTCTCTCTCTCTCTCTCTCTCTCTCTCTCTCTGTCTGTCTCTCTGTGTTGCTAACCGAGAACATAGCAAAGAAATTGCATCTAGAACGAAAATTCTCAGAAGTCAACATTATAAAGCCAAATAGTCTAATTTAAAAAGGGGCAAAGGAGTTCTCTGCTTCCAGGTCTGGGGACACATGAAGGGTCCCAGCTGCATGTTCCCACTGCAGCGTGCTCCACTGTTCCCTCCCCACCACAGTCGGCCAATGCATCTGCCAAAGCAAGTCCTCCCTCACACAAGTCATTTCTCATCAGGGATTTTTCACACTCCTGAAAAAAAGTAAGCAATAAGGAAAAATTGTACCAAGGGAGCCAGGTTGGTGCTAAGCCTGGCAATGCAGTGCACTTGTAGGTCTTTGGAACTGCTTTGCAGGAAGAACGCGAACTAGATTAGAACTGGAGGTCAGACAGTGCAATGAGCACAGTTTAGTGGGCCACTCTGTCTGCTGGGAGTCTGGAAGA
This sequence comes from Acomys percivali, assembly GCA_907169655.1. Lineage (NCBI taxonomy): Eukaryota > Metazoa > Chordata > Mammalia > Rodentia > Muridae > Acomys > Acomys percivali. The sequence goes on from OU015748.1 coordinate 120,634,722, forward strand.
CCACATAGTAGATGGTACAAATGGTGACCACGATGCTTCCGAAAGGAAGAAAGAACTTTATCAGCAACAGAAGCCATTCGTACTCTCTTCTGGAGAAGCACCTGGCTGCCTGTTGCCCGTGTCTTGAAATATGATTGTGGCTGAATCCAAAGTAACGGATTAAGTTGTTTGATGAAGGAAATCTCAAGACAGTACAACATTCAGGTTATGGGATGGTTACTACTGGCTAGCCTTAGCCAGAGTTGCAGCGTGTGGAAGAGAAAACAGTGCAGCAGAAAGTGTGTAGTCGGGGGAGTAAAAGAACACAAACGTGGCTAAAGTCGCAGAAATTCTGCACAAGGCAGCTATAGACACAGTGACAGCCATTATTGACGTGTCTGATGCCATTGGAGAGAGTCCCGCTTCATAATAGGGCATCAGGAAAGATTCTATGAGGGTGAGACCTCACCCATCAAAGGCTCTGGGGTATAATAACAAAACACATTTGGAGTGAAAGTTTTGGAACAAAGAGAGTCTCCAAGGGCATCATCCTGCTAAGGCAGAGGCACACAGGGAAACACTTTCCCAGGTTCAGACACAACACCACACAGAGGCCGCTGGGACATCCGTGTGGGCAGCAAAGCTTGGTGTTGTCCACACAACGCCAGTTTTCCCGGCATACAGAATACAAGAGTCATGGGAACGTGGAGGTTTGCATCGAAGTGTCAGAAAACAACCGATGCCAGGAAAGGAATGGGAGGGTTCGAGTCCCTGCATGGCGCTCTAGAGTGCGCTACATAGGACGCTGTGAAGGGGAGGCTGCAGGTAGCGGGGATTCCAGTCTGAACACGCAGGGAATGTGGGCTATCTGATGATGAAATCTGCCACCGTTGAGTGGAACTGGCCTAAGAGAGAAGTCAGGTATACTTCAGGCAGCAAACTAGAGGGACGGGGTCACCTGAGCCCATTGCGGCCCAGGTGAGGTCACCTAGATGTTCAGTAAGAAGCCTCAGGGTTCTGTGCCTTTGCTCCGCTGGCCTTACGTCCTGCTCTCATCAGTCTTTCCCCCCTATGCCTTCATTCCTCCCATTTGGAACAGTGATCACTATGCTGTGCCACTGTATAGCAGAAGTGTGTCCCCTTGTTTTTCATTTTTACAAAGTCTCCCAGGAGGCTTCGGACTGTGCACGTGTAGGCGGCGTGGCAACTCTTGAGACAAGAGAGACTTCTGAAGGCCTGCAGGTGCATCTTACTTTATGAAGTGGCTATCCACCTGCGGTGCCTGGGGCAGAAAGTTATGACTCAAATGTGAAATGTCTGCCACAGGCTATTGTACGTCAAGACTTGGTCCTCAGCTGGTAATTGTTTTTGGAATCTTGGGAACCTTTAAAAAAAAAATTTACTGGGGCTTGATCAGTGGAAATAATTCACTGAGGATGGGACCTAAGGGGAAAAGCCTGACCCTGTCTCTCTGTTTCCTGGTCTGCTCGGATGTGAGAAGTTGCAGCCACACTCTATAGCTACCATGAACCCCATCATTCCTGCCCCCCATTATTCCTGCCCCATCACGACCGAATACATTCTCAAGAAGTGGGCTACAATAAATCCTTCCTCAGCGAGAACAGAAAATACGAAGAGACATTTAGATAGATATGTGGTAAATAAACACAAGTAACGTGACGTTGTTAGCCATGACCAGAAATCCAAATTCAGAGGAAACTAAACATCCAACTATGGTAATGCCCCACAACTGTCTTGGTTTATCCCAGAGAATAAAAACATGTATGTTTACCCCCAAACCTATACATATCTGTTAATATCAACGTTGTCATTTGTAGTAGTTAAAAACTGGAAAGACCAAAGCAATCAGGTTTTATTTTGTTTTGTTTTGTTGTTTTCAAAACAGAGTTTCCCTGTGTAGTCCTGGCTGTCTGGACTCACTTTGTAGACCAGGCTGGCCTCGAACTCACAGAGATCTGCCTGCCTCTGCCCTCTCTGAATTCTGGGATTCCAGGCACTCCAAAATACTCTTTAGAGAGTAAATGGATAAGCTATATTCCCTCAATATCATAGAATACTATTTATTCAGCATAATATGTTCTTGTTAAAAGACCTCTACCTATTTATATCCCACCCCACTCTCAGACCTCCCATGTTTTCTCTCATTCCCAAGGGTAGGGATGCAGATAAACCATAGAAATCCATTCTCTTCACCTAAACGAAACCCAGTGGGAATCCACACAGACCTAGCTATACATCAACCAGTAAGGACCCAGGCCCCTGCCAGCTCTTCCCTCTGCTGCTCCTAGTGTGGTGTTTTGTTCTCATGATCTAAGCTGGATACTAAGGTTTCCACTATTGTGTTCACTTTCAAAAATACCCTAGATAAGGAAAGTATCAGAACAGCATGAGCGCTCTCCATGAAGCCATGTCCAACCTTCTGACATGCAGCACAACATCGTCACCTACAACAAATGACACTCAAGATCTACAAAATCGAGTTAACACACACACAAAAATTGCCCAAAACCCTTCTCTTAGTTACAGTTCTATTGCTATGAGGGGGCACCATAATTAGGGCAACTTATAAAAGAAAGTATTTAATTGGCGATGCTTAGAGTTGCAGCAGCCCCCCTTGGTCATCACGGGGGGGGGAGCATGGCTGCAGGCAGACAGGCATAACACTGGAACAGCAGCTGAGAGCTAGATCCTGATTCACACAGACACACACACACACACACACACACACACACACACAGAGACAGACAGACAGACACACACACACAGACACACACACAGAGAAAGACACACACACACACACAGACAGAGACAGACAGACAGACACAGAGAGAGAGAGAGACAGAGACAGAGACAGAGACAGAGAGAGAGACAGAGAGAGACAGAGACAGAGAGAGAGACATAGACACATATACACACACACACACAGACACATAGACATACACACAGACACACACAGAGACAGTCAGACACATAGACAGACACAGACAGAGACTGGGTCTGGCCTGGGCTTTTGAAATCTCAACGTCCACCACCAGTGACCTGTCTACTCCAACCAGGCCTCACCTCTAGTCCTTTCTAAACAGTTCCATCAACTGGAACCAAACATCCAAATACATTAGCGTATTGGGCCATTTTCATTCAAACCACCACAACCCTCATGATGTATTAGTAAATGGGCAAGTCTGTGTTAGGCAGATGTCACAGCTAACCAGGAGCTCATGTGGGATGTGAGCCACAGGTTGGACGTGTCCAAAAGAGAATTTCTGAATCACTGTTGGCTTATCTGCCACTGGCCAAAACTGAGAACATGGCCATTCCTGCAAGGATGTTGGAGTTCTGTAGGGGGCTGAATCTTGTACGTTTTTTTCACATTTTGCTGACCTCGAGTGAGATCAGGGCCAGAAGAAGAGTTGATGCAAGATCGTCAAGGGAGGCATGAGTCAGGCACCAGGATCTGGATCGGATTGCAGCCTGACTGGCGGTCAGAGTGTTTATTTATACAGAACTCGGTAGGCAGGGGCAGATGCATCTTGTCCCAAAACATAGATCATATCGTTTTTGTCCCTGGACACGTCACGTCGTGTTTTAACTTCTTCTTGGTCATAGTTTAGTCATCATTGATAAACCGTGACAGAACAGAATCATCTTTTACAATCATTTTCCCTCATCAACCCCACAACCCAACTTTTAACAATATTGAAGTTTCAAGGGTATATTTTGCCAAAGCATGACAGCCTGTTAGCAGGTTGGTAGCTCTTGTGTTTTCAAGGGCATGAGACAGAAAGAAATTCTCAAAGCCAGCCTGGGCTGACTGTCGTGTCCCAAGCAGTGTATTATCAACTTTTAATAGTCAGAGTGCTAATTGTCTTTAGGCCCAAGAAAAATCTATAGGCCAAAGTTGTTGCAGTTATTGTTCAATTTTTGCCTAATATAATGTCCATATTTTATATATTTGTAGGATTTATTTAAGTATTTAATCTTAGTATTCTTTGTTCCTTGGTCAAGTGACACCATAATGGCCTTATATGAGTTCACTTTTTCTAAGAAATGGAGGTCTTAATACCTTACTCTTTTATCATTTATCCGCGCCATTCTTTGTCCACCAGCATAAGAGACTTTTAATTTGCTCTGCTGCCAGCTTCTCTAGCCTCCCGAATATTGTTTACATTTTTATGTTTACTTTGTTTTGATTATCTTGTTTCTGAGTAAGGAACATCCAGGGGCAGATGTGCCAAGGGCATCTTTGAGTCAGAGCCTCAGAAGGAGGTTTCTGGCATAATTATTTGAGTCACAACCTCCAGGGCATAAGGAAGACCTTCAAGGAGGGCCAGATAAGGATAGCTCCCTAAAAGTGGGAGGGGTAGAATGGTCTGGACATTCCTGGGGAATCTTAGAAGCAGTGTTCCTGGGAGAGGGTGAAAATGATTCATAAGAAAATTTCCATCAATCCAATATCCCCAAGTTGTACAAACAATAAAAGCCCTCCAAGCATGCGACACATAGAGATCAAGGCCAAAGTGTGGGGGGCCATACCATAGCAACTGCATCACTCGGCGCAGCTTTGCTGGAGGTTTGCCAACCAGCTGTGCTGGCTTTATGACTTTCGCTGGTCTCATCAGATATGGCTGTGCCAACATTTCACAAAAGCACATAACCTTATGAACTTTAAGACATAGCACCTTAGGGTTTCTATTGCTGTGAAGAGAATCCATGACCACGCCAACTCTTATAAAGGAAAACATTTCATTGAGGCTGGCTTACAGTTTCAGAGGTTTTAGTCCATTATCATCATGGCGGGAAGCATGACGGCACGCAGGCAGACAGGGTGCTGGAGAAGGAGCTGAGAGTCCTACATCTGAATCCACAGGCAGTAGACAGAGACTCTGTCACACTGGGCATAGCTTGAGCATATGAGACCTCAAAGCCCACTCCCACAGCGTCACTTCCTCTAACAAAGCCACACCTACTCCAACAAGGAAAAAAAAAATCTAAGACCCATTATGTTTGTGAAACTTTGAGGAAAACAAGGTTGGTGGTAAGAATGCAGAGCTGTATGGCACTGCTCTAAGTGAAAGATGCATTTGTCTTCAGTTGAAGAACCCCACTTCTAGAAGTTTCTTCGAAACATACAGTATATAAGCATAAAATGGTAACTATTTGAATGCTACTCATTGTGGCTTGGAAAGCAGGAAGTCTCTGACACGTAAATGAGGATGCTCTGCGGACACAGAAGGCTGATCAAGAAGCTCTCCTTATGTGCCCTTGTGGAGTTCGCTCTAGAACATGCTGTTCAGAAAGAGGACAACAGCACTGTGTGCTATACTGCTTTTGCACTTAGACGGCAACAGTTAGAACTTATTTTATTTTATTTTTTCTTAAAGCTTATCTCTTTTTTAAAAAGATTTATTTATTTTATTTATTGTATATGAATGCTTTATCTGCAGAAGAGTATATCAGATTACATTATAGGTGGTTGTGAGTCACCATGAGGTTGCTGGGAATTGAACTCAGGACCTCTGGAAGAGCAGGTGGCGCTCTTAACCACTAAGCCATCTCTCCAGCCCAAAACTTATCTCTTTAAACCACTGGAACATTAAGTCAGAAACAGACAAAAGTGGTAGCCTACCTAAAATCCCAAGAACTATACCATTACTTCAAAATAGTCTCCAAGTGAAAGAAAATGTGCCATTTTGGTACAGATAACCTCCACAGTCATTGTGAGTGAGTGGCTGAAATGATGCTCTCTCCATTCCCCCAATCTTACCGTGAACGTCTTGGCATCGAGCCAGGGACACTCATCAAAGCAGGAACGTTAAGACACATAACTATGATCCATCCTTTGGCACCATCCAAGTTTCACCGTCCCTTCCATATTGACCCATGGCACAAAGAGACCGAGTTGAGATGCACATGCTGCCTGTATTCTCCTCGGTCTCCTTCATTTCACTTTCTTGATCTTTTAAGAGTTCACGTCAGTACTGTGGAGCTTGGCCCTCAGTTTGCCAGCTATTCCATCACGACTAAATTCCAGTTGTGCCCTTTTATGGGAATATCACAGGACTTGTGTCTTGATCTTAGTAGACGGAGCATCACTTTAAACTGTCCTGTGATTGACAGCGTTGACTCTGGTCCCCTGACGAAGGTGGTTCCTGGCCGGCTTCTCTGCTGTTATTAACCTTTCTGTTTATACTTAATATGTATGTGTGGGAAGGCCCTCTGGGGGTTACGTATGTTGTTGAACATACTTTTGATTGATACCTAATTTTGTATTTTATTTTATCCAGCCTGACCTGCCACCTCCTCCTCCAGGGGACAGCCTGGGGAGTCATCCTGACATCCCTACCCATGCCTTCTCCAACCAGTATGGCCTAGCCTGGGCTCCACATACAGTGGCCTGGCCTCATCTGGTTTGTGCTGCTTGCGCTGCGAATGATCTCTAGGCTTTGAGCAGGACCCTCCCTACCTATCCTCCAACCCACAGGCCCTCAGCATACCCTGTTTAACTTTTCCACCCAGCCAGATCTATCCACACTACAGGCTTGGAGCAGGGAGCACATCCTGTACACCAGCCCAGTCCCCTTTTCTCACCCAGGCTGTCCAGTCCACTCACATGTCCTCTCCTCTGCTCTCACCTGCTCTGTCCCTATCAGACTTGGAACTGACAAAAGAATCTTACAGGTGTGGTGGCGCACACCTTTAATTCCAGCACTCGGGAGGCAGAGGCAGGCAGATCGCTGCCAGTTCGAGGCCAGCCTGGTCTACAAAGCTGAATCCAGGACAGACAAGGCTAACATAGAGAGAGTCTGTCTCAGCGCCCCCACTCCCCCAAAAAGGGAATAAGTCCAGGGCCAGGAAGATTTTCAACAGAACTATACCAGACTTTCAAAGAAGATCTATAGCTTGTCCTTATTTGTTTTTTAAAGGAAGGAAGGAAGAGAAGGAGCTCAAATCCCTCTATGAAGCCAGTATCACTCTAATATCAAAACCAGATAAATATACACATGTTATCCTCGATGAACACAGACTCAAAAACATAGGGGGAAAAAAACCACTTGCAAGCAGAAAGCCGATATGCACAAAAAGATGTGTGAACAAAGTGCAAAGACGTGTAAGCAACATGCAAAGAAGTGTAAGCAATATCCAAAGCTACATAAGCAATGTGCAAAGACGTGAGCTCGTGAATGGACAGACAGCAGTTAAATGGAGACAGACCGCCAGGCTGTCTCGTGAGAGCAGAGTACAGTAACTGGCCAGGAAAGCGAGGGGCTTTTCTATGCCGGTCAGCAGGTGTGGGGGGTGTCTCAGGGATGATCCAGGCTGTTTGATTAACTGGGGACCAGTTGTGCTATGTCCTCATCAGTGGACTGTAAGGAGCAGAGCAGGGAAGAGATGGCTTTCCTGACACACAGAACCCCTGGCGTTAAGAAGTTTCTGAGGAATTCTGAGTTTACATTTCTGTTTACCTGGTAAGAATCTGGCCTGGACCATTATCTTAGGATATCGTCTGCAGCATTGCCATCCTGGGGCCCACTTTGTGACCTAACACCATGACCAAGCTGCGTTATCTCTGAAATTCTGCGGTTTGGTAAAGTAGTGGTTGTACGTTCCCCTCCCAAGATCCTCGACTTCACTTCACTTGCCCTGAGTGATGGGATATGTTCCTAGTACCAGACATGGCTTCCCTCTTGTTGATCTAGCCTTAAGTCCAGTTAGAGAACTGTTGTTTACAGCTAAGGTATGTGTGCCATGACTACACTTCTAGGGTTACTGTGGCTTACTAGATCAATGCAGTGGTTTTTCGGTACTGCAGCTGGCTAGGGCTGCTGGGTTGCTTCTCTCCTTTGGAAGTTGCCATGGTACCTTCTGAGATCTGTGTCTGAAGTGCATGGTGTCTTCAGCAACAGGGATTTAACCTTCCACCTCTGGGTGGAACCGACAGGGATAGCAAGAGAGTGTGTTTCCAGGAATTCTCTTGGACAACCCTGAGCAACATGTCAACAGAGTGTTCCTCATGCCTGGTGCTGGGGCTTCTGTTGGATGTTATTTGGCTGATGGAGGATTGTCATCTCAGATGAGAAGGTTTCATTTAAACTAATATGTATATTTGTACACAGACTTATGTATATTGTAGGGTTTTTGGTTTTTATTTTATTTTATTTTATTTTATTTTTTTAGATAAATAGTTAACACTATGGTTCCTTAGAACTTTTCCAGGCACCCTTAGTGTTATTTTACCCTTTCCTCCTTCTTCTATATTTAATTCCTTCCCAAAGCGCCCTCGGTTTTTCCAATCCCCAGTCACATCACTTGTACCTGCTGAGCGCCCTGCCTTGCCCTCGTGGAGTTCTGAAAAAAACTCCAGACAGCTTCAATATGTGTCAAAAGCATAAACCCAGGAGCTGCACAAACCAAATGGACAGCTTAATGAGCTACCAGAAAGTATTGTGCTCTTGGAGGAGGCCGAGAGCCTGGGAGTCAGCCAGCATCTTCCCTGTAGCCCCACAGCCACCTCCCTCCCGCCCGGGGCACTTGCTGTGGGATGCTGTTATACCACCAAACGGACATGCAGAACCTCCCTGCAAACTCTTCTATCTGGTCTGTTTCCCAACGGCAAGGTGCTACATTTTTCCCTTGGCTCAAAAAGGTTTTTAGCCTCAAACTTCAGCTAGACTGAGAACAGTGGAGACACGCTTAATAGACAAAAGGTTGTCACTTTATAATGTGGGGCCAATGGATCAGCTGGAGGGCATTGTCATCTGGCTCCCTGGTGTCCTGAGATCACAATGTCACGGCGATTGCTCAGACACCTCACTCTGTCATGAGGGTAGGGGTGGGGGGGATAAAGAAATGAAAACATTACTGAAGATAACCTCAGTGCTCATGTCACATGGGGGAAGTCATGGTCCCCAGGAGCTGACCTCAGGCCCCGTTACACTATGGTAAGCAAAGTGGAGCAAGGCGTGAGTACTACTTGTGCTGTGTGAGTCAGAGGAGAAATGGGATTTCTCTTTTTAAAAATTTAAACACCCAGACAACTTCAATTTTCTACTCATTTTATGTGATTTTCTGCCTCTCTTCTGACTTACGTCCTTCCAGACCAAGAACTGAAATATTGTAAAAATGAGCATAATGTTCTCTGCCCGCTGTTCTCTGAGTGCCTGAATCTAACAACGCAGAATTAGAGTGGATGAGAGTTCTCTTAGAAGTCTTATAGCTCTAATGCCAGGAAACCTTTCACTCATGATAATACGATGCTGTCTTCACTGGGCTATGTGTTGATAACGCAACAAGCACATGGTATCTTGTGGGCCGTGTGGAGTGCAGGAAGGATCCAGTAGCCTAATGAAGCGGATTGGATGGTCTCTGTTGAACAGGAAATGGCTTGTTTGTAGCAGCTTACTTCCTGGCCTCATGGCCTGGGACCCACTTGACATGGTGACTTATCAAATTCCCTGGTGAATGAGGAGGTGGTAATGCCTACAGCTGTGCTTCCCAACCTTCCTAATGCTGTGACCCTTTAATGCAGTTCCTAGTGTTATGGTGACACCCTCCCCCCCTCCACACACACCATAAAATTATTTCATTGCTACTTCATAACTGTAATTTGCTACTGCTGTGAGTTGTAATGTAAATGTCTGTGTTTTCTGATGGTCTTAGGCAATTCCTGTGAAAGGGTGACTTAACCCCCAAAGGAGGTGCAACTCACAGACGGGGAACCACTCATCTACAGGACTGGTGAGTGACTTCTTCGCTGTGTGCTTATGTGTCTCCTTCCAATGTCTCATCTGCTTAAAAGAAAGTAGAAACTAGATTCCACAGCATTTTGAAAATGAAGCTATAAGCTTTTTGTTTGAAAGCTAGCAATTTTGTCATCTCTGTTACTCGTGTCAAGACAGGAAGTATCTCAACTGCATCCTGTATATGTCCATGGATAAATAATTCTTATTGAGTGTGCATGGTGTATGGGAGAGAGGATTGGCCACAATATATGCATGGCCAAAGGACATTGTAGGGTTGGTCATCTCCTTGCTCCTTACAGGGGTTCCACTCAGGTCACTAGGCTTGCACAGCAAGCATCTTTATCTTGCCATTCCATTACTTAATTTGTTTGTTTGTTTGTTTGTTTGTTTGTTTTTCGAGACAAGGTTTCTCTGTGTAGCCTTGGCTATCCTGTACTCACTGTGTAGATAAGGCTGGCCTCGAACTCACAGTGATCAGCCTGCCTCTGCCTCCTGAGTGCTGGGATTAAAGGCATGCACCACCACGGCCTGGCGTTATTTTTTATTTTCTTTCATATTACTTAATCTCTTTAACCCTGAATTGCTCACACATACAGTGGTGATTAAATAGTATCTAGAGCATATAAGAGGTTTTTTTCCCCCCAGCTTTAACTCTGTCCTGGTTTCTTTCATATTCTCTCTCTCTCTCTCTCTCTCTCTCTCTATATATATATATATATATATATATATATATATATATATATATATGTACACACACACACATATATATATATGATAGATAAGTGAGTGAATAAGTAATGCAGTCAACAATGAGAATGTAAAACCTTAGGTGAAACTTTCCGTTCTAACTGTATTGACGTCCACTGAGATATATAGAGCTTGGGATTGGCGAAGCATCTGACTAGCTCCAGTATTAGGTACTTTTCTACTTGCTCAGATAAAACACCAGGACCAGAGCAACTTATAGAAGAAAGAGTTAGAGGGCAAGAGTCCATGGTGGTGGAGTGACGGCGGTACAGCTGCACCAGAAGGCTGAGGGTCATCATATCTTAGACATCAGACACAAAGGAGAGAGAACAGAGCCCATGATGCACTTCCTCCCACAAGGCCACACCTCCTAAGCCTCCCCAAACAGCAGTACCAACTGGGGACCAAGTGTTCAAGTGCACGAGACTATAACGGGCATCTCATTCAAGACATCGCACGTCTTTAAACAAGCTGTGTTGTTTTTACTTGTGGGCTAATTAGAATAGTGTATTTATTCTAAAGATAGTACCGTGCCCTTGGTTTCCAGTGGGAGATTAAATGAAATGGTGAATCCTTGCTTGTTTTTGTGGAGCCGAATCCATGGGCCACCTCTGTGTGTGGTGCCACTAGAGGCCTGTGCTTGCCCAATCTATCCCAAACTATGCATCTCAGGGCCCCCAGCAGGACATGAAAACAGCCTCCAGCCTGCCATGCAGACAACATAACTGTGACCTTGTCCCTTCCTACCATCCCTCTGTTCCCAGTTTATAAGTATCTCAGCTGTGGCCTCTCAGTGGACACCTGGAGGCCTAGAGTTTGACATGGAAGTCTTAAAATCAGGCACACAATAGCCACATTTGCTTTTCTTTCTCTTGTGCAAAGCTTACAGTGCTTGCTTTTGGGAAGGAAATAGAAGTGTGGTAGGTAAGTGCTTAATAATGTAATTGATAGTGGAAAGGCAAAGCCTTGAGTGGGCATGAAGTCACAGTCAGATTGGGATGGAAGGTAGTGGTGGGATTCAGGTTTGCCTCTGTGTTTCAGAGCACCCCTTGCTGGCCCTTGACATGACAATCATGAGCTGAACCTCTGAAACTCTAAGGCATCCCCAGTTAAATGCTACCCTTGTCCTTTAAAGGCATTGTGGTACACGCCTTTAATGCCAGCACTCAGGGGAGTGCTGTGCAGATCGATGTGAGTTTGAGGCCAGCCTGGTCTACAAATTGAGTCCAGGACAACCAGGGCTACACAGAGAAACCCTGTCTCGAAACAAACAAACAAAATGCTTTCCTTTATTAGAGTTGCCATAGTCTCAGGCTCAGTTCCCAGCACCACCAGCCATGCCACTTCCAGGGGGCCCAAAGCCCTCTTCTAGTGGGCACCATGCAGACATGAAAGCAAACCCTCAGACATGTGAAATAAATTCAAACAGAAGAAAATACCAGCTGACAGATGTTTTCTTTAGTATGCTCTCTGCTTTGGGAAAAACAGACGACAGCAAACAAACACACTCTCATGTGATGTGACTGGCAATTCTCACAGAAAACAAGGACTGGGAACGTTCTCCTTCTTCCTCATAATTATGATAAAAATCACTTTTTGTTTTTGAGACAAGGTCTTGCTGTCTCAAGCTGGCCTTGAACTTACTATAAGCCTAGATTGATGTCATACTTGTGATATTCCTGCCTCAGCCTCCCAAATACTGGGATTATAGCTAGGTGCCAACACCCAGCTTGATTGTCACTCTGAAACTGCTATCATCTTTCCTCCTTCTTCAAATGCAATCTCTCTCTCTCTCTCTCTCTCTCTCTCTCTCTCTCTCTCTCTCTCTCCCCTTTCCCTCCCTCCCTCTCCCCTTCCTTCCTTTTTTCCTGTCTCAGGGAACTGGAATCCTAGCCAGCAGTGGTTAAGAGAATTTCCTGCTCTGTGGTGGTTTGAATGAAAACGGCCGCCGGGCGGGCGCGGTAGCACACGCCTTTAATCCCAGCACTCAGGAGACAGAATCAGGTGGATCACTGCGAGCCTGGTCTACAAAGCGAGTTCAGGACAGCCAAGGCTACACAAACAAATCTTGTCTTGAAAAACCAAAGAAGGAAAAAAGAAAAGAAAGTGGCTTCCAATAGGCTCCCAAGGACTGGCACTTTTAGGAGACGTGGCCTTTTTGGAGGAAGTGTGTCATTAGGAAGTTATAACATCTCACTACGTAGCCCAGGATGGCTGGAAAATCACTCTGCAGCCCAGACTGGATTCAGGATTTCTCTTGCCTCAACCTCCTGAGTAACAGGGCAACAGGCACTTCCTCCTTCCCCTGGCTCCAATGAGTCTCCTGTTGGGGTTGGTGTATTTTGAACAAACACATTTAATTGCACTTCTGGTCCTTTTCTAATGGTTCTTGCTACCTGTGCATTCATTCCTTCAAAAACTTTTTTTTCCTTCCTTTTTTTGGTTTTTTGAGATGGGTTTTCTCTGTGTAGCCCTGGCAGCCCTGGAACTTTCTCTCTGTAGACCAGGCTGGGTAGGACTCAGACATCTGCCTGCCTCTGCTTCCTGGCACAGTAACTATTTTTATTCCATGCCACACGAAGTCAACGATAGGCATATGGTGGGACATATATGCCAGCGTTCTCATTTTCAGCGTCTGAGTGTCTGACGTGGCAGGCAGCGGATGGTGGTCCGGTGAGCGGGAGGGTGGATTGCAGAGACTTGTTAGGGCGGGCTGTTCCAAGAGTGAACACTCATATTTAGTCTGCCCTTCGTGGGCTACCTGTCCTAAATAGGTCACTTCCTCTCTCTGGACTCAACGTTTCAGAATTTTAAGCAGCACCTGCTATTTCACAATTGGTAGCGGTGTTGCTGCTTACACTCGTGTACACACTTCATCACTAGAAGAAGCAGAAAACTAAAACCTCAGCCTTCGTGACAGCCCTGTGCAGAGGGCTCACGAGGAGTCACCAAACCCAATTGTACAAGTGAGAAAAACGGGTTTAGGAAGCTCCAGTGAACTCTCGAGGAATGTAACGTTCAGTTTTGCTTAGCAAATTCCTCAGCCCAGGATTGTCATGTGGTTCCTGAGTTAGTGTGGCTCTCCAGCGCTGCCCTGGCTAGCTTCTCGGATGCCACTGCCGGATAAAGGGTAGAGCCAGCACTCCCTTGGGGCCAGCTCACCCACAGCCTCCTCTTCTCCCCCTCCTCCCCTCCCTGCCCCCCCCTCCACTCCCTGCAAGAAGGACCAGCTCTACTGTGCTGCCCAGTTGAGGTGCAGGGCAGTAGGTGGGAGCAGGACCAGCTCTCCTGCTTGCTGCAGGTGGTGAGGGATGAAGGGATGGGAAGTCAAAACACTTTTAAAAGGACATTTTTAAAAAAGGCTTACATATTAGCTATGCTTCTACTGTCTTAAATCCATTAGACCAAGTTGAGTTAAAATTTACTATTAAAATATTACAAAATAGAGCCAATATTGGGTTTTTTTTTTTGGATTTATGCGAAGTGCCATTGTATTGGTATATCTTCTACTTCAATATGCACTTATTTTCTTTCTTTGTTTGTTTGGTTTATGCTTTGTTTCTGTTTTTTGAGACAAGGTTTCTCTATGTAGCTCTGGCTATCCTAGAACTCACTTTGTAGACCAGGTTGGCCTTTAACTCACAGAGATCCAACTGCCTCTGCCTCCCCAAGGGCTGGGATTAAAGGTGTGTGCCACTATGCCCAGCTACTGTATTATTTTCTTATTATCACTTTTAAGAAAGTGACTTAAACACTTGCTCAGCCCAGACTCTATATCTTAGCGAGCCTTTGTGTAGCTACAACAGCCATTCCGAAGCCATTAGCTTCACTTAGGGTTTTACACAGTCACTGTCATTGTATTTTGATATATTTATCTATCAAGAAAAAGGAAAAAAAAAAACTCATAGTGTAGTTAAAATTAGAAAAAAATTGGGGGAAAACGTATATCTTCTTTCACGACTCTTGCTGGATTTAAATATTTAGTTAGGTTTAAAATAAATCACTTTTGTAGTGCCCTCCCCAGGAAGCCAAATGATTTTCCCCCCATATGAGGACAGAGGGTTGTAAGCATGCAGAGTGGGAGGCCATGGGGAGAGAACTTTAGGCAAATGATCCCCAACACAGAGAATGGAAACTGGTCTCATGAGCAACTGAGAGTGGATGCTCCAGATAAGGAACTAATGGCTGCCGAGGCATAGCTTTCCAAGGCGTAGGATGGAGGCTTCTACTTGGTTATCCAATACCAACTGGTCAGTCCTAAAATCATACATATGAGGAATAATAAATGGACCCAGCAGATTGTATATATACATTCATTCAGATATATATATACATATATATGTGTGTGTAGCAATAATATTGAAAAAATCAGCATAATTGAATTTCAAAAATCTGACTGAATTATTGTTCTTCAGACTTGTGAGCTGTAGGAGCACCAAGGAAACCTATTTAAGTAGCTGCGTGCCAGGCTGACCTTACGCTCACTATGCAATACAGATCGGATTTTGAACTTGCAGCAATCCCTCTGCCCCTGCTTCCTAAGTGCTGGGGTTATGGGTGTGTGCCACCACACCTGGCTCTTTCCTCTTTAAGAATTTCAAATTTAGAGAGACTTCTAAAATCAGAATCCGAGACCGAAGTCATATCCGTGGGTCGAGACAAGAGCTAGTCTGCCTCCTCTCTTGCCTTGTCCTATGCTGGCCTGTGATGGATATCCGTCTAGTCTTTGGTCTGCCATGCAAAGCACGTGCAAAGCAGTGGTCTGATCTGAAATCCCACGAACGCAATTTGTGTTCTTATGGCGACTCAGAGGTTTGCCGAGCTGCCGGCTCATTGCTTGGATGTGAATGATGATTATTTGACAGCAGTCAGGCAGGACGGGCCATTAGAAGCCTGGCAGAGAGAGGGCCAGAGTCAATCAACAGGAACCGCACAGCTGAAAGGCACCGCTGTTGCGTTTTTTTAGATTTTTCATGTCAAAGCAATAGGCTTTAGAATGCCTTTATATCAGTCATAGTTCATCAGCCTTTTCTCTCTCTCTCTTTTTTTCTTTTGTTTTTCCTTATAGAGAGTCTAATTACAAGCACGTTGTACCATGTCCGATTTCAGCAGCCCCCTATTGAGTGTTTACCTCATGGCAGACACTGAGTCCCCGAGGCTTCCACGGCACATCGCCCGTGGCTCCTGGTGCCCAGCACAGGACACACGCTGATGCTTGAGCAATCACCACAACACAGGGTGGCAGACATCACCATTGGCTGCTGAGATTCAGCTAGCGGCAGGAACCAGAGAAGGGCTCTCATCAAGTGTTCAGGGGCGTGCTCTACCCTGGGGACCCACAGAAGCATAGAGGCAGGCTAGAGAGTCACCCTGGGCTCCAGGAGGTGAGTGTGAAGTCGGTTGCCGAGATGGCAAGCTGATCAAGGGAGTGGCAGAGCTGAAGGCCTAGGAGCTAACAGCGGGTGGGAGTGTGGGGGTGGGAGTGTGGGGCAGGAGAGAGATGAGGAAAACAGAGGAGATGAAGGGGCCTCTGCAGGTTTCATCTGGTGGGTGAGAGGGTGGGAGTGGCTAGCCATGGGCAGTACGTCAGTCGGTCCCCATGAAGTGGAAGTCTTGTGATGTTTCCAACACAAGGTCTGTAGGTCATAGGTGCTTTCCCTATTGTGACGTGAGCTACAATGACTGAAGCAGGAGCTAGCTCCGTTTTATGGAAAAAAAATGTATTTACTTGTTATAAATTGAAAGTGTTTTTTTTAATCTCTTGAGAAGAGATCCTGGGCATTTTGCTAACAAACAGAGGTGAAAATGGAAGAAGAGAAGACCATTTCTTCTGAAACTTCTGTCCCCAGAGTAACGGGTTTAGCACTTTAGAGAGGGATTGACTGTGATGTTTGTAGTCAAGCATTACGTTTGGTCTTAGCTGAAAAGCTGAGATGTAACTAGTAGGAAACACATATGCATGCTTGCGTGTACACACACACACACACACACACACACACACACACACACACACACGCAGGGCTTGGGTGCATATGCCTGAAATCCCAGAATTTGGGAGGCTGAAACAAGGAAATTACCATAAGTTTAAAGCCAGCCTGGGCTATACCATGGGTACCAGGTCTTAAAATAACCATTAAAATAAAGAAGGGTCAT
The DNA here is from genome assembly GCA_907169655.1 of Acomys percivali. Classification (NCBI taxonomy): domain Eukaryota; kingdom Metazoa; phylum Chordata; class Mammalia; order Rodentia; family Muridae; genus Acomys; species Acomys percivali. Next base: position 120,651,362 of record OU015748.1, read on the forward strand.
GTTGCCTAGTCTCTCCTCTGATTTCCCTCAGCATCTCTCCTGTTAGCTCCCCTTCCCCCCTCCCCTCCCCCCTCCCCTCCCCTCCCCTCTCCTCCCCTCCCCTCACCCCTCCCCCTTCTCCAGATCTCCTGTTCTAACTCTCCAAAGCTTTATAGCTGGACCCCCAAGAGCCATTCTGCATTGGGCATGGGCCATAGTGAGCACTTACTTCTGTAGAGCTTAGTCTGTAACAGGTGTGTTTTATTCATTGGACTTCCCAGGTCATAATTCATTTGTCAAACGTGCCATTGCTAAAACACTAGAAAAGAAAGCTTTGGAACCCATGACCTGGTAGGTCATTGCCAATGCCCACCTGACAGAGAGGATGGCTCCTATGTGGTCTGGCCTGGCCTTTCCAAGAACTTTCCTTCCACTTACCTTCAGTGGTACCCTCTTCTCTTTGAGCCATCATTAGAGTTTCATTGTTTAACTAGTCTCCTGTCAATTCCCTACCTTTCCTTCTGTGGAGTCCACCTACTGCCTGACTCCTGAGCACAGGCCCTCATCCAGCCCCACCCACACTGACAGGTTGGAGGGTCGTAGGCCATAGGCTGGGCTGGAACTTACCTTTTATGGAGCTTTTCCTTCACAGTTGGGGCGTATTAGTCACTTCTCTGTGGCTGTGATTAAAAAACAACAATGGCCAAAGCCAATTTATGGGAAGAAAGGGTTTATTTTGGATTATGGTTGCAGGGGGATAGGTGTCCGTCATGACCTGGCGGCATGCCAGCAAGAGGCAGGCCATGTGGCCGAAGCTCACATCTTTAACCACAAACTCAAGGCAGAAGGAGCAAACTGGACGTGGGAGTGAGGTTAGGAACACTCAAAGCCCAACCCAGTAATGTACTTTCTCCAACAAGGCCACACTTCTCCTAAGCCTCCCCAGTCAGCCCTGGGAGACATATTTATTCAAACCACCACAGGGAGTATTATATCAACACCCACACAAGGTGAGCTTGCCTGATCAGTAGAGCCTTGGACAATGCGTTCAGAAACCCTGTGTCCTTCCTCACAGAATATGACCTGGAGCAAGCTCTTAAGCCTTTTCACCCTAAACTGGAGAAGATAATTTTTCCTTCTGATGAAAATGGGAGTGAGAAATAGGCTGGGAAGTTCTGGAAAAGAGGCCCTGGTTTGTTTCCTTAGCTGGAAGCCAAAAATGTTCTTGGTTTTGCCCTTGTTGGAGGCCAGAGATGACAAAAGTATTTGGAGGCTCTGGTCCCTGGTCTGGTCCCTAAATGATTTTAGGATCTCAGCTCTTGAGGGGAGGATGTTGCAGTAGGGTTAGAAGCCATTGAGGATGGTCAGCTTTGGGCCCCACTTCCCATTTCCCTGGTAACACCTGCAAAGTTAAACATCTGTTTTATCTTCTTCTGGTCAGAAGAATGGGTGAGCCTCTGGCCCGGGTGGATCTGTTCCAAAGATCAGACTGTTATACGTCTGTCTGCTTGCCCGACAGTTGATCCCACTGGGTCTGTTAGTCACCTGGCCAGATCTCCCTTCAGGAAAGCTGATAAACCCAACACCATCCTGAGGATTTGGGAGGAATAATTGGAATAATTATCCCCTTAATGAGATGTTGTGTCCTCTTCTCTCCAGACATTCTCCCTCCACATCGACACATGCAGAGCCTCTATCATGTGACACCATGACTTGTGCGTAGCTTTTCCCTTTTTACACGTTTTTATTTTTCTCACTCATTCTCTGAAACGCCCATGGCCTCTCCTGCCCTGTGGCCACTTGCTGACTTTCGTTGTTGAGCCTGGTTGCTTTCATTGACACTGACTCCAAGGGCACAGCTTCCCCCCTTCTTCATCTTCCTCCTCCTGGCATCTTGCCTGTCCTGGTAACACCATTTTGTAAAGTTCCTGTGACTATTAAATGAAATAATGCCGGGAAAGTGTTTAGAACAGTCAGGCCATAGTAAGCATGCAGTAGAAGTTAGGATTATTTTGCTGTTAATATTGTTAGGGCCCTTTTCTTTCCTGTTAGGTGGGAAATTGGAGTTCCATCAATGTCAGTCTAAACTACTGGGTGAGTTGGTTCCCTTCTTTTGGATTCGTAGTCTCCTTAATCAAAAGGAAGCTCTCCGGGACAATTTTATTAGAGTTTGAGAGAAAAACAACAGAGCAGACAGGCTGTAAATCTCTGCAGCTATCCAGAGGAGGAAGGGGAAAGGGAGAAAGCCTTGCGTTTTGCAAAGGATGTTGGGAAGCAGCCACACGGTAGAAGGGGAAGGAGCACTTCAGAGAGAGGCTGAGAAGGCCCAGAGCATCAGGGAAATCATCATCAGAGCATCAGAGCATGCCCAGCCTTTGGCCAGTTGCCAAAACAAGAAAAGAAAGGAAGGAGAAAAGGAAGTCAGCTGTGGTACTTTATGAAATGTTTGTAAACATCTTCAGACAGGGAGGGGTCCTGGGAAGATAGGTACACTGCCCTTCCCTCTCCTGGCAGTATTTTTTTTTTTAAAGAGGGATGGGTGGTCTCCCAGGAAGGTGATTGACAGGTTCAGCTGGATTAACTCTTAAAAGGAAGAGATAAGCGTTGGTAACTGTTTCTCGGGTACCTTCAAATGTCAGGTCCCTAATGGGCTTCAGTAGAACCCAGAGAGCTCCACATTTTCATATGGAAATTTAACTCCTAAAAAAAGGCCTTCCCTTTCTACTGTTGCTAGGGAGACAGGAGGGGAGGGTCCATTCTCAACGGCCTCCAAGCCTGATACTCAGCATTTTCATCTTTGTTCTTGTTGTTGTTCGAGACAGGGCCTGCATATCGCAGACTGACTTCAAGCGCTCTGTGTAGCTGCAGATGACCTTGAACTTCTGAGCCTCCTGCTGCCAGCTCTGAAGTGCTGGGATCGTAAGCACGTGCTCCCCTCCCCCCCCCCCCCCCGCCCTTGTCTGATTTATTCGGTGCTGGGGAAATCCATTCCAAGGCTTGCTAGGCAAGTACTCAGTCAACTGGAGCTGAGTCCCACCCAGCCCACCATTCATTTCCTCAGAAACCAATACAAGCGGTCCCTGCACCCCATGCCATAATTTCACTCTGTGGATAGCTTCTATCAGTTTTCCCCAACCTTGTAAACAAGACCAGTCCAAACCGATGACCACCCTCACCAGCTGTCCTCTCTTGACCTTCTTTCCCACTGTCTTCTCACTCCACAGCGCACTCTGTGCCGAGGTGACAGTGGCCTCCCCCCTGGTTCATCTCTGCTCCTTCCGAGCTTGACCTACGCAGGCTCTCGCTCCCTCCGTCAGAGCACATACCCTTCCCACCGTCACATGCCACAACCTCTGGGAGTTCCTCCTCTAGTTTTGACACTGCTGTCCCTCCTCTGGGAAGTGCCCTGGCCGGTCCTAGGCACCATGCCTCTGATTTTTCTTTATCAGCTGCCCCTTTCACAGCTTCTCACTGGTTCCCTCAAGCTCAGTGGCCCAAAGTGCTGGGATGCACTGTGGCTCAGCCTTTGGAGCACTTCTGTTTTCCAGCTACACTAACCAGAGGGCTTAGTGGTTAAGGCTGAAATGTTGGGGGCCATGCTGGACTATTCTTTACCAGCAAACATGACCACGTGTACATTGTCCCTCAGTTTATGATTTATTTATTTATTTTTATTTGTATGTGCATTAGTGTTTTGCCTTCCTGTATGTCTGCGTGAGGGTGTCAGATCTTGGAGTTACAGACAGTTGTGAGCTGCCACATGGTGGGTGCTGGGGATTGAACCCAGGTCCTTTGGAAGAGCAGTCAGTGCTCTTAACCACTGAGCTATCGCTCCAGTCCCTGTCCATCAATTTAAATCCTTCTTCACCCTGAGCGAAAACTAAAATGATAACAGAAAGCCCCACGATGTCGCCCGCCCAGTGCCTTGTGACTTCACCTTCAGCCCCACAGCTATGAAACTCTTCTTTGCTTGCTTCTCTTTCATTCTCCCTCAGAATGCTCCAGCCTCGGGTGGCGGGGCCTTGGCGGCTGCTGTCCCCTTTCCTAGAATGACCTTCAGAGCTTGTTCAGATGTTTCCTTTTCACAGAGGACTTCCTTAGCCACTCACGGAACAGCCTGCCCCTCCGTCCACCTCCGTTCTCACTCCTGTGTCCCTGTCCTTAGGTCTTTGACAAATGATTTCTGGGGTAAGTCACTTATTTTTGGTACTTCTTTTTTTTTTTTTTTTCTTTTTTGGTCTGCCTGGAATTTTTGTTTGTGTTGTTCAATACACCATGCAATAAATGAGGAGCCAGGGAAGGTTGGGTGAGTGGTTTTTTGAGACAGGGTTTCTCTGTGTAGCCTTGACTGTCCTGGACTCACTTTGTAGACCAGGCTGGCCTCGAACTCAAAAAGATCCACCTGCCTCTGCCTCCCGAGGGCTGGGATTAAAGGCATGCGCCAACATCGCTTGTCGAGTGGGTGGTTTTATAGGCTCTGATCTTCTAGAGCCTCGGCTGGCTGGTCAAGAGGCTCCACTACATTTCTGCAGGCGAAGGCATCAGATTCGATCTGAAGAAGGACTCAACGTAGCAGAAAGGAGCAGGGGTCACCTGAGGCCCACATCCAACACCAGCTACTGAGCCTCCCTTCCCTGCGGACAGCTGCTCTGCAAAGACAGAGCTGGCTCTTTGTAAGAGGCTTCTTTCACAGAGGGCTCATCTTTCTGGTGACTTTGGTGCAAAGAACAAGGGGCAATCGTGGGCAGCTGAGCACCCTCTTCCTCACTGACTCAGCGTCCTGTGTGGCTTGGGGGCTTCTGCTTATCTTCATACAGCCATTTCCTCACGGGCTCCCTTACAGTTCAAGGCTAAATGTTATAGCGTTCCCTCATGGACTTTATCTCAGTCGGCCTGTTTCTACAAGGCGCATCCTTAGAAGGGCACAGGAGGATTGAGTGCAGGGGGGAGGGGGCACTCCATGCAGCTTTTATCTGGTGACATTTCTGTATTGCTTATATCAAACGAAGTTACAGAGGCCCAACCTGGTGGGGCAGGTCTCAAATCCCAGCTTCTCCATGAAGACGGAAGAGGATCAGAAGCCGAAAGAAAACCTACCTGAGGTACAGAGGGAGTTGTGGGCCAGTCTGTGCACGTGAGATCATGTCCCAAAATAAAGTCGAAAGAGAGCTGGGCATGGCCATAAACCCAACCCCCAGTACTACAAAACAATAAACACGCCACAGAAAGGCAGCAGAAAACTTTTTGCCATAGGGCCCCAATCTACAGTTCTACAAACCGCTGAGCGCCAGTAGGTAATGGATCTTATGACCAGGAGGAGCTTCGCAGATGTTTTTCATCTGGTTACACTCAAACACCATCAATCCCTGGGGCATTTCTTAAACTCGTGTGTTGTAAGTGAAATCCTTAATTTGGCAGAGGTGAGAGGAAGTCCTTCAAGAGATTAGGTCTTGAGCCCTCTGTGCCCCTGAAGAAATTAATGCCAATACACATTCCAGCAGAAAAATTATCTCAGGAGCGGGCCAAAGCATGTCTAGTCTCTCCCTCCCTCCCTCCCTCCCTCTTTCCCTCCCTCCCTCCCTCCCTCCCTCCCTCCCTCTCTCTCTCTCTCTCTCTCTCCTATGAGCTTTGTTTTGAAGGCATCTTGTTAATCCTTAGGGCTTTGTACTTTTATTAGCTAATTACTTAGGCATGCCACGCATTCCAATCGAGGCTCCTAATTAAGTAGAGGTAAATCCATATTTAGATGGTTTGGGGGTTGACTTCTGTCAGCCATGATAGTCCTGTGTTTTACCTCCCCATGACTGAGCAAAAGCTTGTGCACTGCGGGATCTGGAGAAGTTTGAGCTCTTTATGCCACTTTATTTTGGTCTGGTTATATTTGTATCCTGATGCTACCATCACCTAAAGTGAAAAGAAACAAGAGAGATTTTCTCCAAGGAATAGTGGTATTTAGTTGGGACTAGCTTTCCAAAGGGAGGTTGAATGGTGAGTAAAGTGGGGACACAGCAGCCGTGGTAAATGTCAGGTACTGCCAAAGGGCTGTGCTTTTGAAGCCAAAAAGTGGGGGAGGGGTGGAGTCCATAAACTATTTTGAAAGAATAATCCTTGACCAAAGTGAGTGATGTCAGTCTGAGGTTGAGAAGTCAAATGCTGGCCAGATGTTCATGTAGAGCATCTTTCACAGCAGGCTTTGGCAGCATCTGCACGGGCTAGCAGCTGGCAGAATTTTACGTGCTAGTTGCTACCAGATAACCATGCGTAAGAACTCAGCCCTTCTGTCCAGCGGTGGTGGCACATGCCTTTGATCCCAGCACTCTGGAGGCAGAAGCAGGTGAATCTCGGAGTTTGAGGCCAGGCTAGTCTACAGAGAGAGAGTTCCAGGACAGACAGGGCCATTATACAGAAAAAAAAAAAAAAAACAAAACAAAAAAAACAAAAAAAACAAAAAAAAAAAACCTTGTCTTGAAAAACCAAGGAATAAAGACAAAATGAAAAACTAAGCTCTTCCTTCGTCACTTCCTGGTATTTACTTTGAAAAGTATAATTGACATAAGTGATTCCATTTTGAGTCTGGCAGCTTTTATATTTCTTTCACGTCATGCTCTGTATGCCCTCTTGATGCGGTAATTATGAACTCTGTGGCACAGCAATTTGGAAGACAGGGAAAGTATGTCTGTCTGTCCCCTGCTTGGGGAAGAAATGTCCACTTTTTCTTAGAAATCACCGGAGAACCCAGGGCAGCCTGGGTAAGGTAACTAAATGTCTTGAAGGCTGCTTGAGCCAGCGAGATGCTGCATCAGTAGGAGTATTTAAAGGTAACTCCTTTGATTACAGACACAAATCTGGTATTTTCCGTGTACACAAAGCTTACAAAGATGAGGAAGGGTATATCAGATATACAATCGTCTTTGGTCTTGCGGTGTGCTGGTGTACCAATTCCACTAAGAAAGTATTTGTTACGAATTCATTCTGGAAAGTGTTTAGGACCCAGGTGGGCTTGTGAATGGATGTCCCTGATGAAGCCTGGCTGTGTTTCCACGATGCTTCAAAGCTGGGCTCACCCGCACACCCTCTGAATTCTTGTTTACTTACTATTGATATCTCCACTGAGTTAACTTGAAAACCCAGATTTCTTTTAAAAGGAAACACTGTGCCACCGAGAAATGGAAAAATCTATACCATTTCCTCTGGGCTAAGCTGACCTCATTCAGGACCTACGGAGCATGCCCCCGAGCAACACAGAAGTAAAGGCTATGTCTCGGCAGGAAGGCCTTCTCAGCAACTACACCAGGGCATGGGGGGCAGGGTACGTGCCAGGCAGTCTTCTTGGTCCACTCCAGGTCAACTCAGGTGACATGCCTTGTGGGACACTTCTTCCTTCGTTTTGATTCTAGGAAATACAGAGCCCAGTATAAGATTTAATGAGAGTCACGCTATATCCTAACAGGAATATTTGTATATTTGTGGTAGTGTCTCTGACCATGCTGAGCCGGCCTCCATTTCCCACTAACAGCTATTTTTGTCTTGTCTCAATTTTGCACTTATTCACAAGTATGCGGAGATATTTGCGCATGCTTTCATGTATCAAGCCACCAAAAAGCCTCATGGAACAAGGCAAAGGACATTCATAAATAAAGTATCTCTCAGGACATTCCCTCCCTCAGATGTGACAAAGGACATGAATAAATAAAGTGTCTCAGGATGTTCTGTGCCCCAAATATTATTACTAGTTTTGTCTTATTATGCCATGAATGCTAAAGACACTTCATGACTTGTAAACTGTTGCACAGCAGCCAGCTAGGAAGCATGACCACTGTAGAAAAGCCAGGCTTAAGGACCCGTGTTGAGCTTAGGGTTCAAAACATCACACACTGTTCTCTCTCTCTGTCCCTCCCTCTCTCCCCCCCTCCCCCTCCCTCCCCCCCCCCCTCCCCCCCCTTTCCCCCCCTTCTCTTTTTTCCCCTCTCTCCCCCTTCTCTTTTTCCCCCTCTCTCCCTCCCTCTTCCCCTCCCTTGCTCCCTTCCTGTTTTCTCTCTTCTTTCCTTTCTGTTCTCATCCTCCTCCCTTCCTGAAACCCCCTCGTCTATCCACATCACCAGCTTACCAGTCCCTCTACGACCATGAAAACAGTCTTGGAGTAGTTGACTGGAGAATGAGAGCAGCTACATAAAGCAGAGATGATTTGTCCTACCTGAGGCTAAGCTAAGTTCTTCAGGTAACAAGGGACCCCTCATTCAGAATATGCAGACCAAGCAGAAACATCGAGCCGCAGATAAGCAGCATTTGTTACTTTAATCCATTCAGTTTGGAGTTGTTTTGTTATGTGGCAATAACTAACTGATACAGACTCAGAAACATGGGTTGCATGACTGTTAGTGACAGACCTGTAGTATAATCTGTCAGTCGATCTATTACTTATTCATTATTAAGGGGTTTGTCTACTATCCCATACTATTGGCCCATCTGGTATTTCTATGGAGAAATAACCCCTTGTCTTAAAAAATATAACCTCTGGTTATATTCTGATTTCTAAGATAAACAGTGGCCATACAGGTTGGTGGGTGAACATTAAAAAAAAAAAAAGATGATGATGATGATGATTTATATTAGTGCTTTTCCTGTATGTGGACCACATGCCTGCCTGATACCTACAGAAGTCAAACTAGGATATAGAGTCCCTTGGAACTAGAGTTACAGATGGATGGTAGACACCATGGGGGTGCTGGAAACCAAATAGAGGTCCCTTGGAAGAGCAGCCTGTTCTCTTAGCCATGAAGCCATCTCTCTGGCCTACATGAGTGTTCTTGTGCAAATTTTAGAGAATGGATCTCTAATTTTTAAGATATTCAAGTACTCCCTGATTGTTTGGTACCTAGGTGACATTCCCAGCTGCCTGCCTTTTCATGCACCATTTTCACGAGCCCAAATGAAGTGATCTCTATGTAATTGTCCGTCTTAGTTACCAGCATCTCTGTGCAGCACCACACCTTGCCATCTGGAGGTCAGAAGACACATGAGCCTCTGACTTCCTGGGTACTTATGCCCTTGCCTCTCATGTTCCCTTGGCCTGGTGTTTCACTGTGGACTATGGCACAAAGACATCAGCCTCCAGCTCATCCTCAGGCTTTGTAAAATCTCCTGGCAGCATAGTAAGAAAGGTCACTTAACAATGGGACAATTAACAGGTTTCCTCCCCATGAATGAAGTTTGGTGTAAAAAGGGGCAAAAACAGCGCCAGAAATAAATCACTGGCTTATAAACATATCTATTACACGCGTCATCCCGGAGCAGCAGATGTGAGGGGGACAAAGGCTGAATGCCAGCAGCGGGTTGCTAAGTAAATTAGCTGTCTTATTGCTGGTAATGAGCAGCTGCGCTCGCTGGGAGTGGCCACGGGATTGCATGTTTCTACTGTTTTGCTTTTTAATGGACTCTAGGAATTACTTGGATACATTTTCTCTGTGATTTAGATAGAATTGGTCATTTTTCCCTAAAAGAAAACACTGATAAGCTTGAGTCCTTTTTTCTTTTTCTTCTGACTCCATGTTTTTCTAACGTCTCCATCACTGGTATTGACTAATAAATTTATCATGTGTAATCTATGATTACCCCTAATCTCCACTTTCTTTAAGTCTTGCAAAAATTATCACTAAGTAAAATTATGTTTCTACTTAGAGTGGATGGAAAGGAAGCCCTAGACAATAGTAATGGCTGTTAGCATTTCCCTGTCATCGTCTTAGGGCAGAGACAGGGAATGGCACAGGAAAGTCTCTGATTCGATTATGAAGACTGGTCACCCTGTGCTGTGGCTCAGCTGAGAAGAATAAGTCATTAGAAGCTCCAGTAAATAATTCTGTGTGGGGTGTCCACTTGAGCAACCAGCTGTCCTTTGAAAACTGCCTTTATTGTCGGAGGCTCGCAATTGCGCAGTCAGGAGGTTGTGTAAAATCAATTAGGCAGAGGATCATGGGATAATCAGCTCTGAGAACTGCTGGCCCAGCTGTGATTATTCGCCAACAGTGGCAGCTTACTCTTTTATTCCTCTGTCACTCCTGCCCACGCTTTAGCCTTCACCTCCTGGCAGGGGTACGTCCTCCCCTCCCCTCAGCCTCTTTCCTTCCCCCACCCCCACCCCTCGCCGGCTGGCTGAACCCCTGCTTTCTCTCTTGAGGCTTTCTCTAGCTCCAGCTCTCAAGAGCCTGGAGGAGGACACCCTGCTGGGATAGGATGCTGGGGCTTCCAGCCCTTCCTCACCAGCAGGTAGGAAGATGGAGGGAGCTACTACAAAGTGCTGCTGTTGCTATGGCAACCCATACCGCTCTTCAGATGTATCTTTCCTGATCCTCCCCACTCCCCACCTCAGCTCTTGTTAAGTGCCTCAGAGGATCATCACTCCTTAGGAAGCCACTCACATGGAGGCCTGAACAACAGAAAGACAGCACACACACACACACACACACACACACACACACACACACACACACAC
>OU015748.1:120662296-120678027 GCA_907169655.1 Acomys percivali
CAGGCCCTATTGCCCACACAGTGGGGATATGAGCTCAGGCCCTAATGTTCACACAGTGAACACTTTTGAGCAATCTCTGGACATGCAGGCATGGAGTCTTAAACTAGAAAATACTATATTATAACCTTCAACACTACAGTTTTCTATACCAATTTGCTGGGTGATATCAATTTTTTTTTTTGAGGTACAATATTTATTTGTTCATCGAGTGTTACTAATACTTGCCAAAGTGCTGAGCACTGGGTGGAATGCCCGTAGTCTGGTGGTGAGCTAAGTACATAGGCAGATGGCCACAGCAGGGGAGATGGGACTTGATAAAAGGCCATGTCCTGCTGCTGGGTGCAAGAGCCTGGGGTTTAGCGAAAGGTCTTGTGTGAACACACAGTGCTATGAAGAACTGAGCCTACTTGAGCCTAAAAGCACGTCTTAACTACTTCTATAGTTATTGTTCAAGATGATAGTTACTCAAGTATCATCGCATTTTGTTCATATTTGGCTCCAAATTGTCCTCCCTTATTTTTCCTTCCTCCTCCGTAGTCCCAAACAGCTCTCCAAACAGTTCCTCCAGGCCTATTCCCTCAGATGTAAAACTGGGATTATATAGTAACGTGTGGCTGCATGGTGCCCATCCCACTCAAGGTCCTATGCTGAGCCCTGAGTCATTGTAGGGGACCGGCTATATGGCTAATGCTCAGCCACCTTGTCAGAGCCTAGGTTCCTATTTCTCCAGCAGTCTGCCATTTACCAGAAACCAGCTGACCCTGCCGTGGTTCGGCAGTTAGACACCTGTTGTAGTTTATTGTGGGGGACGGTCATTCTAAGACTCCCGGGCTACTCCTTTCTGGCTATAAACTAGCTTTTCCAGTAAGACTACTGGCAAAATCAGATTAAAGGCCAGCTGCCTGCGAGCAGCAGTTCCGGGAACTTTTTCCTGACTAACCAGATCTTTCACAACTTCCTTTTCTCTCTGGAATTTCTCTCTACTGCAATTATAGCAGCTGTAAAGGTAGACACCTACTGGAACATTCCAGAGTTAGGTATCCATAGCAACCCTTGCTTACACAAATACCCATGCCTCTGTGCCTATATAAACTCTGTGAAAGTTTTCAATAAACGGAGTTTGATCAGAATCCAGACTTGCCCCCTTCTTCGTGTCTTGTGTTCTGTCCCTATACAGAAAAATTCTCCTCCCGAGCTTTAATCAAACCCCGGCGGGCTGGGGCAAGTCATCATATGTCAGAAAGCGAGTACAATTAGAGATGAGGTTTTTAAGATGAGTATGAGTATTTGCTTGTGTGTAAGTGTATGTACTATCTGGTACTCTTGGAAGTCAGAAAAGGGCATTGGATTCCCTGGAAGCAGAGTTATAGACTGTTCTGAGGCTCCAGGTGAGTGCTGAGAACAGACCTTCAGTCCTCTGCAAGAGCTGCAAGTACTCTTAACCTCTGAGCCATCTCTCTAGCCACTTGGAGATGGGATCTTTGAAGGGGAAATAGAGGTCATGAGGGTGGGCCAATAGGGCCAGTAAAAAAGGAGAGTTTGGACGCAGACATGTACAGTGGGAAAAGAATGTGAAGACACAGGTAAGGCAGCCATCTATAACCCAGGGCAAGTTGTCCGAACAGCTCTTCCCTCACGGCCCTCACTGCTACAATGTCTAGTGCTATGAGAAAGCAAGCCTGTCATTTAAGCCTTCCAGTCTGTATACTGATTAAAGACAGCCTACAGAGGCGCCATGAGGATTAAATAATGTGGTTTACAGGAGGGGCTGGAGACACGATAATGCTCTTCTACAGACATCTGTGGAAGTAGGCTCTGTTTTAAGTGAGCACACATTCCAAACTCACTTGTGTTATTAGATTATTATTTTCCCCCCTTGAGATAGGGATTTTCTGTGTAGTCCTGGCTGTCCTAAAATTCATTCTGTAGACCAACCTGGCCTCAGATTTACAGAGATATGCCTGCCTTTGTTGGTATTAAATGCATGCTCTTTAAAACCCACTGCCTGGCTGCCTCATTAGATTCTTAAGGCCAGGACAATCAACAGACCCCTCTGCTTCCAGGAGGGTGGGAGCCCTTCTAACTTCTACTCAGATGATGACATCTTCCAAACATGCTTCGTTGACCCTTATATTGCTGAAAACTGGACATTTAAATTTCTTCCAAAAATTTTAGAGGTCCAAGGGTTTCTCTTTAATTCTGAGGGATGGGAACCAAATGTGTACTACTTATCAAAAGTGATTTCAGTTTGCTGTTCTAACGTCCGTGCTTCCTAATGACTTCCCTAGTTAATGCTCAGATCCAGACAGGTGGAAGAGCCTACCGTGTTTCCTTCGCTCCCATGGGCATGCTCCTGGGTACACAGTCTTACATAACTGTTCCATGCGGTGAAGACTCAAATTTGTTTCTGGGACTTTAATTATAATTTAAGAATATGCAAATTACTATCATTGTTTCCCTTTAGTTATGGGCCAGCTGCTTCAAAACAATAATGAACAAATCATGAAAATGTAATTAGTTAGGAGAAGTACCAAAGAGAAAACAGAAGAAATCGAATTCTATTTACAGTTTTCCAGAGTTTGTTTGTGTATTGAGTTTATGGGAACCGCTTCCAAAGAGAAAATTATCCTTCATCGTCGTCCTGTTTTGAGACCTCTCTGCTTACTTTTCTAAGAGCAAATTTTATTTAATGTCTCTTTCTTTCCCTTGAGGAAAAAAGACATAAGCCACAGGGAATTTAAAAAAAAAAAAAAAGTGATCTTTATATGTTCCTATCTAAGAAGACCCTGCCATTGGAAATGCAAGTAGAGTGGAGAGGAAGATGGGTGATGTAAGGGGTCACTGGGCCCCACCTTTAATAGTTGTCCTCTCAAAAGAAAGTGGAACCTTTTAGCCTACCCACACATCCGGGATGGATTGAGCAATTGGCTTTGGCCGCTAAGATGTGGAGGAACGGAGAGTGACTCCCAAGCAAGCCCGAAGAGGACTGTGTCTTCCATTCTCCCTTTCCCACACCACTTCCTCGAGACTAACCTGTAAAGATGAGTGGTTTAGACACTGTGCCAATAACAGATCATGTGAAAGGAACAAGACAGCTGTAAGCGCCAACGGTCAGACCTGTGGGTGAGGCTCTCTCACTGGTCAGGAGCAGAACAAATCAACTAAATACAGTCCAAACTGCTGATGTACAGGATCAGAAGTGAGTGCTCATGTCCCTGTAAAGGCCTGAGGTTGATGCTGCATGCCCCCCTCAGTAACTCTCCACCTGACAGTTGAGGCAGGGTCTCTCACTGAGCGGGACTCTCACTGATTCAGCTAAGCTGACTGGCCAGCAAACCACGGGGATGCTTCAGTCTCCGCCTCCCCAGCTCTGGGATCATAGGCGCACATGTTGCTGCGTCCTCTTTTGTGAATGTGATGGGAATAGAACTCATGTCCTCTCACTTGCATGGTGAGCCCTTTACTGACGGAGCTACCTTCCCAACCCCAGGTTCTAAGTTTTATTAACTGCAGCAAGGGATAAAAAGCACATAAGACATAGGAAGAATCTTTCAACATTCTGTTGTGAGTGTTGAAACAGACAGCCCACTGTTCAAACCAGGAAAAGGCAATCTCCCCTTTCTGGTAGAGGACATCTATGAAAAATCCACAGCGAATCACACGTCCTACGGTGAAAGAGCAAAAACTTTTCTGCAAGGTCATGAGCAAGGCAAGGTTTCCCATATTGTACCCTCTAGCCAGGATAATTAGAGCAGGTTTGTTTTGTTTTGTTTTTGTTTTTAAGGCATCTATATGGGAAAAGAAGAAATAAGGCATTCTGTCTGCAGATAACATGAAGTTGTATAAAGAAAAGCCTTAGGCATCATCCTACTAAGTCATAACCGATACGTGTTTTAGTTTGTACCTCTATAACGGAATGTATCAAACTGGGTAATTTATGTAAATTCAAATTTTCTCTTCATGATGAGGTCCCTTTCACCGCTTTGTAATGTGGTGGTAGGTGCCACATGGCAAGACAGTGGGCACTCAGAGACTCAGGCCTCCTTTCTTATAAAGCATTTTTTTTTAATCATAAGACAGAAATCTGTGCCTTAGTCTTTCAAAAACAGTATGATTCATAAAAGCCAGAAAATAGGAGCCACATAAAATGGACAAAAATATAATCTTTAGGAGAGTTGAAAAAAAAAAGGAAGCATTTGGAGAATCTTTGTAAAAGTAATTTTTATTCTCCTGGCTCAGTTGTTGTCTGGGAGGCTTACTGCCTCTTTTTGCTAACTTAGCCCTAGTCCTAGAAGCTTCTAGCCTCCACCATACAGTCTAACCCAGGCCTAGAATGTCCTCAGACTCTGAGACTCACTGCTGAATAAACTCACCCTTATTTCTTCTTTCTGAGATCTGGGCTGGCTGGTTCAACTCAGCTGTTCTGGCTCAAACTCCTCTCCCAGCTGACTTACTTAATCTGGCTTCTCTCTCTTGGCCTGGAATTTCCCTGCTTGGCCTTAAAGTAACTCAGAAATCTTCTCTAATCTTCTGGCTTCTTCTCATTTTCTGGCTCATTCCATCTTCACCTGAGTTCTCTCTCTCCAACCTATCTCTCTACTACTGTCCTGGTAAAAGTTGCCTCTTTTCTCTGAAAAACTGCCTTTTAAGTAGCTTCCCTTTCCTCTCTCTTCTCAGAAGAATCGAGTATATCCTATTTTGTCAAATCTCTGATTCTGTCACCTTTTCTGCCAGTCAATTAGATGTCACTTTCAATCATGGGTGCTTCCTTCTACAAACTAGCTTTGCCTTCGTTTGGGATTAAAGGCATGTACCACCACTCCTGGACCCAAGCTTTTCTTTACCTGATTCTTGGAATAAACATGGTGGTCTTTCAGACTTTGTAGAATTAAGACTGGAGTAGTGTTGGCTTTGTGCTATTACTGTCTTTAAAGAAACCACCTGCCATTACCTGTGAGTTATATGGGCTGCATAAATGTGATGTCCACTCTTAGTAGTTGACTTGACTACACTACAACCCAGGCAGATGGGGTATTACTTGATGTGGGAGGACCAAACCTAGCCCTGGCCTGTACTTCTAATGGCAGCACAAACAAAAGGGCATGGAAGAAGGAAGTTTTGGGCTCGTGCCTGCTTGTCCTCATTCTTGATGGGGGAGCAAGGCGAGACGGTAGGCAGCCTTCCACTGTGGTTCCCTCCTCTGCTTCTGCTTGAGTTTCTGCCCTGATTTTCCTCAGTGATGCACTGTGATCAGAGCGCATAAACCAAAAACAAACAAATAAACAAACAAAAACAAAAACGGAGCAGACAAACAAAAAACCACTTTCCTCTCTGAGTTACTTCCAGGTCATCTCCTCTCCCAATGAGCTATGCCGTGCTATTCAGCTTTTGCACACTTCTGGACATTTAGCTATTTCTATTGAGTTCCCTTTTATTTGTATGTTTTCATCTTTTATTCCCAACATTTAAATTTAGGTCTTTTAATTAAAAAAAAAAGTATTATAAGCATGACAAGGTGACTGGATATAAGACCAATATACAAAATTAGCTTCTTTTCTACATTTATATCTACAGTGTAGATTTCCATATCTCTGCATAATAAATGCATTTTGTTTATTGAAACAGGGATTAATGTTGCTTAGGCCAGCCACTCTTGTAGTTAAAGATAGCCGTAAACTCCAGATCGTCCTGGTTCCACTGCCCCTTCAACTGCTGGAGTTACAGGCATGATTGTGGAGGAATGCCTTGAGTGGATGTAGCAGTTGTCAATAAAGTGCTGTTTAGCCAATCAGCTGGGCAGAAGAACAGGAAGTGGAAGGCTGGGCTTCCTGGAGGAGGAGGAGGAGCCAGAGTTGACAGTTGGGAGGATGAGTTAACAGAGGGAGTTGATGAAGAGAAAGCTGCCCAAGGACCATCAGATTGTCAAGTGCTTGGAATATAGTAGGTTTTGAGGACATAGGATTAGATTAGTTTTAGTTTATTAGTTCATTAGTAGCAGTTTAGATTCTGCCCGGCATGGTGCTTGCAGCTTTGAGTTACATTTCTCTCTCTCTGTGTGTCAGTTATTGGCTTCATAGGCCGAACAGATACATATTAACAGCAACACATGATCTACTACATCTGGCTTTTGCTTTTTAAATAAATGAACTTTTAAAAAGATCAAGACTGCCCCCCCAATAATTATAAATGTCCATCCACAGGACCCATCTGGCCTGGGTTAGTGGTGGTTTCTTGGTAAGATGCACTAACATTTGCTATGAGGACTTATGCTCCCTATCACTAACACTTTCTAACACTCCTCAGTGTTAATATTTATTAGCTTACTAAGGCAACTAAAACCTTTTTAGTTGGGCATGGTGGTGCATATCTGAGACAGGAGTATCCAGCACTCAGCCTGGGCTGTACAGTGAGATGCTTTTCAGGAAAACAAATGAAATCCTAATGTCTTATTTTACACCATGATACTCTATTTTACTGTGGTTAGAAAAACCCTTATGGGGACTGGAGAGATGGCTCAGGGGTTAAGAGCACTAGCTGCTCTTCCAGAGGTCCTGAGTTCAATTCCCAGCAACCACATGGTGGCTCACAACCATCTATAATGGAGTCTGATTCCTTCTTCTGGTGTGCATGAAAACAAATCACTCATATACATAAAATAAATAAATAGATAAATCTTTTTTAAAAATAGAAAAAAGAAAAGCCCTTGCATGCATTTGCTCTCTCAATTGGCACAGGTAAAAAGGGTTCAACAAATAGGTAACTGTTAGGTCTCAACCCCTAGGCCCTGTAAGGGCTGAGGTGCCTATTTAACATGCCAAAGTGGACCTGACTGCCATGTTCTCCCAGCATCCCTCAGGGCATAGCATTCCACTGCCTCCTATCCATGAGCTTCCCAGTCCAGGCGCTGTGCGCCCCTCTCCCAGAGACTCCCCTATATAATCGGGCCATTTACCCACTCCTTTTTTACCTTTGCCCTCTTGGTTGCTGCACTTGGCTCCCCTCCCTCTCTTCTCTCTTTCCCTCCCATCTCCTCACAGGGCTCAGGGTCCTGTCCACTTTAGACTCTCCCAGATGTCCCTGCCTCTGGCTATGCTCTCCCTGGTATGCACAGTAAACTTTCTTTCCCACCATACCTGGAAGCAGTCATGTCCTTCCTTTTTATTCCTTACGTGTCCATTCAGTAACACACAGCAAGGACCTTTCTCTCCTCCTCTCCTCCCCACCTCTTTCATTGGGATGTGCTGGTGAAGAGGCACAGTTGACAGGACAGCTTCACCATTACTTTCTCACACTTGCGTAACTGAGCCTAGGGGCGCCATTTGCTGCCTTATGCACAGAGGTTGCCTGTGTGTAGAGCTTTAAGCAAGGTAGGCAACTCTTCGGTGAGGATGAAGGGTCAGTCAAAGCTCAGCAACTGCACCCCATTTCTAGCCTTGGTTCTAAGAAGCTGTCTTTAAGTAAGTAAAGCAGATACATCATTCAGTTTCAAGTCGTGGAGACAGTAGGGGGAGACTGAGGTGGCATGGGCTTTCCCCTTGGCTGTGCTGTATCGGATGGGCACTGGGGCCCGAGGGTGGATCACACGGGGCTCAGGAACCTCCTCCCTCTCTCAACTCTGGCCAATTTCCAGCTCAGCTATTTCCTTGGAAGCTGCTGCCCAAGTGATATAAAGCTCTGACAACCAAGAGGAGCAGGGAAAACTTTTTTTCCCCCACAACATCTGTACAGAGTCCACTTGAATCAGTGCCAGGGGGCCGTGGGGGCGGTGGGGCAAATTAACAGTTGTGTGACAGCCTGAGTGTTCAAGACAAGGCACTAAAAGGTACTTTGCACATTGCTAAATGCAGTTGCTCTTCCTTGTTCGGAGTTTGGATGCAACACTGGTTGATTACGACGCACAGGATACTCGGTCTCAACTTTTGATGTTCCACAGTAGTGTACTCATGGAAACACTGACAATGGAGCTCCTGGCATAGAATGATCTGGATCCTGAGGGGGTTGGCTTTGCCTGGGAAGGATAACTTCTGAATAATGGCAGCATCACTACATGCTAAAGACACTGACTACCTTTAGAAATTGGGGAGACAAGGTGGGTTGGCCTTTTTTATATCCAGACCAGCTGCACACCTAGTGGCATATAGGTGATGACATCATAGCTTGCCAGGCAGCCTGGGGGGCGGGTCAGGGATGCTAACACTGACTATCTTTGGGAACTGGGGAGACAAAACACACAGGCCGGTGGGGGTAGGTTCCAGCTGGGAGAAGTTGGCTCAAACACTGTCTTGGAAAGCATGCTGAGCTGGGCAAGTGTGCAGAGTGGACTTGCTGAGGTCCTGTGAGCCACAGTCCGGGGTCGGGCAATGTCTCTGTTCAGCTCTGTTCTCACTGGCTCTGTGAGACACTCTGATTTCCATCCATGGACCATTTGGTTCCTCTTATGAGGAGTTAGTGACCTGCATGTCTACATTTTAACTGTCTCCATGCCTTATAAATCAGAAAGGCTGTTGTAAGCACAGAGAATTATTGTCTTCTAACTCAACCAAGATTGGAGCTTGTGCTCCCCACTGCTCCTCCCCTGCCAGTCATGCAGGAGACCACTGACACCAGGATTCCTACAATGAGAAAAATCATCTTAGGCTTACAAGCGTCAAGACTGAGGAGATGAAGCTGGGTGTAGTGGCAGAGGGACCTTGCTTTCCTCTGAGTTGAGTTTCACTTTCAAATGGCCTCTTTACGTCGTGAACAAGAATCCCTGAAAGGAAGCAGGAAGGGCTTTCTGCGTCTGCAGACAGCGGTGGGCTGATGGGAATTTCAGTACTGTAAGAGATTAGAATCTTATAGGTTCAGAGGCTAGTTACTATCTAGGGCTAGTTTTAGCTTCTGGAACATCCGATCCTTCCCCCACTCTCTATCTGAACTAACGTCTCACGATGATGATGATGATGATGATGATGATGATGATGATGATGATACCTCTTAGATGCTATGAATTTTAGCACAACACTGGCTTCCTCCAATCTAAGAGCTAAGAATGTCATCAAATCGCATCATACGCCTACAGAAGAGCGCCTCACCTCGCTGGACCAGTTTCTCTGATGTACCCACTAATGGATTTTAACATTGCCTTGATTTAGGACTTCCTTTGGTCTGTAAAACTGTAAAAACCCAGCGAAACTGGTTCCATGTTGGAACATAGAATTTGGAGTAACCTAATTCTGTATTTCTGGGCTATGGTCACTCAAAAATAGCTTCAGAATAAACTATCTCTTATTCCCTTTACAGTGAGAGATATGGTTTTTTTGTTTATTTGTTTCTGTTTTTTACATCCACAGCATCATACACTCACTGACTCACCTCCCACCCCCAGCCACAGGTCCCCCCACAGACAGGCCCCCTCCACAGGTCCACCCCCCTCCACAGGTCCCCTCCACAAGTTCCCTTCTAAAGGCTGTAAATGCAATCAGGGCTGGGCTTGAGGATGTAGTTCAGCTGGGAGAGCTCATGGTTGGCATCCATGAAGGCCCAACATTGTATTAACTGCATATGGTGGCACAAGCCTGTAATCCCAACACTCGGGAGGCAGAGGCAAGGGGTGAGAAGTGCCAAGTCATCCTCAGGAGACCTTGGCTCAGTGAAATGGTGCCAGCCATGAGAAGCCATCTGCGTAGAGCACACCACCAGCCCACAGTGAGGTCACCTTGCTAGACTCAGGTCATCAGAGTCTATTCCTGGAAGCCCGACTGAGAGACGGAGTCCAGAGTCGATGCAAAAGCAAAGGAATTTTATTAAGCCGACATGACGGGGTCTACCAAGCTCTTTTGAACTGGAGACCTTGAAGAGCAGCAGCACGGACATTTATACCCTCACAGAAGCAGAACTTGCAGAGGATGATTAGTACAAATGTGATTGGTTAGCTGACTTTTAAAACGATTGGCTAAGTAATGGAGCTGGCAGGAGAAAAAGGAGCAGATGGGAGAAAAGAAGTAAGCTAGTATCTGAGGACTTCGCCAATTGGGAGGGGTAAGTATGTTCCTGGGGTAGTGGACATTTTTAAACATAAACTGGCCATCCTTAGATCAGGCTGGACTCCTCAGGAGGGGGGCCACTCAGTTTTCCCTTGCCCCCCCCACCACCACACACAGTGATCTGCTATTGCTGTCTGTCCCCTGTTCAAGCTGGACTCTTCAGCGTCAGGTGCTGAGCCCTTTTCTGGGTGCTGGGGTCCCTGCCAGTGAGTCTTCACGCTGTCCCCTGTATTTCCATCAGATAAACCTCCAGACTTGGACATTTTAAAAGGAAACGTGTGCCGGGTATGGTGGCACATGCCTTTAATCCCAGCACTCGGGAGGCAGAGGCAGGTGAATCACTGTGAGTTTGAGGCCAGCCTGGTCTACAGAGCAAGTCTAGGACAGCCAAGGCTACACAGGGAGACCTTGTCTCAAAAAACAAAAATAAATAAATATATAAATAAATGGAAACATGTCTGCCTTAAATAAGCAGATCCAGAGTCCACTGCAGAGCACAGTGCTCCCCAAATCACACCTAGGGGCTCTCCCCAGATGTCTCAAGAAAGCTGCCCCAGATTGTTGTTATCTACAAGCTGTCACCTCCCCCTTCCCCTGATAGGACTTCCTTTTCTAAACTCTACAACCTGTCAGCCCAACTTTTTCAGAAGCAAAGAGAAAGGCCAACAGTGAATAACATGCTTAAGATATTTTTATTCGGTTACAACTCAAATAATACAAAAGTGCAGAACAGAATACTGACATTCGTCCTGCCCTCCTGTCCTTCAAAATCTCATTTGCCAGTTGTTAAGAGCCCATCTTTAAAAGATGGCCTTGGAGCAGGCTAAGCTTCCTTCTGTTCAAGTAGAATATTCAGTTTCTAGCTTTGTCTGTAATTTTAGCGGAGCCAGAGAGAAGATCTTACAAACAAAACAAGAGAAACCACCTTTGTTCTAGGAAGAGACTGCTCTTTTGTAGCAAACAAAACTTTTCTTTGTGCTCTTTGGAAATACACCAACAGGGTGCAGGGTGCAGTACACAGGGAGAGGTGACTAAGAACCAGCAAGAGGCGTTTTATTTGGGGGTGAGGGGTATCTCTCTCCAAATGGAGATTGATTAGTCTATCCCTTTACTTCCAGAACATCTTTAGAAAGAAGCAGGGAGACAGTGGCCTTGAGAGCCTGCCATCCTGCAAGAGAGGTTTGAACTCATTTTTGTTGGTGTCAAAGGAAATCAGCTTTCCTGGCCCCAGAAAGTGGGGGCTAGGCAAGGAGTCAAGCCTTCCCACTCGGCCTCAGAATCTCACCCTGTGGGTGCTTAGCGAAGGTTCTCCAGACCCTTCTGGGAACAGGGAACGGGGCGCCAGTCAGAATACAAGGAAGGGTACACAGCATTCATAGATAAAAATAAATAGCTATCACCAGGCTGCGAAGTAAATTAACTTTGCTTCAAATGTAAATGTCCCCGCAGGGGCTGAGAGTATATTCTAATGACCTTGTGAGGCCAGATGGAAGAAAGAAAGCAACTCATCAGTGACCAGCCCGGTCTTCTCCAGACTTTAATTTCCTCCTTTGAACAAAGGGACAATGAGGCGCTGATGGAACGGAACTGGTTGCAGGGCTGCTGTTAAATGTGGAAAGGAAAAGATTGGGGCTTTAGAAATGTGCTCAATTTTCCATTCCTGGGAGGCCACTACAAAATCATCACATGGGCTCTGCTTTAGGCTAGCAGCAGTCCCAACCTCTAGAAATAAGACTGGGGTTAGCTGAGGCCGGGAGTGTCACTGCACTCCACTCTGACACTCTGGATTTCCTCTCTGGGATCTGTGACTCAATCTCCCTTTGTCTCCCCACCACCTCAATTCTTTGTCCTCAGTTTATCTGGGCTCTCCAAAAACCTTCACTTATCATCTTGGTTTTTATTTTTATTTTTATTAATTTATTCAGATTACAACTCAATTGTACTTATCATCTTAATCAATTAAATTCTCAAGACCTCCCCAACTACAGTAAGCAGAAAGCCCAGTTTGAAGTCGAAATATGAGTTTGAGGTTTGGTTGTTGCTATTTAAATGGTGTTAACTGTTTCTACAACTGAGAAGTGCTAACAGGCTCCCGTAGTCCTCGGACTGGCAATTGTGGGGACAGTGTATTAGGATGAGCTTTGTGCGTCCCAGAGGCCCAGAAATGCAAGGCGGCTGTATGAGCAAACGCTTCCATGTTTATAGTCTCTCCTAGCCTCAGTGTGACTTCATACACTCCACCTCTGGGCCTTGAAGTAGCTATGTAACAAATGGAGTTTTAAGAACGTGAGGCCACAGGCTTCTTATGATCCAGGAGAAGCCTGAAGGAATAAAATTGATGCTATAAAGAATTTACTAATAAGCTCGCTTAGGGAATATTGAGTTTCACAAGGTAGAACTTAGTAGGAGGAGCTCGGCCTCCAGAATGCCTGGAAGGTGTTCGATTTCCTCGCCAGGCTTCTTAGAAACGGTAGCAGTGAAAATCTCAGTGTTGCTGAAAACGTTTGGGCTAATATTTGTTCACCAAGAATGCTCTCCAGTTAGCTCTCCATTCCCATGACAAAAGGAGACAACTTTGACTTACAACCAGCTGTTAGGCCATCTCTAAAGAACATGACTAAGGGGGCAGCTCTAGGAGACAATGCAGGGTCCAAGCCACCAGTAAGTCCTGGTAGGCCATTAATTCAACCCTATGCTCTTAACAAGAAAGTTTGCCAGATGGGTAAGATGATCCTGAGTAACAATAATTCAAAAAGAACAACATTAAAAAGAAAAAAATAGACTACGTTGTAGAAGAATGTTAATTCAGGACATGGCTGCTCTGGCAAGAGATCACATCCAAAGACCTTCTAGGTCTCTGTGATCCAGCTGGATTACAAACAAACACGCATTTAATCCAGGAGACAGAGGCAAAGAGATCTGAGTTCAAGGCAAGCCTGGAACACAGCAAGTGTCAGGTAAAGAGAAAAAAAAAAAGCTTAGATAGACCCAGGCTATATATATTCCCATTTTCCCATAAAATCTTCTCTGAGGCTTTTCTTGGCAAAGTAATATTCCAAACTCCAAATCACTGCAGGACAATGGTGGTCAATTGTCTTTATGCTCCATAAGATAACTTTGTGTAACTCTTAATGAGTTATTGATCATAAAACAGTATAATGACAACAATAAAGGAAAATCCACCCACTCTTTGACCCTCCAACACACCGAGTGTTCATTTGAGTTCCCCATCACCTTTGTCCACTTTTGCATACTTATAGAACAATAACTCACAGTACGATTCAGCCTCTGGCTTTGTCTGTAATGTTTAGTAATCATGTTTCACATCACTTTTAGATCACAGTTTATTTAGTTATTATCCTTTTTTACCGACACGCAGATTACTTCTGATTCTTTTCCATCATTAATAACATTTGAAACAATGGATGCCTTTATTTCCTTCTCTATTTTAATGGCTTTTGCTGAATAAATTCTAAAGAATTTGATATATGAATCAAAGGAAAGAATAGTTTTAAGAATGTGCAATTTATTTAATAAGTGTTGAGGAGGGTCCTACTGGGCTAGGTTGTAAATGGCCTCAGTAAAAAGCCACAGAGATTCTATTGAAGTGCAGTGTTCAGTGCCCCAAATCTGTTGTAATAATTACCTCATTTGTTAAATATTTATGCTAATCAAGGCATTATACTACCAAGTATTTGCACATTTTACTGAAACTCCTCAATTTGACCAAAGAGGAAAAATAGCTAATATCTTCTTGTTTCTTTTAAGATTTATTTTTATTTTCTAATTGTCTGTGTGAGGGGGTATCTTTGTGTATGATTCTGTACATGAGGGCAGGTGCCTATAGAGACCAGGAGGTGTTGGATCCTTTGGAGCTGGAGTTACAGGTGCTTGTGAGCCACCCTACAAAAGTACTAATAACTCAACCTGGGTCCTCTGGCGAGACCAGGGAGTGTTCTTAACCATGGAACTATCTCTCCAGCGCCACCTTCCTATTTGTAAGATGAAAAACAGGCTGAGAGAAACTAAATAGCACATCCAAGTTCGGAACAGCTGGTAAAGAGGCCGAGTTAGGATGTGAAGGTGGGCGTGCCTGCCTGCAAAGCTTGGTCTTAGACTAGTCTCATGAGGATGGTGCTTCAGCACACACCATGCAGTTTGCCAACAGTGTGAGCCTTTCTGTTTTATTTCTCCTCTGATAACAGCAGAGGAGCTTCTTTTCCTATGCAAGGGAGTGTTGTGTATTTTTCAAATACAAAAGCAGAAGCATCACTGAGCCTTTAGTGGGTTTCAAGGACTTAACTGAAAGGATTAACAGCGCGATGCATAGGAGGACAGGGAAAGGCTTGCCCGGCCCTAGCCCTCACCCACGCCCTCCTGTACCACTTGGCAGGCTGCCTGATGATCCCTGGGTTTGGCCTTGATAACAAGGGTGGAGCTTCCATGGAGTCTGCAACTGACTTCCCTGGCTAATGCCCTTATCCCCAACATAAGATCTGTAGCTGCTTAATCAGGATCTGACTTCAGTGCCTATGAGGTTCTCCAGCTCATGGGGGATATTCTAGTACAAGCAAGCTTCATTTTAATGCATTTTATTTTTAATATTTTTATTACATGTGGAATTTAATTTATTGTAACAAAATTGTGATAATTCAATAAACTGAAATTAGATTAAAATAAACAGTCATTATTCCATCTCAGAGATGTAGCACTGCTGTGTATATTTAGTACTATACATTAGATGTATGCTTTTACCATTCACAGTTTTTCACTAATGGGGTGTATGTGTGTGCTGTGTGTGTACTGGTTTCTGCAGTTCAGGTGTGACATGCACATCTTTCTAAGACAATGCAGATGTTCCTGTATTGTTTCTCTAATAGCTGCATGGTGCTTCATTGTGCCATGGTACACTCAGTACATTCTCAGTTATTGAATATCAAGATGGGGTCTTCTGGTGGCCATGTTGAGATGATCATTTTCACAGCCAAGTCTCTTACCTACATTGTCAACAGCTTTCTCACTAAGAATTCTTGTGACTGCTAGATCAGAAAGCATATGGCTTTTAACAGGCTTTGGCAGTATTCTTAAGTTGTCTGCTGCAAAGACCAGCTTACACCCTTCAAACTCTCAACACTATATGTAGGACTTGACTTTTTACCGCCATCTTGTTTGTTTGTTGTTTTGTATTTGAGAGAGTCTGCCTACGTAACCTAGGCTGGACTAGAACTCTTGATCCTTCAACCTCAGCCCCTGGAGTGCTGGGATAAAAATATGTATGTTGATGTAAAATGGACCAATTTATCCTGTTTGGTTAGGCTGGTTTGAATGGACTGTGATATTTGGAAACTCTGATTCTAGTTGAGGTATTTATGAATATGGCCACCACGATGAGCACCTTCCAGGAAAAGGGATTATGAAGAACAGTTTCCCTGAAACTTCATATGTCACTGTGGCTGAAGTGAAATCACAGGTGGAGGGAGAGATGGCAAGAGTGTTATGAAGAGCCCACTAGACATGGCAACTCAGAAGTTTACAGTCAATTCAAAGTCTTTATTCCAGTCAGTTGGGGACTACACTCAGGTATTTGGGTCCTTAGTGCAGCCCAAAGTGTCCAGAATACAAGGTTAAAGACAAAACTATACCCTGGCATCTTGCTCCACAGCTGCAGGGAGGTAGGGGTGGGTGGGTGGGGGATGGGGATGTCTC
>OU015748.1:120681397-120695055 GCA_907169655.1 Acomys percivali
CCTCTATGGATGACACGTGCTCCCACAGGCTCGGATCATTTAGAGGGCACCATCACTAGCAAGCACAGGGTCCTGACGATGGAATTAGTTGTCTACCAATGGTTGGGAAACTGAGCAGGGAGTAGACAAGGTAGAGCTCTGTGGTGGTTTAAATGGGAATGATCCCCATAGAGCTGAATGCTTGGTCACCAGGGAGTGGCACTATTTGAAAAGATTAGGAGGCGTGGCCTTTTGGGAGGAAGTGTGTCATTAGGGGTGGGCTTTGAGGTTTCAAAAGCCTGTGCCGAGCTCAGTGTCCATCTCTCTTCCGGCTGCCTGCAGATCTGGATGTAGAACTCTCAACTCCTTCTCCAGCACCATGTCTACCTGCCTGTTGCCATGTTTCCCGCCATGCTGATGATGGACTAAACCTCTGAAACTCTAAGCCAGCCCCATTTAAATTCTTTCTTTATAAAAGTTGCTGTGGTCATGGTGTCTCTTCACAGAAGTAGAACACTAACAAGCTCCCTCCTTCGATTCAGAAAACTGGCCAGCTCTTGCTGCAGACAAGACCAACACAACCCAAGATCTCGGTGCACAAGTGACTGCAGGCTGTCCCACATGACTGCAGGCTATCCCACTGACAAACATCCAGGGACCCTGTTGACAGTTGTTCAGAATATTTGATCCCACTGTGATCCCCAGGGGTGGGTTTGATGGGTGATGGATGTCAATGGGTGGTAGATGTTTGTTGTCATTTAAGGAGGGTTGATGGCAAGTTGATAGGTCTTGATCAGGGAGGAAACAAAATATGGGAGGTTAGATTCAAGGGATTTCTTTCTCTCTTTTTCTTTCCTCTATCCTTCTTTCTTTCCTATCTAGCATTAGGAGAAAAGGGGGGAAAGAGATGAAAAGAAAAAGGGAGGATATAGAAATAATATGTAGTTCTTAAATTGCAATGTGAAATTCTAGTCCTTTTGAAAGATACTACACAAACTGTTTAGGATATTTAAGAAATGCAAACTAACAGTCAATCAAACTTGTGGTTTGTTAGGTACTAGTTTAATCATAGGTGTTTTCTAAGTTAATCAGTCAGTAGATAGCTAGAAACAAGCAAGTCATATATACTAGAGATAGATAGATGGTCTTCAAAAACCTCAGAGATCTACAGAATATGACATTTAAAGATGTTTTATTAATTTGAAAATTTGTTGATAATGTGATATGTCAGCTCCTGGCAGCACCCTCTTTTGACTTTGAAGAAGATGATAAGAATAAAAAAATTCTCCTAAAGGAGATGGTTCATATGTGGCAAGCAAGCCACTGAGCAAGAGAATGTCCTTGCTTCTATCACAGACAGAATACTAGACAAACTGGATGCAGTAAAGTTGACTGTCTTGCTTTCCAAGGACAAGGTAGGCAAGTCCTTCATAATACCTGCTTCACAGAAAGTCTGTCAGATATTCTGAGCCTGAAGATGATGCTCCAATGTTATAGGGAAATCTTGGGTGACTGTCAACGAGGCCAGAACTCTCTGTCCTTTCTATAGTTTTGGAAACTGCTTGCTCTGCACTTTCTGTATATTCGGATAGTATTTATTCTTCTCAGGCCTCTAATGGGGTTGAAGACTAAATAGTTATAGCCTTACAATTAAGCTTAAGTTGTTTAGGATTTGGGTCTAAAAAGATGTTTTTTGCTTGGTAATATAAGTTATGATACAAAGTACTTTAGGTACAGAATTTTGCCAAATAATAAAGGACTGGACATTATGAATGTATTTTTTTTTACCAGATAGTATAGTTTATTGGTGTTAGAGGAAAGCCTTTTATTTAGACAAAAATGGGGAAATGTTGCAGGATATTTGATCCCATTGTGAACCCTGAGATCATGAACTGTAAAAACCTGTTTCTTGCTTGGTGTGGCTCAGCCCTAACACACACCTTTAATCCAAGAACTTTCTGTTTATTATAAACAGATGATTATGGTGTGGCTCACCCCTAGTATACACTTTTAGTTCAAGAACTTTAACAGTTCAAGAGACTTAGTAAAGTTAATCCTAGGTCAAGAGGTGGGGGCAAGTAACCAGCTGACAGGGATTAAACAGAAAGGAGGGGACTTTGAGTTGTAGGGTATTTAAGATAGTGTGGAGAAGAAAGGGCTTTTGGCTTTTTCCTCCTGGGCTGTCAAGTAAGCTAGTGAGCTTATGGCTTTTAGCTTGTGGCTTTGGGCTTTTGGGTTTTTGGCTTTTAGCTTTTGGCATTTTCCTTTGGGGTGTAAGCTGAATAGGAAGGTTGGCTGGGTGCTTTCTCTGCCTCTCTGAGCTAGCAAGTTTCCCCCCAGCATCTGGCTCCTGAGTCTTCATTGGTGAAATTAAATGATTTGGGATTTTTCTTTCATTATAACAACAGACAGTGACCCTAAAGATACCTTCATTTCACCAAGTACAGGAAAGACAAGTCGTCTACACAAGACCACACAGCTAGTCAACTGAATCTCCTTACCCCACGCCTAGAACATTCTTTTCTCCGGAAGCATGGCAGTGCAGGGAAGACTGAGATGAAAAGAAGTAGATGACCTTACCTTGCTGAGGCCTGGGTTACTGAGTTATTTGATAAAGAAGCAAGGGGAGGCTACTTACCCCTTAATTCCTCAGCTTCACGTTGTCACAGAGTGCAAGGAAGGAGAGGAGACAGGCGACAAGAAGCACTCAAACGGTCTGCCACCTGCATTTCACAGGACAGCAATAAATTTCCAAACAAACAAGGTTTCGTTGCTTTGATGAACGGTGCCTGAAGGTCTTCGCCTGAGTTTCAGCATCCCCCAGGGTTCTGAACCTATATATGAAGCTGTGTTTGCATGAGAATGGGAGTATACAGCTTTCAGTGTATTCACTAGAGAATCCATGACCCTCAACATGTGAGTAACTCTGTCATTGGGTTTCGCACCCTTCCAGCACTGGCTTAATTCATCCCTTCATCAGCAGAGGTTTATTGAACTTACTGGACAATCATAAAATGTGCACATTTCAGCCCGTCTGCCATGCAAACATACTTCTCTCCTGCTTGCTGGGTTGGAAACTTACTTCACCATGCAGCCAGTCTCAGAGTCGGGAGCTCGGCCTCTCTTCCATCCTAGGTGCCAAGGCCTATTCCATCGATGAATCCTGTGGCTTCCACGTCCTACCCACTCACATCCAACATGTGGTTTCCTCTCTGCTGTAATGTCCCCAGCCCAGGCAGCCATCAGCTTTTAATGGCCGTCACCAGTTGGGATCCACTTTGCTGCCCAGGAGGTCTCTTGGCAATGAAAATCTGAGCCTAGCACACAGAACAATCTTCTCTTGCTTAGATCCTGTTAAAAAAAAAAAAAAAAAAAGCCTTGGCTGGGTTTCGGGATGAATGATCCCAGAGCATCTTTTCAAGGCTCAGCGGTAAAAGGCCCGTGCTCTGTCCTGAGATGGGAGCTGTGGCTATGGTAGTGGCACCCAGGGGAAAACCCCACTGGCCTCCATCACATTCCTCAAACTCTGTGAGGTCTCTTGTCCTGGGGCCTTTGTACAGAAGTTCCTACTAAAACGTCCTCTTTATCCCACCCCATCCCTTTTAGCCTGCTTTGCTCACATCTTTACTATATGGCTCACCTATCAGGTCACCTTCCCAAGACAGGCTCACCCGCAGAGCAGGTGCAGTCCTTAGGCTTGCTTATAGGGATGCATTTATGTGACCAATTAATACCTGAATCTCTCATTACTATGTCCTCTGAGCCTTGAATGATGTTCCTCTCAGTATAAGTATCCATCAGGTTAAAAAAAATGAATAAATGATAAATGAATTGGAAGATAAAAGACTAACAGGATGTTCTGGGTGCAGTATCTTTATATAGTAAGCATCTACACAGCAACTGTTAAACTCTAATAATTATGAACTCTGAATGAGCTTCTAATCTTGAAGTCCTTTTCCATGATCAGAAAACCAAAGTTCTGTGTTGACACAAGATAGTCGCAACTATTCCCACAGGGAAAATGTGCAGAGCCTTCTTGGGGCTTTGGAGTTGTCTCGAACCTAGCCTGCACACTTCTCAGAGAAGTGTATCGGTGTGGTAAGCCCCTGTTGGTGCCTTTTGCTCTTTACATGTGGAACTCAGACTGATTTGTGCCAGGCAAGTACTCCGCTGTGCCAGGCTGGCAGAAGAGCCTCGCTCTGGTCGGTGCATGCGCAGACAGCCTCCATGACTGAGTCTTGCAGAACTGGGGGTGAAGATTCAGTTGCCCGTGCTTCCTCTTGTAGAATGTTTACAAACCTTTCCACAAAGTCAAAATTAAGCTAGGGTCAGTACACCCACAAAATAGTTATGAAGTAACAGTGTTGTGTTTACCCCCTTTCAGTGTGGAGAGCTTTAAGCACATATTAAAGCGGTTTCCCCCGCATCCACACCGCCACGACCCAGCTGCGAGAGTTAGTGGCCCAGGTCATCCCTCTGTTTGTATCTCCACTTCCTCTCTTTACTGGGTTATTTTAAAGCAAGTCCCAGACTTCATGTTGCATGAGCTGGAAATGTTGCTGAGTGTTGGAAAGTATTAGACCCTCATCAGACTATTGTACAACAAAGATTTCATCCAAGGCGGCCAGTGCACAAATTTCCCATTGTTCCCAGGGCTCATGTCTTTGTTTCATGCTTTGCCCGAATCCTGATGCTCCCCAAGTCTTTGCCAATCCTTTACATCCTCTTTCCCTTCTTCTTCTCTTTTTTTTTCTATTTAAATTTTTTGCTTTCATTTTAATTATTTTTGCCTTGTTTTGAGACAGGATCTGGCTGTGCAGCCCAGATTGGCCTTGGACTCTATGTTCCTGATAGCGCCCCCACCCACGAGCTGGGATTGTCACCACACCTAGCTTCTTTCTCCTTTTTTCCTTACTATACGTTTCCTGAAGAAAAAAAAAATATTGTAGCCTTCTTGCTGATGAGTTCTTTCATAAAGGAATGGGGCGGGGGAAGTGGACCTGGAGGTGCACTAGGGATTATGAGGGGGCAGGAAGGGCTTGGAGGGGTGAGAAATAAGGGCAGGCTGGATGCAGCGCCTGGGACGCAGAAGGCAGGGGTACCTTCTGGCGTTCTGCAGCACAGCGCACAGCATCCCATTACATGCTGAATGAAGATACAGAAAGCAGGGGTTTGTAGGACCCAGGTGTAAAGAGATACTGAGGTGGGGAAAATGCTAGTCACCAGGATTGATCAGTGCACGTTGTGCATGTGTGCTAAAATGTCATACTTTACCCCATTAATGTGCACAATTATTACACGTTGAAGAAATTTTAAAACTGATTTCAGACACAAGCAAAATCATCCCTCAAACGATACTCATAAAAGGCAAAAAAGAAAAGCTAATCAAAATGTTCTATATGTATTTGAAACCTGATTTTAAAAAACATTTTTAAAACATTGAACATAATAGGCTGGACTTCTTGTGTTGGAAGAGATGAGATGTTGGGGTTTACTCAGAGTTCTTGTTCCATATGTGTGGGGCACTCAAACTGTGTGACCTGGGGAGCCAGCTTGGAGCAAGAGAGAGAGGTGTCTAAACCCCCCAAATCTTCTCTTGAGACTTGCAGGAGAAAGGACGACTCCCTCCTTGTTCTTGGCCGGCATGTCTTGTTGCACATGGTCTGGCAGCGGCGGCCGCTACCACGGCCAACCCCTGAGGTAGCCCGGTAGCCTGGTGGCCAGTTTTCAGGTTTCCCCACACTGACAAGCCCAGCCACTCACAACAAGTCCAGACACTCACCCCCAAAACCCATACCCACTTCCCTAAGATTTATATAGCTCTTATTCCCCCTAAAAAAGGGGGGCTGTGCCCCCCTCCCCCCCCCCCCCCCCCCCCCCCCCCCCGCGGGAGAGCGGCTTCAGCGGAAGAGCCCCGATACTGAAAGGGCTGTGTCTGTCGGAAGAGGCGTTCTCTCCCTCGGATGCTCACTTCCAAGCCAAGATCCTGATGACCCTGCCGCCCGCCACGCTAAGCGTCATCCCTTCATCCGTACGCCTTGGTGCCTGGATGCCCGGAAGGGAAGAAGCAGGACTTGGCTGTGGAAAAGATGCTTTTCTTCAGCAGTCGTGAGATGTCCAGCAGCTGATGACAACCAGAGTTCCTGTTTTCGTTTTTCTCTCTCACATCTAACGACTCCCTTCCTCGCTGCCCTCCTGACGGTCCTATTCAGCAAACTGGCACGGCTGTATTTAGATGCCGCTGTGGTTTGTTTAAGTCCGGAGCCAGCTGGTTCTTGCAGGATGGCCCACGAGGCTGTGATGGAGACTTACACTGTCAGGCTTGGATCCTTGAAAGCTAGTCATTGTTATGGCTACCTGTGGTGACATTTCTAGCCTGGCCTCATTTGATGTCCAATTTGGGTCGTTTCACAAAGCAAGGAGGGAGGCCTCCCCCCCCCCATTTTTTTTTAACCCTCTGAGAAACAAACTCATAGTTGCAAGACCCTAATAGGAATTTTTAAGAAAACCATTTGTCGTGGTTACTTTTCCATTGCTGTGAGTGGATGCCACGACCAAGATACTAACTTGTAGACGAGAGAGTTTATTTGGGGCCCAGAGTTTCAGAGGGGCTAGAGTCCGTGACAGTCATGGCATCAGGAAGGCAGGGTGCTAGAGCAGCCGCTGAGGGACTATATCTTGTATTTTGGGTTGTGAGCCTAGCCTTTAACGGCCGAGCCATCTCTCCAGCCGAGGGACTTGTCTTGAGACTCAGTCACTGAGGCAGAGAGACTTAGCAGAGGGCTGCTTTAAAATGGCGCAAGTCTGTTGAAGCTTCGAGGCTCACCCCAGTGGCACACCTCCTCCAATAAGACAGCACCTTTCAATCCTTACCAACAGTTCCACCAGCTGAGGATCATGCGTTCAAACACAGGAGCCTGTGTGGGCTTCAGTCACAGCAATGGCAGGACGGAGGCGTGCGTATTTGAAGGCTCACAGCCAGGCTCTGGGAGTCCCTGGGCTTTGACCGCAGGCCCTTAGCCGCGCCACGTTTCTCTTTCCTGCCTCCCCCACCTCTGTGTCAGTCAGCTCCTGTCCCTAGCCACCCTAAGCACCCATTATTGGAAAATTTCAAGACAGTCTTTGATATGAAAAAAAAATCTCTTAATATTACGAGAAGTTGTGAGCACAGACTGACTTTGGGTCCTTCTTGACCATGTTGGCATTTTAAAATTTTTTTTCAAAGTCGAGTCACTGACTTGGCTTACACTTTTGGCTCTCTCGTGGGCTTTGCTCCTTACACGGAAAAATAATAATAATTCAACATGTGTGGCATCGAAGCATTACTGCCTACAGAGGCCACCTCAGAAAGCATTTCTTATTCTTTTCCCAAAAATAGGGAGAGCACATTAGTCAGTCAGTAACTATTGCAAGCCATGTCACGTTGGTCCAGCGCTGTGCTCAGGGCTCAGGGCTCAGGGCTCAGGGCTCAGGGCTCAGGGCTCAGGGCTCAGGGTTACAAGCGAGTAAGACGTGTGAACTTACCCGCTGTGTGTGTCACTTTTCATTATGTGGTGAAGTGCTTAGAGAAACAGTGGGAAAGGATGGAAGGTTTATTCCGGCTCAAGGCGTCCGAGGTCTGGCTCCAGGTCCACTGCACTGCTTTAGGCTACGGCAAGGCAGAAACATCTTGGCAGACCGTGTGCTGGAGGAAAGCTGCTCGGCTCGGGTAGCCGGGAAGGGCGTACAGGAGCCTGGGGGTAGGGGATGCCTTTCAGAGGCACATACTCACTGACCTGTTCCCACCAGCTAGATGCCACCCGCTTCAGCCAAGCGTTCATCTGTGGATTAATTTGCTGCTGCGAGTAGCACTTCATTCTAGGGGCCAAGGCTTTTTTAGCACATGAACCATTCTGGGGTCAAAGAAAAGGGCAATTGGTGAGGTGGTGTCCTTGCTCCCTGTCATTGTGAGGCTGAGGATCAAGCCTTGC
This sequence comes from Acomys percivali, assembly GCA_907169655.1. NCBI lineage: Eukaryota > Metazoa > Chordata > Mammalia > Rodentia > Muridae > Acomys > Acomys percivali. The sequence goes on from OU015748.1 coordinate 120,689,347, forward strand.
TTGAGTCTGGGAGTTGAAGACCAGCCTGAGTAATAGAAATAGACTTCTGGTTGAAACCTGTGGTGGCTGGTCTTGGTTGTCAACTTGATTACACTTGGGATCAATTAAAACAGCTGGGCACACCTGTGACGGGTTTTCTTGACTGGCTCATTTGATGTGGAAGGAGGAGGTGTTTGCCTTTTGCCTGCTTGCCTTCACTCTCGCTGGCAAGTTCATCCACCATTCCGCTGAGGCACTCCTCCCTGGTACTGGAACCTAGTTTTTCAGAATTCCAACATAGATTGAAGACCAGCCGCTTTCTAGGAATCCTTTGAGACTTCTGGTCTCATAGACTGAATGACTACTGAACTCTTTTTAATTTTTATTTTATTTGTTATGTATGAGTCTTCTGCCTGCAGGTAGGTCTGTGAACCAGGTGCATGTTTAGTACCTGAAGAGGCCAGAAAAGGGAATTGGCAAGTCTTTGTTTAGATCCAGAGGTTCAGAGTAATTTGAGAAACACAGGAAGAGTCTAGGTTTAATGGGATTGAGAACATTAGGTAGCTACTTAATGCTCCTGACCCAGTGATGTCCTGGTAGATGAGTGAGACGGAGGTGTCAGCCAGGGGTGGGCTAAAGGGGATCCAAAGTGCAGTGGGAGGAAGAATAGTCAAGGAACTGGATCATCAGGGTCTTCCCCCAAGGCAAGTCTTTGTTTTCATCTGGATGTAAGGAAAAACTCCGCCCTTGCACAGCAAAGAAACACATAGTAGCAGTATTTGCACTCTGCTTTGGTGTTGCTGATTCCAGAGTAAGTCACATTTACCTACCTGTCTCTGTGTAGAGGACATGGACGTTTTTATCTAGTTAACCCTGGCTCCTTCAGTCTCTCAGCACAGAGCAGGTGCGTGGTGAGTTCTGGGTGGATAGTGGTGGAGTTGAATTATTGAGTGAAGTTATGGCAATGGCTGGCAAGTCATGTGTGATACAAGAGGCAGCTGGAAATGTAGCTCCCTTTGGGGCACATCCCTTTAAAAAATGCTACTTAACAAAGCATGACAAATGAGCATGTGAGAGTAACTGCAATCTTAGGTCATTACCAGTTTGAAAGTAAAAGGAAATATCTCATGGAGATGCTCGTAAAAGTAACTTTTATTCTCCTGGCTCAATTGTTGCCTGGGAGGCTTACTGCCTCCATCTGCTAACCTAAGCCTAGTCCTGGAAGCTTCTAGCCTCCATACAATCTAACCTAGGCCTAGAATGTTTTCAGCCTCTGAGACTTACTGCTTAACAAGCTCACCCTTACTTGTTCTTTCTGAGCTCTGGGCTGGCTGGTTCAGCTCAGCTGTTCTGGCTCAAACTCCTCTCCCAGCTGACTTATTTAGTCTGGCTTCTCTCTCAGCTCAGAATTACTCTGCTTGGCCCAAACTAACTCAGCAATCTGCTCTAATCTTCTGGCTTCTCATTTTCTGGCTCGTTCCATCTTCACCTGAGTTCTCTCTCTCTGCAACCCAGCTCTCTATTACTGTCCTGGTAAAACTGCCTCTTAAGTAGCTTCCCTTTCCTCTCTCTTCTCTTGACAATTCTGTATATCCTGTTCTGCCAAATCTTCTCTGATTCGTCACCTCTTCTGCCACTCAATTAGTCATCACTTTCAAACATGGGTGCTTCCTTCCACAAACTAACCTTACCTTTGTTTGGGATTAAAAGCATGTACCACCATGCCTGGACCTATGCTTTTCTTTACCTGATAGTTGCTCTATGCCAGGCTGGCCTTGAATTCAGATCTGTTTGCCTCTGTCTCCTGGATTAAAGGCGTGTTTGTATTCCAGCCGGATAACACAGACCTAAAAGGTCTTTGGATGTGATCTCTTGCCAGAGCAGCCATGTTCTGAATCAAGATTCCTCCACAGATTCTGAGAGTCTGTAAAGGTCCCTAAAGGGTCCAAAGCAGAGACCTCATCATAACGCCTCCTGGCCTCCAGCAGATCGGCTCTTCCTGAAAAGCTCCCAGCATGCTTGGAGAGCCTGATCCTCATCTGTCCTCCCACTGACCATTCAGCTGTCCACTGGGAGAGAGGAAGGGAAGGTGAGAAAGGCTGCTAAAGGAAATGCCCATCTCTTGTAAGTCCTGGCATCTGTCCCCAGGCAGCCATTGTGTATATAAGTCTTTGTCAGATTAGGGACATTTACCCCACCACACACAGGATGGAGAAACAGTTCTCATTCAATCTGCTGCTGCTTGTCTTTGCCTGGGGTGAGGTCTTTCCTTTCAACAACAAAAAAAAAAAAGTCATTCTACTTTGTTTGAAAATTCCAAAATGAGTTCTTAACTTTTATTGATTTGAACTTTTGTTATAAACAGGCAATATAGACACATGGCACAAAATTCAGAGGTTAAAGGTCCTCCACCAAACCCTGTCCTATGGGCACCTAGTTCATACTGTGTGTGTTACCCTTGCATTCTTCCCATGCAAATGACCACGCAGACATTTTGCTGTGCATCGTGGTCCTTGCACTGAAAAGCACATCTTGGTAATGGTGTCATATGGAAATATGGACGAGGTTCTTCTCTATAGCTATTTCATACTCCATCATAGGCACCAGAATTCACTTAAATATGATACTTGGGTTATCACAAGCCTTAGGATCAGGTCAATGCTGCATTGAGTACTTTGGGATGACAAAAGTATTGATAAATTAGGCACAGATCCCTACCACTAAAATAGATCCAGTTAACTGATGATTTGTGACAACTCCCATAATCTGCAGCATAGCAAGGAAGCTTCTATAGCTAAGTTACCAACGCATTAAAGTGGGCAGGATTTAGGTAAATTATGCACACCAATGAATGAATGAATGTATGCACAGCGTCAAAGACAAAGGGTGAAGCCATGGTTTAGTGTAAGACAGGTGTGTGCCATGGATGGTTTCCAGAGGACCTGGTCATGTAGTATTCATACTTACAATTTCTCCATTTCTATTTTTATTTTATTTTGGTTTTGGTTTTTGGTTTTTCGAGACAGGGTTTCTCTGTGTAGCCTTGACTGTCCTAGATTCACTTTGTAGACCAGGCTGGCCTCAAACTCACAGTGATCCACCTGCCTCTGCCTCCCAAGTGCTGGGATTAAAGGTACACACCACCACCACCTGGCAATTTCTCCATTTTTTAAAAAAAAACTGAGAATGCTCTCAAAATATAAGCTTTGACGATAATGAAGAAGTTAACATTGAGTACTTAGCCATATTCTGAGACCGTTCTTAGTGCCCTATAAGTATTGCCTTAATTAAACCCTTACATCCCAGGAAGCATGTACTTTGGTCACACTGATTTTTATTTACTTTTTATTCTTTGACAGTTTCATACACCTATATGATGTTGACCCCCTGCCCCCATTTACCACTTCTTATCTTCCTCTTCTTGAGAACTGAAACAAATCTTCCTCCCACTTTCATGTCATGTGTGTGTGTGTTTGTGTGTTTGTGTGTGTATGTATGTATATATGTATATGTGTGTAGGTGTATGTGTGTGTGTATATATGCATGTAGGGGTATGTGTATGTATGCATGTATGTGTGTGTATGTATGTACATACGTATGTATGTATGTATGTATGTGTAGATGTGTGTATAGATGTGTATGTATGTGGGTGTGTGTGTGTGGAGGAGTTTAATTAGGGTTGCCCGAAAGAGCATGGGTTGGGGCTTATTTACTGGAGTATCCATAACTTATCAGTGCTTAAACCACTGAAAAAATGAACGATTCCCTCCCATAGCAACCATTAGTCCTCAGGAAGGGGGTGTGGCCTCATAAGCCACTCCCCTACCCAAGATGAAGTGCTGATATGTCCAATCCCCGGCAGGTAACTACAGCTACAGTGAGTTTATGGGAGCAGCGGGCACATCGCGCCATCCCTATTTTATATGAAGATAATGGGGCCAAAAGAGGTGAAGCTGTTCACCTACTGTCCAACAGGTGCTGAGCAGGGGGGCGTGGTTCCAGCCTGGGCATCTGGGCCTGGACCGTCCCTTCATGGCTACTCTCACGTGCTCACAGTGGGTCTTCCCCTTCATGTCATCTCCACTTCTGTGCCCAAAAATAGGTGGAAAGCGACTGGATCGAGTGAAGAGTCATGGAGCATTGGGTCGCCACCTGGGGCTCTCAGAGCCATCTCCTGGCCTAGGTGTAGGATCCTTTGGTTGTCACCAGAGCCCCGCTTTCCTTCCTCCCTAGGTGGCTCTTCCTGCGTCCCGTGCTGTTGTTGGTTGTATTTAGACTCTTAGCTTCCTTCCTCACAACGCGATTCTGAGGCACGATGTGAGAACACCGCTTGAAAATGACTTTGGCATTTCATAAAAGTGGTTTTCATGGGTCCCAATACCAGATCTGGTTTCCCGTCCACTTTCTTGCAAAGCTGAATGTATTCTTCCCTTGAGTTTCTGATGGTTTTATGTGTAGGCTGCCGTTCCGATCCTCTCCTGTCAGACCCAGCAGCGCTGCTGAGTTCACGGGAGATCCATGACGATCACCGATCACCAGTGTGTCAGCAAGGCAGGAGCAGGGCGAGCTTGAGGCTCGGCTCCGTCTTTTGGCAGAGCCTTTGTGTGTGGTTTTTGTACAAGCTGCTTGGAAGCTTCTTGAATTTAGGTCAAGATTTGGTGTAGTTTGGGAATCAGATTGTGAGTGCTGAGTCCAAGTGTAGATCTGCGGAGTAACTGTCCTCTCAGATTTATCGTTTATGGGCTGTCTTCGGTCACTTTTTCAGTGCTGTGATAAGACACAGATGACTAAGGCAAACGAATAAAAGAATTTCTTTGGTGCTGACAGTTCCTGCGTGGTAGAGTCCGTCACCATCATGGCAGGGAGTATGGCAACAGCCAGGCAAGTATGGCTCTGGAGCTCACTCCTTGAAAGAATAACCATGACAGCCATGATGCAGAGAGAGCTAATTTAAAAGTCTTCTGGAAAAAACCGAAGCCCCCAGAGACATACCTCCTCCAACAGGCCACACCTCTTTTTGTGGGGGAGTTGTTTTTGTTGTTGTTGTTTTGTTTTGTTTTGTTTTTCGAGACAGGGTTTCTCTGTGTGGCCTTGACTGGCTGTCCTGGACTCGGTTTGTAGACCAGGATGGCCTTGACCTCACAGCGACCCACCAGCCTCTGCCTCCCAAGCGCTGGTATTAAAGGTGTGTGCCACCACCGCCCGGCCATGCCACACCACTTAATCTACCAGTTCCACCAATCAGGGACCATGTACTCAAACATATGAGCCTATGGGAGTCATTCTCATTCGAACCACCGCATAAGCCCTCCAATTAGAGACAGCTTGTGAGCAGCTCCTTTGAATTTAATGTGGGTGAATGGGAGGTTTCATGACTAACCTGAAAGCAACTGATCTCTGAAGTCCAGTGTCTACGTCCTCTCTCCAAGAAGCATTTATCTTCTTTCTAAAAATTTTACTTTGGGCTGGAGAGATGACTGTGTGGTTAAGAGCACTGGCTGTTCCTCCAGAGAACCTGGGTTCAATTCCCAGCGCCGGCATGGTGGCTCACAGCTAGCCACAACTCTGTTTCCAGAGGACCCAGTGCCCTCTCCTGAATTCCTCAGGCACTAGGCACACACTTGGTACACATGCGAACAAAACATTCATATACACAAAATAAATTTCTCTTTCTCTCTCTCTTTCTCTCTCTCTCTCTCTCTCTCTCTCTCTCTCTCTCTCTCTCTCTCT
>OU015748.1:120695065-120738134 GCA_907169655.1 Acomys percivali
CTCTCTCTCTCTCTCTCTCTCTCTCTCTCTCTCTCTCTCTCTCTCTCCTCCCCCCTCTCTTCAGGTGTTTATAAAGGCCATAAGGGGTACCAGATCCCTTTGAACTGGAGTTACAGGTGTCTATGAGCCACCTGTGGGCTCTAGTGTCCAAACTCGATCCTTGATAGAGCAGTAAGCACTCTTACCAGTCTTCCGCAGTATGCACCTCCCTATCCAGCTACTTTCTCTGGAATGTTCTTTTCAAGTTCTCTGGTTTCCGCCTTTTTTTTTTTTTTTTTTTTTTTAACCTCCTGCTTTGCCGACAATCGCATTCTGTCTACAGAACAGTCTCCCCTGAATGCGTCCTGCTCCCCAGCTGCATACTTCTCCACACAGGATTTTTCACTTCCGAATAAATCAGCAACACACTCAGGAGCCTTCCTAAGATGGCCGTAAGGGATATTTGTTGGTTGTCCACCTCATCCCTTCACCGGTCTGCCTCTTCTGCTACCAGCACACACCGATTCCCTGCTAGCAAGCCACTCAGTCCTTAAGGTTGGAGTAGGAGTCGTCTTTCTCAAGAGTTCCAGCCAGCGGGTGAGTTCTAAACCCTCGATCTGATGATTAGTTCAAGATAAAACTTGTATGAGTCAAATGATTGACACCTGATGTCAACCTCAGATCTCCACCTGCACCTGTACACACCCACGTGGACAAGTATATTTGAAACACACACGCACACACTCACACAGGAAGTGGAGGCAGGCAGGCAGGCAGCATGGTTTCCCTTCTGAACTCTTATCTGCTTCCACTGGAAGATGCTGCCCACACTGCTCAGGGTCTTCTCCACTCGATTAGTTCTTTGGAATTCCCTGGCCGACCTGCCCAGATGCAATCCAGGTGACAACCCACTTCAACTGTTACAGAGCTCAGCACAGCTAATGATAATAGGACAAGAAGAAGCATTTCCTGGGGCTTTGGTGACACTTGGCTGCTTCTGCAGGAAATCCCTAAGGTGATCTTTGGTGTCCCATATTGGATCACGATGACGACGAATATAGACCTGTTGCTACTTAGCTTCCTCAGAGTCCAGAAAGGCAGGCAGTACCTGCCCTACCTAGCATGGCGTCAACAAAGAAATGGGTTATGGAAAGGGGAGCGGATGAAAAAGAAGGAGAGCACCTTCAGTTCTTATAGGCGGCACTTTATTTTATTTTTTTTAATTGAAAAATGAAATCATTCATATTACATCTCATTTGCTATCCCATGCCATGCATCCTCCCATTCCTCCCTCCCCCCTGCTTTCACCCCATTCCCCTTCCCTATGTCTGTGACTGAGGGGGACCTCCTCCCCCCGAATATGATGCTAGGGTATCAAGTCTCTTCTTGGTGGTTTGCTATCCTTCCTCCGAGTGCCATCGGGCCTCCCCATCAAGGGGACATGGCCAAATATGGGGGACTTTTTAATACTATTTTTATTGGGGTTCTTAAGCCTCTCCCTCCTCCACCCTAATCATTTCCAACACCCCAACACCTGGTATTAGAGAAAGGGAGAAGAGGAGTAGTTCCCTTTAGCTACCTCCTGATGTTTAGGGTTGTCGGAGTCTTTGGAGCAATACCAATCTCCATTGTCAGGATATTCAGCCAGCAACAGCAAATGCTGCCTCAGCCTTCTCTTTCTCCTCAGACTATCTTCTCCAAGCATTCTTCCAGAAGCCCTTGTTCCTCTCTCCTCTCTCTCTCTCTCTCTCTCTCTCTCTCTCTGCTTTCATATTTTTTCCAACTGGTAAAGACCACACCCCTGCACAAGGCAGTTCCCACCCTCTCATGAGGCAGTTATCAGCTGTGGACAAACTAGAGCAGGTCTCCGTATCCCACACCTAGGATTAAAATTAAAACATGCTTACATAACATGAGTTTTTAAAAGAAACCAAAACTCCCACAACAAGCTCTTGATCATCAAGATGGGCCAGAAGCCACTCCTCTCCAGACTGCTCAGTTCTGTGGGTCAGCAGACTTCCTTTTTTATGGCAGAAGCCTATTGTGCTTTTTTTTTTGTTGCTTACAACATAGTGACCTCAATCATAGTGTGTCTTTACTTTCTAAATGTTTGAGTAAGAGCTGAGGAACCAGTGCCTGTCTCTCCCCAAATGTACATACTCCTGGAGGAAGGATGTGCCTTTCTTTGTTTAACTGAAAGACTTTGCCTCAGGAAAGGCTTTTGTTTGACTGCTAGGGGAAATGTTAGAAAAAGCACACACATTCACATTAAATCATTTCTCAGTGCTGTTAGCTACTGTCTATAAATAAGCTGGTAATGTAGTATATTGTGCAAAACAAGGCATTTTTAAGAGTTTATGGAAAATAAATAGAGTTGGGAGAACTTTCTGGCAGCTCCTGACCAAGCAATAAGACTGAATCACACTCTTTCCTGAAATGCCAGTTCAACAGAATTCAAAACAATAGTTTTCAAGATGAAGATCCTAAGGTCATGGGGGCCCAGTGTCCTTGAGATAAGAAAACGAACGACTTGGTCCCCAAAGTCATTGCACACCACTTCCTGGAGACTTCCTGGTTTTAACCTGGGAGAGTCCTAGTGGTCTCTCTGGGGTGAGGAGACATTCTGGGTGTTTAGGACAAGACAGCTTGAGTTCACTGGGCAGAACACTGAAGGGGGTGGGATTATGGTCTAGAGTTCTCCTGAGTACCAACAACCTCTGTGAGGAACTGGCATAGAGCGGCCTCCAGCTACCACTCTCGGGGAACTTTGTTTTGGTGGTAGGGCAAAATTAGGGCTAAGTTCTTGTGGTCCCACCTAACAAATACACTTCAAAGCAAGACTCAGAAGACTCAAACTGTTAGCAAATACTTCCGTTCTGTCCACCTACAAAGCTCAAGAATTTTCATAAGAGTACAGAAATATTTAGTACCTATCAACACCAAATTCACAATGTTTGGCATCAGATTAAAGCTTGCCAACACACAAGGAAGAAAAACGTAACCCATGATGGGTGAGAAGTCAATGTAATGAAGATAATTCAGAACAGAAATGGCACTGTAGGCAAAGAAATAAATAACACTAATTATTAGCTTCCACATGCCAATGACTCTTAGAATTAATACAGCAAGTAAAAACATACAAAGGTAAAAGATAGACTTACAGAGATAGAAATTATAACATGTGATCTACAACAAAGTATATTATATCCTACTAGCCACATGTTAGATACTGTCAAAGAAAAGATTAGTGACTTGAGGCCATAGAAATTGTTAACCCCACCAGACAAGAGTAAAGACCATTACTCAAATTCTTTGGTTGAATTAAGCAAGCTTTATTTTCTATCGGACAGGGCTATCATCTTTTTTTTTTTTTTTAATGTGCATTAGTGTGAATGTGTCAGATCCCTTGGAACTGGAGTTACAGACAGTTGTGAGCTGCCATGTGGGTGCTGGGAATTGAACCCAGGTCCTTTGGAAGAGCAGACAGTGCTCTTAACCTCTGAGCCATCTCTCCAGCCCCCAGGGCTATCATCTTAAAGTAGGGGAAATAGCATTGGGCACAGGAAAAGGTGGGGTTTATATATCCCCCAAACCTTCAAGATAGGGGTTTTTTTCAAAGGTGGAGGGGCTCCCAGAGGAATTTTGGATATGTAGAAACTTGGCTGAAAATCTCAAAATTATTCAGCAGAACATCTTATTGCCAGGGTGGAGGTCAGTGTATAGGGTGTGGAACATGTCAAATTTCATAGAACAGTCAAATTTAAGTTTTACAGAAAATAGAAGTGAACTTATTTTGACCTTGCAATAGAATGGGTTTTAATCTAAAGATGGAGTCAGACTGGTCCATTACAATAAAACTTCTCAAACTTAAACACACAGAAAATAGCTCTGGGAAACTTTCAGGTCCCTATTTTGTGTGTAAGTGGAATTCCTAAAGGGAGGGAATAAAAATTTTTAAAGAAACAATAGACAAAAAAAAAAAAAAAAAAAAAAAAAAAAAAAAACCAACCCAAACCCATAAATTCAATGGAAACTATAACTTGCTGTTCTAAGACAAAAACAAAATCCCCCACATGAGGAATGCGAACAAACCACACCAAGATACTCTGTAATTCACTTGCATATAAACAATACTAAAAAGAGACTCCTGCAGATGGCTAGAGATGAAGGGCACAAGAAAAACAAAGAATAAAACTAAGTCAGTGATGGCTTCCTAACAGACACACACAAGCTGTGCAGCTGTGGAACGGTGCCTTTAAGAAAGGAACGTGTCAGCCTGCAATGCTGTATCTATGGAAAATGTCTTTACGGAAATGAAGGAGACTTACAAAAGCCCAGACTCTGCCACCTGTAAACCTGAACTCCATGAGATGATAGAGAAAGGGTTAGATTTGGGCAGGAGGAAATGAAATCCAATTGCAATCTGCATCCCCTGAAGGAATGCAGAGAACCAAAAATGGAAACTGCATGGCTAAGTGCGCAGTAACTTTATTTGTTTATTTGCCTATTTGTTTACTTAATTGTTTTGAGACAGGATTTTCCTCTGTAACTTGGGCTATCTAGGAACACGCTATATAGCCCAGGCTGGACTTGAAGTCACAGCAATCCTCCTGCCTGAACTCCCCCTATCCCCAGATACTCCAGTTACAGGTGTGAGCCACTTATTTCTGTTTTGATCCCAAGTGTGAGATGAAGAAGAGGGCAGGATGTTTACCACTTAGATGTGAGAAAGCAGGATATTTTTCTGCTTAGAAGTCGAACTACTTCATGGGGGAGCTTGGTGAAAAACATCCTTGAATATACATATATATTCAAGACTGAATATATATATATATATATATATATATATATATATATATATATATTCAAGACTGAATACACACACACATACACACACACATACACACACACACACACACACACACACAGAGGCCCTAAACAGGAGGGAAGGCTTTTGGTTGGGACTTGGTTTTTGGCCGTTCATCCCTGCACTTTAAGAAGCTTCTAAAGAGAACTGCTCCAGGGAAAGCTTCAAGGCTTTGGACTCCAACTGAGGCTTGAGGTTCCAGCTGCTGCTCCCGGACCCAGCAGCAACTTTGGTGGAATTGCTGATCTGCTGAAATCCTGCTGACTACGCCAGGAGAATCACTCCTCGGAACTAATATCCTTAAGGTTTCATTATATTGTTCTTTAATATCTTTTTCAGATTGTTGGGTTGGTCAGGTTGTTAAGTAGGCTTGATTAATAAGTTCATAATAAAATATAATTGATAAGAAAATTGAGCCTACAATATCTGGTTAATAATCTATTCTTAATTAGTTGAATTCCATTAATGTTAACTTTTGAAACAAAGTCAATACCTACATATTGTGAAGTTTGTAATAATATATAAGGTAAAACCAGCATAGGATTGGGAGAAATGGAATTTATATGGCCCTAATAGTCTTATATTACATGTGAAATAAAATATTATTTTAAGGTAGATTGTATCACATAAGATATTGTAAGCCTTGTAGCAGCTACTAAAAACAGTCACATTATATTATAGCTAATAAGTCAATAAGTAGATTAAATGTTATCATACGAATTCTAAATATATAAGCAGCTGGGAGACTTGAAAGGGATCTCAAAGAATAAAAGACAAATCACCAAGGTCACAGGTCTAATCTCAGCCTCACTGACATGTCCACGTCACACAATTGAGAGGCTGAGTGATTACCAGATTGGGTAAGAAAGCAAGAGTCAACTGTGAGTCCCCTGCAAGAGTCACGTTAAATATCAAGACTGACCACTTCTGAGTACATGGATGGGTTTAGCAGCTTGAGGTTCAACTCTGAGGCTTTCAGGTTTTTCCTTGTGAAAGTCTTGTCACCTTTCCCCCTGAAATCATGGAGCTACGGGAAAACTGAGAGCATGGGTGTGCGCTTCTCAAAGAAGACCTGGTGGAGGGGAGAGTCAGACAGGCTCAAGAGTGGGCGTGGTCTCCTCAAGGGAGAGTCAGTGAATTGTCATAGCTTTAAGCTATATATACCAAATTGGTGGCTCTCACGGTTGTTAAGAAACAGTTTTTAAAGCCGGGCTTGGTGGCGCACACCTTTAATCCAAGCACTCAGGAGGCAGAAGCAGGTGGACCACTATGAGTTCGAGGCCAGCCTGGTCTACAAAGTGAGTCCAGGACAGCCATGGCTACACAGAGAAACTCTGTCTTGACTTTTTTTCTTTTCTCTGTCTTTTGACAATGGATTAATGGGTAGCTATGGAGATGCCTTGGATGGAATTATAATCTGAAAAGGTAAAACCAGACGTCACTGGGGCTGTTTCAGGGGCTTTGTAAATGAGCCTCTGATGAGATTCCTGGAAAACTGCTGGTTTACAGCTGGGAAGAGAGAAAGGCCCTGAGTAGTTGTTACTTGCACTGGAATGCTTGCTCCTCTGTGGCAACTGGAATCCAAGGCTCCAAGGAAGCTCCTGTTCCTTCTGGGGTCCCCTGGATGTCAAGGATTCTCAGTTATCAATTTTGTGTGTGTTCACATGTGTGTGAGGGGGGTGTTGACATCATGGAGCATTGACATCAAATATCTCCTTTCTTGTTTTTTCTCACTGCCCCACCCCCATTTTGATTCAGGCTCTCTCACTGAATCTGGGCTCACCATTTGGCTTGACTCACTTGGCCAGCACCCACTCGACACACCCCCAGCATCATCTTCTCCATGCCCTCAGTGGTAGGGTTATAAACGTGTCACTCTTCCTGACTTCTCTTTGGATGGTAGGGATCCAGGCTTAGGGTCTCTGATTCTGTGCAGCAAGTACAGTGTCTATTGAAGGCAGAAGTGTGTATTTCAGTGTTTGGAATAAACAAGATAAACTTATTTGAACGTGGATGGAGAGAGGGCACATGCTTACTGCTCTACCCCAGAGGGGGTCACCTCATCTATGAAAGAGGTGATGGAGAACCATTTGTTGCTATGTACAACCAGCCTGCTGACCTTTCTGACTCCCAAGCGCAGCCCCTTAAGTTCTTGGCACGCATAGCAAGCACAGTATGCTTTCTAGCACGCTTTAACGTGTCCCCAGTGAGAGAGCTGAGCAAAGGTAGCTATCCTAGTTTGCTTTCCCTTGCTCCGATAAACACCACTACCAAAACCAACTTGGAGTGGAAAGGCTTATTGGCTAACATGTTCAGGTCACAGCTTGTCACCGGGGACCTCAGGACAGGAACGCAAGCAGGAGCAGAGGTGGGAACCATAGAGGAAAAGCTGTGTTCTGCCTTGCTCTTCATGGCTTTCTCAACTTGCATCTTTCTTTGTACCTCCTAGGCCCACTTGCTCGGGAATGGCACCACCCACAGTGGGCTGCACCTTCCTTCCACGTCAATCATTAATCAATCAAGAAAATGCCCCACAAGCTTGCCTGCAGGCCAATCTGATGGAGGTATTTTCTCAATTGAACTTCTCTCTTCTCAGGTGACTCTAGCTTATGCCAAATTGGTATTTTCCCTTATGTCATAGACCTGAAGTGAGGTGATTTTTTTTTTTAAAGGCTACCCAATCAGACATCTGTAGTGGGATAATAAATTAATTATGACATCAAATAAACTGTAAAAATACTCATTAATATTTGGTTTCTCTAACTAAATCAAGAACAATGATCTCTTATAATCAGCATTTAACTGCTTGAAATGAAAGTTTAACCTCCCAGATTATATTGACTCAGCATAATTTATCAGAATGATTCTTAGCCTTTAAGTCAAATATTTTCCTCAACAATGCTATCCCTAAGCTGAGTGACAGGTGACAAGTGTAACCAAGTGAAAGACACTTCTACCCTCCCACTGCTCATTTTTCTTGGGTCAGGGAGTAGGGGACAAAGCCTGCTACAGGTCACTGAGTTCCTGTACACTAGAAGACTGTTCAAATGCTATGCAAAAGAGTGCTTACAAACAAAGGTATTTATTAAAGCTTTGCCTGGTTGCTAAAAGTCACTTCTGCTGAGATGCTTTGGTTTTCAATCTGTGTCACTGACAAGCAAGTGGCTACATCTTTGGAGCAAGAAGAGCGAGGGATCTGCAGACATGGGATCTTTATTGAAAACGCTCTCAGAAAAGAGGAGAGTGAAGCCTCGTTTTCCATAGGCTTCCTTTCAGATAATTCAAATTTTTACAGTATTTTTTTTATTTACCCATGTGATACTCAGGGATCAGGTGTACAGGGGGACACACTGTTGAGAATGCAGGAGGCAGAAGATAGGACCTCTGCTGCCTAGTCTTATGTCAACTTGACACACAATTAGAATTATCTGAGAGAAGGGAGCCACAATAGAACAAATGCCTCCATAAGATCTGGCTAGAGGGCATTTTCTTAGGGATTAATGGGGAATGGCCTGGCCCATTGTGGCTGGTACTATGCCTACCTGGTGGTCCTGGGTCCTATAAGAAAGCAGGCTGAGCAAGCCATGGGGACCAAGCAGTGAGCAGCACCCCTCCATGACCTCTGCATCAGCTCCTGCCTCCAGGTTCCTTCCCTGCTTGGCTTCCTGTCCTGACTTCCATCAATGATGAACAGTGATGAGGAAGTGTAAGCCAAATAAATCTTTTCCTCCCCAGCTTGCTTTTTGGTCGTGGTGTTTCATCACAGCAATAGTAACCCTAACCAAGCCCCTCCTCAAGCCAAGCTCCTTCCTCAGAACCATCCTCAAATTCCTCTGGCCCCTTTCCTAAAGTCTATGTCTGCCCTAAGAGCAGTGGGAAGAAGGAAGTCTGCAAGTCTGAGCATTTATGATGTTCAGTTTGGTTAACAGATGGTTTAAAATACTGGTTAGAACCAAACTTACCTGCTTGGCCTAATATTTTTGTTGTTTTACCGTCCAATAAAGTAGGAGTTCATGGAAGAAGTCAGTAATGAAGAATATGGAAGTTATATTGTTTTTGTCACATTGTACCTACTGCAGTGGTTCTCAACCTTCTTAATGCTGTGACCCTTTAATACAGTTCTTCATGTTGTGGTGACACCCCCAACCATAAAATTATTTCATTGTTACTTCATAACTGTATTTTTGCTATAGTTATGAATTGTAATGTAAATATCTGATATGTGACACCCCCCAAAACAGTCATGACCCACAGGTTGAGAACCATGGACCCAATTCATATAGTCTGTGCTGTTGCTAGGCAACATTCTATATGATTAGTCTGTGTCATTAATCTCTGTTTCTGTCTGGCTCTCTCTCCCTCTCTCCCTCTCTTCCTCCCTCCCTCTCCCCATCTCTTTTAGGCAAGGTCTCCTGTAGCCCAGGCTGGCCTTGAACTCATGATGTAGGTCAAAGACGACCTTGAATTTCCAATCCTCCTGACTCCACTTCCTGAGTGTTGTGACTACTCCATGTGCCACCGTTTCTAGTCTTAGTCTGTGCTCTGCTGCAGATCAGCCCAGGGTTTCATGCATACCAGGCAAACAGTCTACCACCCCGCTACATTCCCAGCCCGTCGCCTTTTATTTCATTAATGGTGATTGCTTGGTTCATTTGACTGCCAGCCACACAGCGAAAGGTACACAGCATTTTAAAGCACAGAATATGTGACTGCACCTGGTGTATGCATCAGCATAGTATAAAACAGAATACATCCAGGCACTGATAGCAAATCTTGAATACTGTAATATTTTAAAAAGTGAAGGTTTTGTTTGTAATTTTCCATTCCCAGGCTTCATCTCACTCCACACAAACCAAACAAACTAACCTTGTCATATATATATATATTCATATATATTCATATCAGAATCAGAGAGCAAATATGATATTTAAGTATTCGCTAACCACTTGATTTAGCTGGGTCTCAGTATTGGGAGCCTTTCTTTGCCTTCAACACAGAAGATTCACAGCACAAAAAGGGTAAGATGTTGGCTCTGTTGTACTAAAGAGAAAATATGGCTAAGTATAATAGGTAAACAACAAAGAGAGCTGATGCTATAACATACTTACAGGAAGATGCTCCCATGGCCATGCCTTTGGTCCAGGTATTCTAGCTTCCCACTAAACATGTTGCACTCCGGGCAAGATTCCCAACTTACAGCAGGAACTAATGGCCCTTCAGGCTTCCTGTGATGGGCCTCAAACACATGATACTGCATACACCTGATCTAGGTTTCCAAGTTTATTTTCTTTTTAAAAACAGCGAATCCAATTTCCTGAGAAAGCTAGAATAAATTGCATTGAAATAGGTGGGATTTTATTACTAAAAAGTATCAATTACATATAAATGTATATACTATATACATACATACACACACATACACACACACACACACACACACACACACACACAGCATCTCATGGACCAAGCCATTTCACAACAGCTTAGAGGAAAAAACCATGCTGCATCTACTCATTTTGGCTCTATCATCTATCTATTTATCTATCTATCTACCTATCTATCATCTATCTATCATTTATCTACATACCCATTCTTTCTATTTATATCTAGCTATTGATTATCTATCTATCTATCTATCTATCTATCTATCTATCATCTATCTTTCATCTATTGTGCGTGCAGGTGTGTGTGAGGTTGTCCGTTCTTACTGATGCCCTCACTGAGGCCGGAGCAGGGCACCTGGTGTCTTCCTCTGTTGACCCCTGCTTGACTGCCCTGAGACTGGGTCTTTCCATGAACTGGAAGCCCACTTCTCTGGCTGGGTTGGCTGGCCTGTGAGTTGTGTCGTTCTCTATCTCTGCCCTCCAGTGCTGGGGTGATGGGCACTCAACACCGTATTTGGATTTGTACATAGGGGCATGAGGTCCTGATGCCTGCAAAGCAGACATGTGGCCCATGAAAGCATTTTCCTAGCCTAGTCTTTGCTCCTAAGAGACTTGCCTTTGCTTTTTGTTGTTGTTGTTGTTGTTGTTCAGGAAACCTGATTGTATGTTTAATTTTTCCCTTCAAGAATTTTGATATGTCATAAAATGAACTGTGTTATTTTAATAAGTTTCACACATACAAAAATTGCACTATGTGGTCAAATTTTGGGAAAGTCAAGAGACTGCTTCATCAAGTTCTGTTTTGGTTCTCAAGAAAAGATGATTAAAAAAAAGATAATTTTATTATTTCAAAAAGTGAACATTTTTCATCAAGAACTATATCATGCACTGGGAATGTTCCTGAGCCTAGATACACGAAGCCCTCAGGTTGATCCCCAGCACCCCATAAACTGTGTGTGGTGAGGTACACATACTTGCAACTCTAGTGCTGGGGAACAGAAGCAGGAAGACCCTAAGTTCAAGGTCACTCTCGGCTGTATTGAGAGTTAAAGGCCAGCTTGGTAAACTTGAGAACAGAGAAGGGGAGGTGAGAGAGGAGACCACAGTTTTGAGCTTTAAAAACATTACTTTAGTAGCTGAAGAGATGCCTCAGAGGACTTGCTATGGACTCATGAGAACTTGCATTCTATTCCCAGCACCCACATAACAAGCTGGCCATCGTGTGCAGAGACCGATGGATTGCTGGCACTTCCTGGCTTCTACCCTAGCTAAGAAAACAGGAGCCCCAGATTCAGAGAGAGACCATGCCTTAAAGGAACAGGTAGAGAATGGCAGAGGAGGGCACCTGATGCCCTCTTCCAGGCTCTGTGTGCTTGCACAGGTGTGCATAGTTGTGAAGATAGTACATGTGACACACACACACACACACACACAAATAAATACACCTTTTAAAACAAAAGCATCCTTTTTGCTTTACTGCTTGGTTTGGAAAGCATCTGCTGGCAGAAGCCCCTTTGGCTGTGGCTGTACTATATAGTAGTGGGATCCTGACACCCTCATCTAGAGTCAAGGATACATCCACTCATATGTGATCCCTGGGTTGTATCTCTGGAGCGGTAAAAAAAAAAAAAAGAACTTTATTTTTTTTAAGGCAATAAAGATTCAGCTTGTCTGGACAAACAGGAGATGAGAGTTAAAAATAGCTCCTAGACAGTGCTGAGTACTCAGTGGGAGAGTCAATATTGATTGATGGTAGACACATGATTCTGGAACCTGGGTAGTAGAAGATACCTTTAAGCAAAATACTTAAAATATAAAATAAAAGCTAGATAGGAGAGGTTCCTTTGATGACTTTTCTCAAAAAGAAAAAATGTTGACTACAAAGTATGTTTCTAAGGTCTGGCACTCACTGTTATCACTTAAAGCCAGGTGCACGGAAAAACAAAGTCTTAGTTTTTTTAACTGGGCAGAGAGAGAATCCATGCTTACCTTAATGCAGCTCTCGAGAGATTGGAGAAGTGGGAGAGGGCCGCGGTGGGGATCTGGGAGCGTTATCCGAGGCACATCACAAATGCACCTTTAGCAAAAGGCTCGTGGTTCAAGGTCAGCCCTGTAGGCACCAGAGATTTCCAATGAGCAGAAACGATGAAAGGGTGGTAACAGGATTTTAGGGAGAGCAAGGCTTTAAGGTCTTGGGAATCCCTGATTTCCACAGCTTAGGCAGGGATGTAATTGGACTACTGTGAATCAGAAGCTCTACTTGCTGATGCCTTTCCCAGCTTCCTGGGACCCGAACCTGGTCCTCAGCCACAACCACTCTTAGCCACTGAGCCATCTCTCCAGTCCCTGGGAACCTACTTCAAATTCAAGTCATGAGTCTTGGGGCAGTTAGACCCTAAGACAAATTCAAGTCATGAGTCTTGGGGCAGTTAGACCCTAAGAGCTGTTGTGGTTTCATTACAGCACCACGGTGAGTTCAGTCTTCTTCCCTCTCAGTTTCCCCCTCATCATTTTCCTCATGCCCTCCTCCCCCCAACCCTATCCTCCCCTCCCCCTCCACCCCCCCCAACCCCCCACTCCACCCTCCACCCCCATCTACTGCTTCCTCTTCCTCTCCCTGATCTTTTGCCAAGGGTCAACGCCACAGGGACTCCTTGCTTAGATGCCCTTTGATCCGGAACATCATAGGTTCTAGAACAGTGAGCTAATCCATGTCTGCTCATCATAAGTAGCATGGCCTGAGATATTCCCTTACAACACACAGGATACACAAAGACAAGAACACGGCTGTGATGCTCCTGCTATAGATGACCGTCAGGTACGGGAGCAACTTGCCCCATAAACTCTTTCACTGATAACAGTGGTGAGACTGGGATTTAAATGTAAGAACTTCATTAGCTTGGACTGCTAACGAAGACTCTGCGTTCCTGAAAAAGGTGCTATGCTGCCTCCTAAAGAGAAAGTCAAGGCAGACCATCCTATAAGCACCATATGTGAGGTGGCTTCACTTCCGTTTTATTGCAATCTGTTAGCTGTGAAGCTAAAAGGAAAAGCATCAATCATCATTGGACTGCTTTCTTGCTTTGAACCCTTTTTTCCCCCACTTCTTCAACTTTAAATTGTTTCCCACCATCTCTACTTGTTTGGTTTGAGCCACGGCAGGGTCCATGCGTAGTTACTTCTATTCAGGCCTTCTGAACATCATCACGTCTGAGCAAAGTGTTTCTTCTGTCCCTAAAGGACAGATATGTTAGGAACCCAAAGGGTGGATTTAAGGAGGCTCCCAGATCCACATGACGGAAGTACCATAGAATCTACCTGTAGCTCAATTTACTGGGTACCTCCAATGAAGCCACAGGTGCTATAGGGAGCCTTCCAAAGATGACCACTCACAGCTTATAGCCAATTGTAAAAGCCTTGATTCCAGCTGGCTGGGACTACACTCAGGTATTTGGAACCTAAGTGTAGCACTGGGTGTTCAGTGAGTGGGATTTTTGAAAGCAAAACCCACATCCTGTCATAACACTCCACAGCTGCACTGGTGGGGGTTGGGGGGGCACTTTGTGCAAGTAAACAGTTTAACAGAAGCGGAGGTAAGCAGTTAGCTGAAGGGTGGGTCCTACATAGGCAGGAGGTTTAACAGAAGCTGAGATAGGCTAGCAGGGACTTCCAGACCTTTGATTCCTAGAATAGAGCTGGGTAATTTTCCACAGGGCTTTTCATCAAGGAGATGAAGTATAAAGTGGCCTTAGCAAAAAAAGAAAGTTGAGGAACCTCTGTAGTGTCTTGTTCTGTCACGAATGCTTCAAGGGCTTTGTATATTATAAATAGTTAGAGTACTACTGCTACTGCTACTACTATTATTACTAAATCAAGTATTCAGAGATGGAAACCGTACAAGAAAATAATCATCATGACAGCTTTTAGGCTTCTTTTGTGTGCAGGTGACTGAGGATGGTCTAACCTCTCTATTTGCATAACGAGCTGCCTACTTGAGTCACTCAGAGAGCACCATGCATCTGAAACACAGGGACATTTAAGTTGTTGGTCCAGTCACTTAGTTACTTAGTTTTGAGGTTGAGTTTCCTTGTAACCCTGGCTCATCTCAGATTGCTCTTGTAATTAGGAATAACCTCGAGCTCGTGAGGTTCCTGTCTCAATCTCCCAAGTGCTGGGATTACAGACTTTTCTGAGCCTCAATTTCCACCTCTGTTCTATACATGCATATGTAGATGTTGCTACAACAAACTAATTCACAGTTTTGAGAGAGAGAGAGAGAGGTGGGGGGGGGGAGAGAGAGAACCGGGACCAAGATATTCCTCTACCTCAGAAAATGTAAAATCTGGGCATCTAAGCCAACGGTCCCCAAGAGGCCTCGTTATTATCTCTTGCAGCCCAGCTGGAAGGGAAGAAACAAGACACCCCAGCAACGTCTCTGTCCTTATTACCTTTTCGCCCCCACCGCCCCTTCTTTCCATCTTTAGTGAGTACAGCCACAAATCCAGCCATCATTAATATTTTATTACCACAAATTGTGCTCTGTAACTGTCTGCCTGTGACCTTTATTATTATTTTTTCTTTGTTTATAGAGATGTGTGGAAAGCTGAGCCACTCCCTGGCCTAAGGGGGGAGAAAAGAAAAGAAAAGAAAAGAAAAAAACCAAAACCAACCCAGCATGATGTTCTGAGAAATGAAAGCAGAGCACAGCCCCTCTATCTGCTGCTGTTTACATTTGAGGCCAGGTTGTTCCTCTTAAGGCTGGTGGAGGGTGTTTGCTGTGCTTACGAATCACACTCTGAGTGCAGATGGAGGAAAATGCTTGTAACGGTGCTTAGAGCCTGACAAGGAGGAGGTCCTGGCGGATTCTGCCAAAATGAGCTAAGCAACATGATCACGTGAGAAACAGTGGGACATCTGAGGAGGTTTGTTCATGCCACGTTCATGGAATAGACCCTCAGAAACTGGTCTCTCTCCCCACAATAGAAAGAGTCTGAGATGTAGGTAATTCTAGCTCGCTGTGACCTCAACCTGTTCCATCCCTTTTAGTGTGCTTCACTCAGCCTTCCTCAGTGGTATTCCAGGGCCTTGAGTTCTTCACATGGGTAGCTCTACAAAGGTGCTGAGGGAATGCCCAGCATTCTCTCATCCCCACAACCCTCTGGCAACTCTTGAGATCATTGTTTTTTGTGGTTTTGTTTTGTTTGTTCATTTTTGTTTTGTTTTTTTAAGATAGGGATTTGCTGTCTGAAAGTCTGGCTGACTGTCCTGAAAGTCATGATCCTCCTGCCTCAGCCCCAACTCTCACTGCACCAGGACTACCACACTCAACAAAGACACTACCTCAGGAAGAACCCCCACTCTCCTATATATACCCTGCCCACTCAGCCATTTTGGGATGTTTCTTCAGCCTTTCCCCTTTCTTTCACTTCTCTTCCATGCTATGCATTCATCCCCTCTCCCTGTCCTGTGGAAACTCTGTCCAGGCTCCTTGGCAGGCTTGTTCGCGACTCGGCTGAGAAGAGCACTCCCACTGGCAGCTTTGGTTGGAGCTCCAGGCTGTGTACTTCTGCGTCATATGTCAGATCTGGCTGGACCACTGCCACGCTTCATCTCTTTCCTCACTTCCGTCTCTACTGGGACGTGGATCTGAGACCCTGACTTGCCCTGAGTTGGAGAAAAGGTATTTGAGTGTTACCATCCCGGGGACGGAATCTACAGGGACCTTCACAGGCAACTAACGCTGAGATGGCTGTGACATCTGTCGTAGGGACCTCAAAGTCGACCCAGGACGTCCCAAGACCAAGTTCTCATCCCAATGATTTATTTGTTCCAGAAGGACAAAGGGCAGGGACTAAGAGTCAAAGACAAGGGAAAGAGGACCAGAGAGAAGGGGGGAGGAGTAAGGGAGAAAGGGGGCAGGGGATATTTGCCGCCTCTGGAGAGAGAGAGGAGACAGACTTGGCCCACAGATGGCAATGTGTCAAGGTAAAAGGGGACCCTCCTCCCCACCCTCTATCCCCCACCCCGTGTTAGGATGAGTTGGTTAATTTTGATTGGGTGTGTTAATTAGGGTTGCCGAAAGAGAGCTTTTGATTGTTGGACTTCAGTGCTTTCATAGCTGGATTGTGGCAGTCAACCTCAGGAGGAGGAAGTGGCCAAATCAGGGGGAAAACCCTGGGGGCTAGCTTTAGGAATGTGACTGGGTTTAGCAAGAGAGAGGGAAAAGGGACAAAAGGCAAGACCCATCTGCAATGTTTGCCACGTGCCTGCTCAGAGCCCCTTCACCTGTGAGCATGAATGCATCAGGACGGACGTGTGTTAGGGCTCAAAGTATCAGTTCCTCAAGGGAAGGAGCAAAGCGGGCCCACTTCCGGGAGGCCAAGAGGCAGGACATGGCATTTGTAATGTTGTCTGATAGGTGATCCGTCCTCCTCCACACCCCAGCTACTTCCCACCCACAGGCAGATGGAGAGATTCATGCAGCCTGTTCCTGGAGACAAACCACCCAGGAAACCGCTCGGGGCCTAGAGTCTGGCTTGCTCACTTTCACACTGTTTATCGGTGTTTAAAGCACCATTTTCCAAAGCAATGAAAAAGAAATAAAACAAAAACAAAACAAAAGAAACCCCACCATTTCTACCCCCATTTGAGTGTTGGCTATGCTTGCTGGCTCAACACTATGGTTTGAGGCTGGTTACATACCTCCTTTTTTAATTTTGGTTTGGTTTTTGTTTTTTGCTTTTTTTGGGTTTTTTGATGTGCATATATAGGATTGGACTATACCCATGATTTAAGACAACTCTCCATGGTGACAGATGCAGGACAGCAGGGGAAATGAGAAATAATCTAGAGAAACTGTACTCTAGGCAGAGGCCCTCACTTTAGGAGCTCAGGCATGGATCTTTTTCACTTAGGTCAATGGCAGGAACAACCCACAGCTCACAAATATTCGCTAAGTCCTTACAGGGTGGTGTTTTGAAGCGAACTGTGAAACGTGGGGAGTGCAGATGCAAGCACAGGACATAACCACAGAACCAGTGATCTTTCTGCTGAAGTCTCTTGAGGTACAGTAAAAGTTTTCCTTAAAACCAAACAAAGGAGCGAACAAGCCAGTCTGTTTTACTTTTTCCCTTCCCCGGTGCACAGTGGCAAGATGTCGGTGCAGATCTCCAAGAAGAGGAAGTTTTGCAGCTGACGGCATCTTTAAAGCGGAACTGAAGGAGTTGCTCCTTCAGGAGCTGGCTGAAGATGGCTGCTGTGGAGCCGAAGCCCGAGTTTCACCATCAGGACAGAAATCATTTTTCCAGCCAGCAGAAAATAGGATGCTCTTGGTGGGAGGGGTTGTCAGATCATAGTTGACTGTAGCACACTACACCACACTATACCATACTGCACCACACTACACCACACTATACTGCACCATACCATACTACAATATAGCATATTACCCTATACCACCCTACACTACACTATACTATATACACACCGCACCACACTGTATGACCCTGCCCTGTATACTACACCATACTATATATACACTGCACCACACTATATGATCCTGCCTATATATTACACCATGCTATATATACATTGCACAGCATTATATGACACTACACTGCCCTATATAGTACACTATACTGAAGAGCTACTTAACTTATCAGGGCATTCCTCAGTTATAGGCCATTTAATATTTTCCAATTTCGCTCATAAGTACCTTGAGCATGCCTTTCTTGTTCACATATGTATTCCAAAATTATTAGGATTGGTAATGTTGAGACATAAGCCATGTGCCACTTTTGGATCTGTTGGCTGCTTCTGAGAATGCAAGGGTTAAATCTTACTGATCTGATGGACGGGAATCCCACATTGCTGCTTTAACTTCCTCTTGCTTGATGTTTAATGTAACTGGACATTATCTTCTGCTTGCTTGGTGAACTATTTGCATTTCTTTCTGTCTATTACCCTCTTGTACTTTTGTCTATTTTTATATAATTATTTGTATGTCTTCTCTTTTCTAGAAAATTGTCTTTGTTTATGCCAAGTATCAATGGTTTTTAAATTGTTATTTATGTATTTTTTTTCTTTATGTATGAGTATTGTGTCTGCATGTACACCTTCATGACAGAAGAGGGCATCAGATCACATTACAGATGGTTGTGAGCCACCATGTGGTTGCTGGGAATCAAATGCAGGACCCCTGGAAGAGTGGTCAGTGCTCATAACCACTAGGCCATCTCACAGCCCTAAAACCAATGTTTTATCTATTATTAATATACTTATGGATCTTCTCTGCTAGTCTTCCACTTACACTACCTCCTTTTTCCCACTCCATTTGTCATATCAATGTTTGTTTGTTGGTTGGCTGGTTGGTTGGTTTTCTGAGACAGGGTTTCTCTGTGTACCCCTGGCTGTCCTGGACTCACTTTGTAGACCAGGCTGGCCTCAAACTCACAGTGATCCACCTGCCTCTGCCACCCAAGTGCTAAGATTACAGGCATGTGCCACCATGCCCAGCACAATGTTTGAATTTAAATTAGTCAATTCTGTAAGTCTTTCTCATGACTTTTAATATGCCTGTGAGGGCCTGCCTATCCAAGGTCATGTCTGTATTTTCGTTTGTATGCTGTAAATACAGGTATATAAGCAGAGATCTTACCTTTACATCTTCAGTTTAATTTGAATTTATTTGATAACAATATCAAATAAGGACCATAGTACTTCTTTAAAAATCATTTATATGTGCATGTGCGTATCTGTGTGAGTCCATGTGCACCAAGTGTGCAGGAGCCGGCAGAGGCCAGAAGAGGGAGCTGGAACCAGAGGTACTGATGATGAGAAGCCATGTGGCTGCCAGGAACGGGTCCCGAGTCCTCTGCAAGCACAGTAAGCATGTTTAACTCCTGAGCCATCACCTCATCTCTCTTTACCAGGGGATTCCCACGTTACTCAACAGTGCTTATTCAACAGCCCACCCTCCCTGTTTGAAAAGCCATACTTGGCATCTCCAGACTTTGTCCTGTTACCACCCATTTATCCAGTTCTGTTCTAATGCTAAAGTTACTGCATCTTATATCACAGTTAGATATTGGAGATTAAAGACCTGAGGTTCGTTTTTTATTTCCAAAATTATTTCCGTTATTGCTGTGTCCGTACTTTTCCATTTAAATTTCAATTCCGTTTCCCCATATTGCATAAAAAAAATACTTTGGGGGATTCCCTTAGGATTGGATTGAATTTGCAGATTAATTTTTGAAGGATCAAATGTTTCCAAACACTGAGTCTTTTCATTTGTGGTACGAGATGCTCTTCAGCTGAAATTTGTGGTTGTCTTGTACAGTTTGAGAACTTCGTTTGAGACATTTTATAGTTTTGTTTCTGTTATGGATGGCATAATTTTCAACTGCTTTTTTGTAGGCGTCAGAAACAGTAATGAACCATCTTCCCAGACCTCAAATTTTTTTCTAACAAATGATCCATGGCAAGAGCTCATACTCCTTTCAGTGCTCAGACTGAGTCCAAGTTCAGAGAGATCCATGCCGGATCTGCCCATCAGGCTGTGCAGTCTGCCTTCCCCCTGTGCCCGTGTCCTCCCTGTGCCCCTGCCCTCCTCTCCCCCGCTGCCCTCACCGCTTGGCACCCAGCTTCTGCTCCCCTCTTGCCTTTGTTCTGAGAGAGTTCTAGATTTAAATAAAACAAGGCCAAATGTACATTAATCTCAAATATTCTAGCCTTAACTATAGATATACTTTTTGAGAGAACCAATAAATATGTATTAGAATGTTTTGTGCAGACACAGTGACTATGAAGTATATAAGACACAGAACATAGTCCCTTTGTTCTCAGGAGCTGACATACAGAGCTGTACAGTCAGGAAGACCAGTGGCAGAGCTCAGGAATATGATGATTGCTCCCACTCCAAGTGATCACAAAAGCCAGAAAGACCTGCCACATTATGTAACCCCTAAGGTCCTCCAGGCAGGGAGAAATTAACATTATCTCTAGAAATGAATCCTCTTGTATATTAGAGTTTATAATGAGGAATATGACTCTATTGGTCCTCTGTTCCTGTGTCAGATCCTCTAAACCCTTGGGATTTCCTCAGGTGATGACAATATATTTATTATCTACTGTATATCTTTGCACACTTGGCAGCTTGTTCAGATGATGTGACAAGTTCATAGCTAGTTTATGCTAATAAGATGCCTCAGTGTGTGGGGGGGCCAGGGGGGTTCGCCCAAAGATGGGATCAGATGGCTGGGGCTTAGAGCCACAAGATAACAGCTAGAACCCCCAGGCCAAGGACAAGTGATGGACTGTGGCCTTCAGTTATGCGGCCGATAATGCAGCCATTCATGCCCATACAGAGAAACCCTGGAAATGACCCTTGCAAGCTAAAACTTTGGGTGAGTTTTTCTAGTTGCCAAGAATTAATTTTGACAGGGCAGAAGCAACAAATAAGGGGAAATCTCCACGTGTGGAAGCTGTATTGGCGTCTCAGAGTTGCTGTACCGAATCACCACAAACCTTCTTGAAGACCACAAAGCAGTCTGTAAGGAGAGAGGGTGCAACAGGATCTCACACCTTCCTTGGTTCTTGGGAAAATATTTTTAACTGTTGCAGTTTCCACCCCACCCCTCCTCCTATCCCATCCTGTCCATTCAGCTGTCCATCCCCCAGCTGCTCCCCAATCCCTATATCCTGCCCATCTGGTCCCGTCTGCTGTCCCCCACTCCCTCCTGCTTTGAGGCCTCAGTCCAAGAGGATCTCACATAAAATTTCTTAACCAATTCTATCTGCAAAGACCCTAAGACCAAATACAGACAAACCCTGGCACTCTGCTGGTTCTACAGCAGCCATGGGGGCAGGTTTGACTAATTTTTTTTTTCCTACTGTATTCTTTCTTGAGTCTCAACTCCCTCACTGGGAAGCTGTGATTGATAGTGAGGCCCCTAATTGCCTCACCGGACAATTAGCATTAAATGAGATAATTGATGTGAAAATGCTTTATAAGCTATTACAGGACTAAAGGGACAAATACGAAATGAAGGCACTTGACGGCTAGCACTAAGAGTTACTGTGCTAAGTTCCCATAGCTGCACGCTGCCTGCTGAGAAGCGGAAGGTTCTGTGTGGAAGTTACTCTGCTGGCAAAGGTGGTATGGTGAGAGCTGCGAAAGCAGGAAGACTGGATCCATCCTTTTATTTCCCTTAGTGTGAGTTAGGAGATGCTTGGATCCTAACCATGTCAAAGGCGATACTTAAAAACAGAAACTGCACAGTTCATAAAAGCAGACAACGGTTGTTCTGTGCTTCATTTGCTTTGAGATGTGTCATGGGACCCTGGTTTTTTTTTGTTGTTGTTGTTGTTGGGTTTTTTTTTGTTATTGTTGTTGGGTTTTTTTTAATGTGTGACGTCCAAATCCTCAGAAATGTCAATTGCACTTGGGGCTGTTTTGAGTAATAGGATTCCTCCAACTTGTTTGAAAGACGTGTCGGGGTATCAGGTTCAGGGTATGCAGGTAGGTGTGACTTAGGAAGAAACTCGACACGGGTGTTTGAGAACTAGGACGTAACACCGCCAGGACGCCTCTTCTGATGGTCAGCTTTCATTGTCAACTTGGTACAAACTAGAATCTGGTGGGAAGAGAGTCACATTAAGGGGCTGCCTACTTCAGGAAGACCCAGCCCACTGTGGGCAGCACCATTCCTTAGGCAGGGGGTCCCGAAATGTTCAAGGGTGGAGTGATACAGCTGAGCACAAAGAAGCAAACAACATATATACGTGTCCCCTACCCCCACCCCCCGCCGCCCTCTGTTTCACTTTTGAGTGTTGATGCGATGTGACCAGACGTTTTAAGTTCCTGACACCTCGACTTCGCTGCAACAGACTGTAACCTGGAATTCTGATCTTAAATAAAGCCTTTATACCCCAGGTTTCTTTTTATAGGAATAATTTATCACAGCAGCAACAACAACAACAAAAATGAAACTAGAGCATTATCCTGACTTCAGAAATGGCAGGAACCGAAGGAGGAATTTGGTTTTAATCAAGGCCTGGAATTGGGATAGAACCTATTTAATCTAGACTTCTAAGCCAGGGTAACCCCTGTTACACTGGGTTATGTAGTACTGCATGTAGTATCGTAGCTTTACGGGTAACACAGAATATTGGCAAATACGAGAAGCAAATCTTGCCTCATAATGGCAGTCCTCTGTCTGGGACTGGAGTCACATTTCTAAAAAGCAGAGCCTTGAGGTTGGTTGAGATGGCTCATTGAGCAGAGGTCCTCATTGCTAAGCATGATGACCTGAGTTTGATCAGAGGGATCCACACAGTAAAAAAAAAAAAAAAAAGATAACCCATAGGTTGTCCTTTGACTGTCACGTGCATGCCATGATGCTTGAAACATCAACACAGACACAAACTAACCACTCACCCACCCAACCAGCAATAAGTGTAATTTACGTGTAATTCAAAAAATAAGGCTGGAGAGACGGCTCCGAGGTTAAGAGCACTGGCTGCTCTTCCAAAGATCCTGAGTTCAATTCCCAGCAACCACATGGTGGCACACAAGCATCTACAATGAGATCTGCTGCCCTCTTCTGGCTCACAGTTATATGTGCAGGCAGAACGTTGTATACATGATAAATGAATCTTAAAAAAAAAAAAAAAAAAAAAAAACTCAAGAAGCAGAGTCTAGAGGTGCCATGAGCTGTGAACATATCAATGCCTAGAAGGTGAGAGCCATCAGTAGGGCTGCTAAAGAAGAAAGTGGGGTCTGGGGCAAACAGTAATATGGTTGCATAGGATGGTTCATCTCCCTTGTCAACTTGTTTGGGTTTAGAGTCACATAAGCAGGCACATTTCTGGGTGAGTCTATGCAGGGATGGGGGGGCGATTTCCAGAGAGGTTTGATGAAGAGGGAGGAGCTTGAAAGTGGGCAGCACCATCCCATGGGCTGGAAGCTGAAACTGAGTGAAAATGATAAACTGGGCACCAGCAGCCCTCCTTTCTTCCATTCCTGACTGCAGATGCAGTGGGACCAGTCACCTCATGCAGTCCTCTATGTACATACAGTGCCCTGTGCCTTCTCAGACCTGGTGGACCAAACCCTCAAGCCTCGAGCCAAGAAGAATCATTCTACCTCTGTGTTGTGTTTTATTGGGCATTTTGTCCCAGCAATGATATAAATAACTAATGTAAGTGGAGAGCTACCACACTGGCATCCCTTGAGGATAAGACTTCTTAACTGTTTTAATAATGAATAGATATTGGCCAGACAAAACAAAACAAAAAAATAAACAAAGCAGAGAACACCCCCTCTGATGTCCCTGGCTTGGCTGCTGCTCTGTTAAAGACTGTTTTTTCAGGACTCTAGGGTCTTAGGAGAGATGTTCTAGGGAGGGTGAGGGCCTGTCGTGCGTTTATAGCATGCTCCATTGGCTGTAGCACTTTTGTCTGTAGCTGATGACCAGTTGTGTTCCTTTTGCTGGATACTGCTTCACAGCAGGTGACAGAAGAGATGGCATGCACTTTCAATAATTGTTATAATAACAGAAAAATAGCTATGGGGCAAAAGCAGTAAAATATGGTAAAGAAGAAAATGAGTAGAAAAATTTATTAGGTAGTTAAAGAAATTGCCTAAGAATGGATTACTAACCACTAATTACTTACTTAACCAGAAAGGAAATAGCTGCAGATTATTCAGAATCCTTTAGCATCAGCTCAATGGCCCTTCTGTCCAAATGTGTCTCATTATTTATTCAGGTTTGATTGCAGCGGCTGGTATTAGCTGTTACGATGGGTCCTGTTGCTACGGTCTCTGCAGAAATGTCTTCCACTTCATAGAGAGCACACATCATGCAGAACTCACACTTTACAAATTCAGACACGAAGGTATATCCAGCAGCCTTCACTCCTCATGGTCCTCGGTGGGGAATTCTGCCTACTTGCAACCCTACAATCAGCACTTTCAGTGTGTCTCCAGAACTGTGGTTTGAATGTACCTCCTAAGCCCAAGTGAGGGACACTTTGTCCACAGTGCAAGCGTTGAGACGGGTCCTTAAGAGGCAGCTAGAGTGTGAAGGCTCTGCCTGTGAATAGACTGGCATTATTTCCGTTGGGGGCGGGTCTATTACCGTGTGAAGGATGAATTCAGTACTTCCCCTTCTTCCCCCATCAACCTTTGCCTCCTCTCTCCCTCTCCCTCCCTCCTCCAAATGATGCTTTCTACAGCATTGCGTTGCAGCAAGCAAGCCCTCAGCGTGTTTGCACACCCAAGCCTCCAGAGCCATTTCTCAAATAATTACTACTGCCTGTAAATTACTCAGTCTGTGATATTCTGCTACATAAAAACAAGACGGAATAAGATATCCTGGAAGTACACATTCCCAGGTGAGGGCCGGCATAGCAGCTGCTCTGTCTTCTTGTTTTAGCTCCCATTAAGAAACACCCAGATGATGGAGCCCACAAAAAATAAATAAATAAACACCACTATAACAAAAACATAGCAGGCAGAATCTATCACACATTTCCTCTGATCGCAGGTAAGGTTACAATGCAAAAGTAGTGAACATGGTCATAAATGAACTGTGAGAGCTAATTATACAACCATGCACCTATATGCATATAAACACTGACACGGGTAGAAAAACACATACATCTGTTTGCATGTCTGCGAATGAAGTAGAGTATGTTTGGCCACCTTTACTATGTAATCTCAGATTTGCACAGGTGTGATAACAACATATTTATTGCGATGGCTTTTGTTTCTACCATTTATAGAAGTGAAGGAATTGTTTCTTAAAGGATCTTTTCTCTTTGTAAAAGTGGAGTGGCATTTGTTCACTTTTCGATGTGCATTAAGTCTTTCTGGGAAAGCCTACTTGAGCCTACTCAGGAAATTGGCTCCTTCAGAGCTGAATAGTGTGCCATTAGTCTGACCACGTTAGTGCAGCTTCCAAGGGGAAACAGTTCGGTTGTCTTCCGTAAGTACAGTGAGGACTGTAATGCACATTTTCCCCAAGTATTTTTTTTTTCTGTATTTTGCTACTTACTGGCTGAGATGGCCAGAGAAGGATTATATAATAATAGAAAAATAATGGCTGTTCATGGCAGGCAAAAAAGGATGCCACTGACAATAGCGCAAGAACTTCCAGAAATGTTCTAAAAGGCTGTAATGGCTTTGCGATATCCCATCGAGCTTTTCTCTAATGTGACCAAGGGAACACTCTTGCAAGACAGTTGAGAGGCAGCACAGCATCTAGGTGAGTGAGACATGGGTGAGCTAACTCATCTGTGGGTGCCAACCAACCGTCATCTTGGCCACTGTGACCCTAGCTCACAGTTGCTAAGCCACTGAGAAGTAGTTAGAGATAGAAGTGTGACTTGTTGCAGCTCAGGGAGAACCATGTGTTTCTGTGTGCTTTATGAAGGAAGACCTCACTTTATAAGCCTATAATAAGGTTTAAGTTATGATTTAAATGTACAGGTAGGAGTGCATCAAGTTAAAGAATATGCCTCCAAAATTAGTGGTGGCTCAAACACGAAATGGTTCATTGTTCGAATGAGAGCCGAAGTGTGTATTTATGAGTGTTTCAGTCACTGTTCTATATGACCAAGGCAACTCTTATGAAAGAAAGCATTTAACTGGAGGCTTGCTTACAGTTTCAGAGTTTTGTCCACTATCATCATGGCAGGGGACATGATGGCATGCAGGCAGGTACAGGAGCAGTAGCTGAGAACTCTCTGAAAGAGAGCCTAGGCTTGGCATGGGCTTTGGAAACTGCAAAGTCCACTACCAGTGACCCACTTTCTTCAACAAGGCCACAGACCCTAATTCTTTTAATCCTTTCAAATAATGCCACTCCTAGGTGGCTAAGCATTCAAACATATAAGCTGATGGGGGCCATTCTTTTTTTGTTGTTTTGTTTTTTGTTTTTTGAGACATGGTTTCTCTGTCCTGGACTCGCTTTGTAGACCAGGCTGGCTTCGAACTCACAGCGATCCACCTGCCTCTGCCTCCCGAGTGCTGGGATTAAAGGCCTGCGCCACCACGCCCGGCTATGATGGAGGCCATTCTTAGTCAAACCACCACATTCCACTCCCTGGCCCCTAGAGGTATGTAGTCATATCATAATGCAAAGATCCATTGAATCCAACTTCAAAAGTCCCTATAGTCTACCACAGTCTCAACTGATCCATAAGGAGAGAGAGAGAGGGAGGGAAGGAAGGAGAGAGAGAGAGAGATAGACAGACAGACAGACAGACTGACTGACTGGCATGGACTTTTGAAAACCTCAAAACCCACACCCTGTGACATACTTCTTCCAACAAGGCCACACCTCCTAATCCTTCTAATCCTTTCTAATAGTGCCACTACTTGGTGACTAAGCATTCAGATATATGGACCTATTGACAGTATCCTCATTAGAACCACCACCATGGGTCATAGGTATACCTCTATGTGGTGTTTCATGGACCCCGTCTCTTCCATCTATGGCTGTGCTATGTTCTTAGTGCTCTGCACCTATCAGGTAGAAGAAAGAAAATGTAATGAAAGCACAGCTCCTTTGTAAAAGTCCTCAGCCGAGGAACTTTGTGCATAATTAGGTATTCCATTGGTTAGAACTTAGTCCTCTTCTAGCTGCAAGGGATCCTGAAACTGTAGTTTCCCTATGGGCCCAGAAACAGGAGGAGGCAGCTATCTCTGGAACGAATATTGCCATGCTTTGGACCTGAAGGAGGTATGTTGACCCCACTTCACCATCACCATAAGTAGAGGATGAGATTGCTGAAGGCCATGAATGCTACTTATTCTCAGGAAGATGCTGGCTACTAAAAGTTGATATAAAAAGGTCAAACGCAGAGAGCCATTCATTGCCATCTGTTTCTCACTTGATTTCTTTATATTAGAATTAATGGGGAAAAATAACCGATGTACTTATGAAACAGTTCCTCATAGAAAAGTGAAGAATACAGGTAACGTGTCTACAAAATTATCCTTCTGGTATGGCTTGGGAATTTAGCACCATTTCTGATAATAAGTGGAAGTTCTTATGTGTTTTGAATACCTTTTGTACTTTAATCTTTCTTTCATTCACTGAGAACCTCCCCAGGGTAATTACATTTCATAACCTTCTGTGCCGTCCAGATATGCCTGTCAGATTTTACTGGCCAGATTTGTGGGGCTGTGATTTAGAGGCAAGCCCTTTGAGAGACTGGCAGAACATGGGGACACACCGGTTGCTGGTTAGTTGTGACCAACACGAGGTATTTCTTGGACTGAACGTGCTGGAGGTGTGATCTTGGGCACAGCGAAGGTGAGGAGGTGATTCCAGAGTTGGTAACAGCAGCTGCATCGTTAGCAGCCAGGCTTGTGGGCTGCTGCCAGGAGCGCTAATTGGTAATTTATGCAACTGTTCCTGTAGGATGCTGAGTGATTCTGTGAGCTTTCTAGGATTCTTTAGTGAATGTGTTTTATGTCAACTTAACGGAGTGGACTCTGCTGTCCACCACTAAGCACTCCGACCAACACAGACTGCAAAGTAGAACCAGAGCTCATTGCACTGTATGTTGAATCATATTTCTTAAATTAGCCATTATTATTTCAGCCATAATCCTGGCTGTGCTGAAGAAGACAATGCTGATTTCACTGTGCAGACCATTAAAGCAAGTGAGGACCACACTGTTTCCCTGTTGTCCACACCAGGAAACCCTGTCTCTGTCTCTGTCTCTGTCTCTGTCTCTGTCTCTGTCTCTCTGTCTCTCTCTGTCTCTGTGTCTCTGTCTCTGTCTCTGTCTCTCTCTCTCCCTCTTCCTCTCCCTCTCGCTCTCTGACCCCCCCCCTTGCAATTTTAACTTAAGGTTTTAGACTGTGGTTATTAAAGCAGACAAGTTCCTTTAGAGATAGACTACAAATAATCAACTCCTTATAAAAAGGCACCTTGTATTCTACTGTGTTGGCCATAGCATAGGGAGGGATCCTGGACCTTTTTCTACTTGTAACCCTATTCTCCTAAGAAAATTACTTTTAAAAATGTCCTGCCTTAGTTGGTGTGGGAAGACACCTCTAATAGCAGCCTAGATTAAAAAAAAAAAAAAATTACAGAAGTAAGAACCTCTTGCCTTCCACTGCCTGGCCTCCCTGCTGCTAGGGAGTACATTGGCCTAGCTGATTCCCTCCCTGTAGCCAAATCAGTGCCCCCTCCCCCCTGCGATCTTCTGTCATAGAACAGACACCAGCTCCCCAGGAAACTTCCAGGTCTCCAGCAGTGGATTGGACTACTGAGGCTTCCTGAGTGATGTGTCAGCGACTCTTAGGGCTCCTCAAATGGTCCTGATGCGCCACACACGGTGATGATCTGCTAGGGACTCCTAGCACACTCGTGAGGCCTCAAAATGGAGCCCAGGCTAGGGACTGCTTTCTCCTCCTTTACAGAAGTCTCTGGGGTGACTTTGCCCCACCCCCACCCCATTTCCCTATAGCTACACCAAACCTATTGATGCTTGAGGCTAGCATGGGATGGTCCGATTGGCCCTTCAGTACTAGAAAGTCTTATACACTGTACAATAAAGTTAGATCTGCACCTTGCATAGTCTGATTCCCGGGATTCTGCATGGACTCTGTCAACACTTATCCCCTTTCCCCACAGTCTCTCCTTTTCTGTTAAATGTGTGTTTAAACCCTAGCTGCAACAAAAATTCCATCTCCATAAAGCCTTTCCTTAAGTGAAATACTGCTAAGATATCATGTCATCTCAGAGATTCCAACTTCAATTTTTTTTAACTTTTATTTTTATTTTAGGTGTATTATTTTAAATGTATAGGCATTTTCTCTGTATGTATGTTTGTCTACCACATGCTTACCACATGTACCACATGGAGGCCAAAAGAGAGTGTTAGATTCCCTAAAAATGGAGTTATGGATGTTTTGAGCCACTAGGCAGGTGTGTGGATATGAGCCGCTGTTACTAAGGTTGAAGTTTGGCATTTCCGGATAGCCTCTGAGCTATAAGACTACGGACTCCAGGGCTGGAGAGATGGCTCAGATGTTAAGGGCACTGATTGCTGCTCCAGAGGTCCTGAGTTCAATTCCCAGCAACCACATGGTGGCTCACAACCATCTATAATGTGATCTGATGCCCTCCTCTGGCCTGCAGGTGTACATGCAGACAGAGCACTGTATACATAATAAACAAACAAACAAAAGACTGTGGACTTCCTTTCTTAGCGTCCCTCTCCATCTGACCTGAGGAAACCCAGAACTACTACAGAGAGTCACATAACCCTCAGGAAGATTATAAGCCCAACCCTTTCCTGATAAGAAACCCATTGAGCAAGCACCTGGGGATTCCTGGAAACAGCCACATTATGCTAATGAAATGTCTTGGTGTCTTGGCTTTCAACCAAAGACCTTTAACTGTACCCCAGAGTTCTTCCCCCATCCATAGGAGAATTAAATACTGCTTCTCCCCCACCTCTTATGATAGGGCTGTTTTTTGTTTGTTTTGTTTTTTTTATGTATACAGCTCTCTGCTGCATGTACAGAAGAAGGCATCAGATCACATTATAGATGGCTGTGAGCCTCCATGTGGTTGCTGGGAATTGAGCTCATGACCTCTGGAAGAGCAGTCAGTGCTCTTAACTGCTGAGCCATCTCTCCAGCCCAGGGCTGTTTTGTTACATGTAAATAAAGTATCCCTAGCCTCTCTAACCCCAGCAAATCATACACAAACCCCTCCCACTGCCCAAGGGTTATAAGTCCCTGATTCACAAAACAAACTGTCTCTTACACCATTCCTCCCCCAGGACTGTCTGAGATTCATCATTTATTCTGGGGAAGGAAGGGCTCGTCTCCTCCCTGAAGGCAGCCTTGAGCTTCTGGACATCCCCCACCCCCACCCCCGACTCCCACACTCACTTGCCTGACAATCAGGCAGCCTCCTGCCATGTCATGGTCAGACAGAAACTGCGGGAACTGCCGTGGCCACTGTTGAATCCCACCCCATCAAGCCTGCTCCATATCTGTGAGCTTGGTGCTCACTGGACCAGTTTCCCCGCCAGAACTGCATCTTGCCAATCAGTTTTGGGCTTTTGTTTGACCCCTGTTGGTCATACAATGGCTTAACCAAGGGTCATAACACTGAGGTATCATCACAGGCTTCTGGCACCCCCGAGTTTGCACTGCCATCTGGTACCAGCAATCTCATTTTAAAAGAGCTAACACCCAGTAGAAAATTAATTTTCATCTTCCCTGGTAAGACAGGTGAGATCGGGAGCCTTGTCTAGCACACCGGCCTTGCCCTAAGTGCTGTAATCTTTCCCAAGAGAAATAGAACCTTTGATCCTGCTGGTTTCTCTGTTCCTGTCCAGAAGCAAACAGCGCCTGGACCAACTTGCTGAAGAAGTGTGTGCATTCCTGCCCAACAGTCAGCAGCAGTGAGGAAACATAGTAAGACAGCCCTGGGACAGCCCAAGTTACCACCAGACACAGAACACCATCGGGAATTGAACTTGGATCCTCTAGAAGGGCAGCCAGTGCTCTTAACCATTTAACCAGCTCTCAGCCTAGTTCCAATTTCAAACGTCGTGTTCCCTGTTAAGGAAATAATTGCACAGAATCATTGCTATCTTAAAATCTTCATATTTCAGAGCTTCTGAGATTAAAAATAATAAAATACACCTAAATACTTGAAACCAAGATAAACTTCTTGTGAAAACACTAAAACTCTTATTTATCAGGTTAAGTAGATCCTGTCAAGAATAATTTTTTTTTAAGATAGAAAATCTCCCAAGTGCAGAGAGATGACAGGCAGCTAATTTTTTTTCCTCCTAATTATTAAGTGCAAAGGATCTAGCTAATCAGTTGAAGGTTAGCAAAAAGAACGTGTAAGGTTTTAAAATGCTGGCTACTTCTTTACATCACTCAGGGACTGTCCACATCCCAGCTAGGACTTGAATGAAGAAGACCAATGCTTAGCAATAGACACTTCATGGTGACATGTTTTTCACATGGGTCTTGTTCATGTTGCATATTCATCTGCCTGTCGATGTATATAACTTGAGGGAACCTAAACTCCCATTGGAAATTAGGAATATTTGTCATGTTTATACAAGCTTAATTTTTCTGATGACTCATGAGGAAGGGATTTTTTTTTCCCTCAGTGAAGACGAAGGTCTTTTCACCAGCAGCTTTTGCTCAAGGGTTGGGTGAATTCATGGGAAGATTCTGGCAGCACGGTGGTTCCAGGGAGTTGGGGGGACATGAGGCTGGACTCAGGCTCAGGCTCCAGTGGGCGGAGTGTCCCCAACTGCATGTCTCCTCAGCTCATTCAGCTTCCGGAAAAAATGAGAACCCATCTAGAAGCCCTTCACATTCCCTGCCTACTTAACACTCTGCATCCTAATTACCAAGTCTAATGTCATCTCTGAGCTGAAAACAACTTAATGATTTGTTATTCAGCTGGGCACCTTTGAAAACTTGGCAAACACACACACACACACACACACACACAGAGAGAGAGAGAGAGAGAGAGAGAGAGAGAGAGAGAGAGAGAGAGAGAGAGAGAGAAATAGCCAGATACTGGTGTCCAGTTCACACTCGCACTGCAGAAATCCCATCCTCTGTCTGATCTAGATGAGTAAATCCTTCTTTTAGACAGTGGTGGCTTGGCAATAGGGTCTCCATGGAAACCACTGCCAGGGTGAACTCTTCCGTTGGGTTTGAGTAGTAGCTTTTCCACATTTGCACGCTGTCTTAGTCGATAGGACAGGCAGATTTTTGTCAGTGGGCAAGTCAAATCCTAAACTGGGTGCAACACCTGAATGAACACGTCAGCTGAGGAGACAGAGTTGTCATGACAACAGGGATATACCATGTCTCCCCACAAATGTTATTTCAACTGTCACTGTGAATTTTCACAAATCAGTAGTTCTTATACTTTTCAAACCAGGTAGAAATGAAGTGACATTCTGTGTTTTTCCTAAAGGATTCAGATATCTGTAGCTGTGTTTCCTCCTAGGCTACACCCCAAACCCGTGGCTATGCACCCCATAGTTCAGAAACACAACAGCCTTTCAAAGGATCTCTGGCCTGTTTTTCTCATCACATTTATTTATGGGGTGTGTGTGTGTGCGTGCGTGCGCGCGCGTGTGCACATGTGCACGCTAAACACACACAGAGGGCAGAGGACAAGTTGTAGCCGTTGGTTTCTCCAACCAAGCAGGTCCTGGTGTTCTCAGAATTATGGGTCCCCTCATCTTCCCTCCAGGGCAGCTGTGGGGAGCTGGGTCTGCAATGGTGAAGGTCAAGAGCATGCCCCATTTTGACTTCCAGCTTCCAAACAGGACTCTGTATACCAGCTTTTTATTGGAAGTAACTGAATGTGGTGGTGCACACCTTTAATCCCAGCACCTGGGGAAGCAGAGGCAGGCAGATCGCTGTGAGTTTGAGGCCAGCCTGGTCTACAAAGTGAGTCCAGGATAGCCAAGGCTACACAGAGAAACCCTGTCTCAAAAAGATAGATGATAAATAATGATGATGATGATGATGATGGTGGTGGATAATGATGATGATGATGATGGTGGTGGATAATGATGATGATGATGGTGGTGGTGGATAATGATGATGATGACAGATGATAGATAGACAGATGACAGATAGGTAGATAGACAGACAGACAGATAGATACGAGTGCACAGAAGTTTCCAAATGGCTCACTAGTTCCAGCAGTTCTGCCCCTAGGAAGAACTTGTTTGATATCCAAATCAAAGGGATAAGCTGTATCACGTGTGATGTCATTCCTCTCAGCCTCCAATGTAGCAAAGTTAGAGAGACTTATCTCGGGAAGCAGTGGACTAGTGAATGGTGAGCATCTTTTGATGGGTTGTCTAGAATTGCCAACCCCACCCAGATGAGTCTTCTTGGGCCTGATATGATTGAGAGAACTTAGAAGCAAAATAACTGTAGTTGAAAATTCCAGGCAGAAATATAACTTGCTATATCTATATCTATGTCTATGATGTCTATGTATATATGATTATATATGTATATATATATATATATATATATGGTGATGATGGTGATGAGTTGAAATGACTCATAACTGGGAATCGGGGGCTGTTTGGACTTTCTATCTCACAACTGTCTCATGGGCAACTTCAGTCTCCTTCAGAAATGCCTGCTCCATCTCTCACTGTGACGTGCTCACCGTGCTCTGACTTCAGTGAAACATATGTTGTCTCCACTCTTCAGGAAGGACAGAGACAAAAAGAGCAAACAGCATACACATTGTTTTTAATATTCTGGGAGCCGTGTGTGCCTCTAAATTTCCTTGATGCTTGCTCAACTTTCCATTTCCTGTGTGAATTCATTCTTAGATTGGAAGCAACTTCATTACCAACATGTTCAGATTAATTCCTGAGTCGTGCCCGGCTTTGTCTCTTGGAAGCAAATCACAAAGTCTCTGAGAGCTGGTGTTGGGCCATTTTTCAGTTGGAATGTTCCGGGATAAGATGTCCTGTGAAGACAAACTGCGGTGAAGCCAGTTTGATTTATTAGCTGGGCTGAGAACCCCGAATCACGCAGAGAAAGGAAACCATCACAGTTCAACCAAGCCATTACCATCTGCGAAGTGTCTGCTAGGTTCTAGGCATTTCTGCAAGCATTAACCTTCTGCACCCTGGGTAACAACACTGTGAGTTTGACCTTACTTCCAGCCGCTGGTACCTGTCTTGGAGATTAATTTTCTCAGGTCTCACATACAGCCTTCAGTGCTGGGGCGGAGACGCGGACCCGAGTCTGACTCATTCTTCAGCCGGCTGGGTACTGAACAACCCGGTAGCACCAATTAACAAACCCCGTGGTGCGATCTAGTTCTACTTGTACCTGTGAGGCTAGTATTTTTAATGTCTACATTCTAGAAGGTTGTATGTTCTGGGTACGGCAGTTAGAACCTCTTATAATAGTGTAGATGCAAGCCCGGGGTGAACAGAAGTTGGATGGTGACAAATCGGGGTAATATGTGTGGGAAGCCGAGAAGGCATTTCTTCTGCTAAATAACATTATGGCCCTGAAGGAAGAGCCAAACTTTCAGTATTTATTGAAATATCAACAAGCAGAAGCCTACATCATAGATCATAGTCTTAGCATAAATTACTGATGAACAACTGCTAAAGGAAATTTTAGATTTTGTGATGAACAGTCATTAGGTAAGTGTAAATTTAAAACCTGTCATTTGGCACCTCGAAAGAAGACATTTTAGGGAAATACTAGGGCATAAAATCACGAAAATTTCTCCATATGTGTGTAATAACAATTAAAGAAAAAAATAGCCCCCTTCTCTCTCTTTCAAATTCATGGCTACAATATAGCTACAATTAGTACCTTAGCAAGTTGTGACCATTTGTAATTTGCATACTTGGTTGCCCTCTCTGACCTGGGAGAAGCTAAGATTTCTTCTACTTCGGCATCTGATACTTAGAGTTTGTTTCTCTCTCCGAGCAGCTGGCTGGACAGCAGTGTCACTTAGTGAGATGTGAAAGGCTAAGGAAGGGATGATACCATCGGAGGAAGCTGGAGTTTTCGGGAGGTTGACGATGCTACTAGAAACATGAGTGGAACCGAGAGGGAAGATCGGAGCTGGAGATTGGCTTTGGCAACTTCCCAGTGGGCAGAGAGAATCCCAAACCCACGGAACTGAGTGAAGTGCTACACAGGGGAAGAATGAAAAGTGGGGGGAAGGGCTAGGACTGGGCCCAAGTATTGTTTAAAAAAAAAACAAAAACAAAAATAAAATCTCAATCATTCAATTTTACCAATAAAGATTCAGGAGCCAGATACTAGGGTGAAAGCCTGCTAGCTCAGAGAGGCAGAGAAAACACTCACCTGACCTTTCTCTCACTTTCTTCCTCATCTGAGCCCCCTAAAAGAAAGCTCCTTCCTCACGTGTCTCAAAAAACCCTCAAAATGAATGTCCCTCCCCTTGACTTCCTGCGCCTCTCTCTAGCCACCCTCCTGACTTCCTCTCACTCTCTATGGATTTTCCTATGTTCACTCCTGTCAGCTGGCTGCCTGCTCCACTCCTGACCTATGGTTGACTTTATTTAATCTTGTTTACAAGATTCAAGCAGAAAGCTCTAGGATTAAAGGTGCGTGCTAGGGCTGAGCCACACCACAACTAGAAACAGTTTTTTTCCCAGTAAACAACAAAATGTGTGACCAAATGCCCAGCAACACCCAAGTGTACTCCAGACACTAGTGTTGTATGAAAAGGCCAACAGCCAACGAGGGAGAGAGGAACCAGGAATTCTGTGAGGCTAGCGTGTGGAGTGTGGTGGGGAGAGAGAAGAGTGCCTGAGGACAGTAAATGTCCAGGCAACACTTGCAGGTCAACCAGAGCACAGTCTATTGATGCCTTTTCTGGAGAATTTTTTAAAAATATGCTCCTTCACTCCAAAACCATGACTTCCTATGCCATAGTTCAGAAATAACTTAAAGGATCCACCATCTCTTTTTCTTGTTACACACACACACACACACACACACACACACACACACACACACACTGTGCCTGCCCATATACATGGAGGTCAGAGGACAGCGTGTGGCATTTGTTCTATCCCTCAGCCATTTCATTAAACTTAGATGCTCATGTTTGACAGCAGATAACTTTCCCCACCGAGCCATCCCACAACCCCACTCCCACTTAGCTTTTAGCAATGCATTTTTAATTCCCTCCCCGGAGTGGGCCGTTTCTTTGGAAATGCAAACCCTGTTATGTTTTACTCTTATTTAAAACTGCACCGAAGTCTTTGTTTCCAATAAACTATAAGTACAATCCTAACTCCTTAATCCCTTTACAAAACCATGTACACTGGGCATTTAACTGTCCCCCAAGGAGCACTGTCCTCCACATATGCTCTGTGTTCAAAACTGCACGGAATCAGGTCTAGAGTGCCTGTCCCGCCTCTTTTCCTTACACAGTTCCTCTTTGGCTACTGCTGCTCCTGTTAGCTGCAATGCTCTCCCCGCCCCCCACCCCCACCCCTCACTCCAGTTCTACAAACACTTGTCAACACTCAGGGCTTGATTCCAGAGGTGATGCCCCTGTAAGAGTCTTCCTGGCTTGTCCTGAACAGGCTGTGTCCAGTCTATCTTCCCTGCTACACACAACTGTTATGAAAATCTCATTTGCATTACAACAGATCTTGATAGGAACCCTGATTAAATGGAGTCCCTTGCGACCAGACAGCATGCCTTTTCTACCGAGTGTACCCAGGACTGTGCACCACACGGTTCTTAGGAGGAATCAATACGGATGCACTCAAGCCAAGGGACCTCAGAGAAGTTTGTATTTCCT
This sequence comes from Acomys percivali, assembly GCA_907169655.1. Lineage (NCBI taxonomy): Eukaryota > Metazoa > Chordata > Mammalia > Rodentia > Muridae > Acomys > Acomys percivali. Next base: position 120,731,656 of record OU015748.1, read on the forward strand.
GTCTTGATTGCACTTCCAGAATCTTCCTTTCTTCTCTGCCTCTCTTTTCTATCTCTCTCATCTCTCTGTCTCTGTTTCTGCCTCATTCTCACAGAATTATACTAAGAGAACTCGCCCCTTACCTGGCACTTACCTGCATGTTCTGTGGAACATCCTGTCCAAATACAGAATGATTCACCAGAAAGCATTTCCAACCATTTCCTTTAGGTGCTCAAAGCCGTGAGTCACACAACCAGCTCTCCACAGCAGGGGGAAAAAATCCCATTTATTGGAAGCCCAGAGATACATCACTTCAACTAAATTAATTCAGAATTTTTCACAGGTCCCTAAGCCATAGAATGTACCTAGAAACAGAAGAAACTTGTTCTGTGAGGACATGACATACTTATTAATATAGTTTTTTAAAAGACAGTATCTTATATAATCCAGCCATAATCTCTCTTGGAGACATGAGGAAGAAAAGAGAATAGGCTATATGATGTTGAAGCTAAAATTATTTGTTGTAGAGATTTCTGGGGCACACCACAAAGTCAGGTTCTGGTGTTTAAGCGTATAAAAATTATAATTATACATATATATATATTTAATACTAACAAGAGAAGATTCAGGCTTCAGAGAATTTGGAAAGTGGGCAGTTTTGGACTCTCAAAAACAAACCTTTTAGAGATCAACTTTTCTGAGTCTTTCCTCTGTTCCATCAAAAGTAAATTGAAACAGAAACCTAGAGAGCTGGCCCCTGCAGCAGCCATTTCACCATTCAGTGCCTCTGAACCCTCTTGCTTATGGCTTCTGTAAGGCTTCAAACTCCACCCAATGCCTATGTGAAACCACCTGTGGCTTCATCTTCTGAATGTCCCAAACCTCCCCCAAAGTGTTCAAATCCACCAGCCTTTGGGCAACTTTTACACTCAAACCATAGCATTCTATCCCTGGCCCCCTATAGGCTCAAGGTCATCTCAGAATGCAAAATGCTTCCACACACCTTCAAAACTCCCCTCCGTCTTAAGATTCTCCTGGTATAAAAATACCAAAGGTCTCTTTGGAGACTCAAAGTAACCCTTTATGTATGAGCTGATAGGAAGAAATCCAAAATCAATTTGTAGAGTCAACATACAATGGCGCTGGGTAAACCTTCTTGTTGTCACGGGGAAGAGACGGAGTAAAAGCAGCGAAGACCAGAAGGAAGCGAGACCAAACCCATGCAGGGCAGACATCGGATGCCACATCTCCACGCCGCGCCCATGACTGGTTTATGGCGGCATTCCCTGGATTCTATTAGTCTTGGGTAGCCCCCACCTCCACAGCCCTGCTGCACACATAGCTTCTGTCTTCGGCAGCTCTACTCAGTGCCTCAGTGCTGGCAACCTCTCCTGTTCTTAGCGTCGCCGAAACTGGCTCTCTGTGGGGCATTCCCTGCTAAGTTCTCCAGCCTTACAGGTTTTTTTCCTGGTCTCTTGCTGTGAGCATCCACGTGAGAGGTGTTTCCATATCTCTCACTTTATGCATGCCTGCAATACCAGGACCTCATAAACGACGCCAAGCTCTGCTCTCTGCTGTCCGCTGGGGACGAAGCAGAGCCCCTTGCACTACAGCTGCGGTTCCATCTGATGGCCTTTGAGAATGGATCAGGACAGATATCTCCCTACGGTAGCCCCGTTCAAGAAGGGAACCCCTACTGCAGCATTCAATGTTCAGGCACCCCTCTTTTTAGATGACATTGCTGTTTTATATCCTGGAACCTGGGATGGATGGGGGGTTCTGCCTCCAGTGAACCTTTCTCATCACTCCGGTGCGAAGTTCTCAGTTTCCCATTAATGTACATCTTCTGCGACTACAGCTGCTCTGTCCTTGTTTGTCCCACTCTGTTCGCGACTTCACACACGGTCAAGGTCCTTTCCAGTTCCCACTGAAACACAAAATTTCACCTTCCTTCCCTCCTTTCCTGCTTCATGGTCAATTGGCCTAAAAGTATTGAGTAGTAACCAATGCCACCAATCTGGACATTAGTCTGTCTGGAAATTTCCTCTGCCAAATTAATTGGCCCATTACTTTCTAACTCAGCCTCGGGGATATTTTTAGGCCACAGACAGGGCACAGCCAGTCTCTTTGCCTGAATGTGACATTAAGGACCTCTAACCCAATCCCCACCTCAGCCTTCGTGAGCCAGGCCTCCACGGTCCACATTTCTGTCTGCCTTCTGGGTTGCCAGGCTCCCACCAGAGTTGCTCATTAAGCTCTGCTTATAGCACTTCCGGTCTTCCCTAGCCCACACCTCTAAATTCTTCCACACTCCTGCCAACCAGGGTCAGCGGCCTATGAACCAGCCCGTCAGCTTGGTCACAGCAGCGACTTGACTTTCCAGTGCCGATTTCCCCCCTTCGGTCCCTGTGAACAGATGCCATGCAGGAGCGACTTACGAGAGGGAAGGTTTAGGGCAGCATGCTTCAGAGGCGGAAGCCAACGTGGCAGGGCCCACAATGGAGGGAACTCAGCTAGTTCATACCGCAGCAGCTTAACGCACTTGGGCTAGAAGGAGGGGCCGCGCTGTCACTCTCAAAGCCCTTTTCCTCATGACTGTCCTGCTAGGCCTCGTGTCTTAAAAGCTCCACAGTTTTCCCAAAGATCACTAACAACTGTCAGGGGATATTCATTCAGACCCTAACATCCTGATCCAAATGGACTCGAGAGAACCGCCGTCTCTTCTCATAGCCAGTCTGAAGCTGGGCTCAGGGATTGAAGGAAATCTGTGCGGGCCTCGGCTTTTGGAGCATTTGCTGTCCAAGTCTGAGTTTAGTCCCTGGAAGCCATGCAAAGGTGGGAGGAGAGAAACTTCTTCTGACCTCTGTAAGAGCACCAGGACGTGCTCCCCCGTTGCACACACAGTAATAGTGATAAATGCTTTTTTAATTTAAAAAGAGCATCTCTGTGGTGGGACCCGCCGTTCTATTTTCCTTTTCTGCAAACTCAGGCCATAGCAAGATGTGGTTACTTATGGACGAGATGAATCCAGAGGGGAAGAGCAGCCCCTCTCAGGGTCTCCTTGGGAATGAGGACATCTAGAAATTCCTTCACGGACTTCTCCTCAGGGGTTTTAGTCAGAGCCGGCCAGCTGCCCCTGGCTACTGCAATTCTCCTGTATCCTGGTCCACGGTGCTCATTTATAAAGAAGGAAGAAACAAGAGGGAAATGAGGAGGAAGGGGAGCAGGAAATAAGAGCAAACAGATGTAAGAGCTAGTGCAAGCAATGTTATGCTCTTGCAGGGTTACAGTCCTGATAACCATTGGGAAGAAGGACAAGGTGTGTGTGTGTGTGTGTGTGTGTGTGTGTGTGTGTGTGTGTGCGCACGCGCATAGGTTCCCATGTATGCTCAGGTGTGTAAGTGCAGGTATGCTTGTGGAGTTTGGGGGCAACGTGTTTTGTTTCCTTCCTTCTGCCTTGTTTGGGACAGGAAGTCTCTTTGTTGCTTGCTGCTGGGAATGCCAGGCTGGCTAGCCTGTGCTCATCCAGGAGATCCGCTGTCTCCACCTCCCATCTTTATAGGTGCACTGGGGCTACAGGTGTGCACCATCAACCCCACTTGTATGAAGAGTCTAGGGATTTAAACTCAGGCCCACACACTTTCCACTGAGCCCTCTCTCCAGACCTGTAGAAGGCATCTTCTGTGAAAACAGAATTGTGTCAGGAAAAGCGAGAACTGAAGGCGGCAAGCAGAGTCTGTGTTTAGGGATGTAGGCCAAGGTTCAGGTGGCCAAGAAAGTGGTAGCTCAGAGTCATCTGTGACCGGTGGACTTAATGGGGGAGGTGTGGCTGCTCCGATGGCTGGATTCTGTGCTGAAATCTTGGTCTTTGTGACCCTGAGCAAAGGGAGACACCACACTTGCATAGTGAAAACAGTAGGGTCAGGACTGTGCCAGCCCGTAATCCTAAAGCTCAGGAGGGAGCAGCAGGGAGACTACAAATTCAAGGCCAGCCTGGCAAGACACAGTCAGCCAAAAACAAAAGAGGAAAACAACCTTGTTAAATGTTTGTAAAAACTCACAAACAAGATTAATAGAAAACACTCTGCTAATCATATGCAGAGATAATCTCTCATTTTGTCATTCAAATGTCTTTAGTAGTAGACGCTAAATCCTGCCTGAGCTGTAACCTTAGTGCCTAAGAGGCTAAGGTAGGAGGATGGTCATGAATTTGAGGCCATGTTGTCTACCTGGGGAGTTCTGGCTAGCCTGCCTACAATAACAATAACAAAGCAAAACATAAAAGGAATCCATCTTTTTTCTTTCTCAGGACCGAGGATGGAATCCAGGTATGTACCCTGAGTACACTGAGCTACATGTGTCCCCACACCTTGTGCTTTTGAGACAGCAAGTCACAGTGTAGCCCAGGCTAGATGGAAGCTCGCAATCCTCCTGCCTTATCTTCTGAGGGCTGGGAGCACAGGCTGTACCACCATGACCAGCTTCTTTCATAAAACATCTTAACTCCAACTTCACAGTCTTCTTTTTAGCCACACGGTCTGTTCTACAACTACTGATTCATATCTCACATGTCCGGCCTGCGTTCTGTGTTACAGACACACCTGTCTGCCACGTCTTCTTTTCTCCTCCCATGAAATTCTTGAACCATCTATTAAGACTTACCTTAGATATTTCCTTGTCAGTAAAATTCTATAGGCTGCTTTGGCTCTTCCTGTTTCTTAACCTGATACCCACTTTGGTCTGACTTCTCATCAGTCCATTGGGCTGTTTTTAAGTCATAATTTACTTCTGGCATGACTATTTAACAGTACACACACACACACACACACACACACACACACACGCACACACACATCCCACATCTTTAAGAGATTGTAACATGTTTTAGGATGCTTTTCATTTCACTCAGCTCTTTGGTAGCTTCTTTTCTGTCTCCCAAAGGACAGTCTATCACTTAAAAAAAAAAAAAGTAGTCAGTAATTCACTGTACTGGATGGACACTGACTAGCGATGTCACCAGACCCCAGACAATTGTCTGCCCCCTTTGCAGCAGCACTTTACCTAGCTTGGTGGTAGGCTCTGAGCAAGCCACACTAAACCCAGTGAGGGCCTCCTCATCCATCTCTACTATATCTACATGTGAAATGAGAAGAAGATGCACCAAGGCAAGGAATATTCTAGAAGAACAGGGTGATATAGCTGCTATCACCTGGCACACTCAGAGTGATTCATTCCCGTTGACACCTCTACAAAGCTGGGTGATTTTTCACTTTGCAGGCTTCGGAGACTCTCTCTTATGACTATGTGTGATTTATTAAACATATCTGAAAAGTGCCAGACCTAGAGAGGACACTGACACACAGTAGGTGCTCAGCAGTCTCTCTTTCCCTTTGGCTCCGGGTGTGAAATGCCCCAGTTGTTTCCAAAGATGGACCCTTCTGCCTCACTTTCCCACCTCCCACTTCAGCACCTTTATGTGATAAGCTTGAGGCATCTCTTTATGGTCTGTTTATAATTCCATGGTGCTATTATTAATCTCTGTTTCCCACATGGGAAATAGTGAGCCTTAGGAAACGTAAGTTGTTTGATGTCGGCGAGCAACTCACATTTGAAATTTCTCATTGTGTAAAGGAATGAAAAGCAGGAGGGGACATTTGGTTTCATTTCAAACGGCATTGTTTTAAGAGTGATGCTGTGAGCCGGGCAGTGATGGCGCACGCCTTTAATGCCAGCACTCAGGAGTCAGAGGCAGGCAGGTTGCTGTGAGATCGAGGCCAGTCTGGTCTACAAAGTGAGTCTAGGACAGTCAAGGCTATCATAGAGAAACCTTGTCTAAAAAAAAAAAAAAGAGTGATGCTGTGTTAGGTAGAGGTCAGAGTTCGCCTCTGAAGCACAACACCTTTGATGTGAGCTACAGAAGCCTGAGTCCCGAGGCGCCTCCCTGAAGTAGGCCTGTCCAAAGTCCTTAAAGGGACCTTTACCATGTGTGGTGGTTCAAATAGAAGTGGCCCCGTAGACTCAAGTGTTTGAGAGCTTGGACCATAGAAAGAGGCACTACTAGGAGACACCACTACCTGACAATTAACTTATATTTATTTTACTGCGAAGGTGGAAAATCTTACGCCCCCAACATGTTATCTTCCTGCAGCATGTGACTCTGATAGGTACAAAATCTAGAAGCTGCTTGCTTCTCGTGATGGCTAGTCTACAGTGTTAGCATGGTCTAGAAATGCTGGGGGTTAGGGGTGGGGGTGATGTCTAGGCATGCCTTTGGAACGTTATATCAGTTAGATAAATTAAAGTTTGGAGACCCACCCACTGTGGGTGGCACCATTCCCTGGGCTCAGACTGAATAAAAAGGGAAACGGAGCCCATCACACACATTCAAAGCTCTCCGCTTCCTACTTGGGACTATGAGCGGATCAGCTGCTTCAAGCCCCTGCCGCCTTGACTTCTGCACCAGGATATGTTGGACCCTTTCTCCCTTGAGTTGATTTCAT
>OU015748.1:120738534-120761282 GCA_907169655.1 Acomys percivali
ACACACACACACACACACACACACACACACACACACACACACACACACACACACGCACGCACATCCCACATCTTTAAGAGATTGTAACATGTTTTAGGATGCTTTTCATTTCACTCAGCTTTTTGGTAGCTTCTTTTCTGTCTCCCAAAGGACAGTCTATCACTTAAAAAAAAAAAAGTAGTCAGTAATTCACTGTACTGGATGGACACTGACTAGCGACGTCACGAGACCCCAGACAATTGTCTGCCCCCTTTGCAGCAGCACTTTACCTAGCTTGGTGGTAGGCTCTGAGCAAGCCACACTAAACCCAGTGAGGGCCTCCTCGTCCATCTCTGCTATATCTACATGTGAAATGAGAAGAAGATGCACCAAGGCAAGGAATATTCTAGAAGAACAGGGTGATGTAGCTGCTATCACCTGGCACACTCAGAGTGATTCATTCCCGTTGACACCTCTACAAAGCTGGGTGATTTTTCACTTTGCAGGCTTCAGAGACTCTCTCTTATGACTATGTGTGACTTATTAAACATATCTGAAAAGTGCCAGACCTAGAGAGGACACTGACACACAGTAGGTGCTCAGCAGTCTCTCCTTCCCTTTGGCTCCGGGTGTGAAATGCCCCAGTTGTTTCCAAAGATGGACCCTTCTGCCTCACTTTCCCACCTCCCACTTCAGCACCTTTATGTGATAAGCTTGAGGGCATCTCTTTATGGTCTGTTTATAATTCCATGGTGCTATTATTAATCTCTGTTTCCCACATGGGAAATAGTGAGCCTCAGGAAACGTAAGTTGTTTGCTGTCGGCGAGCGACTCACATTTGAAATTTCTCATTGTGTAAAGGAATGAAAAGCAGGAGGGGACATTTGGTTTCATTTCAAACGGCATTGTTTTAAGAGTGATGCTGTGAGCCGGGCAGTGATGGCGCACGCCTTTAATCCCAGCACTCAGGAGTCAGAGGCAGGCAGGTTGCTGTGAGATCGAGGTCAGCCTGGTCTACAAAGTGAGTCTAGGACAGTCAAGGCTATCATAGAGAAACCTTGTCAAAAAAAAAAAGAGTGATGCTGTGTTAGGTATTGCTGTTCGCCTCTGAAGCACAGCACCTTTGACGTGAGCTACAGAAGCCTGAGTCCCGAGGCGCCTCCCTGAAGTAGGCCTGTCCAAAGTCCTTAAAGGGACCTTTACCATGTGTGGTGGTTCAAATAGAAGTGGCCCCCGTAGACTCAAGGGACCATAGAAAGTGTCACTACTAGGAGGCACCACTACCTGACAATTAACTTATATTTATTTTACTGCGAAGGTGGAAAATCTTACGCTCCCAACATGTTATGTCTTCCTGCAGCATGTGACTCTGATAGGTACAAAATCTAGAAGCTGCTTGCTTCTCGTGATGGCTAGTCTACAGTGTTAGCATGGTCTAGAAACGCTGGGGGTTAGGGGTGGGGGTGATGTCTAGGCATGCCTTTGGAATGTTATATCAGTTAGATAAATTAAAGTTTGGAGACCCGCCCACTGTGGGTGGCACCATTCCCTGGGCTCAGACTGAATTAAAAAGGGAAACGAAGCCCATCACACACATTCAAAGCTCTCCACTTCCTACTTGGGACTATGAGCGGATCAGCTGCTTCAAGCCCCTGCCGCCTTGACTTCTGCACCAGGATGTGTTGGACCCTTTCTCCCTTGAGTTGATTTCATCGGGGTATCATATCACAGCAACGACGGCGGGGGGCTCGGGGGAACAATAAATATTGTTGGTGTTTATTGCTTTTTATTGATATTTAGAAAAAGATTCTAACCAACTAAAGTATCCTTTTTCCAATGAAAATCTCTCCAACATCCTCAAGCTGGCCTCAGGGCAATTACCCAATAGCAATATGTACAATATTGATCCTAAGATGTCAGACCTATACACTTGAATGACGTTTCCTCGTTCAGTTTTTGACCCTTGGGAAATAAAGAGCTAAGCCTCATTGACTCTCAGATTCTTCAGTTCAACCCTTGTTCCTGGTGCATAATAGGTATTCAGAAAGTGTGTTCAAGCCAGTGGAGAAGTGTTGGAGAGCACAGTGTTAAACGCATATGCAAATGAAGTGTGCCTGGCTCTTTAAAAACACCTGCAGCAAGACTAGGCATGGCGGAGCAGGCCTTTAATCCCAGCACTCAGGAGGCTGTGAGTTCAAGGTTCAAGTCCAGCCTGGACTACAAAGGATGGAAACACCATCTAAACAGAGGTGCATAGGGATTTTTAACTCCTTAAAAAAACAAAAAACAAAAAACAGTGAGGTAAAGGGTGGTTATTTTTTTCCTAGTACACAAGATGGCTGACTTCTTCCTGCTCCCGACTGCCTGAGATGGATAGGTAAGTTTATCAAAGGGTCGTTGAGTTCGGGGTCTGGGAAATCATGAGGTGGGGCTATTTGTTTCCATTTTCTTGTCCTAGGCTTACAGGGAAAGTTTTGTCTGCTTACTTGGAGTTTTTGTTTGTTTTTGAGATGTGAACTAGCTATATATCTCGGGTTGGCTTTGAATTCACCAATTTAGTTGACCTAGGCCATCCACACTTATGTTACAGTTGTGTAGATTGGTCTTCACGTGGGATTTCCAACAGTGACTCTGTTGTCTGCCAGTGAGACTCCTTTCCTAATGGGTTACCTTGTCTAGCCTTAACATGATGGTGCCTCTTAATATGCAACTTAATATGCCATGGCTGGTTGACATCCATGGGAGGCCTGCCCTTTTCCAATGAGAAATGAAAGAAGAGTTGATGGTAAGGAAGGAGAGGTGCGGAGGGGTGGGGGGGTGGGGGACAGAGAGGAAACTGCAGCTGGGGTGTAAAATAAATACATAATTTCAAAATTAAAAAGAAAGGCCCGGTGACACTCAGGAGGCAGAGGCAGGTGGATCACTATGATTTCGAGGCCAGTCTGGTATACAAAACAAAGTCCAGGACAGCCAAGGCTACAGAGAGAGAGAGAGAGAGAGAGAGAGAGAGAGAGAGAGAGATACACCTGGTCTCAAAAAACCAAAAATAAAAAAGAAACGAAAAAAAGAAAAAGAAAACTTTCGAGATCTTCCTTCTAGTGTTTCCCAAGTGCAGAGATTACAGGCGTGTGTGGCCAGGCTGGAAGGTCACTCCCAAAGGACAGGTCTTCTCCTTGGCCTTTGTGTCTCCACATCTCTTCCCTCAACCTCCCTTCATACATAAAAGATCTTTCCCTGGCTGGTCTTTCCTGTCTTTCAAGTCTCATTCTTTCCTATCTTCCTCATTTTTACCTCCAACATGTACTCTCACCCTAAACCTATTTAAAGATATACAGTTCCCCAGCACCCAGACAAAACTTTTTTTTTTTGATGTTGCATGTTGAATCTTTGAGAGTTCTTTATGGTCTGTCTCCCCTTGTTAGCCAGTAAGGTAATGAAAGTAGGAATGTACCTGCTAACACGTAATTGTACTGTCAGATTGGGGAATGACTCTTAGCACTCGGTAATGGTTTGTCGACTAGAGGAATTAATGAATGGCCCCCTGTCTTTGCCCTGGCTGTCTTTTTCTGTATAAGATATCCTTTCCCTTGGCCGTCACTGCTTAAATCACATTTTTCTTCTAATGCTCAGTATAAATATAAATTCTTCTGAGAAATCTAAATGTAATGTCCTTTTCCTCTCCCACTACCCACCACCTACCTACATGTGTGCACACACACACCACACACACACACACACACACACACACACACACACACACACGCACATGACTGCGCACGCCATGCAGCTGGGTTCTTTCTCTTCAGAACTCTGATTACACTCCTCCTTCATACACACGAGGCAGAGACAAGCGGCCATCCAAAACACACTTGCCTTTCCTGGTTCAGAGCTGTTGCCACAAAGTGGCTACCTGACGGTGACCTTCCAGGACCAGTATGACCAAACACTGACAAAAATAACTTGTAGGCATCACTTCCTAACCTGCCCCACAAACTTGTCCCATGTAACAATCTGGCTCCCTGTCTCTTACACCTGCTCACTGACTGCCTGGGAGGCTACGGAGACTGGTGGAACTCTGTGCAGACTGCCTGCCAAGCACTCACACAGTGCTCAGAGCTACAAGAAAAAAATCAAATGTGTGGTGGCGCACGCCTTTAATCCCAGCACTCGGGAGGCAGAGGCAGGCAGATCGCTGTGAGTTCGAGGCCAGCCTGGTCTACAAAGTGAGTCCAGGACAGCCAAGGCTAACACAGAGAGACCCAAAGCTAACACAGAGAGACCCTGTCTCAAAAAACCAAGAAAGAAAGAAAGAAAGAAAGAAAGAAAGAAACCAAATGGCAGACTAGTGAGTCATAAGGCTCTGGGGGCTGCATTTGCAGAATTTATCCCACCTTTACATACATTTACCACAGGACAGAGGACCATCCTTATACATATGTCTGTCTCCTCTGTAGTCTGTGGTTTTTTGTTGTTGTTTTGTTTCAGGTGGATGTTGGTGGTGGTGGTGGTGGTGGTGGTTTTTTGAGACAGGGTCTCTCTGTGTAGCCCTGGCTGTCCTGGACTCTCTTTGTAGACCAGGCTGGCCTCGAACTCACTGTGATCCACCTGCCTCTTCCTCCCGAGTGCTGGGATTACAGGCGTGCGCTACCACGCCCAGCAGCAGTCCTGTTTTAGAGACCACTGCTCTCTCTTTCCGAGGCCTGGAAAATACCTCTATAAGGCTACAGTTGGAACATGGTCAAAAGAAAGACGCATGTTGAGCAATGCCTTGGGGGAGTGTGAGAGGCTCCAGGAAAAAAAGGCCTGTTGCCTTGTGTGCATTTTGTTCCCTGGATTGTTCTGGGATGTGATTTCATGCCTCCTGTGACAAACATTTCCATTCACTTTATAAGACATGCTTATTCTTGTTGGATGTCAGAACACAGCTATAGAACCGAGTCTGGTCAGTGTGCCCGAATGCGGATATGGCCGTCTGTCTTGCTTTTGTGCCTTCTCAGATATAATGTACAGTATGCACCAGGCAACTGTGTTCAGGTTGGTTGGTCCTGAGAAAGTTCTGGGAAAGGAATGTTCTGTTAATACTCAATCTGTGCTTCCTGGGGTTTATTTACATGATTTTCTGATGTGTTTTTTGAAACTCAACCTTCCTTAGAGCACTGATTTTTCTGTTACGTATCGGTACGTGTATAAAAGCACACTGAAACTGAAGTAAGTTGCCTACAGCATTAGACTGTGGTCAGCCCTCAAATCCCAGGTGTCACAGACAGATGTGCACAGGTCGGTGAGAACCGAGAGCTGCTGTGACTGGCAACTGGGGCACGACCCTAGAAAACAAATGCAAAGCCAACTCTTGACTTCCCTTATCATGTACTTTCTTACATAATTTCCTATCCCTGTTAAAGCTATTTTATAAAACTGAGTTTGTTTCCTAGTTTCCCTCTTAACTCAGCTATCACACAAATAATTGACTCTTTTATATTTGATTAATAATAAGCATCACAATACAATAACTTGTTACAGGATCTTTGATCCCAATGTAATCCCTGAGGTTATGAACTGTAAAAAACCTGTCTTTTGTTTGGCGTGGTTGAGCCCTAACACACACCTTTAATCCAAGAGCTATCTGATCACATGATTTAATAAAGTTAAAGCCAATAAAAAATAAAGTCAAAAGGTAGAATAAGAAACCAGCTGACAGGGATTGAAGAGTAGAAGAGACTTTGAGTTGAGGGGTCTTTAGGACAGCATGCAGAAGTGGAGGGGTCTTTGGTGTTTTGAGCTCTTGGGCTTTACTGCTGGCATTTTAGCTTTTTGGCTCTTAGCTCTCTCACTCTTAAGCGCCTCGGCTCCTTGGCCTTGGGTTTTATGGCCTATTCTTCCTGGGCAGTGAGCTGAGCTAGTGAGCCTTTTGGGACTTTTCCATCAGGACGTGAGCTGAGTAGGAAGGTCAGCTGGGTGCTTTCTCTGCCTCTCTGAGCCAGCAGGCTTTTCACCACAGCATCTGGCTCCTGGGTCTCTATTAGCAAATAGAACAATCGGAGATTTTCAATTAAAACAACAATAACTGAGCAGTTATTACTCTATTCTTAGCCCTCTAAGATAATCTGGTTTCCTCCCAGTTTACAAGCCAGAGATACCTGCACTTTGTAGCTTTCTCTGCTCCAGCTCCTCTCCCCTGCCTGGCAGAAAGTCCAGCCCTATTCTCTCTCCTGCTCAGCAATTGGCTATAAGATACTTTACTGACATATTAGGGGACAGTTGGGGAGCGGTGTTTACACAACACTGAGCGGGGGGGAGGGGGGGGATGCTTGAACTCACTGCTCCTTAGTGAGAGACCTATACATCCTCCCCAGGACCTCTGCCATATGGACTGTCTTACCAGGGAACTCAGCTTTCAACCACCATCCGAAGATCTCATGGACAAGAATAGCTTCTGAAAAAGGGGGGTGGGTTCTCTGCCGGAGACCGAGCCTACCCTCCCCTAGCATGTTTCATTTGTTTCGTTTGGTTTTAAATGGCACCTTTCCCTGTTAATAAAATAAATGCTGTCTAATTTCCTTTCTCCTGTCCAGCCTAAACTAATCATTACCGATTGTAAATTAGGTGAATTTATCCTAGGAAGCGTCTGAAAAGCCTAGGTGGGAGTTAACCATGTTTCTGAAAACAATAAAACTTAAGTGGATTCTGGGATGCCAAATAGATGTGGACTTCATCCCAAGCTCGTGTCCAGACTGACAAGCAATGCCTCAGTCCATTGTGTGGTACCAAAACAAGACACCTGAGTAGTCCAGAGAAAGCAGAAACTGATTTCTCACAGTTCTGAAGCCTTGGAATTCTAAGACCAATCACACAGGCTTAGCACTATTCGATGGAATGTTTTTTTTTTCCAGAAGGTAGGCAGGCTCTCCCATCCAAGTAAGCATCGGCTGGTCTTGGGTAGCTCATGGTATACCAACAAAGAGGCATTAGCACCATCCACAGAGCTCATCAAATCTATTTACCATTCATCAAAGGAGCAATACTGTGTAGAGCAGCATGGATGGGGACACTGCCTTATTTAGCTTTCCATAACCTATAGACGGTCTCCATGCACCATCCAGCCTCCTCGTGTTGATGTACTATGCTGCCACAGACTTCTGAGCATCTATCTCTCCACCGTCGGATAGGTTCAGAAGGGACAGCTTGCATGACTTGGCTTGGCTCCAGCCAAAGATTGCATTGCAGCCTGCTGTGCTCGGCGCCGGAACTGGCTTCCCAGTTCTGAGAGGTTCTGGCCTAACATTGTGGCCCTGGTCTTTTTATCATATACTTTACATCACATACTATGGGGTCATGGTTGCTCACCCCCAGGTCAAGGCTAATCTCTTTTTAACTGTGTACTCTATCATGTATGTCTTCTGGGAACTCTGGCAGCTCACCCACACAGCTGTGTCTGTAGCTTTCTCCCTGGGAACTTGACACAAATCTTGCCACATTTGCTTCAAGTGTACAAGATTTCTCTATTTGTTTTGCTCTTCTCTCATCCTAGATTTGACCTCTCTCTCTCTCTCTCTCTCTCTCTCTCTCTCTCTCTCTCTCTCTCTCTCTCTCTCTCTCTCGCTCTCCCCCCCCTGTGTGTGTGTGTGTGTGTGTGTATGTGTGTGTGTGTGTGTGTGTTCACACACAATAGCACATGTTTGGATGTCAGAGAAAACCCTGTAGGAGTCTGTTCTCTTCTTCCACAGTCTGGGATTCCAGGGACTGAACTCAGGCCATCAGGTATGGCAACACTTCCCCCACTGAGCCTTCTCATGCCCCCTTACTTTTGTGTTTCATGACCCCAACTGTGTCTTTTGAAAAGGAAGACCACCGCGTCACCATGTCCTCCCACGCCCTCTGGGAGTATTAGTCCACACAATCCCACAAGCCATAGCTCCCAGCACTGTCGCACTGAGGTTTGTTTGCAGCATGTGAATTTGGGGGACTATTCAGACAGTAGCACATCCTTAGCTTCCCTCTGAGATAACATGAGAGATGCCCTTACCACCCCCGTGTCTACCCACATTCTACTGGTATTTATTTATGTTTTCTTTGGAAGATGGAAACTCTCCTGCTTTCCTTTTCTCTCCAGCCTTCACCAAAATCACCTTCAGAAACCCCTTCAAGGCAACACTGGCATTTATCAGTGTTGTGTGACAAGGCTTCCTAGGGAGACACAACATACATACATCTACTCATTCCAGACAGAAAGCCCACGATGGACCAAAATACAGATACCACCAAAGACCAACTTGATCAACCAATGAGTTTTTACTTACAGGATTATGTGTAAGGGGTGACTAATGGGAGAAAAAGTGATTCAAAAACAGCTGCATCACCAAAGCCCACCGAAGGATGGGTGACAGCTCACAAAACCTAGGAACCTGGAGCCAACTGCAGAGCCTCCAGACATACAGCTCAACAGGTTGGAAAAGGTCCCTTGCCAGGTGCCTCGGGTGGTCTAAACCTCTTCCAGGCAGCTTGGCTTGTCTGAGACTGACTCTCATTAGTCTTTATTGCTTACCCTGGGATGGAGGGGGCCTAATGAATCTGGTGAGCTTCAGGAAATTCCTGAAGCTATTTTGAGTTGTTTATCTTCCACCTTAAGAAGCTTCCCTGGGAGAGAGACTGTTTCAATGCCAGAGGAAACTGTTAAGCAAGACTCAGCATTCCTCCCCTCAAAACACCTTCAGTCTCTCCCCATTATCTAAGTCTGAGGCCATTCAATAATTTTATGTGTTTGTCTAAGTGGTTTTCCTCTTCGGGTGCCAATTTTCTGCCTCAGCTCATTTGAGACGCTGTGAAAGGTTCTTATAGATGAGCTGTTGTCGTTATTTTTTTTTTTTTCCTATCGCTGCAATTTGACACCATGACCAAGCCAAGTTACAAAAGAACATTTAATTGAGCTTACAGTCTCAGAGGTTTAGAGTCCATGGTGATAGAGCAAAGGCATTGCAGCAGGAACAGCTGAGGGCTCACATCTTGCTCTACAAGTGAGAGGCAGAGAAAGACACACTGAGAATATCGAGAGTCTTTTGAGATTCAGAGCCCACTCCCAGTGACACACCTCCTCCAAAAAGGCCACACCCCCTAATGCTTCCCAGTCAATTCCAGCAACTGGGGACCAAGATTCAATTATATGAGCCACTGGAGGTCATTTTCATTCTGAAGTGACCTAGGTAACACTGCCTTGTCCTGATCTTACTGAGACTCCATCTTGTGTCTACTCAGGTGCTGTTCAGCCCCTTGCACCTTGAACAGTCACGTATGTCTTGGTAACACGTTTAGGACATTCCATGACCCCGATCATGCCATAACCAACATTTCTGCTGAATATGTAGTCAAAACAAATGTTACCGGGTTCCCCTAGCCTGCATCTGTCAATGATGCCGTGTGGGCCACGCCTTTAAGAGCACTGTAGCTCTGAGGTTGGGGCTGAGGGTTTGGTGAGGGCAGGATTTTGCTTTCAGTTGCTGGCTGATAAAGGACTCGAATTTGGCCTTATGTGTGTGGTAGTCTGTAACTCTCTTACCTGAACTGTTACCATTCAACCCACCACTCTGGGTGACTTTAAAAAGAGAAAAGAAAGAAATGTGTCTCATAAAGTTCTGCATGCTGAAAGTTTCAGGATCCATGCGTTGGCGACTTAGTGTCTGGCAGAGCACAGTCCCTAGGCGAGAGATGACCGCTGTTTGTTTTTGCCTTGTTGTGTCATAACGTCAGTGGCACTCATGGGGGCCCCACTCTTCATAACCTATTCACCTCCCCTCCCAACACCACCACACACTGGAGCCAGGGTCTCCAGCTGTAAATGTCACGGTGGGGGACAGTTCAGCCCACAGCACCACGGAGTGTTTCAAAGGGCTAACAACGACAGCCCTCTTCACTTGACAACGTCTGTCATTTGTTAAGAAATTACATCTGCTTTCTCTGGGCTACTTCAAAGCAACTGCTTTTTAAAGAAATGTTTGATTTACACATTTTAAAGTCACCGGTGTGTCTTGATTGCATCTGAAGAAATTTGAAAGAGAAGGAAGTGATGGATTAGACTAGAAAAAAAAAAAAAGGATAAAACTCAGTCACTCCCAAGGGGCATCTTCACGTCAGTTCAAACTATGCGGCTTGATTGATGTAGAGCTGTTTGTCACCCCTCAAGTGCTCTGCAGATACTTACCTCGGCCCTCCACATGCTGCTAGGACAGGTTGGGAAATGCGTAATTATTTCAGCAATTAAACCTAGCAAGTGCTAAAAGTGACTTTGAAAGCAGGCCCGTGGAAATCGGATTCTCAAGGGTTTAGAAGATAAACACTTCATGAAGAAAAACAACAGAGACAAAGATAGAGAAAAGACATGAAAGGCAACAGAAAGAAAGGCCCAGCAACATGAGTGGAGGGTGGATTTGAGCCTTAGAGAGGATGGAGAGGAAGCCGGGGACCCTGTTTGTGCTGGTGCATCCTGGGACCTGCTCCCTCCACTTACAATTGCTGCAATGTCCCTGATATCCAGGTCCCTTTTCTGCTGGTCTGTGTGGCTACTTCTTAGTGTTTTTAGTGTTTTCCTATTTTAAAGTATCAGAGCCGCTCTTCCGCCACCCACCCACCCCCCAAAAACCCGCCAGGCTTTGCTTGATTAATTCTTTTATCTCCCTCTGAGCTCAGGGATCTAGAGACAATCTGGCGAGGAGGCCAGCTCCCCATTCGCTAATACTCTGACCTAGATTGGGCCTATTTCATTTAATAGACAGGGAGAGTTGTAGCCGCAGGCTGTCAATTCATCTGAGGCCGCTGTGGGCCCACGGTTTGTTTATAAAGGATGTTTTCGCCTGAGGTAAATCAGGCATCAGCTGTTGGTTTCTTCTGAGTTTATAGAAATAGACTGAAATCTGGGGGGAAACCGTAGGCTCTTCAAATACGCTCATGAAGGTGTTATTTTTGTCTCAACATACTCAGAAAGAAAAAAAAAAAAACACCCTGCAAACATCTTCCCCAGATAAACTTTGACGGTCCCTGTCCCCTCCTTGTAACTAACTAAAGGCAAAATACATTGCCTACAGCACTTGGCCCTCAATAAGTCATCCTTGGTTCAGATCCATTTCTAAATATCCTCGGTTCATCCTGACACTATTACACCATAAAGGGACAACAGCAGTGGCATCCAACAAGCACTGATTATTGGGTAGTTTTAGCATACCAGGGTCCGGGCTATACTCTGCACTCATTAGCTCATGTCAGCCACGTAAGAACACCATGAGGTAGGCACCATCAGGGTACCCAAGAGCACGTACTGCAATACAAAACTATTAAAGCCAGGGTTTGTCTCACACCATGTAGACTTGCCTGCGTTATAACCATGATCTGGAGTGCATGGGGCCTCGGGACCTCAAGCATTGTGACTGCTTTAACCTTGCCTGGTCTGTTCCTTGGCTTTCTACCTTGCATGAGCTAAGTTCTCGGCTACGTAAGGCAAACGTGATTGTTGTGTTCAGTGCATCAAAGGAAGGAAGTGAAACTTTGAGAGTTTGCCTGACTCGCTCAAAGTAGAACTGTCCCCTCTGTTTTCAGGCCTTATTCTACTGAGCTGATGGAAATACTGCTGGGAGTTGGGGGTGGTCCGATGACCCTGGCTTTGACAGAGAACTCCCAGTGTGTAGAGTGATCACCTTCACTATAATCTCAGGCTTGTAGACTGCAGGATGTTAAATGGAGAAACTATAGCATATAGCATCTTGCTTTCCAAAGCATGACTCATGTTACAATGTGGCAGAAGGCTAATTTAACACACTAGTGAATTTTGTTTCTCTTCACATTTCCCTGTGTCTCTCCTTCATTCAAACAATCAGCTGCTCCTGTTTGCTTCTCACTCCAGGGAAGGAAGAGATGCTCACCTGTGGGGAGGTGCAGAGACCTTGTCCTTGGGCTGAGCTTGCATCCTGGGTCACACTTGGTGCAAAGTGCTTCGAGAAAAGAACCATCTTGGGTCAGTGTGCAGTCAGCTCCTAAGTGGCTGCCTATGACCCTATGATCCTTGAGTCCTGCAGGGCACATGTCCAGAACGGCTGGTTTGCAGGCCTCCACAGAGCCTGTGGGTGACTGTAGCCACTGCAGTTTGTGCCTAGGGAACAGACGGACAGGTCTGCTTGGCTCCCTCTCTTCTCACTCTCTCCCCAACCTGGACCCAAGCTGGAGTTCTTCTTTCTTCCACTGTCAGGAAATCATACTTCTCTTCAGTGTCTGGTCAAGAACTTTTGTTTGTTCTTCAGAGTCTTTCTCATGTCCATTGAGAGTTGCACTTTCTAAACCGAAGGCCAGGGAAAAAACGAAAAAGAAACATAAAAGTATATAAAAAAAAAAAAAAAAAAATGAGAGAAAGTATTCATTCTTTGAAAAGATAAACAAGACCAAGAAACCTTTAGCCAAACTAACCAAAAGAGAAGACCAAGACTAATAAAAATTAGAGGTAAATATGGAGGCATTATAACAAATACCAATGAAATGATAAAAATCACTAGGACTCCCCTTACAAACATTTGTACTCTACAGAATTGGAAAATATAAAAGGAATTAGTGAATATCTAGATGCATCTATCTATGGTTTTTATCACAATGAAACCAAGATGAGACAAACAATTTAAATTGACCTAAAGCAGGTAACAGGATTGAAATAGTAATTTAAAACAAAGCAAGACAAACAGAAAGAAAGAAAGAAAGAAAGAAAGAAAGAAAGAAAGAAAGAAAGAAAAGAAAAAGAAAGAAAAACCTTCCAACTGAAAAAAAACTTGAGGCCCAGAAGGATTCCCTGCTGAATTCTACCAGACATTTAAAGATAAACAAATACCAATATTTCTTGCACTATTCAATGAAATAGAAAAGAACTTGCCAAGCATGGTGGCACACGCCTATAATCCCAGCACTCAGGAAGTCAGAGATAGTGATTGTTGTGCATTCAAAGCCAGCCCAGTCTACAAAGCGAGGACAGCCCAGGATACACAGAGAAACCCTGTCTGGAAGAAAAAGAAAAAAATAATTTAATCAAAATCTTTATATGAAGCCAGTATTTCCCTGATACTAAAAACAGATAACCACACAATAAAATTTATAGGCCAATCTCTTTGGTGGACATAAATGCAAGATCTCTCAATAAATCAAATTTAATAGCATATCAAAAATGTTATTCATTATTTTCAAGTTGGTTTCATTCCATAGTTGCAGGGACAGGTCAACATAAGAAAACCAATACATGTAACACATTGCATAAATGGACCCAATGACAAAAACATGATTGTCTGAGTTGTTGAAAAAAAAAAAAACTTTCGACAAAAATTTGACATCATAATAAAAATTTTTCCACAAAATAAAGGCTATATATGAGAAACCTATAGGAAAAAGTATACTACATGGGAAAAAGCTCAAAGTATTTCCACTACAGTCAGGAACAACGCAAAAGCGGTCATTCCTTTCCTAAATATACTCCTTAAAGTCCTAGCTAGAGCAATAAGACAAGAGACGAAAATAAAAGCATGTAAATAGAAAAAGCAGAGCCCAAAATATCTTTATTTGGATATTATATAACTCTAGACATAAGAATTCCTAAAGATTCCATTAGTAAATTCTTATAGCTGATAGACTATTTCAGCAAAGTGGCAGCATACAAAATTAACACACACACACACACACACACACACACACACACACACAAAGCAATGCCCACCTATATAGCAATAGCCATGTTAAGAAAAAAATCAGAAAAACAATCTCATTCACATAGTTTCAAAAACATAAAATATCTGGCTCCTGACCCCTGGCAGCTGACCCCTGGCTGCTGACCCCTGACCCCTGGCTGCTGATCCCTGGCTGCTGATCCCTTAATGCCTTTCCCTCTAACACATCTCAGCCAGGTGGTGGTGGCGCACACCTTTAATCCCAGCACTTGGGAGGCAGAGGCAGGTGGATCTCTGAGTTAGAGGCCAACCTGGTGTACAGAGTGATTTCTAGGACAGCCAGGGCTACACAGAGAAACCTTGTCTCAAAAAAAAAAAAAAAAAAAAAATCTGGGAAAAAAACAAAACAAAGCAAAAACACCTTCCAGCACATCTCTGGTTCTTTGTTACTCTGTGGACTGCAGAATCTCTCTACAGCAGGAACCCAAAGCTGCCACACTAGGCTGGCAATCAAGGACAGGCTTCACTTTAGAGTGGAAGAATGGAAAAGCGTCCTTAGGCAGCAAACGGACTCAAGAAGTTAGCAAGTCCAGCTGTTTAAATATCTGAACCTAATACGCACTTCTCTTGAGTAGCCTTTTCGTTGCCTACTTTTTCAAGTACAGGTTGCGGTGGTGATAATAAGGACAGAAAGAAGAAAAAAAGAAAGCAGAAGAGCCGGCACAGAACGGCTGCCATGGAGACAGTGGCAGTAGGCATGGCTTGACAGTAGGCTGCATGCCAGCCTTGGCACTGGGTTCAGTTAGCAGCTTGATGGTTGGAAAAGCACTGGCCTTGGGACGCGACCAGACAGCTGAGGGTCCTGCAGGTGCCATTGTGAACCTGACAGCATGGATACCACACACACTGCCTCACAGCTCAACAGCTGAACACTGCGCAGGTGTCCAGGCAGGACTGGGACTTGGTGCTGCCCAGCTCATGAGCCTCCAACCTAGCTCTCCACCATAAAGTGCTGACAAGCACTGTTTGGTTGCTGAAGATGTCGTGGGACTTAGGCCTTGGATGGTTGTGGCCAAGTGGCCACAACAGAAGCATCCGCCATTGGAGGCCCCAATGCTAACAATATTCCCCCCGGGGCTCAAATCCGTCTGTGGCACTGGTGCGGTGCCTCAAATTGCATTAATTCTGCCCAGGAATCCCACCTGTCCATTGGCTTCCTGCTCTCTGTGGCAGAGGATGCCTGACTGACCCCAGCCACACCCAGCATCCATTTCCTAAATGGCCTTGGATCCTGAGTAGAGAGAGGCTCCTGCCCTAGCTATACCCTGGCTCTCATATGCTCTCTTCACAGGGCCAAGTACTCTTAAATCTCAGCCATTAACAACTGAATAGTTTTTTTAAGCATTTGAGAGAGGCCAGGGAGGAAGAAAATTGAGGCCAGAAGACAGATGACAAGAAAGAGTAGACTGTGAAAAGCCAGAGAAGAGAGTCTGCGTTGCTTCTTGCCAGAAGAGCTCCAAAGAGCTGCACATGCCCGAGGCTAAGAGCTGTGTCACCCGCACCTAGGGACTATAATATTTGTATGGCCAAGGGTCCCGAAGCTGGGGGCTTCTGTGGGAACTGTTAGAGTAGAAGCCACGGCTTGTTAGTACATCCACCTAGCCACTCCTGCCCCTTGCTGCTGTCAAACATCAAGGGGATCGGTAAGTTCTAGAAATTAGCACCCGGAGAGTTTCCTGTCTACCTACAGTTTCTAGCCAAGTAGAGCAAACAGTTTTCAGCCACTGACAGGCGAGGCCACAATCCTTGCTTCTCCGCAGCCAGTGGGGGGGGGGGGGCCTATGTCTGTTCAAGGCAACCCCCAAGATGCAAAGGCAAGAGAGGTGGCTCCATGGGTGAAGGTTCTTGCTGCCAAGCCGGATGACCTGAGTTTGACCCCCAGAAAGCATGTGGTGGAGGAAGAGAACTGACTGGCTCCCACGGGAGAACCTCCGACCTCCACATGTGCACTAGACAGACAGAGAGACATAAGTAACGGGAAATCATAGATGGATGGCCTCTGTCTTCTGGCCAAGTCCTCACCCTGTGTCCTCAAGTACTTGCCCATGATATCTGAAGGCTGCATGAGGCTGGTTGTGCTTTGTCTCAGTTTTCAGCGTGAAGCCTAGAGTCACCTGGGAGATGGCCTGGCCTCTGAGCATGCCCAATAGGGATTATCTTGATTCCATTATGGGTGGACCTACGCACTGTTGGTTGTGCAGTTCCCTAGCTGGGCTCCTGGAGTGTGGACAAGGAGAAAGAACCCAAGGAATAGATGCCTTGTCTCCGTGTCTGGATTTTGGATGCCATGTGACCAGCTCCTCCTGCTTAACTTGCCCTCTGTGACAGACTTGAACTGTCACTCCCTTTCTCTTCTGAATTGCTTCTGTCAAAGGATTTTTATTAGGAAAGTGGCCAGGATACTGGTGAGCTGTTGGAGGCTAGACTTGATTGGAGACTGTCCAGAGGCCCCGATGATAGGACATGGGCAGTTTGTCCCTGACCCAGCCAGGTCATGCCATGCAAGGCTGGCTATGGACTGATGCTAGGCCATAGAGGGCAGGGACAGTAGTCCAGAAAACTTGACATTTTCTTCATAGGTATATAGTTAAATGTTCCAGACACCAAGATGTGAAATGCTTTGTTTGCCAGCCCATAATGAGCCTTGTTGAGGGAGGGCTTGGGATGTTCTGAGCTCCCTATAATTCTACTGTCTAATACTCTTTACTGACATGTATTTTGCTTCCCTGCTTGAATACAAAAAGAACTGTGCTGGGCCAGGCTGTGGTGGCGCACGCCTTTAATCCCAGCACTTGGGAGACAGAGGCAGGTGGATCGATGTGAGTTCGAGGCCAGCCTGGTCTACAAAGTAAGTCCAGAACAGCCAGGGCTACACAGAGAAACCCTGTCTTGAAAAACCAAAACAAACAAAAAAGAAAGAAAGAAAGAAAGAAAGAAAGAAAGAAAGAAAGAAAGAAAGAAAGAAAAGAAAAAGAACTGCGCTATTAATAAAACTTGCTGTTCTGGGTCAGTTGACCTTCGACCCTCTTGATCCCAGCTTTTGCCTCTTTCTTTTTGTTATCTGTTTCTTTTTCATCTCCAGCCCCAGGACTCTGTTCAGAACCATGAAATGGCTGGTCCAGGTCAGGGAACACAGAGACGGCCTCTCACATTTTGGTGAGCCTGTCACATTGAGGTTGTTGTGTGTACTGGCTAATTTTATGTTGACTTGACACAAGCTAGAGTCGTCAGAGAGGAGGGAACCTTAATTGAGAAAATGCCTTCATAAGATCCAGCGGTAAGGCCTTTTCTTAATTAGTGATCGATAGGGAAAGGGCCCAACCCATTACCGGTGTGGAGCATCCCTGCCTGTGTTGGTCCTGAGCTCTTAAAGAAAGCAGGCTGAATGAACAAGGCATGGAGGAGCAAGCCAGTAAGCAGCACCCCACTGTGGCCTCTGCACCAGCTCCTGCCTCCTGGTTCCTGCCCTGTTTGAGTTCCTGTCCTGGCCTCCTTCAATGATGGACTACAATGTGGAGTGTAAGCCAAATAAACCCTTTCCTCCCCAGCTTGCTTGAGAAACCCAAACTAAGATGAGTTGGTACCAGCGTAAGTGGGGTATTTCTGAAACAGACCTGACCATGTGTTCGGGAGGATTGTGGAAGGACTTCGAGACTTCGGGCTAGAAAAGCCATTGAGTGTTGAAAGCTCGGAGGGATGTTCTGTGGGAGCTTGGAAGAAAGTGGGGAGCAGTGCGGATGATGGAGGCCTGGATTGCAAAGTTTCAGAAATAAGCAAAAACTCTAGTCGGCTTTTTCTGTGAAGAATCTGTGGTGTCTGGTCAGCAGGGGCTGGAAAGTCAGCCGTGATTAACTAGAGACAAGCGCCATTGAAGTGAAACCTTTGCATTCTGGGACAGTTGGTGCTGGTCAGCTGGAGCCGAGAAATTAGTGATGATTAAGAAGAGACCAGCATCGTTGAGGTAAAATCTGGGAAGTGTTTCCTGAGAGTCACGACACAGAAGCTGTGCTCCAGAGGCAGCCAAGGTTGTACCTCATGCTGGCAGCTAAAATTGGTAGTGTAAGAGTCTCCCAGGTGGTACTGGTTTTTTTGTTTGTTTGTTTTTGGTTTTGTGGGTTTTTCATTTGGTTGGTTGGTTGGTTGGTTGGTTTGGTTTGGTTTTTCAGGGCAGGGTTTCCATGAGCATGTGTAGCCCTGGCTGTCCTGGACTCACTTTGTAGACCAGGTGGGCCTCAAACTCACAGAGATCCACCTGCCTCTGCTTCCCGAGTGCTGGGATTAAAGGCGTGCACCACCACTCCTGGCTTGGTACTGGTTTTGCATGCAGGAAGGGGTCATGGAGAAGAGCTGAGTCTTGGCACTGTGAGAGACCAGGGGAGGCCTTTGGTGAAGGTTCAGCCTCAGTAGCAACTGAAAGCGCAGGACTGAAGGAGTCATGCAGAGAAGTTGAGGCTTGGCACCCGGGAGAGAATCTATGAGAGGCTATTGGTGAAAGTGCAGCCCAGTTGCCCCAGAAGACCCCAGCATTTGGAGACGCCAGTACCCTGGGATGACCACCAAGGACAGCAGCAGCCATGGAGTGGAGCCAGCCACAGCCTGGAAGACAAGCTATGTGTGCTGCAGAGGGCGGAGCTGGAGAAGTGACCCAAACCCTTTGGAGGAGCCCAGAAGATGGTGAGTGAGTCCCATATATTGGGCATTGAGCTATTTACACTGTTGGGGTGGGATTTTGCTTTCATCTAATTGTGACTGTGCCCTGGCTCTTCCTACTTGAAGTAAGGTTATATTTAATTTTTAAAATTTTATTTTATAGGAGCCCACAGTTGAGAAATTGAATTTTTAAAAAAAGAGATCTCAAATTTTAAAAAGACAATTTTAAAATCTGTATAAATCTGATTTTGTAAAGGCTGTGGGACACTTTTAAGTTTGTAAAATGTTTCATATTGTGATGTTGACGTTAATGTGTAATTTGGGGGATGAATAAGAAAGGAAAGGTTGTGGCTTAACAGATATATTTGTACGTCAAGTACGACAAGGGGCAGTTCCAGTCGCTAGTTCTATGTCAACTTGACACACACTAGAGTCATCAGAGAGGAGGGGTTGCATGACCCCGCCTTTAGAGGAAGACGGGCCACAGACTGAGAGAAGCTCTTTCAGGGCTCCCCTGATCAATGCTAGCATCTGTAATTAGATCGCTAATCAAAACCCCAAACAGCAAACCATCCAGTGAATAAAAAGGCTAATGAATTAAATAGCCACCTCCCAAAGCAAGAAATAAATCTAGGTAGTAAATACTTGGAAAAGCATTCAACATGCTTAGCCTTCATAGAGATGCAAATTCCATCCAACCCCAGTCAAAACGTCTAGCATCGAGAAACATATGACAAAGGCTGGCTTACGAGGGCTGTGGAGAAAGAGGCCCCCATCCACTGCCCGTGAGAGAGTAAACTGGTGCTGCCACTACTAAAAATCAGCAAGGGGGTCCTTCCAGAAACTAGCAGTAGCGATTCGGCCACACCACTCCTTGGAACGCATGCAGAGAACTCCCATCAGGAGAACACACAGAGACTGCGCATTCACGCTTACTGCTGTTCTAGTCAACATAGCCGAGATACCGGACCAGCTTAGATGTCCATCAGCAGGCCAACAGACCCAGAAAACGCCATGTGTGTGCACAGTGGGAACTTTGCTCATCTGTAAAGGAGGACAAAGTTGGGAAATTCGGAGTGAGTGACTAGAGCCGCAGTTCACTGTCTTAAGCGAAATAAGCCAGACATGGAAAGACAAACACTGTTATGCTTCCTCTCAGATACTGAATCCTAGGTGTAAATTCGCACAGATGTAGCGCATGGACGTAGGAAAGGGACTCTGAGGAGGGGAAAGAGGTTTACAGGGAGGCATGTAAAAAGAACTTTCATTTGCCGGTTTTAACTGTTGTCTCGGGGGCTTACTGCTAACCTAGGCCTCGTCCTGGAAGCTTCTAGCCTCCGTACAATCTAACCTAGGCCTAGAATGTTTTCAGCCTCTGAGACTTCCTGCTTAATGAGCTCGCCCTTACTTGCTCTTACTGAGCTGTTCTGGCTCAAACTCCTCTCCCAGCTGACTTATTCCGTCTGGCTTCTCTCTCAGCTCCAGCTTTGCTCTGCTTGGCCTCAAACTAACTCCAGCCATCTGCTCTAATCTCCTGGCTCCTTCTCAGTCTCTGGCTCATTCAGTTTTCACCTGAGTTCTCTCTCTCTCTCTCTCTGCAACCGATCTCTCTATTACTGTCCTGGTAAAACTGCCTCCTCTATCTGTAAAACTGCCTCTTAAGTAGCTTCCCTTTCCTCTCTCTCCTCGTGAGAGTTAGGCGTATCCTAGTCTGTTAAATCTTTTCTGATTCATCACATTTCCTGCCACTTTGACAATTAGTGCCAATTAGACATCTCTTTCTTTCAAGATTTATACAATGTTTTGCCTGCATGTACACCTGCAGGCCAGAAGAGGGCACCAGATCTCATTATAGATGAGTTGTGAGCCACCATGCGGTTGATGGGAATTGAACTCAGGACCTTTGGGAGAACAGGCAGTGCTCTTAACCTCTGAGCCATCTCTCCAGCCCCAGACATCACTTACTTACTTACTTACTTACTTACTTACTTACTTACTTTCTTTCCTTTTCTTTTCTTTTCTTTTCTTTTCTTTTTAACATCACTTTCAAACATGGGTGCTTCCTTGTACAAACTAATTTTACCTTCATTTGGGATTAAAGGCATGTACCACCACACCTGGACCTAAGCTTTTTTCTTTTTTTTTTTTTTTTTAAGCCTGATACTTGGTCTATACCAGGCTGGCCTTGAAATCAGATCTGTTTGCTTCTGTCTCCTATTAAAGGCGTGTTTGTATTCCAGCCGGATCACACAGACCTACGAGATCTTTGGATATAATCTCTTGTCAGAGCAGCCATGTTCTGAGTTAAAATTCCTTTACAACTTCTCCTTTCTATTTAAGCTAAATACTACCCACAGTTTAACTTTTACAACAGACAATCCCACAGTCTTAACAGTGCGAATGTCCTTGTGAAGATCCACTCAGCCACTGAAGCATGGTCCTCCTTAACTGCAGTCCTGGTCATCTGTCCTTCAGCTGCAGCAGTCCATTTCAGCACGAAGCTTCTCCGGTCTGCCAGTCTGATGAAGGACCTATCCCTTGTCAGCTGGCTTGCTGAACTGTCTCCATGCAGGGGGAGCTGCTTTCTGTGTCCTCTGCATTGCTGTTTTTCTGTGTCTCTTCCTCGAGTCCTGCCTTTCATCTGGAAGTTTCTCATATTCAGATCAGATCTTTATCAATTTTGATGCAACTGACAGTCTTTCATCGTCTATGGAAATATAGGCAAAACCTTTTCTCCAACGTAACAAATTCTCCAAGTTCTGTTCTGATACTAAAACATCTTTAACTTGAACATGTTCATCTATTTCAGTAGTTTTTTTCCCCCAGCATCCTGTGTCTTTCAGCTAATCTTATTCCCCATTTCTGTTTACCAAGGTACAATTAGATTTTCTTGGTTTTCTTTCTTTTTCTTTATTTTGAGACAGGGTTTCTCTGTGTAGCCTTGGCTGTCCTGGACTCACTTTGTAGACCAGGCTGGCCTCCAACTCACAGCGATCCGCCTGCCTCTGCCTCTCTGAGTGCTGGGACTACAGGTGTGTGCCACTTAGGCAAATAAAGTTTCCTTTTACAGAGGGAGAAGGTCGGAACAAGAGGGGGAAATGGGATATTTATGTCATGAAAACTGAGAGAGCCGACCACGCCCAGCAAAAACTCATTTCTTTATATGCTAACTAAAGATTTAAAAATTGGTGAGAACGGTTAAAAAAAGAAAAAGAAAAAAAAAAAAGAAGAAACAGGGCCTGTGGGTAATTTTTGTTTAATAAGTGTTCATTTGCTAAGTATATGCTTATCACGGTCTAATTGTGTGTCCTTGGGCCTCATATATTGAAAATCAACTACACAGGCGATGCTTTCATGAGCAAAGTGCTTTGTGGCAATGCCCAGGCCACCAGGTCACCACATTAGTGTCCTCGTTTGGAGGCCCCAGGGAGACCTGCCTTGCCTCTGCTGTGTGAGTTCACAGAGGGAAGGCAGGTCCCTCCCGGACACCACTGTACCTCCAGCTTGGCCTTCCGTGTCTGCAGACTGTAGAACAGCCCGATCCGCTACAGATAACTGTAGAATATCTGTATCTTATAACAGCAATTTCATCGCTAACGTTTGTGTGTGGCATTCCTGCCCTGGTCTACTGGGCACATCTCTGCAGGAAACTATGGTTACCGTTCAGGGGCCTCCAGGGACTTCCACTCTCCCAGGCCCTTTGCATCCTGGGACCCCGGGGCCATGCGTTAGGAGAAACGCTCCTTTACCGGTTTGACTTAGCGGCTCACAGTGGATCGAACAAGTGTGGGGGAGGAGCCTGTTTGTTCCGTGTGGAGTACAGAGTCAGTCTTGTGCCTTGCCTTTGCAGTGACTGGCTCTGGGTAGGTCACGTGACAAAAGCATCGCGGTTGAAGGGCTGTTAACGGATGGGGAGGGGGTGGCTTCTGGGAACATACAGAAGAGGCGGTGGGCTGTGATCGGGTGAGGACAGTTAGGATCTGGATGGGTGGGGAAGGCGTCCCTTCTCATATGATCAATCTTAACTGGGGTGAGGTCACGTGGGCAGCAAAACAGTGATATGGCAATCACCCTAGGAGCTGTTTGCCAGCTGCACATGCAAAGCTCAGGGCTGTCAATTCTGGAGACATCTATGGAAAATATTTTTTTAAAAAGCGTTATGTGTGGCCAGGCATGGTGGCGCATGACTTTAATCCCAGCACTCTGGAGGCAGAGACAGTGGCTCGATGTGAGTTCAAGGCCAGCCTGGTCTACAAAGCGAGTCCAGGACAGCCAAGGCTACACAGAGAAACCCTGTCTCAAAAAACCAAAAAGAAAGAAAAAGAAAGAAAGAAAGAAAGAAAGAAAGAAAGAAAGAAAGAAAGAAAGAAAGAAAGAAAGAAA
>OU015748.1:120765875-120795426 GCA_907169655.1 Acomys percivali
TCCTCCTCTTCCTCCTCCTCCTCTTCCTCCTCCTCCTCTTCCTCCTCTGCCCTGGTTGCAGACCACCATGCCTCCCCAGAACAGTTGACACCGTGGTGGTGTAAAGAGGTTTGACCCCTACAGACTTATGTTTGAATGCTTGGCATACAGGGAATGACACTATTAGGAGGTGTGGCTTTGTTGGGGTAGGTGTGGCCTTGGGGAAGGAAGTGTGTCACTGTGGGGGTGGGCTTTGAGGTCTCCTATGCTCAAGCTCCACCCAGTGTGGGATCAGAGCATCTTCCAGGCTGCCTGTGCATCAACATGTAGAACTCTCAGCTCCTCCTCCAGCACCATGTCTGCCCACATGCTGCCATGCTTCCCTCCATGATGATAATGGACCAAAGCTCTGAAACTGTAAGCCAGCCCCAATGAAATGGTTTCTTTATAAGAATTGCCGTGGCCATGTTGTCCTTTCACAACAATGAAGCGCAAACTAAGGGACATGGGAAATAGAACACAGCAGTTTTTCTGGTTCCTTGGGGATGTCACCTAGGCATTATGGGATGGAAGAGAATTTCAGGATGGGGGACTAGGGCTCCTGGACCCCACAGGATACCACACCTCAGAGGCAGCCTTCTAAGGCAGACATGAAATCCGGTTCCCTTTCTTCCTGGTCTCTGCAGAGTCTCATCGCTCTCCGAGACCCAGCATCTCTACCTGAGCCAATGTACTGGGTACACCCGCTGATTCCCCACTGTCCCACACAAATGGACAAGCACTTATCCTAGATCTATTTGGCTGAGCAAATTCCATGTCCCCAGAACAATGGGAGGATCTTCCCAAGGAAAAGACAAAGCTAGGAGCAGGAAGTGCAGGTGTGTCTGATGAGCATCAACCGGCCTTGTTGTTTGTTGTTTGTTTTTGCTTTTGCTTTTCAGACTGGGTTTTCCTGGCTGTCCTGGGACTCTGTAGACCAGGCTGGTCTTGAGCTCAGAGATCCACCTGCCTCTGCTTCCTGAGTGCTGGGATTAAAGGTGTGCACCATTACCTCTCTCTCTCTCTCTCTCTCTCTCTCTCTCTCTCTCTCTCTCTCTCCTGCATCTCATGTGTGCCTTCTTCAGAGTGTACCCAAGATTTCATTTTGTTCTTATGTACTCACATCTCCACCTCAAAAGCCCGACTTGGATATTCCGGGTACATCAGTCACAAGGTTCAAACCAGACATGCAGTCTGGTCGGTGCTTTCCACATTGTTTCTCTTCATGCAGTTTGTCATTGCCATGTAGTAGACCAAGGCACCAGAAGAAAGCTTTCATGAACCAGCCTTGTGACCCACTAACTGATACCAGAGAACTTAATCAAGCCTGAAGATCTGTTAACAGGTCAGTGTCACTAGCTAAAGATGCCCCAAACTCAGGACTGAGATGTTCATACTATAGAAATAAACACTTGTTTTAATTACCTTGCCCTTTACATGTGCTATTATAGAAGCAGAGAGTCTCATTTTCTTGATTAATTATATTATTCTTCTTAGATCTGGTACTGCTTTCTTCCTGAGTAAATCCAGAATTGCATCCTTTAAGTGGCTGCACAGCCTGCTCCTGACCAGCAGATGGCGCTGCATTTTTTTTTTTTTTTTTTTTTTTTTTTTTTTTTCATTTATGCCTGTCCTGAAGTTCTAGACTGGTTGGTTACTTCATAAACCCCTGAGTGCATGGTGGTGCGTTGTGCAGTTCATTACATGACTGTCCACTGACCTTACACTATATTAAAACACTAGAAGAATTGATTTGTAGTAATGGGGTCATACGCATTCATAAAAAGCAATCTATTTATTTTTATTCCAAGGCCCCTAGTTAGTCAGCCTCATTTCATTAGCAGCTTTTTTTTCTCTCCTCCTCCTCTTCCTCCACCTTTTCATCCTCATCCTCATCCTCCTTCTCCTCCTTTGAGACAAGGTCCCTGGCTGTTCTGGAACTCAGTCTGTAGCCCAGACTGGCTTTGAACTTACAGAGATTCACCTGCCTGCTTCCTGAGCACTGGGATTAAAGGCACAGCGCGCCATTACTCCAGGCTTCTAGAGTCTTCTTATATTGACCTATACACAATTTCCTTTCAGTTGTACTTAGCAGTTAAACTGTGTAGTATTTAATCATATAAAAATATTTTCTGGGGCTGGAGAGATGGCTCAGAGGTTAAGAGCACTGGCTGCTCTTCCAAAGGTCCTGAGTTCAATTCCCAGAAACCACATGGTGGCTCACAGCCATCTACAATGAGATCTGGTGCCCTCTTCTGGCTCACATGCAGGCGTACATGCAGGCAGAGCATTGTATATATAATGAATAAGGGAGAAAAAAATGATTTTTTTTTTTTTTTTTTTGTTTTTTAAGACAGGGTCTCTCTGTATAGCTTTGGCTGTCCTGGACTCGCTTTGTAGACCAGGCTAGCCTTGAACTCACAGAGATCCACCTGCCTCTGCCTCTCGAGTGCTGGGATTAAAGGCGTGTGCCATCACACTCAGCCAAATAAATAAATCTTTTAAAAAAAATGTTTCTGTACTTACTCTTAATCTCACCCAGAAGTTTAAGGTGAGATTATTGTGTCCCCCAACACTCTCCTGTGGGGTTTCAAAGGTGACAGCCTGGCTTTGGGAAATGTTAGAGGTGAAAGTATACACAGACAGGTCTTGTGGGCTATAGGCCAGCTGTTTCCTCGGTGGTGCCAGGTAACACACATCTTCCTGAGGCTCCCGCTGCCAAGCTGTGAATGCTGCCGCAGTGGACAGTGTCCTCTCAAGGGAATCCTCCCTTCCGTCAGGATAGAGCTCCAGGACGGAGCCCTAGGGAGCTGCCTTGCTCCTTCCCACCACAAGGGGGCAGTAAGGAGATACCATGTGAGCAAACAGAATCTCATCAGACACTGAGCCTTCCAGGGCTTCCCAGCCTCTGGTACTTTTGTTAGGACAGCCTGAATGATGAGAGGTTCTCCTCACTGCTGTTCGCCTCTCCTAAATCCGCTTGGTTCCCTCTCTGACCTGTGTGCTCACCGGAACACTCCATGGAGTTGGATCGCCACCCCACCTTTCTCTGGGGCCGAGGGGGGGCTGGATAGAAAGAACTCGGTTTGTCGCGCTTTCATGGCAAGCTTCTTTTTACCTACGTACCATCAAACTTCTAAAAACACAAATCAGTTTTTGCCCCTGCCTGGATTAAGAATCTGAAAAGTCAGCTGGATATGGTGGCTCAATCGGGAGGTAGAGGCAGGCGGAGCTACAGAGTTGAGTTCCGGGCAGCCAAGGCTACACAGAGAAACCCTGTCTTGAAAAACAAAGCAAAACAAGACAAAAGAATCTGAAAGTGCTATGCCATTTTCATTGTGCTTGTAATAAAATGCAGCTTACTTTAAGAGTTTAAATACTAATTAAAACTTTTGTGTATGAGCGTTTTGCCCATATGTATGTATGCGCATCACGTGTGTTCGTGGTGCCCATGAAGGACAAATGAGAGCATGTGATCCCCTAAAGCTGGAGTCGCGGGCATTCACGAGCCATTTGGTAGGGGCTGGGAACCGACCTAGGGCTTCGCTGCAAGAACAGTGAGTTCAACCAGGACAGCCCCCAAACGCGGCTTCCCAATTACAGCCTACCAAGTCTCCACTCGTTCTTCTTGTGTGTCACCACATTCCCAAAACCCTTGCTCCCCTCTCTCTTCATGAGCTCGGCTTACATTGCCTCGGGGCCTTTGCACGTACCTGCTGTGTCTCACCTCCTCTGCGGCGGCATCTAACTACGCCTCTTACTCGCTGAACATTTCCTTTAACGCTGTTTAATTGCATTCACCCTCTCTGAGAGCAGGATTGTTGCCTCTTGCTCATTAGGAGGCTGGGAGGTGGAAGAGATGCTTGGAGTCAACACCCCGCGAGGCGGTCTGGGGAGGGCAGGGCAGGATTTCACATTTGACATATTGTCCGTGGACAGAGCCTGGGTGGTGGATGACCTTGACACTCTACGGAGGGGGAAGTGAAGACTGGAAGTCACTCAGGAACTGAGGGCTCATGTATGCCAGGCACAGTGCAGCGCCAGGGCTACAAGCATGAACAAAGCAGGGTCCTCACCTTCCTGTGGCTCGTGGGCTCGTGTCAGCAGCAGGGACCATGAGCCGCTGGTCTTGAAGTAGGTGAATAAACTGTGGAGAGCTGTCGGAGGGAGAGCAAAGCCCAGAGCAAGGAACAATGCACTTCTTTGGATGCTGGGATGAAGATTTTGAAAAAGCTTTACACCGAGGATGGTGTCTGAACAAGGCCGTCAAAGATGAACAGGGCCGGTCCAGGTGCGGAAGAGGCGATAAGAGCTTGCCAGGGAGGGGAGAGCAGAGAAAGACCGAGAGACACAGTGGAAGTTGTCAGCTATTTGAGGGCCCACAGGACTGTCGCGGCGTATATTAATGTTAGTATAAAAGTGAATTTGGCTAAAGAACTGGATAAATAGACTTAATTTTCTCAGTGAATAAATTTCTGATATATCTCCGAGCGTCAGTGAAAGTTTCCTCCGGCTCACATTGGCTCTGCCAGGCTTTGTGTGTGTTTCCTTAATTAGCCTCTCTATGAGAAAGAGCTATGACAGAGGCTTGTGGAGTTGGAAGCCAGGCAGGATGAGCTCAAACACTGGCCTGTGTGCTTGCCTCCCGTGGTGAACTGCCAAGAGCCACCCTGGTGAGGGAGCTCACTAGGCATGTGGGCTGTCTAGGAGGTGATCTGGTATTTGCAAGGTCTTGTACCATGATGCACCCCAAACTGCTTCCAGCCTCTGACATGCAGTCAGGACCCATTGATTTGAGGAAGTCCAGGAGGCATGAGAGATCTCGGGAGGTAGCCCAGTATTTGCAAGGTCTGTATCGTGATGTACCCCAGAATTGCTTCCAACCTTTGACTACCCTGTCAATTGTGCTTTGCTGCATCTCTCTAAAATCTGGCATTAGAGCCGGACATGGTGGCTCATGCCTTTAATCCCAGCACTCAGGGAGGCAGAAGCAGGTGGATCACTGTGAGTCTAAGGCCGGCTTGGTCTACAAAGCGAGTCCAGGACAGCCACGATTACACAGAGAAACCCTGTCTTGAAAAACCAAAAAGAAAAAACATCTGGCATTGGTGTGAACTGTTACTTACTGGGTACTGCCCAGCTCTGATTGATCAAACTTCCTACAAGACCGTTTTTTGAGGATACTGTTTGTTATTCAGATGAGTTAATCCCTGATTATGGATTTCCTGATTTGATTCAAATAGTTTTAAAAGTTAAAGTTTGTTTATGGCTGTAATAAATACCTTTGTGGACCTCCAGATGCCTCACTAAGGATAGCCTTGTAGCAGATTTGTGGCTTCAGATAAGCTTCCACTCCAGATGGCACCACGAATCCTGGTATTTCACCACAAATATTGGCAAATTGGCTTAAACTTTCCATGAACCTAAGTTGGAAGAGCTACCTAGATATGTCTGAATTTACTCTGTTTCTTAGAATGAAAGACAGATAAAATCATTGTCTGAACTCATTATGAACTAAGAGATAGCTGGATAATTTATAGTTAGGTCCGTCCTAACTGATAAGTCATATACTCTTGTAACTTTTAGGCCTTGTCACTCTGAACTCACTGTGAACATATATAATGGATACTTAGATAAGAAATATTTAAATTTAAAACATGTAACCTGTTATATTTTAGAATTCATCTGTTTTTGTGATTAATTACCTTTTTTCGACTATGAGGTAATACCCTTTTCTCAGAAGTATAAGTATGGCCATCTACAATAAATGGGGCTGAGATTGGGAAGCTTAGCTTCAGTTGAAGTTAAGGTGCCTGACTTCATCCACCTCTTCTCTTGAACCTTTTCTCTTGAATGTATGTGTTGAGATTGGGAGACCTGACTTCAGTTGAAGTTGAGGTGCCTAATTTCATTCACCTTTTCTCTTGAATGTATGTATGTGTGAGTGGTTTGTTTATTTATTTATTTATTTTTGTTGTTTTTTTTTTGAGACAGGGTCTCTTTGCATTAGCCTTGACTGTCCTGGACTCGCTTTGTAGACCAGGCTGGCCTCGAACTCACAGCGATCCGCCTGCCTCTGCCTCCCGAGTGCTGGGACTAAAGGCGTGAGCCACCACACCTGGTCTCTCTCTTATTTCTTATTTCCCTGTATATTCACAAATAAGTTTGCAGGTTCGAGTGCTGGGACTAAAGGCGTGAGCCACCACGCCTGGTCTCTCTCTTATTTCTTATTTCCCTGTATATTCACAAATAAGTTTGCAGGTTCGGTGCTTCATCATGAGCCTTTTAGGACTAATAAGCCTAAGTTCACATTAACTTACTGGAGATCTCCGCAAAGAGGCCCATCTACAGATCAAAGAGCCTCATTTTACGACCCTCCTGCAGTCTCTAGCCAGAAGCCGCTTTTACAGCCTCAGCCATAGGAAACTTGTGGTCAGTTTAAGCTCTCCTCCACTGCTGCAATACAGCCAGTCCCTAGAGAAGAAACCCGGGGCTCCCTTTCCTCTTTCTTCTTTCAATCCTGATCAGTTGCCTGAGCCATCAGCTCTGGCCACCCAAGAGATGAAGCGAACTGGAAGGGAATCCGCATCCAGCCCCAGACACCCTGCCCTGGACCTCTGCAGATGCGCAGCTGGGCATTAACAGTGACAATGTGGCTGGGGCTACTCAGTAAAGCCTTTCACCCAAAGGCACAAATTGGGGCAAACTATGTTGCATTTAAAGTGGCTTAAGCCTGTTGGGAAGCTGGTCTTTGCGCGATTCCCAGCCTGCTCAGACCTGGGTCGCTCGGCAGGACCACACATGGCTCCTGAGGATTTGTTACCCAGAAAGAGTGCAGTCCACAGGTGTAAGGATTCTTTCTGTGTCGTATGTAGGTTTTGTCTGTAGGAGATTGGCGAGATCTGTGCCTTCA
Organism: Acomys percivali; assembly: GCA_907169655.1. Taxonomy (NCBI): domain Eukaryota; kingdom Metazoa; phylum Chordata; class Mammalia; order Rodentia; family Muridae; genus Acomys; species Acomys percivali. Next base: position 120,772,807 of record OU015748.1, read on the forward strand.
GTCATGTGAAGGCACCATCAGTGAGAAGAGCATCCACCCCAGCACGCGCAAACACATCCCCCCTCACAAAGACATAGACTCCAGTAAGGGGCTGGGGCCCAGAACTGGGGTACCCTTTGCCCTGAGGTGTCTAGACTAATATATATATATATTCTGTAGGCTGAGGACCAGGTCTCCTTTCTCTGTGAACCAGGCAAGATGCTCTTTGTGGGTTGGGCTGTTTTAAGTGACAGCAGGGACCTGAGTGGACGAGGCAAGAGCCAGGGTCTCTGAAGCACCCACAGAGGAAAAACCCACTAGTGAAAACAAATCCTAGAAAGCTGTCCTTTTGAGCAAGCCCTAGGGAGTTGGTCATATTAGATCAAAGTGAAAGCAATTGGGCATCAGCCATCAGTCCAGGACCCCAGCTATCCCCCAGTTTGTCCTGACTTAAGAATCAACTATCCAAGACTGGAGGGATGGCTCAGTGGTTAAGAGCACTGCATGCTCTTCCAAAGGACCCTGGTTCAATTCCTAGCACCCACATGGCAGCTCACAACTGTCTGTAACTCCAAGATCTGACAGCCCTACACCAACACATGCACATAAATTAAAACTTAAATTAAAATATTTTTTAAAAATCAGTTATCCCTGTCTTCCCTCATTCATGACATTGTGGCATAGTTTATCTGTTTCACACATCCAGACATTCATTATGGTTTTCCCACCATGTCTAAGAAGTTAGCTCCTAACATAAAGCAATCCTTCTTGCTTAATGTATCCACCCACCAAGAACCGTTTGTAGTTACACGATTAAACGCTTGCAGAGTGGGTGGTGAAGGAGGACACCTCTCCTGCTTTGTTCATCCCGTCTAGAGAGGTGGTGGGTGGTACAATATCAAAGCTTAAGCTGAAGAGTCAATGTTTGAGGGCCAGTTCTGGGGCCAGTGACCCAAAGTTCCCAAACTGTCAATTAAAAAAAAAAAGATACCACTTCGTGGAGTAAACATTATTTAACTAAAGTAAATGCTTGGTGAGGGGTTTGCAGCACAGCCTGCTGGTTAGTCCCGCCCCCACCCAACTTGACGTAAAGTGGGATCATGTGGAAAGGGGGAATCTCAACTGAGAAAATACCTCCATCAGACTGGCATGTGGGCAAGCTTGTGATGTGCACTTTCTTGACTAATGGCTGATAGCATGGGGTGGAGGGCTCAGCTGATGGTGGGCGGCACCATCCCTGGGCTGTTGGTCCAGGGCTGTATAAGAAAGCAGGCTGAGCAAGTCATGGGAAATAAGCCAGTAAGCAGCATCCTCCACGGTCCCTGCATCAGTTCCTGCCCAAAGGTTTCTCTTCAGTTCCTGTTCTGCCTCCTCTTCATGATGGACTATGAGCTGTGTAGGCTGAAACAAGCCCTCAAAATTGCCGTTGGTCCCGGTGTTTAGAAAGAAACCTAAAACGGTCAGTGATGGTAGTTGTGGCTTATCGCTGAGTGTGAACACGTCTTATGTGGTACAGCGTGGAGAGGAACGCAAAGAAAGGGTGAGCGGGGATGGGTGGGGCTGGGCTGCCCAGGATGAACATAAAGCAGACCCGTCTCAGGGCAGACTTAAGAAGCCAGAACCATCCGGTTCTGCTCATGATCCAAATCAACAAGGCATCTGAAGGAAGGAAGGGCCTTGACCATAAGGGTCCTCGCTGACATGGCATCAGAAGGACGTCCCCATCTCCCCCACCCCACCCCCACCCCCAGCAGCTCTTGTTCATCCACCTACAGCCGAGAGCAAGGCTTTTCACCAGAGTCGGGGCTGCCGCCAAGCAGCTGTGGGCACACAGGTCAGGGAACGCTGGCGACTGTACTGATCTGCGCTTTTCTCATTTAGAGCCTGGGTCACGTCCTGGAGGAAGCATCCTAGCCTTTCGCCTGCTGTCAGTTCCGATTCCGCGCTTCTTTCTGCCGTGCTATCTAAATTAAATCTCAACTTCACTTGGGAGCCCTCTGGCTCTTAGGTCCTATTTTTGGAATATTCAAGGCCTGAATTACCGACAAGGAGGCTCTGGGGCTCCTGCCACCGTCTGAACATTGTCCCAGGCTCTCCGTGCTCCGCACACTCAGGCAGATCAGCATGGCTTTGAGGCGCTGTCTTCCTCTCTCTTGTTATGAGGAAACTGTTCAGCCACAGAAACCGGTTGGTATCCTGAAGCCAAGCCCTAGCCCAGCAGTCTGGCACCCACTGCCCCCACAGCCCCAAGACGTTATCAGTCTCTCTGGCTTCTTTTGGATGAGTAAAGCGACTCTCAATCAAGGAAGGGCCCGCAAGGGAGAGGAATGGACCGTGAGGTCAGACTTGCCTGTGATACTGAGCTTTCTAGGAAAGGCCAGCAGCTGCCGGCCTGACCCTGGGCTCTGACACACTTGTTGGAAGAGCTGTGGGGAGAAACTGACGGTGCTCCCACAGGTAGTGCGGGCAGAGACCTCCCTGTGGGGCTGAGAAGACCTGACAGATGGGGAAGGGTGGCGGGTCTCAATATGCCTGACTTGATTTCCCCCTGGAACTCATGTCCAGATGCCTCTGGTAGGGATGGGTCAGGCTAACATGGGGGCGGGGCGGAATTAAGCAATGAAACTCAGGCTCATGGTAAGCACCTTCTTTTTAGCCATCTTATGCCGAGTTTGAATAAACTGGTATTTGGTGGTTTTTTGTTTTATGGGGTTTTGGGTTTTTTGTTTTGTTTTTGTTTAGTTTTTTGTTTTGTTTTTGGTTTTTGGTTTTTCGAGACAGGGTTTGTCTGTGTAGCCTGGACTCACTTTGTAGACCAGGCTGGCCTCGAACTCACAGCGATCCACCTGCCTCTGCCTCCTGAGTGCTGGGATTAAAGGCGTGCGGCACTACTGCCCGGCTTCAAACTGGCATTTGTTATAAGTCCATGTCGAAATGCCACTGTGATTCCCTCTTGGGATTCTCAAGCCGGTGCCAGCTGCTGTGTCGCTGAGTCCCTCTCTTATTCTATTTTCTGCAACAATAGCAGAGACAGTGATTTGTAACCGGAAGATTATTTGGCTTAGGCTTATAGGGAGGCTGCAAGTCCAGTACTGAGGGCATCCCTAGCCAGAGTCAGACAGTGAGAGAGTGCGCTCTCAGCCTCAAGCCCTCACACTTGGCACCGGGCCTTTGGCTTATTTATTTTTAACTTTTCACTGTATCTGTTCATTGCTTTGATTTGCATTTCTCTGATGACTAGTGAGTTTGATTTTTTTTCCCCTTTTTTTCTTTTTCTTTTCCCCCAAGACAAGGTTTATCTGTATAACAGCCCTAGCTCTCCTGGACTCACTCTGTAGACCAGGCTGGCCTTGAGCTCACAGAGATCCTCCTGCCTCTGCCTCCCGAGTGCTGGGATTAAAGATGTGCGCCACTGGCACCCTGTGAGCTTGAGTTTTTCATGTTTATTAGATAGATATTTGTGTTTCATCTTTTGAAAATTGTCTGTTTGTGTCATTAGCCCACTTGGTTGGTATTTAATGTCTTCTTGTTTAGTTTTTGAGTTCTTTGTAGATTCTAGACACTAATCCTGTCAGGTGTGCAGCTGGCAAAGGCTGTCTCCTTGCTCAGTTAACTTCTTTCTTTCCTCCTCCTCCGTCTTCTTTTTGTTTTGGGTTTTTTGTTTTGTTTTGTTTTTTTTAGGCTCTTTTGAGACAGGGTTTCTCCATGTAGCATTGGCTGTCCTGGAACTCGCTCTGTAGACCAGGCTGGCCTCCAACTCACAAAGATCCATCTGCCTCTTCCACCTGGGTGCTGTTAAAGGCGTGCACCACCATCACTTAGTTAGCAATTTTAATTTCATAAAATCTCATTTGTCAGTTGCTGGCATTATTTCCTGAGTGACTTGAGACCTTTCAGAAAGTCTTTGCCTGTGCCTGTAGCCTTGGAGTGTTTCTCCGCTTCCCTCTGACATTTTCAGAGTTCTAAGTCTTATTTTAAAGTCTTTGACCCATTTGGAGGTTTTTTGTTTTTTCAATAAAGTGAGAAATAGGCGACAAGTTTCATTCTCTTATATGTGGACATCCAGTTTTCAGCACCATTTGTTGAAGATTTGTCTTTTATCCACTGTTTATTTTTCACAACTTTGGACAAAAAAAAAATAATTAGGCAGTTGTGGCTGTATGTGTTTTAGTCTGGGTCCACTGACCTGTGCATCTGTTTTGTGCCAGTGCCATGCTGTTTTTGTTCGTACGACTCTGCAGTATAATTTGAAATCAGGCATGGCACCACCTCCAGCATTTCTTTTTGCTTCAAAACACGCTGGTTATCCAGGGCCTTTTGTGTTTCCCTATGAATTTTTAGAGGGTGTTTGTTTGTTTGTTTGTTTGTTTGTTAATCTATGAAGAATAGCATTGGAATTTTTTACAGGACTGTTTTGAAGACAGCTTTTGGTAGGACGTCCATTATCATAACATTAACTCTTATAATCTATAGGTATGGGAGGTCTTTTCATCATCCAGAGTCGTCTTTAATTGCTCCCCCGCCCCCGCAGCCCCTTGTGTTTAAAGTTTTCATTGTAGAGGTCTTTTGCTTCCTTGATTAGGTTTATTAGGTATATTTCTTTCTTCTTCTTTTTTTTTTTTTTTTTTTAGTTTTTCGAGACAGGGTTTCTCTGTGTGGCCCTGGCTGTCCTGGACTCACTTTGTAGACCAGGCTGGCCTTGAACTCACAGTGATCCACCTGTCTTTGCCTCCTGAGTGCTAGGATTAAAGCATGTGCCACCACTCCCTGGCTTAGGTATATTTCTTATTAAAATTTTTTATACAGTACATTTCAATCACAATCTTTCCCTCTCCCAGTTCCTCCCAGCCCCTCGCCTTTCCCTACCCTCCCAACATCATGTTCTCTCTGTCAAAACAAAAAAATAGGAAAAACAAAAAGAAAACTAAAACTGAAAACATTTTAAAATGTTAACAAGGGAAAGAAAACCAATAATATCAAAACAAAAACAAAAAAACAATCCCAAACCAAAGCAAAAGGCACACAAACATACACAAATGCAAAGTTTATTTTATGCTGGCCATGTACTCCTGCATATGGCGCCTCCTCTGGAGTGTGGTCCATAAACCCAGCGACACTACATGGGAGAGAACTGCTTTTTCATTTTGCAGTAGGTATCATTACGCATAACTTCATGCTATGGATGGGACTTTATGTCTGCTTCCTCTTCTCAGTGTGAGATGTTGTCTGGTTTGCACTTACGCAGGCCCTGTGCATGCTGCCACAGTCTCTATGAGTTCATATGTGTGTCGGTCCTGTTTTCTAGAAGACACTGTTTCCTTGGCATCATCTATCTCCCCTGGCTCTTACAATCTTTCAGCATCTTCTGCGTGGTTTCCTGAGCCGTGAGGGGAAGAATTTAATGAAGACACCCCATTTAGGACTGAGTGACTCTTTGTACATTGTCCAGTAGTGAGACTCTGTGTTAGTTACCATCTCCTGCAAGATGGAGTTTCTCTGAGGGTTGATGGAGCTTCTGATCTATGGCTGTAAGTTATGTCACTAGAAGGCACTTTGTTGCTATGTTTACTGCCTTTAACAATAATCATAGGTATTTCCCTAGGCTCATGCCCTATCTAGTCTTACACTCTCAGCCACTTTCGCAATGTCATGCATAGGTTGCACATCATGGAGTGGGCCTTAAATCCAATTACAAATGCTTGCTTACTCTCCTAACGTTTTTGCCACTATTTCTTTCAGGCAGGTCTCTGTTGTAAGCTCAAGGGTTTATTTCTGGCTGAAACTGATGTGTTGGCTCTGTTTCTTAACAATTAAACTTTATTATACAACCCAACTAGCTTATACAAGAGGGAAAAAAGGTTAAAGGGGAAAAAGAGTGAAACTTCCGGGACCCATTTCACGGGATGAGTCCCTAGGTGTCTCTGGCCTGCGCGCTGGTCCAGCCTGTTCTGTTCGCTGATCCTTTTCCCGATCCACGTGTGCTCAAGCCCCATCTAAACCTGCTGCCTCTCTCACCCTCTCCGCCTGTCTGTCTCTCATGTTCAAGGGCCAATCTCTTCATCCCACTGATGGTCAATTAGAAACACAATAGTCCAGGTGCAGTGTCCCCATCCCCCCACCCCCCAACCCATCCCCCTCACCCCCCACCCCCCATCTGCTTCCTGAATTCCAGGCCCAGGATGGCTCTACCTAGTCTATCTCAAGGTTAATCTCAGGGAGTATCCGTGGTGTGTCCAAGGACAATGCCTGCCAAGACTGTTTTTACCTATGACAAAGCTTACAATCCTTCCCACACTGATGACCACTTTTCTTCTCTGGTGGTGTAAAAAGTACCTTGCAGCACCACAAACACTGTTCAGTAATAGCCTTAGCAGTCGTCCATCATGATGGGTGGTAGTGGTGGCATCTATGGGATTCCTTTGGCCAATGACTCAACAGGATGTACCTTGCCCTGGAGGCTTTACTTGGTGGTATAAGAGGTCTAGGTGGGGCACTACTCCCCTTGTTATATGGTAACTCCATTAAATTTCTTTCATATATGTTCATTTTAGGACACTCCTCCAGTAGTAGGTTCTCACTGGCTTTTCAAAGGGCCTTGAGTGGTAGTTCTTCCTCTCCATGTCCCTCATGTACCTGCGTTTCCACCCCTCTCCCTACTTAATTCTTCTGCTTTGCTTCCCCTTTGTCTCTATCTATCTCCTCTTCTTTGGATGATCTCATCCTTGGTCCATTACTAACTACTTAATCACACATACTTAAAAAGTAACCGCCACATATTAAAAAACATACAACTGTAGAAGAATGGTAATTCAGAACATGGCTGTTCTAGGAAGAGATCTAGGTCTGTGTGATCCGGCTGGAATACAAACATGCCTTTGATCCAGGAGACAGAGGCAAGCAGATCTGAGTTCAAGGCCAGCCTGGCGTAGAGCAAGTTTAATTGAGTGGCAGAAAAGGTGACGAACCAGAGAAGATCTGACAGAATAGGATACGCCCAAACCTCACAAGAGGACAGAGGAAAGGAAAGCTACTTAAGAGGCAGTTCTACAGAGAGACGTCCATAAAAAATAGTGAAATAAGTTATACGATTTCGCTGATTAATTAGTACGGGAAGGGTTTAAACCAATATTTTCAGGGTATGGGCCCCAGCAGCTTAATTAGCTGACCTTACAAAGGTTAGAATGAGGTGTGAGGGTAGCATGGAGAATTTTGAATTCTTAAGTGCAGGCTCAGTTCTTGTTGTCCTAGAAATGAAAGGATTTAAACCTCTATAATTTACTCTACCAAAGTAACTCTTTTGTCAGACATATTTCTACGTCCGAGGTGAGATGCTTGCTCGGAAGACTGGCAGTGAGACATATCATATGCAGAACCCTAGTGTTAGTGGGAGGAAATTTTTTCATAGAAGATGTATGAGTTGGTCATATTGGAACTGTGGGTAATAAGATGGTTAATAATAACACTTTGCGAAGTTAATTGTATATAGTTCTGGGGAGTTTACACTGTGAAGGGACCTAGGAATACAATTGATGCAAGAGCATTAGTTTAAATAATACTGGCATATTCGGCTACAAAGAATAGTGTGAATAGTCCAGCAGCATCCTCAACATTAAAGCCGGAGACAAGTTTGGATTCTCCTTCTGTAAGGTCGAAAGGAGCTCGGTTAGTTTCATATTTTGGTCAGTGGTCAGGCTGGGATAATTAGTCAAGCTGGCTCTTGGGTAGCAATTAAAAGAGTTTGAAGTGAGTACAAGCCATGGGTTGCAGAGAAAGAACTCAGGTGAAGACGAAAGCAACCTGAGCATGAGAAGACACCAGATTAGAGCAGAGTGCTGGGGTCAGTTTGAGGCCAAACAGAGCAATTCCAGGTTGAGAGAGAAGCCAGATTAAACAAGTCAGCTGGGAGAGGAGTTTGAGCCAGAACAGCTGAGCTGAATCAGCCAGCCCAGAGCTCAGAAAGAACAAGTAAGGGTGAGCTTATTAGCAGTAAGTCTCAGAGGCTGAAAACATTCTAGGCCTATGTTAGATTGTACAGAGGCTAGAAGCTTCTAGGCCTAGCCTAGGTTAACAGACAGAGGCAGCAAGCCTCCCAGACAACAACTGAAACAGAGAAGAAAAGTGACTTATAGTGAGGTCACAGAAAAGAGCCCTGAGGAGGGAGGAGCCTGTCGTGGCCTCTGTTGAAAAATGTAGGTGCAGGAAGGGAGACCATTCTGCCAGCTGTTCAATGCTCTCGCCACAGAAATCACTTTATTAACCTGGCAATGAAGTAGCTTTGTGTTGTGATTACAAAAGGTCATGAAAATATAAAAATGTTACCCTTATGAGACACTGAGGAATGTAGCTAAATATAACATTCAAAGTTATTTATAAAATAAAATACTCACCCTTACACATATATCTCATTACTTACATTTTTATTTTCATAAAAAACTTAGTTTGTTTGAGGCATTTCCCACTAGTTAGGCCACAGCACACGTGACAGTGAAGTAACTACAGTGCAGAGAGGAGAGTCCTTCTCAGGTATGACTTCATTTTCTTAAAAAGCCAAGCACAACATGTGATTTCAGAAAGGAAATAGTGTACACATCCAAGGCAAAACAAGAGCGTGATCATGGAGGTCAGCCGCCGTATCTTTTCTTGAGTTCTTCAACAGAATCCTCCTTCAATTCTGATTTTTCTAAGTGACTGAACAGTACATTTGTGACTGAAAAAGAAAAAAACAAAACACTGTATGTCACTCTCATTTTAAAAATCTATGCAAAAAAAATTCTAATTTATCAAATGTTTACCTTTTTTACTAATAATTAACATTTTTCATAAACTCTAGTTTGTATATTTAAAAATGTTTGTCTTGGTTTGTTTGTTTGTTTGTTTTACCGGACAGGGTCTCTCTGTGTAGCCCTGGCTGTCCTGGCACTCGCTCTGTAGACCAGGCTGGCCTCGAACCCAGAGTGACAACTGCCTCTGCTTCCAGAGTGCTGGGATTAAAGGCAAATGCCACCATGCCCAACTAGTGTATTTAAAAAATAATCTAAAAAGAAAAATGCAACTCACTATTTCTTTGCAGACTATCTTGCTACCCTACATCCTCGATGACATTAATCTAAGTAGTCACGCTCAACACTTGGGAAATACCATCACAGTGCATGATTCTCAACACTGACAGCGGCAAGAACCAGGTCACTGCAGCTAATGCTTCTGAGTGCTTAGTTCCAGCAGAAAGCCTGCACGCACTCCCACGTTCACGTTCACTCAGCACAGCAGAGCCCAGGCGAGACCCTGCTGCTAGGGTGCGTGAAGAAGCCCCTCACGCTCTCGCAGGTACACCCTACAGAGAAAGGACACAGACTGCTCTGTGCCAGCAGCCTCAGGCCTGGTGGTGAAGGCAGGATTCCTGCTCTCTTGGAGCTTTCACTCCTTCTGAGAAAGATAAACAGACAGTTAAAGAGCTATGACTAGGTATGGGGAGGAACAGAAGGGCAACGGTGGGCGGCAGGCAGCTTTTCCAACCAGAGGTAATGGCAATACAGGGACAACTGAAGATGAAACAAAGGCCTTGAGGGAAAGAGTGTGGCCAGATGGCTCAGCAGGTAAAAGTAACTGCTGTGCAAGTCTGATGACCTGAGTTCAATCCCCAGGACCCACATCAAGTAGAAGGAAAGAACCTATTCCCAAAAGCTGTCTTACACACACACACACACACACACACACACACACACACACACACACACTCACACACACTGATGATGATGTAATATTTTTTAAGATGCAATGTTAGTGTGGTGATTTTTAAAAATGAAAGAAAATCAAGTTGGAATTTGAGAGAATTTGGTTGTTTGGTTGTTTAGCTGGCTGGTTTTGGGTTTTTCAAGACCAGGAGAGAGAAATGTTTTGATTAGCTAAAAAGCAAGCTGAGAGATGGGGATGTGCTTTAGCTGGTACAGTGCCTCGCACTCATGAAGCCCTGGGCTCAACACCTAGAATAGTGCATCAATGGTTGCGGTGATACACACCTAAAATCCGACACACCCAGATAGCAGGAGGGTCAGAAGGTCAAGGCTATCCTTAGCTACAAGTGAATTAAAGGCTAGCCCGAGGTGCAAGAGAACCTGTCTCAAAACCAAGGCAACAAAGCAACCCCTAAGCCGCCGAGGCTGAGGCTTGCATGACCTTGGCGCCCAAGCTCTTTAGAGAATTTACATCTCTATTTACTAGGCTCCGTGAAGCTCTAAGGACAATTTGGTTTGACATACTTTCTCTTCACACAAGTCCAGAATGACTGTAAACTAGGTGAGTTAAGAATATCACCAAAGGTTTTACTGTCCCCCCCTCCCTCCCCCGCCACAAAGGATAAAACAGAGTCTGAGGAGATGGCTTAGTCAATAAAGCACTTGTCAGAAATCCCCGAGGACACACTCCTCAGAACCTGAGTAAAGCTGGGTGCCGTAGTGAGCGTGAGATGGCCAGCCAGGAGACGCCCTGAGCTTCAAGGGCTGACTAGTCTATGCAGCAGCAGCAGCAAACCAGACCTGCCTCAAGCAAGATGGAAGATGAGAACTGACGCCAGAAGCTATCCTCCAACAACCCCCACTCACACACAGTGCACACTCTTTCACTAACATGAAAAGATTTATGAATTATTTTTAAAAGATAAAATGGAAACTTTGGAGTTGAAGTTCATGTTTTTGTTTAAGATTCATTTGATAGTACAGGGTGGTGGTGGTGCATGCCTTTAACCCTGCTGAGTCTGAGGCCAGCTTGCTCCACAGAGCTAGTTCTAGGACAGCCAATGCTACACAAAGAAACTCTGTCTTAAAAAAGAAAGAAGGAGGGAGGGAGGGAGGGATGACAGGAGAGAGGGAAGGGGAAGGAAAAGGGAGGGGAATGGAGGAGGACAGACAGACAGACTGATTCATTTTATGTGTATGAGTGCTTCACCATGTGCGTACCTGGCACCACAGTCAGAAGAAGGCCTCACAAGCTATGGACTGCAGTTACAGGTGTTTGTGATGTACTATGTAGGTACTGGGACCTGAACCAGGGTCCTCAAGAGCAGCAAGTGCCCTTGACCACTGAGCCATGCCTCCAGCCTTAATTAGGTTTTAATCCCTAACTGCCAATGTCAGGGTGTCTTTCTCTTGGTGTTGTTTGGTGTTTTGTTTTAAAAGGGATCTTCCCTGTTATAGTCTAGGCAGCCCTCAAAATCCTGCTGCAGACCGCAGAGGGCTGAGATCATAGCACATGTAGCACCACATCAGCTGACAGTGTCCAGCGTTGTGACTGAGGACACTGAATGTGCCCAGCGTTGTGACTGAGGACACTGAATGTGCCCAGCGTTGTGACTGAGAACCTAAAAGGGGCTCAAGGATGCTAAGTGCAGGGAGCACTTAAGAAAGGCATACTGAGGCTTTGCTAATTTTTTTTCCAAGACAGAGTTTCTCTGTGTAGTCTTGGCTGTCCTGAAATTTGTTCTTAGATCAGGCTGGCCTTGAACTCAAGAGATACATGTGATTCTGTCTACCGGGTGCTAGGATTAAAGGCATGAGCCACCACATCCAGATTTTGCTAATTTTTAAAAGTTTGCTCACAGGTTACAAGTACTTGATGCTTCTGCACAGGACATAGGTTTGGTTCCCAGTGCATAACAGTCACAACTGACTATAACTCTAGCTCTGCCCCCTACCACCCAGCATCAGGCACATAAACATAAAATAAAAAAATTTAAAGAAAACATGCAAAATGATAATAGGCATTCTTATAATTGAATGATTTATCCTTTGCCTAAAAACAAAATAGACCCCCAAACTCTGAGTAACTGAAATTTTTACAGAGGTTGATTTTTATGAATAAGGAAAAATTCAGGGTCATCCTCTGGCACCCTTGACCCCTGCCCTAGAATCCAGGCGCACTGCACTGGTAACGCTCTGAATGTTACTGCTGTCTGTCCAGAGCCTCCAGCATGCGCCGGTCCTCAGCTGGGCGCTTCTGTTCCCCTCCCCGCGGTCTAACTAGCCTCTGCACTTTAAAATTCACCTGAAATTAAGTAGACTCAGGACAGCCTCTCCAAAGGGATCAGACACACCCTGTACCCAGCTCTGTGGCAGGACCCTTGCATGCTCCAAAATGGCAGAATTCAACCTCTGTACCACCATCCACATTCCAAGAGGGGCCCACACCACGGCTGGGCAGCCTGGGCTCAAGCTCCAGTGGGTTTCCTAGCTGTGTGACCTCAGTACAAGCCTTTAACCTGCCCATGCCTTGGCTTCCTCCTCTCCCAGAGAATGGTAACAGTACCTACATTCAAAACTACTGCTAAGAACTACGGCACATTTTAACTGTATGGAATCCAATTGCACATTGATTATTTAACTTAATTATAAGTAATCTGTGTTTGACTATAGCAGCCCAGGAGGATGAGGAGCTGAAGGAAAGCTTGCTTTCTCAAAACTTACTCTTTCTCTCAGGTCCTGACATAAACATCACTGCCATGTCAAACCTTCTCAGTTGAGAAAGTCTTTGTAAGACTTCAAAGATGAGAGATGGTGTTTCCTTCCTGAAACAGTCCAAACATAAAAACAAATGATCAGGAAAACAAACAAATAAACAACAACAACAAAAAAAAAACGCAGCTATTTTTTTTCCTAGCAACAACAAGGTCTTCACTTTCCCCAAGGTAAGTCTGTATTTTTGTTTGTTTTGTTGAGACAGGGTTTCTCTATGTAGCCATGGCTGTCCTGGTAAGGGTCTTTTAATGACATAGAGAAGTGTGCCCAGACAACTGAAGACAGTACAGCACCTTAAGTGGGAGCATGCATGGCTCTGCCCTCAGAGTTGTGTGTGTGTGCATGTGTGCGTGCATATAATATACACACTGCTTTTCTCTAAAAAGAGCTCTTTGCACTTAGATTCTCCCATCACTGTCTGCTCTTGTCATCTCTTCAGTTTTCTAAGACTAAATCTTACTAGGAAGCTAATGTTGCCATGTAAAAAATATTAAGATCAAAGAGAATGAATTTTCTAAATCGCTGGATATAACATTGCAATATCAGACTAGAATGAAAAAAGTCGACTTACTCAATGTAAAAGTCATGTAAAATTTTAATGATTTGATTGAATACATCTGGATCTAGGTTTTTCTGAAACAACTTCGGATACAAAGATGGTTCGATTTTCTTGAAAAAATAAGAGTGAGAAAGTTGAATTTGACAACATTCATATTACATGTATTATACAATAATTGTTCAGGTAAAATACTATCAATAATTACCAAACGCTATATTTAATGAGAAATAGGTTTTATTAGACACAGCTCTGAAAGGACCGAAGTGCCAGGGACATAAGATAATGATGGCTCTTAGCTGGAGAGGTGCTCAGGGTAGAGTGCTTCCTGTTCCTGCAGAGGACTCGAGCTCAATTCCCAGCATGCCGTGGCAGCTCACAAATGCCTATGACTCCAACTCCAGGGGGTCTGACACAAGCACATACACATGGACAGAGGAGATGAGGCCTCCCCCCTATGAGAGTGCTGCCAAACTACAACTGCACCTAGAGATAAAGGCAGGCAGACCTGTTTGAGCTATGACTTGAAGTGACTGTTAATTACACAAGTGTGAGGCAGGGTTACTACACTTGAACAAGACCATACTGCTCTATGATTTGCTACATTCATATGACCTAATTTATTTTTCTTGAGGCAAATAAAAGCTCAGTTTCAGGAAAATAGCTGCCCAGATGCAGCTAGCACTGCCCATCGCAGAGAAGGCCCAAGGTTCCCTTCCTCCTCTTGACAGATTAAACATTAAAGTGGAGGCTATAAAATATGAGATTAGACTTTAAGTCAATTTAGGCCCTGAAGTTTCACATACAGCTCATATCCAAAGAGAAAAGCAGTGTCCTGATTACAGCACGTCAGCAGTCTGTGCAGGACGCTGCACCCCCGGAAGGGAGAAGCATGCTCTGCAGCTGCAGTACACAAAAGGCGCACACGGCAGTGCTGCAGCAGGCAGAGGCTATCCTCTCGCCTACTTCCAGCAGCAGCGTGGGCACCTCCACTTACCTTTAGGTACTGATACAGCGCATCTGGGGAGCCCCTCAGCTGTCTGAAATCAGCCTCGAGCTGGAAGGAGTTGGCAGGAACTGGAGGCAGAACAGCAAGCGGAGCCGGCAGCGTCTGCTCTCCCTTCACAGAGATCCCCTCGCTCAAAGGCTGACTCAGGTCCTGCTTCACGTCAACCTGTGGCCTGCAGCATTGTAGAGCATTAGGTCAACTGCAACAAAGCAAGCCGCCAAAACCCAACAACAGAAAGACACTGGGAAACTTCTAACTCTGACTATGCTAACTATGCTAATGCTGGGTCTTCTATCTGCATTCTGACGGTGTCCAATTCTTTCAACAGATGTCTCAAAAAACCAAGAGTCGAAACACTTTGTCACCTCCGAATCACCAGTAAGTTCTCTCTGGTTAAGGAATGAAGATGTTCCTTAGGCAAAGTCTCACAGTGAGGGAAGAAAGGCAAACTAGACCTGTCAGGCGGTTACCGCTCAGACCCAGGAGATGAGGACACACCAGAGCTCTTCTCAGTCCCACCAACTGCCTGTGGGTCACTGGGTCTCGCTACAGAGATGTCTCAACAGGAACTACTCACTGTAGGGCCAGAGTGTCACTGATTTCTTCTATTTTCAACACTTTCGCTCTTGGAGTATCACCTGCAGGCAAAGACTGCCCCTGGCTTGAACCCTTCTTGCTCGCAGCGCCCACAGCTGCTGTTGGGGTTGCTGGCTCACTCTCGGGAGCAGTGGCAGCACTTTCTGGAGCATCAACAGTCTCTATCAAATTGCCAGTTTCTTCAATAAAAACCTTCTTGAGTGCTTTCTAAAAAAATTAAAATAGATTCTTTAAATCAATATATTAAAAGCTTTCCTGTGTTAAGGTCACAATTTTAAAAAGACTGCTATGTTCTTACAGCTACTATCCCAGTAAAAAGTAAATTTAATTTGTTGGCCAGACAGACTTAGGAACATACTATGTCTGAGAATACAAACAATAAGCAGCTATCTGCCTACCCAGGGACCTAAAATTGGGAACAAGGGAAAACACTGGAACAGTTACAAAGGTGAAAGCTCAACTGCCAACAGAGGAATGGCCGAGGGAAAAGAAGGCTGTGAGGCCGTCCACGGGGGAGGCAGGAGGGGGAGTGCAGACAGCATGGCGAGGGTTTGAGGACAGCCAGGACAGGAGCCTGCAGCACATCACAGAGTTCAGACAACTGGATGAACCCAGCCCAGGCTACGGACTTGCCAAGCCATGTTTAAGAAGTTGGTAGGAACTATCCAAACTGGTTTTTCAGTTAATAAATCACATTCACTATTGATCAAGTAAGCACCAGACAGACAGCTGCTCTTGCTGCTGCTGCTGCTGCACTGTGTGCTCCAGACCAGCTGCCCGTGAGCTTCTGTCACAGAGTGCTGGGATTACAGACATGCACTGTGTTTCTGT
The DNA here is from genome assembly GCA_907169655.1 of Acomys percivali. NCBI lineage: Eukaryota > Metazoa > Chordata > Mammalia > Rodentia > Muridae > Acomys > Acomys percivali. Next base: position 120,788,285 of record OU015748.1, read on the forward strand.
GGCTTCCAGGGACTGACCCTGACCAACAAGCCTGCACAGATGCTGAGCCCGCTGAGCCCTCTCCCTGGCCTGCTTGCCCATTTTTGTTCGGAATACTTTAATCTCTTCTTACGTTTTTCTGTTGGGAGGGGTCATGTGATCACACCCAGGGTTGTCAGCTTGGTGACAAATACATTTACCCACTGGGCCATCGTACTGGGCCCTACTTTAATCTTTAAGCGTTTTTGTGTTTTTCTTTAATTTTTGCTGTCTAGTATTTACACTTTTGTACTGTGTCTGTGGTGTTATAACTTTGTTTTCTCTGAACCTAATATATAGTATCTTCTCTTCAGCTCTCCGTACCTCCAACACCCTCCTCACTCTTTACTACTTTTTGCTGATTTCTCACCTCGCTCATTCACTACTTAAATGCTGATACTCTTAACTTTGAAACAAAAAATGCTATAAACTACATTTTCCCCAACCAATAAATACCCTAGTGGTCTCCTGACCCTAAGTACAGTGAAATGCCAAGGATCCGCCCCTGCTGTCAGCTTTCTCCTGAACATAACTCCAAGAAGAGACAATCCATCAGGACAAACAAAAGCAGTTTGGGGAAACTAAGGTCCAAAGAACCATACATCCCAAACGACACACAAACACAGTAAACACCAAAACCGTGAGAGCATCCCACTACAGCAAGTCCCCACCACGCTGACACCTTCTTGATAAGGCAAACAAAAATGATGAGACACCTGAAATGACAGAAAAACATGTGTTCTAAAAGGCTGAGATCTGAGCAGTGACCGTGCAGAACAGAGACAAGAAGTTATTCAAGAGGATCAAACTATCGGTAACTGGAAGGAAAAAATCAGCAAGGAAACTGACACCAAAGAGGAACCACAGAAATTCCAGAAGAGAAGAATCAATAGACGGAAAACACATCAAAAAGCACCAGTGGACAAAACCAGAGACTAAGACAAAGTTAGACAATAACAAAATATAAACTGACTCAAATCCCTTTATATAAGAAAAGTATGCAAAAATGTGCTAATGAAACATAAATTACTCTAGAAATCAAAGCAGGTGAATGTTTCCTAGTTTTGTCAATAAATTCTCTGAGGAATTTATAAGAGTATTAAGTAGGTACATCAAGGTTTTTCGATACTTTTTAAGTTTACTAGTTCAGAGTTTGTTTCTAATTCTAATACTGTAACAGTGTAACACATCAGACAGCAGGGAAATGAAGGCGCTTACTTACAGGTGCCCCTCGATGTGCTGGGTTATCCACAAGTTTTACCACGTTGTGCCTTTGTGTGGAGTCAAGAAAGACGTCATCCCAATGTCCTTTCTCAATTAATTCCTTGAAAACAAATTTGTATTAACTACCAAAATATTCTTGAGTTAACTGTGTAACCAACAAACTTATGTATCAGATAGTATAATGGTATTTGTGTGTCAGATAGTACGATGATATTTATGTGTCACATAGTATGATGATATTTTGGTGAAGAAAATGTTACCTTTTTAATTTTGGAAAGTTCAGTCACTGCTTGCTTATTTCCAGGTTCCAGAAGTAAAACAGTTTCAAAATCTAATGAGGATTTAAAAAAATAGCAAAACAGTAAAATTACTTTTATGACATTCAAAACATAACATCTTTAATTAATAATCCCTTTATTTTATTTATTAATTAGTTTATTTATTTTAGCTTTTTTTAACAGGCTCTTGTGTAGCCCAGGTTGTTCTTAAACCAACTATACAAAGATAGCCTGAACCCGGAACCCTAATCATACTGCCTCCACTACCCAAGTGCTGGGATTACAAGCATGCCACCACACCTAACAGAAATCTCATTTTTATCTCAGTGAGTTTTACCTGGGACACTAAGAGAAGAGCAATAGTAAGAACAGGGTTGTTAAGCTGTTCACATGAATTTTCATGGAACTCTTACTACATCCTTGATGTGCAGATGATACAAAGAGACTTACAGAGCACTGAAGTTAAACCATAGCTCACATTTTAAAATGATGGAGTTCAGATAAGATCAGGTGAGTTCAGGATGTGCAGGGGTAAAAGATGGAGCAGAAATTGAGGGAAAGGCCAACCAATGACTGGCCCAGCCTGAGACCCATGCCAAGGAAGGGAGCCTCTCCTGACACTATACTCCGCTACACATACAGACAAATTTATGTCATCAGAGAGGCTTCATCCAGCAACTGATGGAAACTGACACAGAGACCCACAGCCAAACAATTAGGTGGAGCTTGGGGAATCCTGTGGAAGATGGGGAGGAAGGACTGAAAGAGTCAGAGAGGCCGAGGACACCATAAGAAAACCCACAGAATGTAACAGTTGTGCGATTGGGTCTTTGTGCAGCACTCCTAAAGCAGGAGCAGGGCTGTGTGACCACACTGCCTGACTCTGGACCCTCTCCCCTAACTGGGCTGCCTTGTCTGGCCTCCATAGAAGAAGAGGTGCCTAATCCTATTGCAACCTGATATGCCAAGGCTGGCTGATACCCACGCGAAGCCTCTCCTTTTCTCACAGGAAGAGGTGTAGATGGGGGAAAGCAAGGTAAGAGGGAAGGACTGGGAGGGAAGCTGCAGTCGGGATGTAAAGTAAGTAACTTAATAATTAAATGATTACATTTAATTAATGTAATTAATTGATATTAAATGATAACAATACTTTTGTTGTTGTTTGAGTTTTTTTGTTTTTGTTTTTGTTTTTGTTTTGTTGTTTTTCGAGACACGGTCTCTCTGTGTAGCCTTGGCTGTTCTGGACTCACATTGTAGTCCAGGCTGCCCTCACATCGATCCGCCCGCCTCTGCCTCCCGAGTGCTGAGATTAAAGGCATGCGCCACCATGCCCAGCTAACAATACATTTTTTAAATTATGGAGTAACTCTCCTAAGAGAACACCATACCCTAAAATATTACTGTTTTTACAAGGCAATGAAACCAGGTGTGGTGGAACACTCCTATAATCCCAGTACTTGGAAGGTAGAGGCAGAGGACTGTTGTGTATTCAAACCTAGCTTGGTCTACATCACTAGGCCAGCCAGGGCTAACACAGCAAACCTCAAAACACTGAAAAAAAAGGCCAGTCAGATTCCTCAGCGGGTAAGGGCACTTGCCACAGCCTGAGTGACCTGAGGCCTGCTCCATGGACCTACACAGTGGAAGAAAGGGTTAACTCTCGGGCCTGTTTGACCTCCATATGTGTGCCTGTGACGTGCATGCATGTACATACACATGTTCAAGAGAATAAAATGTTTTAAAAAATGTTTTAAACTTAAAAGGGAATGAAATTCTGATGATGCCTCAGCACTTGCAAAGCTAAAACACGCTAAGTCAAATAGAAAAGACATAACAACACATTCATGAGCCTGCCACACAGCAAATCTAACATTATCAAATTTAGCCCAGTCTGGTGGCACACAGGAAGCTGAGGAGTTCAAGTCCATCCTGGCTATAAGTAGTAAAATAGGTTAACAGACACAGAAAAACAGCTGTTGCCAGGGACTAGCTAAGGGAAGAATAAAATGAATAATTCTTATCTGATGTACAAAGTTGAGAGTGACGACAGACAGAAGGTTGCATAATACTGACAAAGTGTTTTTACTGAAAACATACACTTCAAATGGTAAAAATACCAAATTTAGTGTTGTGCAATCTTACAACTTAATAAAAGAAAAAGCAAAGGGCTGCAGCTAAAGCCTTGCATGGAAAGCAATTGTCAGATTTAAATGTACATATCAGAGAAGAAAAACCTGAAAATTTACTATTTAATTAGTGACATCAAGAAGTTGGAAGAGGGGGCTGGAGAGATGGCTCAGAGGTTAAGAACACTGACTGCTCTTCCAAAGGTTTGATTCCCAGCAACCACATGGTGGCTCACAGCCATCTAAATTGAGATCTGCTGCCCTCTTCTGGCATGCAGTTGTAAAAGATTGAGAAAGGAAGCCCAGAGTGGTGGTGCACACCTTTAATCCCAGCACTCAGAAGACAGAGGCAGGTGGATCCCTGTGGGTTTGACGAGAGCCTGGTCTACATACTAAATTCCAGGACAATCAGGGCTACATAAGAGACCTTGTCCCAAACCAAACCAAACCAAACCAAAACCAAAATAAGAAAAGAAATCACTAGAGCCCTCACGTGAATCTCAATGCCCCAGCTGCTGCCCTCTCTCTGGACTATTTCTTGTATATACAATTCACATTTCCCCACTGTTCAATTAGTGATTAACCAGAGTACCTATAACCAAGTGCGTATGTAAGGCCCTTGAACTGTGGGAAGCTACGGCATCTTTGCTGGCACAGCTCGGGCGCCCGACCTGGCTGCTTGTCGGTTATTACACGGTCCTACCTTGCTTGGCCTCGTTGATCTTTCCCAAAAATGTTCTTGCCGTTCCTCTTCTAGCAAAAGCTTTTGAATAGGAACCATCTAGTGAGATGGCTTGTGTGCAGTCTCTCTCAGCTTCTTCGTATCTATAGACACAATGAAATTACTGACTGGAGACACGGAGCCACAGCAAACACAACACTGGGCCTGGCGAGAGGGCTCAGTGGGTAAAGGTGTTTGCTGCCTAGCCTGATGACCCAATGCATTAACTGGGACCCATTCAGTGGAAGGAAAAGAACCAACTTTCACAAGTTGTCATCTGATCTCCACCCAACATGTCCACACACACACACACACACACACACACACACACACACACACACACCCCATCATCATCATCAAAACCCCCAAAAACAAAATTAAAAAGCCTTCAGACCCTCCCTAATAATAGATGGTTGTTAATGTACTAGGAACAACAAACAGCATCAAATCAGCAATTGGAACATTCTTTTCTCTAGGAATGAAATGTTACACTATCTGTGACCTGCTTTGTAATAAAACTGGACAACAGGTTCGCTGACTTAATGTATTCTTTCCTGGATTTGAAAACCTGCAGAAGACTACCTTTTTCCAGTCTCTTGTGAGTACATTTCCCCAAAGCAACAAATGCCACCCTATCATCCTCAGAGTTTCTGTAGTAAGTTCTCATCCTGAAAGCAAACGTAAGCAGTACTCACTTCTGAACCTTAAGATAGGCCATTGCTCTGTTAGCTGGAAGGAGGGCATTGGTGCTGTCGGCTGCTATCCCTCTAGTGTAGCACTCAATTGCTCTCTCATATTTTCCCTCTTTGAAAAATCCATTCCCCTATTATTTTGGAGAGAAGTATGAAAGTTAAAACATGTTGACAAATTAATTCAATTCAAATCTTAAAGAAACATACTAAGCCAAGCATGGAGGTGCATGCTTTTAATCCCAGCACTTGGGAGGCAGAGCCAGGTGGATCACTCTGAGTTCAAGGCCAGCCTGGTCTACAATGCTAGTCCAGGACAGCCAGAACTACACAGAGAAACCCTGTCTCGAAAAAAAGAGAAAGAAAAAGAAATATACCAAACACCAACATTAAGGCAGTGGCTATACTGTGTTCTCATTACTGATAATGCGTAAGGCAGCATGGAGGCGGGTCAGCGGTGAGTGACGCGCTTGCTGAACAAGCACAAGGACCCGAGTTCTCATCTCCAGACCCACTCACTCACTAAGTCTGTACTGAAATTAGAAATCCATCAGAAACGGGCTGGGATACAGCCTAAGACAGAGCCTGCTCTCATGTGCAAGGCTCTGGTTTTGATTCTCAGCACTGAATAACAAGAAAAGGGGAAAAGAGGGGAAGAAAAAGGAATAAAGGAGTCAGGAAGAAGCAAGGACTACAGGAGAGAGGGGAAGTGTACAAAAGAGCTGCAAATGCAGTAGTCCCCACAAGAGGGCAGGTTTTTGAGACAAGGGCTCATATAACTAGCCCATCTCACAACTCAGTAGGTAGCTGAAGATGGCCCTGAACTTGCAAGCCTCTAACCTCTACCCCTAGGAGTGAGACTACAGACGTGCACTAACATGCCCAGCTCCAAAGTCTATTTTTGTGAAAAATACATAGTGCTAAAATTACACAGCCCACTCTTAAGTAACATTAATATACCTAACTATAAGGTAATTTTTTAGCTTTTGAGATTTATTTTTATTTCATGTGTACTAGTGTTTTGCTGCATGCTTTGCCTATACATCATGTATGTGCATGGCGGCCACGGAGGCCAGAAGAGGGTGTCAGGACCCCAGGAACTGAGATTACAAACGGTGTGCACCATGACATGGCTGCTGGGAACTGAACCCAGGTCCTCTGGAAGAGTAGCCAGTGCTCATAACCAGTGAGCCATCCCCCAGCCCAGTATAAGCTAATAAACTACACTGAAATGGAGCTTCTATTTGTAACCATTCAGATAAATTACAACCAATGATTCTGCAAGTGCACCCTAGGAATCCTGTGGGCCCACAAAAGGCAATAAAGTCATTAAATTGGGGACTAGAGAGCTGGCTCAGCAGTTAAGAGCACTGGCTCTCTTGCAGAGCCTGGGTTAGGCTGCCAGCACCCACATGACTCACAACTGTCTGTAACTCCAGTTGTAGGGGACAGAATTCCTTCTTCAGACTTGCGCGGGCAATAGGCAATGTATGTGGTGCACATACAAACATACATGCAAGCAAATGTGTACTTTGTTTATGAATATACACATAAAATAAAAATACATCTTTAAATACTAAGTTAACTCTTTTCTTTTTCTTTTTTGGTCGGTCTCTCTGTGTAGCCTTGGCTGTCCTGGACTCACTTTGTAGACCAGACTGGCCTCGAACTCAGAAATCTGCCAGTCTCTGCCTCATGAGTGCTGAGATTAAAGGCGTGCGTCACTGTGCCTGGACATTAAATTAAAATTTAATTAAATTACTTCCTCTTCTACATATTCATTAAATCTTCTCAATTGAAAACATGTAAAGAAGTTTCAGTCAGAAAGTCTTGTATGAATTATAAGCACACTGTAAAAATGAACTGTAACTTAGCTCTCTATTAAATTTGTAGTCATCTATGTATAAATATATGTAGCTTGCCCCTAAACCTAAATGTTCTTATAATTATTTTCCATGTGATTATTCTTATGTATAAGTCATCAATGACTCAAATTTTGAATTAGCCACCAGAGATTTTAGTGTTAATTTCCACTTCCTACACACACACACACACACACACACACACACACACACACACACACACA
>OU015748.1:120795436-120807081 GCA_907169655.1 Acomys percivali
CACACACACACACACACACACACACACACACACACACACACACACACTCCCTGCTTCCCCCCTCTCTGTCAGAGACAGAAACCTAACTGACATACAGGAAACCAGGAGCAAGCTTTCGCTAGACAGACTCCTCACACATCGGCAGCCCGCTGGTTACCAGGTCTTTCTCTGAAATGGCCTTCTGCTTGCTCTGCTGATCTTCAACTTGTCTTTTCTCCTCTTCTGTGGGTTTAATTACTGCAGCAGCTTCTTTGGGACGGGAGTTTTCTTTGGATGTTAAAGCCTAGGAGACACAGCACTCAACTAAAATAAAACGAGTAGTGCAAGATGCATCTATATTAGATTTACAGTGTAAACTACTTAAGTATATTAAAATTTCTGCTACACTCAAGTAATTGGGATACTTCTATTCTAACTCATTCCTACTTACTAAAGGCAATATGTGTGTGTATATGTAAAATTAATTTAACATGCTCCCTGTTTCAGTCAAAATAAGCAGGATCTAGCAAATACAGTTTGTCATCTATTTAATCTACAAATATTTGCCAAATTTCCACACAATGCAAGCACTAATCTAGGTGCTGTTTTTCAAATATAAAATAATTGAGATCACGTCACTAGATTTCCCAAATTTATTATTCAGTTATTATTTGACCTAATATACAAGAAAATATTCTTTGCAACCTCAATGAAGTTGGTATGTTTACCAATAATTTTATGTGAGGTAAATAATATTTAAAATCAGATTTCTCCATCACTGTCATTTTTTCACAATGTGCCAAGATGGTAAAACAACTAATTTTAATTGAAAGGCAAAGTGACGGGAGTTCGCAACTGCTCCCTATCATCAGACTACATATAAGTGATAACTACTGTCTACTTTCCTTTTGAGATGTGGTCACAGACTGCCCTCAGATTTATTATGTAGCAGAAGATGGCCTCAAATTTAAGTTCTCCTGCCTCTCTCGCCCCAAGTGCTAGAATTACTGGACTGGGCCACCATGTCTGGCTATTCTCTTACTGCTAGAAAGCTTTTTACTAACAACAGCTTACACAACACAGAATCACATAATATGCAAACATTTACCACAGAAATTAGAGCACACAGAAACAGTGAAGTAATTTAAAAACTCTGGAGAGGTGGTTCAGTGGTTAAAGGTGATTTCTGCTTTTGCAGAGGACCCAGGTTTGGTTCCCAGCAACCACACCAGGTGGCTCACAACACCTTAAACTCCAGCGCCACGGGATCTAGTGCCCTCTTCTGGTCACACATGCACATAATTAGAAATAAAATAAATCTTAAAAAAATATTTTTAACTACTAATATTATTAACTATTTTCTTTTTGTTTGTTTGTTTGGTTTTTTGAGGCAGGGCTTCTCTGTGTAGCCTTGGCTGGCCTTGAACTCAGAGAGCTTTACCTGCCTCTGCCTCCCTGAGTGCTGGGATTACAAGTGTGCACCACTGCACCCAGAGGTTTTTTTTTTTTTTTCCTTTTTTCTTTTCTAATTATTTTTCAATTAAAAAATAATGTGTTTTTTTTTTTTTTTTTTTTTTTTAAAGAAAACAGTTTAAAACTGTCTTTTGTGAGAAAAAGAAACAATAGTTCTGGAAATCTCAGCCAACTTTTTTCTTAAAACCATATTTTATTTTATAGAGCAATATAATTTATATATGATAAAATGATTTCATGGGGTTTTAAACAGAATTCAAAATATAAAAATAAGAATAATTTTACCTAAGTAGTCAATGTCAGCCAGTTTATAAAAATGCTTACCAGTTAGGGTCACACCACTGTATCTCTGCTTATCAGTTTGGTTAAACTGTACAGTAGTACATGAAATAAAATTATGAAACTTCTGTATAATCCCAGCACATAGAAGGCTGAAGCAGGAAGACTGCCTCAAATTTGAAGCTATTTTAGGCTTGCACTGAGATCCTGAAAAAGAAGTCCACTGGGCACGGAAGACTGACAAAAGAGCCCAGCAGTTAAGAGCCCTGGCTATCCCTCACAGGACCCAAGTTCAATTCGCAGCACCTCCATGGCAGCTTACCACCATCTGTCACTCTAGTTCCTGAGGACTGGATGCTCCTCTGACCTCCACAGGCACCAGGCAGGCACGTGGTGCACACATGCATACAGGCAAGATGCTCACACACACTAAAGTAAATATTCCCTCAATCTATAGTAAATACAACATCGAAGCAACAAGTTTCACCTCCATGATATAGAAGTCAAGCCCAATGCACTTAAATGGTTATAATTTACCTGATTAATCTTCCTGAGTTCGTTTGTTGCTTCAAAGTTATCTGGTTCCAGTTCTAAGACTTTTTCATAATCTAAGTGGAATGAAGATTGAACATTTCAGAAAAGGATAGTTTTACAGCTCGCACAGAACTACAGTGACTGCTACATGTGACGCGGAAGCAACTACTCTGTGGTCAGATGAACTATCAACAACTAAGCTAGAAACGTTTTCATTCTCTCCCAGGGCAGACAAGCCCTAAGAAAACCCTAACACAAACCACCTCCCGCCAGCTCCCAGGCGGTTATGTCATCATCATATGTGCACCACTTAGGCACACAGAGTTTCAATCACACTTTGTAATTATTACACAAGCCTTGTTATGGAATAACACGACAGCATTGACTAATAAATAAAAATATGTTCTGCTTGCCTCCTGCCTCACACAGCCAACAAAATGACTTTGTCTTTACTTTGCAGATGGGAACTAAAAGTAGAAAACACAAGTCACACAAGCTGTGTAATGTTCAAATAAGTAAAAATCTGAAGCAAAGCCTGACCAGTGACAAACAACACATTTGTTCCCAAAATAAGAGGAGTCTTTTAAGTTGCCAAAAAAAGAGCTAGTGAGGTGGCTTAGCAGGTAGAGGTACCCACCACAGTCAGGTAGAGGTACCCACACTCAAGACTGACAACCTGAGCCTGGTCCCTGGGACCTTCCACACCTTGGAAGAAACTGACTCCCTCACGTTGTTCCACTCAGGTGCCATAACATGCACACACATCTATAAATACTTATATATATATTTTTAATTGTAAAACATACATTTTTTTAGTTGCCAAGAAAGCAAGCTTTGTTTAGAACGCTCTGAAAAGGAGCTTGTACTTAATTCGTGTCTCTGTGTGCTGCGCAGTGGTGGCCTGACAAGTTACTACCTTTTCTGGCATCCTCTAACTTCTGCAGAGCAAATCGAGCAGCACCTCGTCTGGCGTAAGCCTTGGTGTAACTCCTGCTTAAGGCAATTGCCAAGTTACAGTCAGACTCAGCAACAGCAAATCTGCAATTCAAAAATAAATAAAATTTAATAAACAAAAGCTTCACAATTTATTTCCTAAATTTCTAAGAGATTGACTTCCCAGGCACAGGAATACCATCCATCTTCTTTGATTTAGTTAAACTAAACAATAATCTCTCCCCTCCCATCCCAGTGCAGGACCTTGCATATATGCTACTATGCTACACACCTAATCCATAAAAGCAGTAATTCCTTTTTTTTTTTTTTTAAACAGGATCTCACTGTATAACCCTTGGTTGCCTAGCCTGGAACTCAACATGTAGACCAGGCTTGTCTTCAACTCCCAAACTCAAAAAGATCTGCCTACCTCTATCTCTCAAGTACTGGGATTAAAGATATGTGCCACCACACCAGGCAATTTCTTGGTTTTGTGGGATTTCAATTATCTATAAGGAAAAAAAAAAAAGACGAGCTACAGAACCGTCAGAAGACAGTTATGCCAGGAGTGAGGCAGGTGGATCCCTGTGAGTTCAAGGCCAGCCTGGTCTACAAAGCAAGTCCAGGACAGCCAAAGCTAACACAGAGAAACCCTGTCTCAAAAAACCAAAAAAAAAAAAAAAAAAAAAAAAAGACAGTTGTTTTAAACAAATGTCAAACTGGTCATGATGGTGCATAGCACTTAGGAAGCAGAGGCAGGTAGATCTCTGGGTTTGAGGCCAACCCAGTTTATAAAGCAAGTTCCAAGACAGCTAGGGCTACACAGAAGAAACCCTGTCTCGAAAACCCAAAATACATAAATAAACAAATGTACAAGAGTTCAGTTTCCAGAATAAAGAACTTTTAAAAGTCAATATACATCTAAGAGGAACTCAGCAAATATAAAACAGGCATTTCACAGAAAAATACTTTTTAAAAAAGATGACTTAATATATAGAAAGATGTCTGACTTCATTAACAGCATAAAAGACACATAGGCTCTGCCAAGCATGGTAGAACATGCATGACTTTAATCCCAGCACTCAGGAGGCAGAGGAAAGCCGATCTCTGAGTTTAAGGCCAGGCCATCTACATAATGAGTTCCAGGCCAGCCACAGCTGCATAATAGGAACTTATTTCAAAACAACAAAAGAAAAAGAAACTATTCAAAAACAAAATCCATAGACTTGACATATAGCTCATAAAGAGTGCTTGCCAGGTTAGTATGCATGAGGCTCTACAACTGATTGCTTCAGAGGAAGGAGGGGCTAGGATTGTAGCTCATTTGCAGAGTGCCTGCCTAGCAAAAACAAAACCTGGGTTCAACTCCCAGCCCTACAGCTAGGCATGATGGGGCATGTCTATAAAAAAAAGGTGGAGGTAGCCAGAAGACAAGCAGATCTCTGAGTTCCAGGCCAGCCTGGTCTACACAGTGAGTTCCAAGACAGCCTAAGGCTACACAGAGAAATCTTGCGTCGAAGAACGGAAGGAAGGAAGGAAGGAATGAAGGAAGGAAGGAAGGAAGGGAGGGAGAGAAGAAGGAAGGAAAAAAGGAAGGAAGGAAAGAAGGAGAGAGAGAGGGAGGGAGGGGACCAGAGATACAAGGCTATCCTCAGTTATAGAGTGTTGGAGGTCAACCTGGATTAGAATCCCCATCTAGAGAGAGAGACAGAGACAGAGACAGAGACAGAGAGAAAGAAAGAGAGAAAAAGAAAAAGTAGAATAAATGTTATACCCAATAAACAATTAAGAGGTCAAATTTGTAGCCATGTTGACATGGACTCAGAACAGACATCTCGTGCAGTGCTAATGGACACAGAAAGCAGAAAGCACAACTACTTATGGCCTGGCCCATGGGCTAAACGAGCACTTGCCAACTCCATCACCTATAGAGGTGTGCACATAGCTCGGCATGAATGAGCTGCATTCCTAGCACTTTCCTCACTAAGTTGCCCAGGCAGGCCTTAAACTCAGGATGCTTTTCTCTGCTTCCCAAAGTACTTGGGATTATAGGCCTGCCACAGGACCAGAGGGAAGCGTTTTTATTCAAATTATTCCCATAACTTACAAATATGATACATGTATTATAGATATCAAATATTATAATTACTCCCCTAATTTATGATACTAACATATTTCAAAAGCCCACAAATATTGCATTTAAATAGAAAAGCTCAAAGCCTGGAACAGTGCCAGCACTCAGGAGGCAGAGGCAGTAGAATCTCTCTGAATTCGAGGCCAGCCTGGTCTACACAGTGAGGTCCATGTAGTTAGGGCTATAGAATGAGACCTGTCTCAAAGAAAAAAAAAAAAAAAAAAAAAAAAGAGCAATATAATTTCTATCTCAGAGGCTGGAGTGATGGCACAGAGAGTAAGGGTACTGACTGCTTCTCCATAGGTCCTGAGTTCAACTCCCAGCAACCACATGGTGATTCACAACCATCTATAATATGATCTGATGCCTTCTTCTGGCCTGCAGATGTACATGCAGACAGAGCACTGTATACAGAATAAATGAATAAATAAATCTTTAAAAAAAATTTTCTAGCTCTAAACAACTAAAGCAGTAACAATGAAAACTTCCCATGGCAGGTCAGCTATGAGCATGTGATGTTCCCTAACATTAACTATGTAGAAGGTCTGCAGATCAAACAGCAAATATATGGCTTTTCAAATAATACAAAGAAATTGACTTCTAAAAACTTTTACCAGGCTAATATTTTCTTCTTTTTCCCTCTTTCCCTCTCACTCTCTTGCTAGCACTGGGAATAACTGGACCTCGACTACAAACATATTTGTCAAATAATCCTCAGCCAAAGCAGCCATTTTTTAAAAAATGAATTAGATAAAGAACACCATTATTTGACTTTCACAGAATGAATTCTTTAGTACACAAACTCTGAGCATACGATCTAAGACCCAAACATTTACAATAGATTAACTAAACTACTCCATAAGGGAGTAACCTACAAGACTTTGCAGAGTAAGGCAATATGCTATGTTTTCAATCTCTCCAGCAGTTATTACAAGCCCTCTGAAAACTATTCTCCAGGCTAGGCGTGGTCGTGCTGGCCTTTAATCCTAACAATGGAGAGGCTGACGTAGGTGAATCTCTGGTCTGCTTAGTGAGTTCCAGGACAGCCAGGGATACAGAATGAGACCTTGTCTAACAAAAAGAAACAAAAAACAAAACCAAAAAAGAAACCCAATCTCCACATATACATGACCACTCACACAGAGAGCCCTCACTTTTTCAATCTAAAGTAAGCTGATGCTCTGTTTGTTGGCAACACAGGATTATACGGATCAGCATCCATGCCTTTTGTGTAGCACTCAATTGCTTCATCATATTTTCCTTGCTTGAAGTATTTATTGCCCTGAAAGAAAGGAGAATCAAGTAAATTGGGTACAATCCAAGCGCTCTGCCAGAAGAGCAAGAATCAGCACCTCGCTTTCCCTGACAAAGGGAGAGCTGACAAAGGCAGCACTGCCGTCTAACCTGACAGAGAAGCAGAGCCTTTCAAAGTCACTTGGGGATCAGGGGACAACTGAACACCTCTTAAGTGTCCTAACACTCCATCAAGTCACCTGTCCTTGTGATCAGAGAGCAGTCACAGAGATTTCAGAGGATGGACTCTAAGCAGTTCACTCTAAAGAGGCAGCACCATGCTTCTCAAGGAAGCCTTATCATCAACAAGACCATAACGTATGCTGAAAGATGCTACAGTGACAAAAGAACACAGAAAGCCAAGAGACCTTTAGACCTTTCTAACTGAAAGAAAAATTATTATTATTATTTCTTTTTTTTTTGTCCACTGGTATGGGTGGCCAAACACACAGCAGGGAGTATAGCCAGAAAGCAAAATAGTTGGTAAAAAAAAAAAGTTTTATTAAAAAAAAAAAAAAAAGAAAAAGAAAAAGCCTACTTAGACTTTTTAAAGGGCATACAGTAATTCAGGCCTTCTAGACATAAGTATGGGCTGCTAACACACAGGTAGGCCACTCACAGCAAAGCTGGCAGTGAGACAGATACACTCCACTTCCAAGCCATCAGTGGTGACAGCTGCACTTTACGTCTGGGTCTGTTTCACCGCTTCTCTTCTAGGCACTGTCTGTACATCAGTGATTATAATCTCAAGCTATTGCCCTTTTAATTTATTCCACTTCTTAAAACTGTTCTTAGGCTTGCCATAGCACAGATTATCGGTAATATTCTTTTTACAGTCCACTTGAAGACGATAAGAACACATGCACTACAAAGTCTGGTGACTCTCAATTCTGACAACATCTCTGCTGTTACTCAAGGAGAGCCGTGTGCTCACCTAACAGCAGAACACCGCGCCCTAGGCCTCTAAGGTGTGCATACCCAGGGGCATTTCTGCCAGATTCTGCCATCACACCTTGATGATGCACTAACATCCTAGCTCTCACGAGGACAGGCAAGCCCTGCCATTTTTAGTTCTAACGTCGGGAACAGCAACTCTGCACAGTCTGACCTCCCAAGGGACGGCCTCTCCTCCAGCCTGCCTTCAATGACGACCCTCCCAGGTGCAAGCTCAGAGCCTCTCCCGTCACACTCAGGGAGCCCAGGTAAGACTTCTGATCCCTGGATAAGGAAGCTCCGTGTCCCTGGTCAGCATTAAAAGCCCTGAAGGTTAAGGCATCACAATTTCACAGGGGCAACTTAAGGGAGGACAGAAAGACAGAGAAAGTTAATGAGAACCTTTCACCCCAGAGTCTCTGAAGCCTCATGCTAGCTGAGAAGCAAAAATTCTAGAACTGACATTTGTTGTGAAGGCTGCTAACATGGAAATAATATTCTCTTATGTTAAAATAGCAACGGCCCACACTTAAAACCTCAACGTACATGACCTTGGGTAGGGCCTTGGGTATTCCTTCCCTAAACATGCCTGAGAATCTACTAGTAGTTAGGAAATTACTACAGTGTCATCGACCACTGCTCCACTCACAGTGACGATATCCTACCTTCCTGCGCCCGTGTGTGGTCCAGACCCTAGCTCATCAACAGGACTTCTGTCAGGGGCCCTGTCGTCTCACTGCATTTCTTAGTGATCCTTCAGAGACACCTTCAAACTTACTAATCCTACATCTGTGTGTTAAGCCCACACCACGCTCTGGAGTGTGTCTCTCCTGAGCAGCGCTCTTCTTCACTCTTCTGCTTAAGCCTGTGTTAATATGTGTTTATTAAACCCTCCTCCAAAAAAAAAAAAGACACGAGAAGTAAAGAGCATTACAGAAGACAAGAGAAGATGTTGTGCGATGTGGACAAGTGGAAGGCAATGCTTACACTAAGTCACACGCTCACTTCAAGGTGCTTCTATCTGCCACTAGAAGCAGGGTAACCCCAGGCTGGTATCCAAGCACTTGGAATCATCGCTCAACACACCAACCACTGAGGCTTCGAAACACTTCTGTTCCCTTTGAACAGCTAAGAAAGTGAGTTACAAGTTAAGAGCTCGTCACAGATTAGAACCAGGTAATTAATCTGGCTCTGAAAACTATGCTCCTGGCTGCCAAGCATACTGCACCAACAACTTAGGGGTGAATATCCCCAGAACATGCTAGCAATTTTAGGGTTCACATGACTTTTTGCAGCCTTCCTCCCTGAAGGCACCCAGAACTAACCTAAAGTACCTTTTCTTTTAGAACAAGAGCCTTCTGGGAGTCCACACGAACACCATCTTCTTCTGAGTCCGATTCCTGGGACACAGAATCGTGGGTACTATCTTCTTTGTCAAGTTCATCAAGGATACGGTCCTGAAAGCAGAAGTAGAGCAGTGTTCTTAATTACCTCATCAGAACTGAAACTGTCAGGACATAAATGGAAGCCACGTAACCGCCTACAGTTAATTAGTGCTGGGCACAGAGGTGCACCTCCACATCCAGCTCCTACATCGTTCCTTTTTACTTTAGTGATGTGTGTGTTGGGTGTGTGTGTGTGTACACACGCACATCTGATGAGTACATGTATGTGTACCACATGTATGCAGATGTCTATGGAGGCAAGAAGAGGGAATCAGGTCCCTGGAACTGGAATTACACTTGTAAGCTGCCAGGTAGGTGCAGGGAACTGGACCCAAGTGGTCTGCACCAGCAGCCGGCTGAGCCATGTCTCCAGTCTTACCCACTACTGTTTAAACAACTACACTGGGAATGACTGTTTTCCAAGCCAAGCAACCAACATTTTGGGGAGCTCAGCTGTAGCCCCCCACACACAGGTTATCACAGCTGGGGTGGTTGATGGTTTACACCCCTCATCTCTATGGAACAGGGCAGAAGATTCTCACATGAGTGTGTCCTGCTCCCTACCACCTAAGAAGCCTGCACATGGCCTGGGACTAGAGTCTGTAGAGAAGTAGACAGAATACATAGGGAGATAGAGGGGCCCCATCTGTGTGGCCACGGGGACAATCTCATCCTTGCTGGATACAGCTTTCCAGGTGCAGCTGGTTTGGAGGAGTGTCTACAGTCCTGTAGGTAACCCCTTACCTAGGCTGTCTAAAACAATTTTTAAAAAGACTCATAAATTCCCCAGAGCAAACCCTGACAGAACTCAGAACTGTGCCTCAGTCGTCACTGAGACCTTGTTTTACATCTCCCTCAAAGAAGGAATTTCTTTAAACACATCTTTAAAAAAAGATAGAGAAAGAAAGACCAGGCATAGTAGTATATGCCTTTAAACCCAGTACTTAGGAGGAAGCAGCAGGCAGGTCCCTGTGAGTTAAAGGGCAGCCTAGGCTAAAAGAAAATAAATGAGAGGAAAGAGGAGAGAGGACAGCAGGGAGGAAGAGAGATGGAGGGAGAGAGGAAAAGGCAAGCAAGAAAATAAGTAAATGGGGTTAGAGAGATGGTTCAGCCATTAAGAGCGTTGGCTGCTCCTGCAGAGGACCCAGGTTTAGTTCCCAGCACCCACAGCTCACAACCACCTCCAGTTCTAGAAGATCTGACCCCCTCTTCAGGTCTCTGCACACATGTGGTACACTTATATATGCAGGCAGAGCATTCATACACATAAAAGTAAATAAATCTTCTTAAAACAAAACACCAACAAGAAATGTGTATTATACTAAATTGGGCTGTCATTTCTCTACCCCAATATACACACCTCTAACCAAACCATTTTTAAGAAGTATGAGACCAGAATGAAGTGGGCCAATTGGCCAGCAGGTTCTCGTTAACAAGCTAATGTGCCAGGAGCCATCTGGAGCTTGGGAAAGGTTCAGAGGCAGACCATGTCCAGCCACAGCATGTGTCAGACATGGAAGACGGAACATACACAGGACCCAGTGGCCACCTAAGATCTAGCCCTATTACTGGTCTACTTGTGCTGGTCACGTCCTGTCAGCTTGACACAGGCTGGGGTCATCTGGAAAGAAGGAACCCCATTTGAGGAAAATGCCTCCATCAGATTGGCCTGTAAGCAAGCCTGTGGGGGTAATCATTTTTATTAACCTCAGAGGGCCCAGCCCACTTTGGGCAGTACCAGTCCTAGACAGGCGGTCCAGGTTGTATATGAAAGCAGGCTGAGCAAGCTTTCAGAAGCAAGTCAACAAGAAGCGCTCCTCTGTACTTCCATCCCACCCCCACGTCTGAGCTCCTGCCTTGGCTTCCCCGATGACAGACTAAGCAGTAAGGTGTTATGAGCTTTCCTCCTGAACAGCTTTTGGTCAGGGTTTTAGCACAGTAACAAAGAAGCACATTAGGACACCTGATTTCAGCTGACACAGCGGTTCTTACCTGTATAATGTAGCCCTCCTGAGGCTGAGGCGACAGGGTCACAAATTCGAAGCTAGCTTGAACCCCATGTGAACCCCACATGAACCCCATGTGAACCCCTTCCCCACCACAGCAAAGGACAAAAGCAAGGACAGGCTATACAGACAGTGTTACTGTCCCTGTAGCCTTTGACTACTAGCTAACACCAAAGAGATGTTTATCTAATGACTAACTGATTCACAGCTAGATAAACTTACCACATCTAGTTTTGCCCAGGCGTCATAATCGAAAGATTTTATTCTGTTTTTTGTGTTTTCCTCTTTGGTTTTTTTGGCAGAATCTTTAGCTTTACCTTTCTTCTTTTTCCTAAAATTCCCATTTCGAATAGGAGGTAAATTCTAGACAGGAGAATAAACAAACAGAAAAGAAAATTAAAAGAAAGGAAAAAAAGCTTTGAACATTTGTTCTGTTACTTCTGTATGAGTAAAAATGTTTGAAATGATCAGTAAATGATATTTTCTTTTTTCTTTTCTTTGGTTTTTCAAGACAAGGTTTCTCTGTGTAGCCCTGGCTAGCCTTGTACTGACTCTGTAGACCAGGCTGGCCTTGTACTCACTCTGTAGACCAGGCTGGCCTTGTACTCACTCTGTAGCCCAGGCTGGCCTTGTACT
>OU015748.1:120827641-120846919 GCA_907169655.1 Acomys percivali
GTGTGTGTGCCTGTCTGTCTGTCTGTGTGTCTCTGTGTGTGTGTGTGTGCCTGTCTGTGTGTCTGTGTGTCTGTGTGTGTGTGTGTGTGCCTGTCTGTGTGTGTGTGTGTGTGTGTGTGTGTGTGTGTGTGTGTGTGTGTATGCGGGGGGTTGCAGAAGGGAGCGATGGAAAATGTGCTGCCTTTAAGACACATGTGGTGGCGGCGTATGCCTTTAATCCCAGCACTCGAGAGGCAGAGGCAGGCGGATCATTGTGAGTTCAAGGCCAGCCTGCTCCACAAAACAAGACCAGGACAGCCAAGGCTACACAGAGAAACCCTGTCTCAAAAAACAAAAAACAAAAAACAAAAAACAAAAAACAAAAAACAAAAAAAAGAAAGGGAAAAAAAAAAAAGACAGGCATTAGTTCTGGGAAGGAAGGAAGGAGCTCAAGGCCCGTTGTAGATCCTGAGACATGTGGCCACTCCCTTGATTAGATTATTAACACATGGTCACCTCTCCTGTAGGGTCAAAGAACTGTGCATAAGGTGTGTGACCTTCTCACTGGTTAGGCCTGCATGCGCTCAGAATTACCAGTGTCAATAAAAATGACCTCAGTTCCAATCCAGTCCCTACTCCAAGTCTCATAAAAGATCACCAATCGGGCAATATGGCGGCACCCTTGATCCTTGGAGCCACTCCCACTTTCTTTCTAGAGTGTTTACTTTCCCCTAACGAATCCACATTAATTTACTTTGCTGGCTCCGTATCACCTTTTCCTTACCCTGTTTAGATGTGAAACAATGAACCCCCAAAACCATGAAGCCACCAGCCAGAGGCAGCTTTGGGAGCCATTGCTTGTTCTGTCACACTCAAGGGGTTCACTCCACCTTGACAAGTGGCAGAGGCAGCAATAACAGCAAAGGGGGAGACGGCAGTTGCTCCTTGAGCGGCGGAACCCTTGATGAAGGCCAGAGCAAACTGCAGTGCCAGCTTCAGTGAAGAGCTGAGGAAAGTCTGACTTCCTAGACCCGTAAAAGAGCTGTGGGATCCTGGGGCTCCAGGACCCCGCAAAAGCTGTAACAGTTACGAATAAAAGTCCTGTACCAGAGGCCTGCCCAAGAGCCTTTTTTTTTGTTTCTTTAAAAATTTTCTAGACAAGGTTTCTCTTGTGGTCCTGGCTGTCCTAGACTTGCTTTGTAGACCAGGCTGGCCTCGAACTCAGAGATCTGCCTGGCCTCTGCCCTCCGAGTGCTGGGATTAAAGGCGTGGGCCACCTTGGCCAGCTTGAGCTTTAACACTTGTAGAATAAAAGTCCTGTACCAGAGGCCTACACAAGCACTGTATCCTAGAAAGTACCTCCAGCTGCCCCGCTCACTGCTCTCAAGTACTGAGGCACAAGAAGCTGCCAGGGGACAGCACACGTGACGCTCCTGTATACTCGTGACTTCTTCCCAGGTAGAAGAAAAGGAACCCAGCGACAGAAGCCTTGACTCTGGGCAGAAGGAGATGGGGTCAGAATGGGAAAGAATAGGAAACAATATTTCCAGGGGTCCGCACTCCTCCCTCGTCACATGGTGGAGTACTCAGAAAGAAAGGGCATCATTTCAGTGATTCTGAGTCTGTTGGCGAGTTTGCTGGGTAACACTGCACTGTCACCATCAGGGCCACAAGTCAAGCTAGTCACCCAGATGAGACACATCCAGTTGCTTAGTACCAGGTTGTGTTACAAGCATTGGAAATCTGCAGGCTTCTTAGCTACAGTCTGTGCCGCATAGGCTTTGGTGAGCTGAGACTTTCAACCAGCTCAAGGTATTTTCCATGGTTGGGAAGAAGGGTGAGAAAAAGCTCTGAGCTGCAAATCAGAAGCTGGGGGCTGAAAAAGCTCTCCTTCTGGCTTTGTCTCTATCTTCGAAGGCTAGCATGATGGCTCAAGGTGAACAGACCTTCCTGCGCCTGCTGAGCCAGAGCCCAGGCACGGCAGGAAAAGCTGGGCTCTGAATCTGCCAGGGAGCTCCAGGCTTGACCATTATTAGATCAGGCTGGTAGATATATAGGTTCATTTTATGTAACCTGAAGAAAGTTTCCTGTGAGTGGAAACAAACTTGGGAGCACACAGCAGGGTCAACAGATGACAAGTTGAGCAAATTAAGAAGGCATTCCTTCCGCCAGGCAGTGGCCTTTCGTCCTAGCACTCGGGAGGCAGGGGAAGGTGGATCTCCGAGTTTGAGGCTAGCCTGGTCTACAGAGTGAGTTCTGGGACAACCAGGACTACACAGAGAAACTGTGTCCCAAAAAACAAACAGAAAAAAAGGAGGCGTAGGAAGAAAAGGGAGGGGGAGGGGGAGGGGGAGGGGGGAAAGGGGGAGTGAGCATCCCTTCCTCTTAGCAGACACGGATCTTCACCAGCACTCACACCTCTGGAGAAGGAAGCATGCTGGTTTTGCTCTAGCTTGGCAGCTCAGCCAGGTGGCCTTACTCAGTGCAAACCCCTGTAACCACATGTGACAGTCCTGCCCCCCCCCCAGACTGTGCTTTCCATCACTTGGCATCATGCTTTCCAAACTGGGAGTCGGGCGCACGGTTTGACAGAGAACCCAGAAAGACTTCACGTCACCGCAGCAGGTGCTCATTCTAGCAGGGAGTCTAAACAAGGAGTCTATTCAAACATGAATTTCAAGGTCTGGAGAGATGATGGCTCAACAGTTAAGAGCAGCTGCACCTGCAGAGGAAGTCGGGTTCTGAGCACACAGGGCAGGTAGCTTACAAGCCAATAACTCCAGTTCCAGGGGAGCCAACACCTTTTTCTGGCCTTCTTAGACACACACATGCACACGCACACGCACACACACACGAGAAATATTTAAGAGATGATTTGTCAAGAAGTATTCACTTAGCTGGGCCTGGGCGTAAAAGCCTGTAATCGTAGCTACTTGGCAGGCTGCAGCAGGCTACATAGTGAGTTCAAGGCTGACCTTGGAAACTTAGTTATTTCCTGTCTCAAAATTAATAGTAGAAAATAAGCTGAGAGGGCTGGAGAGATGGCTCAGAGGTTAAGAGCACTGCCTGCTCTTCCAAAGGTCCTAACTTCAATTCCCAGCAATCACATGGCGGCTCACAAACATGTACAATGTGACCCGATGCCCTCTTCTGGTCTGCGGGTGTACATGCAGGCAGAACACTGTATACTTAATAAATAAATCTTTAAAAGAAGAAAAAGAAAAGAAAAGACGCTGAGAATACAGCTCAGTGAAAGAGTACCTTCCTCGTATATCTGAGACCCAGGGTTCAATCCCCAATACAGAGGGGGAAATGTATTTAAATCTGTGCCGGGAGAGAAATAAATGACCTTTTGGGGAAGGGCATGTCTTCTTGTTGTTGTTGCTTTGAGACAGATTCTCACCATGTAGGCCCTGGCTGTCCAACTCACACCTGCCTCTGCTTCCCAAAGTGCTGGGATTGAAAGGTGTCGTGGGAAAAGCAGTTTAAAGCATGGCGGTGCTATGACGTCACAGAGGCTAAGCCATCTTCCCGTTTCACGTAGATTGTGAGTGCTGCCTCCCAGTTACATGTGTCTTTTCCAGTGTGACTAATAGTGAACAAAAGAAAATATACCTAAGTATAGTGCTGTTCTCTCTTTTTTGGAATAAGGTACTTAAACTTTCAATTTAAGAACTTTCTAGAAAACCTGAGACTAGTGATAACTAAATCCCGGACCCTCATCCCTGCCCTCCACATCCTCTTTCTGGGTCCTAGAACCCTCTCCTCAGTCTCCAGTCTTGCTCTGGACTTCGAGACACCAGTCCAGACTTGCGCACATCCTGGCCTGTTGTGTCTCCTGACCCTTTATCCCACAAGGTGCCTCACCAGCGCACAGGTGTTCATAGTCGGTACAGCAGTCATCATGATGGGGGCACCGACGATCGCACTGGCAGGCAGCATCCCGGTTAAACCTCTCATTACAGCGAGATGCGCAAGACTCCAGGTTTCCTGTGGCAGTTAAGACCAGCACGTCAGCGCTTCAGGGATTCCATGCTTTTCCTAAATTGCCCCTGCAAGGAGGGGTCAGGGAAGGATAGCCGAGGCCATTGCTGCCTGCAGGGCAAGCACGCTTACAGCCTCCCAACTCAACATAGGCCTCCCCTACTCTTAACCTGCCCAGCATGACCCAGACTGAGGCCAACCAGGGGCTCACACTCAGGTGCCTGTTTGAGGGGACCCGTGACAGAAACAAGCAAAGAAGTAGTGCGTGAGCAATAAGAAGAGATTGTCACAAACTCAACAGTGATGGCCTGACTGGAGTCCACAGCCACAGTGGATGTAGCCAGAGCCTCCAGATTGTCAGAAGAAACCTTCATTTGGGGGTGGAAATTTCTCAGATTTTAAACTCCCAAGAGGCTGAAGACAGAGGTCAGCGTCCTGGACAAGGCTCGTTGGTGTGCCCTGTAGATGAAGGACAGCCGCTGCTGCTGCCTCCTGCCTCCTGCCACTCCCCTAGGGCACCCCTCACTCGACCCCTGTCCCCTTTCTGTTCTTTGTTCCCCCCTCCTTCACCCTGACTCTGCACCCTATTCTCCCATGTCACATCTTTGCTTAGTCCAGCCTCTGG
The DNA here is from genome assembly GCA_907169655.1 of Acomys percivali. Taxonomy (NCBI): domain Eukaryota; kingdom Metazoa; phylum Chordata; class Mammalia; order Rodentia; family Muridae; genus Acomys; species Acomys percivali. The sequence goes on from OU015748.1 coordinate 120,832,230, forward strand.
AATGCATTCTGTGCTTGGGTGGGGAATGAGGCCGGTGTGGGTGAGAACTGGGCTTTGGGACAGGATTCTGTTACACAACCACAGACCACATCCCTTGCTCCAGACAAACCATCTACAGAAGCAAGCTTTTGATCGCAAGGGGCATATGACCAGACTTTTGTTTTGTTTTGGGTTTTTTTTTTTGTTGTTGTTGTTGTTGTTTCGGTTTGTTTTGGTTTTTCAAGACAGGGTTTCTCTGTGTAGCCCTCGCTGCCCTGGACTCGCTTTGTAGACCAGGCTGGCCTCGAACTCAGACATCCACCCGCCTCTTCCTCCCGGGTGCTGGGCTGAAGCTGTGTGCCACCACACCGGGCAATGACCAGAACGTTTGCAAAGAACACTATAAACACGCTGCCACTCCAAGAGGAAGCAGGCTTGCTATGCCCACCACAGCAAATGCTGAGCACAAGGTGGGGAGATGATTCCTTCCGTTCTTGACTTAGGGGTGTGGGTGGCTCCTGAGGCCTGGGTGTCAAGAACACTGGGCTGAGGGGGCAGGGCTTAGCACTCCGCAGGACGTCAGAGCTGGAATCAGAAGCCAGGTGCATGTTTGTAATGTCATGTCCACAGAAGCCTGGGCTGCATCAGATTCTGTCTCAATAGAAGAAAAGAAAACAACAACAATGCCCCCCCCCCAAAAAACACAAAACAACAACATGAAAAAACAGCTCCAAGAACCGGTACTAGAATGAGCGTGTAGATTGGCTCAACGAAGAAACACAAACCTGGCTTAGGCCAGGGCTGGGCTCGTCCTTGAACTTAGAGCTACAGCAAGGAGGACTAAATTCATTAATAAAGCAAGGCTTTTGAGGCCAGGCAGCGGTGGCACACGCCTTTAATCCCAGCACTCAAGAGACAGAGGCAGGCTGATCTCTGTGAGTTCGAGGCCAGTCTAGACTACAGAGCAAGCGAGTCCAGGACAGGCAAGACTATGCAGAAAAAACCCTGTCTCAAAAACAAACAAACAAACAAACAACCCAAAAAGTGATACTTTTGTGTTGATATTTGGGTAAGGACTAGAATAAGATTAAACTTGACATTTAGGGCTGGACATGTACCAGGACTAGAAAAGGAGAAATAATCTGTTTTGCTTCAGGTTAGACTTGGAGTTGGGATTCTACCAAGCCTCACAGGGGTACACAGCAGAGCTGGATTCTGATACCCAGCAGCCTGGGTTGAAATCCTGGATACCAGGCTCTCCAGCTGTGTCATCCTGTGTCTCCTTATCTGTAAAAATAGGACAAAATGAGAGTCTGTCTCATAGAATAAATATAGGAAGCAAATGAGTTGGCAAAGGTTTTCCTGTGGTGTGTGACACAGAATAGAGCCATTTCGGTATTTGTTATGTAAATAAACAATGGCAACATTCCACAGCCCATATCAGAGGTGGCAAATGACCAGGCAATCATCCCTGGTCAGGGCACCTGCCCACAAACAACACCGCCTGACTCCCTCCCCCAGTTCCTCTGGGCCATGCTGTGAACTGCTGTAATCACATGTGTGTCGGGATGGTTTATCATCTGACATCAGAGAGGTGTCAGGTCAAGGTTAAGCCAGGTCCTGAGGCTGTTGCATACTGTGTGCAGGGCCTCCAACATATTCAAGAAGACAAGGCATCTCTCCAGTGAGTGGATTGTCCCTAAAGGAGGCCGAGCCCAAGGCCATTTTTTCATCCAAGCACACAGGGAACCCTTCATGAATCTTAAGTCATCTCGATTGGCACCTAAATGCTAAGGTCTTAAGAAAAACTGTTCAAGGCAAAAGGAACACTAGGTCAGCTGCTTGCCCCGCCGGCCTGGCAGAACACCCAGAGTCCCGAGGGAGTGAGTGCAAGTGAGGGCCTTGCTTTTTAATGGGCCACCGAGGCAAAGTCCAGAAGATGGAATTCACCGTGTTCTGGGGCTGGCAGGAGTTGAGAAGGACAAGTGAATAGCTGGCTGTGAAGTTCAGGAGAGCTCTCTCTCCCACCGGCCCTTGCTGTGTGGATTTGTCATCTCTGCCTCAGAGCTTTGTCCCCAGTCAGAACTGATGCCAACAGATCTCAACATGCCTCTGGGAATTTGTTTTGCTTCAAGGTAACCTTGGGTTATGGGGGTGGCAGGTGGGAGTGGAAGGGATTTTTTCCTTACAGGAACTTCACTGTTCTGTCCTGGGGGACACTAGATGACTCCTCATTATGACTCTAGGTCCCCGCCCAGTGCCTCCCTTTGTCACAAAACTTTCGTAGAAGCCTCACTCACCAATCTAGGGCCCACCTCGCTAGTCCAGCAGCCTGTGTCCCTCATCCTTCTGCCGCTGTTCTAATTCTCCTCTGCTTTTCTTCATTTTGTCTTCCCTCCTCGCCTCAGGCTCTCCTTCCCTCCCTTGTGAAAAGCTACATCTCTCTGAATCCTCTCAAACCTTATTAGCATGCTACAGCTGTCACACCCTTTCCCCCACTGGCCATCAAGAAAGTGTTGGTACCAAACCTGGATGGACACAGGATTCTTCTATGTCAGCCCTCACACCCTTTCACAACTGAGGGCATCCCCACATGTTTGTCTCTCAGGGAAACCCAGATGTTATTTCCATGGAAACCTAGTGAACCAAAACCCGCCATCTCCCAGATCAGCCTCCTGCCTCTGTTCGTGTGGAACAGCCAAGTCATTGGAAGAAGATGCCTGGCTTATGGACCACCGCCTGTGTGGGGCCATGACTCCTGGTGTGGCTCGTACTTTGGAATCCAAGTCTGAAGATGCTGGATGCTCACTCTGGCCTTCTGGTGTCTCTTTACCCTTGCTTCCAATCCATCTCACAGCAGAAGCCAACCAACACTCTCTCCCCTAGTAGCTCAGAGCCTCTACAACTCTGAAACCACTATGGCCGTGCCCTCAGAAAACTCCTCCGAGACCAGATGTCTCTGATTGCAATCCTGTCCTGGGGCTGGCATAGCGTAAGCCCTCTGACTGTCCTTCTACACCAGGTAGTCCCACAAGCCCCCCTTCATCCTCCAACGAGCAGACTGGACCCAAGATCCTATGCCTACCCGTTCCTTTCCTCCATCTTCCATTCCGGATCCAGGACCCAGGTAGAGCTGAGTCCTCCAAGAGATGCCTGTAGTGTTGAGAGCCGTGGCCACAGCTCTTTTCCTCCACGCCTTTTCTATCTGGAAATCCCACTGGGGTCTCCCTATACACACCCTGATGGGATACTAAAAGTCAGTTCCTCCTATAAATATTTCTGCTTCAACCCTGACAGGTTCCAACGGGCTGAGGCCCTCACTTGGTCTGCTTGCTTTGACTTATCAGATCCTTTCGCCAGTCTGAAGCAAGAACACCCCAGGAGGGTGGGACTGCAGGAGCTCTGGCTCTCCTTGGGCAGAGGAGGAATCTGCTCACACCCTTCAGCTCAGCCGCCCTCCTCCCTACCACCCACTGGATCACCAATTAACACAGCAGCAGCAGCAGCAGCAGCAGCAGCAATTTTTTGCAGTTACGGATCAGGAAAGTGTTCTTATCCTCTCCCAGCACCTGCCTCCTTCCCACACTACCTGCAAGCACGGAGAAGCGCATGCTTTCTCTTCTATTTAGCTCTCCTGACCTGAGACAAAAACCCAATTCCTCTAACCATTCATGCAGTCCCAAAGGGGACAGGGCTCAACCTCTGAGTCTCGGGCTTTGGTTTCCTCCTGAGCTCACGCATCTCCTAATGTCCACCTATCGCCAGGCAGCCGAGGAGGGAGTGACCAAGGGCAGCCAGGTAACCACAATGCAGCAGCCAACTTCCTTCCCTTTTATACCATGCAGCGGCCCAAGTATGGAGTCTGGCTTTTTCTAGTGATTCCCTAAGACTTCAGCTCGGCGATTCACTCATGTCACTAGCCAGCGTCATAGACTGATCCTGTAGCCTCAAGCAAGGACAGGCCAAAGTGGTCCACTGGGTTAGGACAGCATTTACTCTGTCAGATACCCCAGCCCTCTGTTCTTTAGGCAACCCACACTACTCCCATGTCCACCGGAGAATGACTTACCAGCCCAGGCCAGGCCACAGAGGATGACCACTATAAGAGGGACACAGGCCTTCATGATGCCAGCTGCAGAAGAAATGGCCGTTGGACTTTCCACTACAATCCAGGTGGGTGTCACAGGGCTCAGATGAGCCGCATTCCCCAGGCAGATCCTTTTAAAGACATCGGGACTTGTGGATCTGGTGTGTCTAGATCCTTCCAGGAAGGAAAGGGGGGAAGGGATGGATCACAGATGGAGAGGGGGTGGAGAGGGGGTGGGGCCCCACAGCTGTTTGAAGCCAAAGAGATGGTGACTAAGCAGGCAGGTAATGCCAGATGTTTAAAACAGGTAATGCTTGCTGTCTGTCTGTAGCTAGAAAATAGGCCACACCAGCAGACGCAGCAAGATGGACCTGGTTCGGCAGGTTCTCTATTCAAACTTAGGCACACACTGGTGTGCTCATCTTTGGAGTGATCTAAGCACCCACCTCCCTCCAGTCACAGACCTGACCGGCTGGGGACTGTGGGTCTAGATTCAGATTTGTGGGAACTCAAGGAAATACTGTGGTCATATGGTTCCGTTTCTCATACAGTGCAGAAATCCCAAGTGCTTGCTGGACTTCCCCCCCCCCCGGAGGCTTTACTCCTGGGGAGTACATCCTCTAGACTGCTCATCTCCTCTCACAGACCTTATTCCCACCCTCTAGGGGCTCACCACCTAAGATGTACTGTCTAGAGAAAAGCAGATAAGGATATGAGGGGAAGATAGCACATCACTAAGCAAGCACTGTCAACCCACTCGTGCAGACATGACTTACGGAGGAGCTTGGATGCTGTGCTGGCTAGTTTTTATGTCAACTTGACACAAGCTAGGGTCATCTGGGAAGAAGGAATCTTAACTAAGGAAATGCCACACACACACACACACACACACACACACACACACACACACACACACGTAGGCTTGACCTGTCAGCAAATCTACAGAGCATTTTCTTGGTTGACGATTGATGTGAGAGGGCCCATCCCACTGTGGGCAGGGGCATCTTTGGGCAGGTGGTTCTGGCTTGTATAAGAAAGCAGGCTGAGCCGGGTGTGGTGGCGCACACCTTTAATCCCAGCACTCGGGAGGCAGAGGCAGGTGGATCTCTGTGAGTTCCAGGCCAGCCTGGTCTACAACGAGTCTAGGACAGCCAGGGCTGTTACACAGAGAAACCTTGTCTCAAAAAGCAAGCAAGCAAGCAAGCAAGCAAACAAACAAACAAACAAACAAAAAACAAAAAGAAAGAAAAAAGAAACCAGGCTGATCCCAGGTGGTGGTGGTGCATGCCTTTAATCCTTTAATCTCAGCCCTCAGGAGGCAGAGGCAGGCAGAGCTCTGTGAGTTCCAGGATAGCCAGGGCTATACAGAGAAACCCTGTCTTGAAAAACCACAAAGAGAGGGGGAGGGGGAGGGAGAGAGAGAGAGAGCTGGGTGAACAAGCCATGGAGAGCAAGCCAGTAAGCAGTGTTCCCCATAGCTTCTACTTCCGTTCCTGACTTCCGGTTCCTGCCTCAAGTTCCTGCCCTAAAGCCTCAGGGATGCATTGTGACCTGAGAATTGTAAGATGAAATAAACCCTTTCCTCTTCCAGCTGCTTCTGGTTATGTGTTCTCTAGCACTAGAAACCCTGACTAAGACAGATGCCCATATAATAATCATATACAAGCACACAGGAGAAATAGGATGTGCCCCCAGCAGGTTTCTCTACCTACTGGCCCCACTGCCCCTCATCCTCAGGTCTCCTTCAGCTAGATGCTCACATAGGCTTCCATACTGACAAGTTCTCTCCAGGGAGCCACCATGAAAGCTCCAGAAGACTGGAACCTGACTCAGGAAGCGATGCAGGAAGATGCACGATGAAAGGAGACAGGGAAAGAATGCCACAGATATGCTGAAGTGGGGGATGGTGGGGTGTGGTCTCTGTGGTGGGGTGGGAGAAGGGAAAGGCTGAGGCTGCTAGGGCCAGGGCCAGGGGCCAGGCAGCTGTCAGAGATGTGGGAAGTGGATATTCCATCAGGTGATATTTATTGAGCTGCCATTTTATGCTAAGTGCTAGGCTGTCACTGGGTTTGGGTCTCAGAAATTCTCTTTCCATCTGTATGTCTATCTATCATCTATCTGTCTGTCTGTCTGTCTGTCTCTCATCTCTGTGTCTGTCTCCACTCTCTGTGTGTTTGTGCATGTATGTTTTCATGCATGAGTACAGGCACCTGCATGTTACAGTACACATGTGAGGTCAGAGAACAACCTTGGGTGTTGGTTTTTGTTTAAGACAAGATCTCTGTAGTTTCACACTGTGTTCTCCGGGCTCCCTGGCTTGGAGTTTCCAGGGAGTCCGCTGTCAGCACCACCTCCCATATCTGCATAGGCGTTCTGGAATTGCAATGGCAGGCACTGCTGTGTCTGGCTTTTACATTTACTGCATTTTGGGGACCCTAACTCAGGTCCTTGTGTTTTCACAGCAAGCTATCTCCCAGTCCATGGGCTTGGGATGGAGGTGGGGCACCCTGGAACCACTGACTCCTGCTGGTTAGTGCACATGACCCCAGCAGTAGCCCACTCATCGCTGGGCTCACTGGGATCCAGGAATATAGAAGGGGACACATGACCCCAGGCCAGCTTACTCCACCACGCTGGTCCTCTGAAAGCAAGACCAAATAACATCAGCAGGGAGCAGCCCTGGAAGAACTTTCAGCTGGTCGAGCTCCAGGGTTTCTGGATTATATTTCTGGGGGTGGGGGGTAGGGGTGGGGTGGGGTGGAGATTCAGCTTCCAACGGGATCCCAATACATAAAGATGCTGGCTTTCCGGGCTGTGGTCTGAGAGTGCCATCGTGGCTCTAGGAAGAAGGCCTAGCACAGCTGTTCACATCTGATCTCATTACAACCAGCCACATGTGGGTTTCTTTCCTCCAGCAGTTTGAATGTTGAGCAGCACACTCGGCTTTCCAAGCTTTTTCCTTTGAAGTTTGTGGGCAGCCTGACTCTCAGCATCGCAGTTAGTTACTTACTGCCTGGGCCCACTCATCTCAGAACCCTGGGCAGTGTGTGTGTGGTTCAGACAGCCACACCCATGGTGACCTCTGCCTGGAGTGCCCACTGCTCACTGGCTGTCCATCTACCACTCATCCTCCTGCCTCCAGGAGCCCCTCCCACCACAGACTCTCTCCCAGGTATGATCTCATGCCTCTGTCACATCAGTCATCTCTTGCTGGTACCAGCTAGCCTCTGCATTCCCACTTAACCTTTTACCCACGCAGCTGTCTCTGTAGCTCATCTCTGAAACTCCTTGAGATGGGATCCCAAGTCCCCTCGGCTGCTTGGTACAGCCATCCCACAAGTGTTAGAGAACTGTCAATATGTGCCCAGGAATTAACATATGAGTGCATGAGGGAACTAGACAGCCTTCCACCTTGTTTCTTGTCACTAAGGACTTGAGGGAAGATATTAGCCAAACAGAGGTAGCAGATGAATTGTCTTGTGCAGTGAAGGCTACAGTTTGCACGGAAGGGGACTGGGTAGAAATAGAATCCAGGGATCCATGCTGAAGTTGTATTTATGTGAGAAATCACTGTTTTTAGCTTCTGTGTATTTGTGTCTTTTTTTCTTGTTGGTGTGTGTGTGTGTGTGTGTACACAGGGTCTCCTGTAGCCCAGACTGACCTTGAACTAACTACAAAGCCAAGGATAACCTTGAATTCTTTTTTTTTTTTTTTTTTTTTTGGCTTTTCAAGACAAGGTTTTTCTTTGTAGCCTTGGCTGTTCTAGACTCACTTTGTAGAGCAGACTGGCCTCAAACTCATAGCGATCTACCCGCCTCTGCCTCCCGAGTACTGGGATTAAAGGTGTGCACCACCACGCACCAGGCTGGCCTCAGTTTGTCTTTGAGAGGTAGATCCTAGAGCAGTGTCTGCAGAAGGGACCAGGAAGCTCTCAGAGGATCCGCACGGTTAGTTCTCCCCAAGGGCCTGTGATACACGATGTGAGCTTGGACCCTCCATCTTGCCTAGAGCTCAGAAGTCTAGTTGCTACATGCACTTCTTTATGATGCCATACACCACCAGGCCAGCACCAAAGGCTAAAACGACCGAAGTCCACACCACCTTGGACTTCCAGCCTCCAATCTTTTCAAAGTCAGATATGGCATGCCTAAAATTCCAGCACTCTGGAGGTCGAGGCGAGGAGAAAATGCAAGTATCAAGATGAATGTTTGTTAAACACTTCATACTGAAAACAACAACAAAAATTACACTTCTTTTCTTTATAAACTTACCCAGTGTCTGGTGCTTTACTACAGCAACATCAAACTAACGAACACGCCACTAGTATATTAGTTTTGGCAGTAAAACATCAAGGAAGAGCCAACATGGGGATAGATAGGACCCAGGATTCTAGCAGCTTCTGAATTCGTACTATAACTTCCTACTCTTCTTTTGGATCCCAGAGGAATGGCTTGCCTACTTGAAGCACTTACACAGTGGGTAGGCAACTGTGCCAATGTTTTTTTCACACACCTCAACACTGCTGATGAAGTAAAATTCCTATTGCAGATCCTCCACCCGCTTTGGAAAGCATCTAGGCTCAGCACGCACACAGAGCCATAGATGGGACTGGCAGACAGAGATAAGGAGCCTCCAGGAGACAGCAAGGCTGTGAGCAAAGGTGAGGGAAAGAGACCAGCCCTAGGCTGACCGGGAGCCAGGCGCTTGGAAGAGGCACCTTACCAGCTTCTTGCCCCGGGTGTGTTGGCACAGTAAAACTGCTCTGCCTTCTTAAAGATGATGACGGGACACAGAACTGGCAGGGGCAGTTCCTGATCCATGAATGAAAATTTACTGTCTAAATTACCACGGCTATTATGCTAGGGAGTCAGGTTATGAGGAGTTTAACCCTTTCTCAAGCATCCCTTTGTTTATTCGTGCATCTAGCAGACTGGCAAGAATGGGATGTCATTGTGCGGCCATGTTGGCACAGCTAGCATGGGGGCTAGCCAGAATCTGAGGGGTGGGTGGCACTGGGATAATTGGGCCACCAGGACACTATACTAGCATACTGATCCTGAGGACAGGACACCTCTGCAAGCCCAGCTCTGCTGTTCACCACCTTGTATAATTCCTGGGCAACTTGCCTCGGTTTCTCCAACAGATGCAAAATGGAGTGAGCAAGAGCCGCTACCAAGGCTGCCATGAGGACTGAGTGACTTAATACTCGAACCTGTAGAACAGTGCCTGGCATGTGACAAAACTAGGTAAGCATTTTTAAAAACTACAGCAGGGGCTGGGCTGTAACCCTCAGCAGGCACACGAGAACCTGCCTCCCATCCTCATCCTCACAGAATCCGGGCACAGGGGTGAGTGCCTGTAAACCCAGATTTCTATGAGTTCGAGGCCAGCCTGGTCTAAAATGTGAGTCCAGGACAGACAAGGCTAGAAGTAAGATCATAAGTCCCAAGTTTAGTGGGACTGGGAAGGGAAAAGAGAAGGTTATAGGGGTGACCATGATAAAAATACGCGCGCGCGCGCGCGCGCGTGTGTGTGTGTGTGTGTGTGTGTGTGTGTGTGTGTAAGGTTATAGGGGTGACTATGATAAAAATACGTGTGTGTGCAAGGTTATAGGGGTGACTATGATAAAAATATGTGTGTGTGTGAATTAAAATGCCTAAATTAAACCAACTGTTATGTATAACTAATGTTTGTTAAGAAATTGTTTGTTTTTTTTGTTTGTTTAAATGCAAGGGCAGGCACGGTGGCAAACACCTTTAATCCCAGCACTCGGGAGGCAAAGGAAGACAGATCTCTATGAGTTCAAGGCCAGCCTGGTCTAAGAAGTGACTCCAGGAAAGACAAGGTTACACAGAGGAAAAAAAGGTACTTATTGCTCTTGCAAGGGACCTGGGCTTGGTTTCTAGCACCCAGTTGGCAGCTCACACGTGCCTGTAATTCACCCCAGTCCTGGGGGATCTGATGCTCCCTTCTGACCTGCCTGAGCTCCTCTGAGCACATGAAGTCATACAAGTGCACATATATACAAACAATAAACACACCAGCACATCAGGAAAGTGGTCTTTAAAAGAAGTTTGACTATCCTTAGCTACATACCAAGTTCAATGCCAGCCTAGAATATTTGAAAGCCAGAGAGAGAGAGAGAGAGAGAGAGAGAATTTTAAAATACAGAAACACAAAGCATAATATGTCTTAAAGTAGATGTAAATTTTAAATGAAGACTCAGTATTTTGGTGTTGGGATGCAGTGGTGAGCCTTAGGGTGAGCCACGCATAGCGCCTAACTCGCTGCGAGTGAGGCTGGCCCTGCTCTGCCATCCTGTGATTCCCCAGAGCCATGGCAACAACACTCCAGCTCCCCAGGTAACACCCTGGGCCTTGTCCAGTACCCTCTAATGCTCTTGCCTAGGAGCAACTCTGTTTGTCCCCTTCAAGTGAACTCTAGAAACATTCACTCGGATTTTGCTAGATTACACATCTACATAAGGCCTTTTCTAGACCATCCATTAGGAGTGGACACTACCTAAGGGATAGCAAAGGTTTTTAAAAACCAAAACCAAACAAACTTATCTTGAGCCAGGCATGGTGGTACACACCTTTAATCCCAGTACTTGGGAGGCAGAGGCAGGCGGAGCTCTGTGAGTTTGAGGCCAGCCTGGTCTACAAAGTGAGCCCAGCACAGCCAAGGCTGCACAGACAAACCCTGTCTTGAAAAAAACTAAAACCAAACCAAACCAAAAAAAATCTTGTCTTGCGAGGGACAAATGGCACTTTGCTTATCAGTCACTTTTTGTTTGGTTGATTGGTTTTGGTTTTTTGAGACAGAGTTTCTCTGTGTAGCCTTGGCTGTCCTAGACCCACTTTTGTAGATCAGGCTGGCCTTGAACTCACTGACCTTGGCCTGCCTCTGCCTCCTGAGTGCTGGGATTAAAGGCAAGTGCCACCATGCCTGGCTGGCTATGCAAATAAAGTTTTTCACTTTGTCAATGTGCTTTGGATTCTTGGTCACTGTCCTGAGGACCTCACCACCTCCCCAACTCATTTCTAACACCTGGTCCAAGGGCTGCACTGGCCAGTCCCCCTCCGCACAGCCACTGGGACCCACTGTTCCTTTCTTCCTGCTTCCAGAAGGGTGTGGGGTGTGTGTGTGTGTGTGTGTGTGTGTGTGTGTGTGTGTAAGCTCCTGCCCCTGTGTTCCACACACCCCTCCCTTCTACCCTACCAATGCTCCTGCTCCAAGAAGTCCCCTCAGGCCTGGGAGAGAAGCTGCTCCTATGTAGCTGAGTCAGCACAGTTCAGTTTCATCCCCACCAAGAGGGACAGAAATACCTGGCCTGGGCTGGAAGTCCTTCTTCCTAAGGTGCCATCAAACTAGACTATGGAAGGATTCAGCAAACAGGGAGGGTCCAGGGTGGAAAGATGGATCCTGAATTAATGGGGATAAGTAGACAGGCCTGGGTGAACATCCCCATGGCCCTAGCAGACATGTGAGAACACCAATTCTTTGTCTGTGGGCATGTGGAAGGGATCACAGCTGGCTCCAGCCACTGGCAGCCATACCTGTCTGAAACTCAGGCGGCTCACACTAGTGGTGACCCGGGAGCATCCTCAACAAGCTGATGCAGGAGGTGCCTGATGAATAAGCACTTCCAGGTGAGAGCAATCCTAGGTCTTCCACTAAGAGGTGAAACTGGACAGCCCCAGGCTTTTACTACCCTCTAAACTTGACCCTCAGACATCTTCCTCATCTGATGGGTTTGGGTGGATCACCCCATGAAGACCCAAGCAGCCTTTCTCATTCACAGGACCCTCACTCTGTGTTTGGAGAGCTAGTAGACACGAAGAAAGGACTCCACACCTAGGCTATTCCTACAGGAGAAAATGATATTCAGGGAGGTGACACTGTACACACCAGGGACACGGCTGATACTTAGCAGTTACTTCACCCAACCACCCTGTCATTAAGCCGTTAGGTGACCTTAGGCAAATCTCTCTGTCCCTCAGTTCCTCTGACTATGAAAACAAGGTTAAAAAAATAATAACCTGTAGTTTCTATCCTGTCATCAGGATAAAAATAAGGTCATAGATGTGAAAGCGTGAAGAAGAGAGCACAGCAGCATTATTCAAATGGCAGACTATTATTATCCAGACACAACTCATGAATAACAGCAGCATCAGAGCAGCTGCCTTTTGCTACTTTGGGAAGCAGAGTGATCTCTCTCTGCTGGGGACACAGAGCTAAGAAGCCTGTGAAAGCTGGCCTGCTCCCACCCAGCTGACCTCTGAGCTGACTCACTGTTCTGTGCTGCCCCTCCTGTGGTGGGGCAACAAGGCTTGAAGGACAGGAGAGGATGGGCTCCAACCTTTCTATCCCCTCCCCTGGCACCGAGTACTGCTGGAGGCATAACCTCCCCGAGTGAAGTCGAAGTCTGGCCCGGCCTGTGGCTGTAGTCTTTACAGGGACCATGAGGGAAGGGAAGAGTGGAGACATGTGTGAGGACCCTCCCTTCCTTCCTTCTATTCTGCTTTTCCTCACAAGACACACACACACACACACACACAGAGAGAGAGAGAGAGAGAGAGAGAGAGAGAGAGAGCTCTACCTTTCTAGTTTTTTTGTTTTGTTTTTGTATAGCCTTGGCTGTCCTAGACTCCCTTTGTAGACCAGGCTGGCCTTGAACTCACAGCAATCCACCTGCCTCTGCCTCCCAAGTGCTGGGATTAAAGGTGCTCGCTCTCTAGATCTTTTAATGGCTAGATATCTCAAGCTCCCTCCCTCCCTCAGCAGGGCTGGGATCTTCACCTCCTATTTTGGCCTCAGGAGCCTCCACCACCACCCACATACACACACAGCCTGGGCTGCTAGCGAGCAGGGGCAGCCTCCCCAGCCTCTGCCGGAACATCAGGAGAGTGCCACTACAAGGACTCTTGTCCTCCAGGGTGACGGACGGGGCTCTCCCAAAAGACTCAGAGAGGTCCAGCTGGGAAGTTGCAGCTTGTCTAAGGAGCTGCAGTCCACAAGGAGCTCAGAAGTTTGGTCAGAAGGTAAATGCGACCAGCGAGAAGAAATTAAAACAAGTGAAGAATGAAGTCTGTCTTATCGCCCGGCTGGCTCCCCCCTGGAGCTGGTGACTGATGGGCATGGCCGCTACTGAAACACTGACAAGGTGCTCAGAGGACGAGGAAGCTTCCTGGCTTCCTGACTCAGAGTCTTGGGCCTGGATTCCTGATTGCTCAGCTCCAGGCTCTGGGCTCTGCCCTCAGATTCCCCCCTCCCTGCCCACAGGCAACGGAGTTGGTTTGGTCATCCGTCCCTGGCACTGAACTCCATCCCGGTCTCAGACTGCACTCCGGGAGCTACAGCTGGCCCTCCAGGCCACAGACATGGGACTGCGATAGTCGTCACTCTGGCGGAAGGTGGCAGGCCCTGCTGCCTGTTTGTTACTAACAGCCGTACATCATACCCACAGATGGGCAAATGAAGGCACAGAACAAAAATCAGAGTGCTCAGGCTCCTTAGACCTGAGGTGTAATGTCCCTGTGCTGTCTCCTTGACAACGACTTGGATCTCTCCTGGGAACAGCTGGCACAGGTCTCTGTGACCTCAGGCTGAGGAGGTCAGGGAGAGGTGGAGCATGTCAAGTCTGAGCCTGGCCGTGACACCCAGACACCCACAGGATGAGCACCGGTGCTCCCCCGACCCCCACCCCACTGCCTCCCCCCTTGCCCTGCTGCTGTGAGCAGGCCTCCTCCAGAAGGCTGAGAGTCCTGCTGCCCTGGAGTTTACTCTGCATCGTCCTGGAGGGTAGGATGTTTCTTTCGGCTCAGACAACGGGTCTAGAGCTGCCAGGCTCCTAACAAGGACAACAGAGCAGGTAACATGCCTGCATGGAGTTCCCAGGCAGGTACTGAAGAGGCAGGGGAAAGAAAGAGGGGCTTCACCCTCCACAGCATGTGTTGTGGGGTGAGGGTGGAGGTTGGGGGCTGGACACGAGACTCATCACCAAGGACAGATTATTCCTGTTTCCTGGGAATCAGCTAGACCTCCCTGTCCTCACCCTGTGTCTCCTCCCTTAACCCCTTTGAGGCCTCTACTCAGCACATAAGCCACCCAACAGGATCAACGGCAGATGGAGAGACCAGGGCTGGGGAAGAAGTAGGTAGAAGGTGCTAGCTACAGCTGGATTCTCATAGGCTTTTTTTTTTTTTTCTTTTCTTTTCTGAGAGCCGATGGTCCCTTGGGTGCCTAGCACAACACTGGCAACCAACCCCACAACTTTCAGCTTCCGTGGAGCCCAGTCCGAGATGGCGGGGCTGCTTTTCTGCACCCGGGGAGCAACCTCCTCCCCTGGCTTTCCCTGCTGCACGCCCAGGCTGTAGGACACACGTTATCTTTGTTACTTTATGGGAAACGGTGCAGCTCCACAGGGACCTCCACTCCAGGCCACAGCCCTGCCTACATCAGGCTGTTTATCTCAGATGTGGGGAGAGAAAGGCAGAGCTTCCCACCCTCTCCCAGGCAAGGCCCCACCCAGTGCACATACACCGAACAGATGTGAGCTCTCTGGCCCCTGTGAAAAACAAGCCCTGTGCCTGGCGACCACCGAGAGGCACAGCTGCACGTG
>OU015748.1:120848781-120875420 GCA_907169655.1 Acomys percivali
CGGAGGCGGGGCCCAGGGGAGGAGGCGGGGCCCAGGGGCGGAGACGGAGCCCAGGAGTGGCCGAGGACAGCACAGGTCTTACCTTTGAGCAACAGAGGCATGAAGGGGATAACAGGGGGGGAGAGCTTGGTGAGTGCCAATCGATACACTCGGTGGTTCCACGAGGGGTCCTGTGAGGAGAAAAAGCTGCCCTGAGGGAGGCTTTTTTGCCCTGCACATGATGGCCCACCACAGACCCATCCTCACCTGCTCCCAGACACATCAGAGAAGCTCCAAGCCAGCCTCCCCTAATATAGGATCTCAATGAGGCAGGGTCTGTGTTAGACCAAAGCGCGATGAAGCCTGGCTTTCTCAGTTCCCAGGAACCCCAGGAAATCCTCATGGTGATTTATCACAGAGGCCTCACGGTTTCTGGGAAACCTCTCTCAGCCTTTCTCTCTGATGAGTGTGTTCTCCTGAATCCCTTGATCCCACGAAGTGACCAGTTTTCTTGAGAACCCCCAAGGCTGAAAACACCTTGCTGCTCTTCTCTCTAGGACACTAAGAAACCTTCAAAAAGTTCCAGGAAGCTCAGCCCCTGACTCATTCCTCACTTTCGACTTACAAGTCTGGCCTGCAAGCCCTTGAAGGGTCCTGGAGGGGCCAGTGACAACTTCCATCCTGACACACAGTGGGACAGCCTCCATCCTGATACACACACAGTGGGACAGCCTCCATCCTGACACACACACAGTGGGACAGCCTCCATCCTGACACACACACAGTGGGTCTTCTGCTCACAACTTCAAGGAACAGAAGATCTCAGTCTATCTTTGCTGTCATGCTTGGCTATCAGCCTGAACCCTTGGGCAGAGCAGCTTCAGTCTGGCACCTCTAACTTCCTCCTGAATCTCAGACTCAGGACATCCCTGGGCCTGCTGTAGTCACATATCCAGGACAAATGTCCCCTATGTGACTAGCAATGGGTTCAGTATGACACAAGGCCCCCATCACTATGCCACACACTGTCAGCCAGTTCCACAACCACAGACCAGAGGGATCCAGGCCCTAGGCATGCACTGAAAACTATGAAAGGCCCCAGAGCTGGGTCCCGAGAAGGTAGAAAAGGACCAAGCACTCACCAGCAGCCTCTCCAGGGCAGAGTACAGCTTCCGTACTTTATGGGGCAGACGCTGTGAAGATGAGACAGGTGAAGGGCATGGCTGGGGAGAGCCACTCTACCACCACCCAGGAAGGCAGAGGCCTGGCCTTGGATCCTCCAGGGCACCTACCTCCCAGGTGTGGGCCAGGCGGCTGATGGCTGAGTTGCTGAGGCCAAACATGACCGCAAAGAAAGAGTTGAGATTCTTCTGTTCCTTGAGGCTGCAAGCACAAGACCCAGACACTCTCAGGAGAAACAGCCACATCCCCAGTGATGCTTTTGTAGGGTGAGTGAGTTAGGGGGCAAAGGCTCTGGGGACCCAGCAACAAAGGGAAGGCAGATTGGGTAACAGCGGGCAGGGAACGGGGTTAAGAAATGGTGGCTGCAGGACTGGCCCACACATCCCACTGCCCCTCCGTACCCCATCATCTCCGCACACCCCGGCATTCCCAAAAAGCACTCACTGGGCAGCCAGCTTGATGAACTTCCGGAGCAGCTGAGCCCGGGGGCCAGGCACAGGGCAGAGACAGAGCTCCGTGGCCACCCAGTACTGCAGCTCGTTGAAGCGACGCATGAAGCGCTCCAGGTTCGCCGTGGTGACATCCCGCAGGTGCTGGGGGCCCAGTACATAATGGATGAGCTCCACCTGGACGAGGCAGAGGCCAGGTCAGCATGCTAGGCCTGGTGTCCCGCCCACACCCTCCTCCTCCTCCTCGGTGCTACCTCCTGCACCTGGTGGATCCTATTGAAGAGGCTCCAGTCGTGCTCCGTTAGCTGGCCTGCCAGGTCCTTGGCACTCACCAGGTCCAGCATCTCAGAGGAACCCAGAGTGGGCCCCAGCTGCTCAGGGTGTGGGGTCTGCAGGGGTAGAACGCTCAGGTATGAGGAGGAGGACCTGAGGCAAAGGGCCTGCCTGTGGTGAGAGTGACAGTTGAAAGACAGGGCACTTCCAAGTAGAGGGGTTTCTAGGGTCTGTGGCCACTGGAATGTGGGCTCCCCTGGGGGCCTGGGGGGGAGCATCATTGTTCAGATAGCTCCCTCATGCTGGCCTGAGCCCCAGAGGGCCTGGAGTTAGTCCTTCTTTCTACCCTGGCATCTCTGGATGCTGAGACCAGGGCCTCCCTCTTCCCCGTGAAGCCTCAATAGCCAGGGCAAGACACGCCCCCTCTCTTCTCTGGGTCCCACCCCCCAGAAGCCACCCTGCCTCTCCCCGCCCCGCCTCCCAGGCTCTGGCAACCTGCCTGTCCCTACCAGCTCGTGCACTTCCTGTGGGTCGACAACAAAGAGCCGCTCGTTGAGCCCCAGGGATGTGGCCACACCACGGGCATCGGGCTGCAGGCCAACAACATCTGCAGAGACAGCAGGGCCCTGTGCTGAGGGGACAGCGGCTGGGAGGGAAGCCAGGGAACCAGCTGGAGGCCCCGCATATCTGAGAGTTTTCTTCTTCCGGCAATGGCTAAATAGAGCCTCTACGCACACAGGTGTGTAGACGCTGCCTGCCGCGCCGGCTCAGGGCAGCACCTGAGACTGGTCAGGTCTCAGGATAAGACTTCTACTTCCCTGACCTTCCATTTCTTCCTTCATAAACTGAGGCCCGTAGGACTCACCTCAGCCACTTCCCAGGTCACTTTGATAAGCGTGGCTGGTGCAAATAAAAGATGCGGATAAAAAGCCCTCTGAAAAACTAGGAAAACGTTGGCTTTCATCAGCTGTGGACTGGACAATGCTTTGAGTCTTGCTGTCCTTTCACCAGTGACTTCCAAAGTATGGTGTACAAGCCTATCCGTGTATCCAGAGAAAAAGCCAGCTCTTCTATTTTTTGTTTTCTCGTCTATTTTGTATTTCTATTTTGTGTATAGCTTTATAATCACTTGTTGATTAATTGATTTCTATATATAATTTAGGAGGATTTGTAATAAAGAATTCCTTACTGGCATTGCTGTCTGAAAATGACTGAGAGACCACGTCTCCATAAAGGACTTTGGCCAGTGGTAACTCACCAGGTAACCAGCAGGGGGCAGTGCTTCCCAGAGCAGAGCACACAGGTGCGCTCCAGTGCGCTCACTCCAGGAAAGCAAGGGCTTTTCTCTTAGCCACCGCTGCCACAGTTGCCTGTTGGCCCTATTTCCTGAGTGTTGGGCTCTGACCATCAGGCCCCAGTTACACTACTCAAGGACAGCAACAGCTTTTAACATGCCAAACTCTCGGGAAGCAGGTGCTGATAACCTAGGTGACAGTCTGGACAGAGACGTGTTAGACTCCTGGCTGCGTGCCTTCTGGGTATCTGCAGTCTTAACAGCTGCAGCAGACGCTCACGACAGCGCGATGATAACGCTCACTTGACAGACAAGGTGTAACCCTAGCACCTAACGGCTACATAGCTGATCCTCCAAAATGTTTACTATGGGGGCTGGGGAGTGGCTCAGCAGTTAAGCATGCTGGTTTCTCTTTCAGGGAACCTGGGTTCGATTCCCAGCACCCACTTGGTGACTTACAACCACCTGTACCTCCAGTTTCAGGAGATCCAACACCTTCTTCTGACTTTCATGGTAATCAAACACATGTATGGCGCAGACCATACATTTAGGCAAAACACCAACACCCGGAAAAAAAAAAAACGATAAAAAAGAAACTTATTTTTAAAAAATGTTTGCAATGCTGATTAGTTTGTCATTTTGGCCCAAGCCAGGCTCGCCTGGGAAGAGGAAACATCAACTGAGAAAATGTTTCAGTCAGGCTGGCCTGTAGCAAGTCTGTGGAGCACTTTCTTAATTAAATAATTGATCTGGGAGGCCCAGCCCACTGTGGGTGGTGCCACCCCAGGCAGGCGGTTCTGGGTTCTATAGGAGCAAGCCAAGGGGGGCAAGGCAGTGTGAGCAGCACTCCTCCAAGGCCTCTGCTTTGGTTCCTGCACTGAGTTTCTTCCCTTCACAGTGGGCTGTTGAGCTGTAAGGTGAAACATACAGTTGCCTCCCCGAATTTCCTTCGACCGTGTTCTTTATTGCAAATTGGAAAGCAAACTGGGGGATCTGCTGACTGGCTAGATGAGTGAGGACTGCTTAAAGCCCACTCAGTGACTGTATTTAGCTGAGGGGGAGGGGAGGTGAGACGTTGAGGGCGGGGACAGGGCGGGTGGAGCCTCTTGAGCTCGGGTCTTCATGGCTGAAAAACGGGATAAAATGTCCTCTGGAGAGATAGCCATTAGGAATAAATGGGTAAGTAAGAATAACACATGTCAGTCAGCATTCTAAAAGCTTTGCTCGTTTCATTCTCACAAACCCTCTGGGAGGCATGGCATCTTACTATCTCTGTGTTACAAACTCCCACACCCTGGCCGGGGAGCCACAGCCAGTGAGAGGGCCAACTGAGAGCATTGCTTCTGAAGCTGCTGGAGGAGCTGTGGTAATAACCCTGCCACCAATACAGGGCATGAGTGTGACGTTCGGAGTTCAAGGGTGTGGGTGTGGATCTGAGGGTGCCCTCCTAGGAACAACTAACTCACCGCCTGCGGAGTTGACCTTCACCAGCACCTGCCCCTTGGTCCAGTGGTCCTCATGGGCCAGAGCCGCCATCACCTCTCTCACAGAGGCCGTCACAGGCAGCTGCAGGGTCAGCACCGAGTGGTCAGGTCTGCAGATGTCGTAGGGGACTGGAGAGGAGGAGGAGCTGAGCTGGGAGCAGGTGCCTGGTCTCCGCACCCCATGGGGGAAGGAGCAGGGCCCTACTAGCTCAGCATCAAGAAGACTCCCATAGGCCAGAAAAGGAGAAGCAAAGAGCACAGGAGGTTGCTGCCCAGGCCCATTGGGGAGCCTGTGCCTAAGAAAGAAGCACAGGGGGCAGACCTGCTTGGCGATCACAACAAAGGACCTGAGGAAGATCACATCCTGCTCCCCCTCCATCTCCGCCCCCCCACCCCCGCCATTCCCCACCTCCCATCCCAGAGCAACACCAGCTAGGCCAGGGAGACAGAGACAGCCAGCAATGCTGATGTCAGTCATCTATGCCTGGCTTGCTCAGTCACCCACCTTTGTCCCCAGCTCGGATGGCACCAGTGCTGCTCGGGAGGGGCTCCTCCTGGCTAGAGAACCAAACAGGTGCATTTCGGGCCTGAGAGGGAAAAGGAATAAAAGGCTCCAGAGCCCAGAGACCACATACAGGGAAGTGGCGGGGGCGGGGTGGGGGTGCAGCTGGGGGGGGGGCACGCAGCAGGGAGGGCCTTTGTCACCACCACCAGGGACCTACAAAGCATCCTACAACCAGGGGCTTTGTTGGCCACATGAGGGCAGGGAGCCAGGCGCAAGGAGACACAGAGGTCAAACGCAGGTCAGTCATCTGATACAGAGGGGGTTTCAGCCACCTCCATAAACAGGGCCAGAGCTGTTCTGGGGTGAAAATGCCTGGACCCAGTTTTTTGTTTACTCCTTCCCTTAGCTAGCATTTGCAACAAAGTAGGCATTGTTTGGGGCACCTAAATATTCACAGTAGTTCTTGGAGAAAAAAAATATTTTTAATTCTCGTTTTATGCATGTGATAAATGAGGCTGAGAAGTTAAGTAATATGCCAGAGGTGACACGGTTGCTGCTCCAGGGCCAGGCTAGAAACTTGCTGCGCCCTCTCTGTGGGCCGCAAATGTCAGACAGCCTCCCTGAGGAGCTGCCCTAACTAACATGGGCTCCTCTTTCCAGACCTGGTACTTTCTCTCTGCCTCTAAACAGAGCTGGTCCCCTGCTCTCTCTGCCCCTTCTTGGGCAGCTTCCTCAGAGTCCCCACAAGGACTGCAACCTGAACACAGTGTTCAAACCGCTACCACCAGTGCCGGGTTCACCTTAAAGATACATCCTCATCATGACCCATTGCCCCAAAAGTACCGCACCCAGGGGTCCCCTCATCCTGCCTTCACCACTCAGTCCTTTCTGCAATTCAGAGCTCAGGCTCCTCCCTACTCCCCAGAGCTTGTCACTTTCTTCTGGGTTCTTCACTTAAATGGGTCCCCAGTGCACTCCCCTTACCCAGGAAGATCTAGTCCCTACAGCAATCGTTCATCACCTCCAAACTCCCCCCTAGCCCTCAGGTGCAGCCACTCACTTCCTCTAAGGCACCTAAGCAGAGCCACAGCGAGCCAGGGGCAGACAGTCACCATGGCCTGTCTGCATTAATCTCTCAACAGTTCCATAGCTAGGATGTGAGAAGGGACGCTCTGGCCCCTTCAGGGCATTCCTGGCCTCCTCTCCTGCCTCCAGGGCTGCCCCAGGGCCCTCTTTGTCCTCGGCTCAGCTCCCTGGACACTTCTCTAAGCCCTCACGGGGTAAATCAGTGAGTCAGCTTTCATAGTCGGGGCTCCTCTGACTTCACACATCAGGAGACTCTTTCACAGCTCTGCTCCTTTAGTGCTTTAGTGACTTGTGAACTCACAAGCCAGAGGGCCCCTCCTGCCACACCATCCAGGATCCAGCATAGTGTCTGACACACTGGCATGATTGACACTGACTCCTCAACATCAGCCACATGCCGTGTGTAAAACCAGTAAGAGGCCCCTTCATGACCACACCCTGATGTCCGGATGGGATGTGACAGACAGGATCACACAACGCACCACAAGTTCTGGGGTATGGAGAGGAGCGTGGCCTCAGACGAGCAGAAAGGAAGAACAGTAGCAAGCAGGGTGAGGGGAACTCTGGGTATGAGAAGTTTGAGGCAGTGAGTCAAGTTCCCTTAGCAAACAGTCTACAAGGTGAGAGTGCCTTGAAGAAGCCAAAGAGGACAACGGGGAGGGGGGGGGGGGGGGGAGGGAGGGGTGCTCCAGATGGGAAGATGGGGAGTCCCCCCTAGGGAACACACATTCTGTTTCTGTTCAGAACAAGAAGGATCTAAAAAGTTAAAAGAAAGGTCCTGTGGTGAGGTCAACTGCGGCTGTAGCGGAATGAGCCAGTGAGAGCCTCCGGCTTCCGGCTCTCCTGCAAGGCACCGGTCCCTATGACCGGCTTCCAGCTAACCTTCTTCCCAGCCCTTTCTCCTGCTGCTCTTCAACTCTCAGCTCCAGTCACAACTTCACATCCTCTCCGCAGCGCCAGCTGGGAGTGGGCTGGCCACCTGGAGGCCCGGGTCAGGCCTTATTGGGTCATCCAAGCTCCTCCACCACCACCCACCAGTAACCCTTGGCTCTCAGACGAACCCAGCCACTTGTCCCATCTACCAGCTGCAACTGCAGGCACAAATTGCCTCCTAACGGGATGAAAAAAAAGCCCCTTAGGGAAGGGAAGAAGGTGCCCCCTTAAGCTCAGTAGCTCTTGAACAGGACCTTCTCTGACGCACCCACCACAGGTCAAGGATGCTCTGGGTGATGGGGTTGGAGGGGCAGAGGGAAGATGCTGGGCCATGCAGAGGGGGAAAAAAAAACCAAGAGGCAGGGCAGGCACCTTGATCTGAGGAGATGCGTTCCCACAGCCATTCTCCAACCTGCAGAGAGGAATGAGAGAGGAGGTGAGAGGGCTGCTGAGGACCTCTGCAGGCAGGACACGCTCAGGGCCAGTAGCTACAGTGGTCTGGATCCCATCTTGCCCGCCCCAGAAGTTCAGAGGGAAGTGCGGAGGAGTGTACACAGGGCAGAGGGCAAGATGCGCTTAAGACCCAGATTTGCTTCTGTGATTTCCAGAGGCCAGAAGCACGGGTGGGGAGAAGCAGGAAGGACAGAATGAACTCTTGCCCTTGAGCCCCAGTTGCTCCCACAGATGTCTTCGGAAGCAAGATATACACCCAAAGGAGTTGATGGGCAGGACTGGTGGACTTGGGTACCACAGCCCACAATAACTGGCCAACTGGAAGAGGCAAGCATGCAGGTTGTGTTCAACGTATAGACTGAGTAAATGGAAGACTAGCATACGTGGGAATGGAGTGAGGGCTGACAGGAACACCTAATGAGATAAACCGAGCTGCCTAGACTGAGGCCCCTGGATGGGCCAGCGTCAGCAGCCCAGCTTCCGCTGCACAAAGAAGACATAGGAACTTCAGCCAGAGGGTCACCTGTAGTGCCGACGTCTCTCCGGACACTGTTCCCTCAGCAAGTTGCTAAGCCGGGCATCCCTGCTCACCAGGTCTGACAGTTTCTGTGAAGGGTCAAGACTTAGCACCTCGGGAGATGGCTCCAGCTGCGGCTTCACAGGCAGCCCAGCCAGCCCATCCGCACTCCCGGGTACCTGGAGGAAGCTGGTGGTCACAGGGTCTGAGTGGAGCATGGGGCCATACAGAGCCACCCACCGGCTGACTAACCGCAGGATCTGCTGCCTCTTGTTGCAGACGTAGGTGCTGCGTTCCTGCTCGCTGCCTCCAGCAGGCTCTGCTGGCTCCACATGGAAGGTGGGTACCAGTCAAGGGAGCCACGACATACTGCTGAGGCCACCCACCACACCTGAGCCGAGGACGGGCACCAGGGGCCGACCCGGGCACCGGGGAACGTCAGACAGCCACTTTGATAAGGATTCCTTCCCTCACCTCCACAAGCCATCCCATCCCCTACCCATATCATCCTGGGGCTGGAAGGATATTGGTGCAGGAGGGCAGCGAAGAGCTGCGTGCTGGGCATGAAGACACTGTGGGTCAGCAGGAAGTCACTGAGGAATGTTTCTGTTGGTGGAGGGTTAGGCATGGGAAGGGACATCAGAAGCCAGATCATAGCACGGCTACATATGTGCGCAGCTGCAGCATACTCCCTCAAGTCCAGCACAAGCAAAGGAAGCAATGCCTAGCCCCCGTGACGGTGCTCTCCACCCAAGACAAGAGCACTTCCGGCTAACTGCCTGTGTGGACCAATCTAGCACCTGGTAACTCAGAAGATGGGCAGAGTGTCTTCAGACCCTACCTGTTGGGTCATGAGCACTGGAATCTGGTCGCATAGCCTCCAACAGGAGTTCTAGGATCTTCTCTGGGGTGCCAGACATTACTGTATAGCTAGGGGAAAAAACAGGGCAATCGCAAGTGCCCTTCCATCATCATC
Source organism: Acomys percivali (assembly GCA_907169655.1). Lineage (NCBI taxonomy): Eukaryota > Metazoa > Chordata > Mammalia > Rodentia > Muridae > Acomys > Acomys percivali. Next base: position 120,857,913 of record OU015748.1, read on the forward strand.
CCTCCCCAGACAGACATCACTAATTGATCACACCGTGCCTCCTAATCTGCCAGCCCTATTCCATCTCAGGAGAGGGGCCACTGAAACTGACGCCCAGTTCCTCAATGCCTCCCAATCCCAGATGGCCAGAGGGCTGGCATGGAAAAGGAGCAAAGGTTGGGAAGTGGGAGAGGTATGGCTAAGCGTAGAGCAGTGTGGAGCTGGGTTAGGAAAAATATGGTAGGCTTGTTACCGGTTCCTGCCTGGGGTCGGGGGGCAGGAAGGGCCAGCACCCTGAGAAGTTCTCTCCAGAACCAGCACCACTTTGCCGTGCTCTTCTAGCCTCATGGTTTTTGCTTCCACATCCTGGAGAAAGAGCCACACAGGTGCTCAACACACTAGGCTCCTCTTCAGATCTCCTGTGCCACCTCCCTTCCAAACCTAGAGCCCTAGAGGCTCCCAGGGACCCTCGGCTCCATCTCCAGATCCACCTTTATCAGACCCCGCCCTCCAGGTTAGCCCCTCCACAGACCCAAACCCCACCCTCTATACCCTGCCAGTCTCTGGTCTCTCACACCAAACCTTGGGTGGCCACGCCCAGCCAGATCCCAAGTTTCCTTACAAGTTCTCTCTGACGCCAGTGACTCTTCCCCGTACCGCACTATGTCCTCACTACCACCCCCGGCCCCAGCCCCCGACCCTATGGCACCTTAATGATGCGGTTGAAGTCCTGCTTGTCCACACGCAGGAAGTGACAGTTATTTTCGCGAAGGATGATGGTGGCTGCCCGGGGTGCGTCGTTCACCAGAGCCAGCTGTCCAAAGTCATCTCCCTCATGCAGTGTGGTCACCAGGCCCTGAAGCCAGGACTCAGTCACAGCCCACCCCTGCCAACCAGCCCTTGCTGGGAGGGACAGACTCAGACACATGCGTGGGATCAGCCTCATGATGGGGGTTATCAAAAGCAGTGTCCACGAGGACACGAAGCATAAAGCACTGACACCTACTGCTGGGGCTGAGGGGGGACTGAGGGGAGGGGCTGGAGGGAGGGCTTACCTTGCCGTGGGTCACCACATTGACAGATCCCTTCCAGATAATGTACCATGAGGTGCCCTTGTCCCCCTGGCTGAACACTGACAGAAGCACCAATCAGATGTGTCCCCTGTCACCAACCACCGCCCCATGGCCCTGGACCCTGTGGCTGACCCAACTTACACACAGTCCCTGCCTTGCTGTGTGGTTCAAAGAGCAGAACAGCAGCTAATTCCCGCTTCACCTAGGGGTGGGAGGGGGGTGGGGGGAAAGAAGGTAAACAGAGGCCACCTCAGGGAAAGAGAGACAAGTTGAGAGTCAGGGAAAATCCAAAGACAGAGCACTGGAGGACAGAGCTATGGCTGGGCCACTTGTCCCTGGGATGTCCCTGGCAGAGACAAAGTAAGGGGAAAGAAATGGCCAATATTTAGTCTGAAAGCTAATGGTAAGAAATTAAGTGGAGAGACTGGGGAGACAGCTCAGTGGTTAAGACCACTGGCTGCTCTTCCAGAGGACCTGGGTTCGGTTCCCAGCACCCAGGTGGCAACTCACAACCATCTGTAATGCCAGTGCTGGGGAATCCCATGTCCTATTCTAGATCCCACGGGCACCAGGCATGCATGCTGTGCGTGTGGGCAAACATCCATATATGTGAAATAACAAAATAACCTTAAAACTGTAATTTTAAAAAGAAGATATTAGGTGGAAATCTTCAAGGCATAAACAAAGGGGAGGGGATGGCCCCTGCATACACACACACACACACACACACACACACGCACACACACACACACGCACACCATGCAGCAGTAGGAAGGAGTCTGCGTAAAGAGCAAGCCTGTGGTGTGTACTGACTGAGTTGGAGAGGTGGGCCACCGCCTTGATGTGCAGCAGTTCCTCAAAGATGAGTTCCAATTCTTCATCCGTCCGCTGGCCGGGGCTGCAGGAGCAGAGGAAGCCTTGAGAACTGTGGCCCTGAGCCACGGAGGAGCCACCCTCACCTGCCTGCTGGAGTCTGGGGCCAGATGGCTAGTCCACAACTATCAGTCAATCTACTGTTATCAATACCAGGCTTTGTGGGTGAGCCCCAGGTCCCAGGCACTGCGCTAAACATCTTTCACGCATTATTTCATTTCACCCTCATGATGTTGACGTGAGCACTATTGTCCTCACTGGACAGAACAGGAAGCTTGCTGGAGAGGCTCAAGGTCACCCAGTAAGGAGCTGGTTGGGCTAGAATTTGAACCCTGATTTGCCTCTGTCCAAAACCCATACCGTCTGTCCCTGGGGAGGGTCTTTGGACCCTCTGGCCCAACACCCTCAGGACTAGAAGGAGAAACAGACTAGGATGTGAGGGCTGAGATCACATGGCCAGTCCAAGGTGGAATGAAAGCTGAGCTCAGGCTTCCCTTCCTTCTAGGTCCTTCCTCCCCCCCATGTCCTCCAGCCCCGCTCCCCTCCCCAATGAATCTGAGAGCCTATGAGGACTGAACTGAAGGTAGTGTGGGAGCAGGACGGAGGGCAGGGCTCTCCACTCACGGCTTCCGGAGTGCTACAGTGAGCAGGGCGTCCGGCCCTCGCTGGGAGAGTAGGGCCATTGCCTCCACAAGCTCCTCTTCCACGTCATGAGTTCCCACAGGCTCTGGCTCAGGTCCAGGGAACCTGTAGAATTGGGCATCTCGGTCCTGAAAGGTCCAGTCGTGTTTCACTGGGGAGCCGAGGCATAACAGAGAAGAGAAAATTAGGCCAGGTATTGGACTTAATTCTACTACCATCACAATGTCTTAGGCCAGCACTTCTCATCCTGTGGGTCGCCATCCTTTTGGGGGCCGCATATCAGATATCCCGCATATCAGATATTTATATTACAATTCATAACAACTGCAAAACTACAGTTATGAAGAGGCAGCTACATAAATTTATGGTTGGGAGGGTCACCACAACACGAGGGTCTGTATTAAAGGGTCGTGGCGTTAGGAAGGTTGAGAACCACTGGCTTAAAGCCTCTCCACGGCTCTGAACAGAGTCCACTCCCCAGGTCAGCCCTCCCTACCCCCCACCCAGCCCTAGTGCCCCATCTGAGCTCAGCTCACCATGGCAAAGGGCACCCTCGTCCAGCAACACCTGGCATATGCCCACAGCTTGGCTCCGCGAATGGACCCCGAGCCCCAGAGCCAAGAGCCCATCCACCAGCTCGCGGCCAGAGCAGCACTGCCTGTGGGAAATGGAAAGAGTCCAGAGAATCCAAGTGGGGATGAGATGGAACTCAATCCAAAGGAGCCACCCAGGCGCATGCCCAGTTCTTCCCCCACAAAGCACGGCCGGGATGGGATGTGTGGAGAGCAGGGAAGGGAATATGTCGACAGGATAAATGTAAAGAGTAGGCTGACCCCCCCCCCCCCCCCCCCTCACCTCCCCACCCCCCCACCCCGCTCACCACTCACCGATAGAGTCGGAGATGGTATTTCCTATCTCGGATGAGAGTAGGGTGGGCGGCCAAGAGATGGCGGCGCAGTAGCTTCCCTGCCTTGAGCACACGCTCTGTGGTGGCCTGGGGTGAAGGAGGGCACCGCAAATTAGGCCCTGGACCTGGAAGCCTGTTGGCCCCTCCCGGCTCTACCTTCCTCAGCTCATACCTGCTCCAGGCTCACTGTGAAGTCCAGGGACTCCTCACTGTTGGTAAGAGGCGTCTGAGGGTAGGTAGGAGAGTTTGCAGATCAGCGGAAGGCCTGTAAACTCAAGGAATGGGGCTCCTCCGGGCCCTATTCACTACTGCCCTTGCCAGAGTCTTGGCCCTAATCATCCACCCTTTATGCCACAGATAAACATGTGTTGCATGCCTGGTGTGCAAAACACCACCTCTTCCCCCACGCTACTGCTCCTCCCATAAGACGTGTTTTCCCACTCTAGTGTGGTACACACGAGAGCCCCAAGGTCCTTAATCTATGCACTCATGTGCTCAGACTACCAAGCACATGGCTGGTTGGGGGTGGAGCTGGAGGAAGTTTGAAAGAGATGATACAAAATTCCTAAGAGGCCTGGGAACACCAGCTCCTAGCTTGACCCCAAACTCAGGTCTAGGCCCAACAACAAGGCTGTCTTTGAAGGCCTGTGATTCACTTAATAAAAACACAAACCCTGGACCTAGGCTCTGTACTAATGGCGTGACCCTGAAGGAAATATTTTTTATGTACAAAAATCTCTAAAGCATAAATCAAAGCACATTGCCAGCTTTCAGAAGGCCCCCCGTGAGTTGACACAGACTGCATGTTTAACCATTGCCGCGTGTATGGCTGTACATACATTAGCTTCCATTATTCAGTGAGGCACAAGAGGGCCTCACAGGAGGGCCTGCAGCTGGAAGGCTTGCTTCTTTCTAGGTGATACTGCAAGCCACACCCCTGTAAGGGTCAGTGAGGCCTTGGCAGCGCAGACGACTGGTTTACCATAGAAACATTGCCTAACAAGGCACTTGGTAGCAATGTCACCACCAGGGACTCTGGGGGCACGTGTGCCTTGGCCTATCAGCCACAAAGGCCCCTCACAACCCTCTTTTCCAAAGGGAGAATTTGTGAACAGGCTGCCCTGCTCTCTACTAGCCCTCCCCAGGCTTGCTTTACAGCCCACAGAGCACAGCCACTTCCCTGATAGCACCACAGCCTAGGTGTGGTAGGCAGAGCGGGGATGATCTGTTCCCTTGTGACCGACTGTCAGAGGAACAAGACTTGAGGTGAATTCACATGCCCCACATAATGCAGCCACAAACTGCACAGGGCTGCCAGCCAGCCATGGGTAAACTGGAGCGCCCACCCAAAGTGTTCTCAATACCAGTCCCATGCCACCCATCACATCTACCTACACTCAAGGACCTGGAAAAGCGTTGGCTAGAGCTCCGGGAACCAAGTCCTCTCCCCGAGACTGGCAGGTCCTAGGCACAGGCACTTTCTCACTATATCCAGACAGAGGCCAGAGGTCTAGCATGAGTGCCTAGCCCACCCTGGGGTAGAAGGTCACTAGGTGTCCCAAGGGTATCCCTGCCCGGGTCATGGGACCCAGGCCAGTGCCAGACACACAGCCCTAGAGACTTAAGGACAGGAAATGAGGAGGAGGAGGAGTCAGGAAGGGAGGAAGGTCAGGAATGCTATCCAGCCAGGCCCTGTGTTGGAACAAACAGTGCCCGAGTGCTAATGACTTCTTGTTATTCATGTCAAAATGCCCAAGTCACCCTAGTTCCTGCCCCAGCTCCTTTCGTTGCCCACAGCCCAGGCTGTAGCCCAGGCTCCATTGTTGTTGTTAGATTGTGTGTGTGTGTGTGTGTGTGTGTGTGTGTGTGTGTGTGTGTGTTCATGTGCTTGGGTTCACGGAAGAGAATGTCAGATTCCCTGGAACTGGAGTTACATACAGGTAGTTGTGGCACTGTTGCTGGGGACCAAACTTGGGGCCACTGCAAGATCAGCAAATGTTCTTTTCCACAAGATCACCTCTTCATTGCCTGGTTTGGGGTCGGTTTCGTTTCGTTTGATTGTTTTGTTTTTTGGAGATGCAGTCCAGGCTGAAGTCACTAAGTAGCTGAGAACGACCTTGAACATCTGATCGGCTGGCCTCACTTAGGATGTCAGGGCTCCACGCATGCTAAGCAAGCACTCTACCAGCTGAGCGACATGCCTAGCCCACCCTTCCTGGAATTATCCTGACCTAGGAGGCCACATGACCAAGCTGGTCACTTCCTGCCCTACCCCAAGGGATGGGCACCAGAGTCTTAACAGTGGCCTGAGAAATGCAACCACACGGCATTTTATTTTGCTAAAGAAAGCTGAATTCAAGAGAGCCAAATTCACTGCCTAGGGTCACACAGTTGCTCAGAGAGGGAAGATCCTAGGTGTCGCCAGCCACCGTGTGAAGCAGGTGTTTGCATTCTATTTCACAGCCAGAAAAAAAAAAGTTACATAACCCACCCTACCAGGCAGCTAACAGGATTCACACCCGACCTTTCTACCTCAGCCCTACCATCTCTCCAGTTCAACTCCTGGACTTCCTCAGAGCTGGTCACAGCCACAGAAGTGGCAGGGGCATTCTATAGGCAGAGCAGGGGACAAGCTTGTGAACACAGCCCGGCTGTGCCCCTGCAACGCTTCCATGAACGGGAACCTTGGTAACGGGCAGGGAGAGGACCGTTAATGAGCAGCAGTGGGCACGCGTGTGGCCTCCAGATGCCTGGGTTCAAGTGCAGGTTTCTGAATGGCAGCCAGGGTGTGGAAGCTTAGGCTGACTTAAGCTCCCAGTAGGCAAGCTTCTTGCCTGTGAAGCGGATTGATAATAATGGTACCTGCCCCAGAGAGTTATTATCGTATTATTTAAATAGGTCAATAATCTTGAACCCCTGGAATGGTGCCTGCTCCACAGTAACTACTTGAAAAATGTCAATGCAATAACTCAGATTTTTTTTTTTTTCCTGTATTTCTCTGTGTAGCCTCGGCTGTCCTGAATGCACTTTATAAAACCAGGTTGGCCTTGAACTCACAGAGATCCACCAGTCTCTGCCTCCTGAGTGTTGGAGTTATAACCCAGCTTTTCTTTCTTTCTTTCTTCCTTTTTTTCCAAGACAGGGTTTTTCTGTGTAATAGCTCTGGCTGTCCTGGAACTCTCTTTGTAGACAACACTAGCCTCGAACTCACAGAGATCCACCTGCCTCTGCCTCCTGAGTGCTGGGATTAAAGGCATGTGCCACCACGCCTGGCCCCAGATTTCTTATTTCTTCCTTTTTTTTAGTTTTTCACAACAGAGTTCTCTGGGTAGCTCTGGCTGTCCTGGAACTCACTCTATAGACCAAGCTGACCTTGAATTCAGAGATCCGCTTGCCTCTGCCTCCCAGGGGCTGGGACTCAAGTCATGTTCCACTCTGCCCCGCTGCTTTCTCATATCTTATTTGTACCTATCTACTACCTTGACATATGGACCTGGGACAGAAAAGAAAGAAAGGGGAGGTGCTGGCAGTAGCCTGATGGCCCGCCCCACCCTCATTTCCTGCCACTAAGTGTCACAGCTTGGCTGGCAGGACAGCCAGGGAGCCAGACATCGTGGGGACCCATCAGACCAGTTCCTTTGGTCGTGGCTAAGGTCCTAGACCAGGTTGTGCATGGAGCAGGGACACAGAGGGGGCTCAGAACTAGTTTGCAGATAGGCCTTGGGCACAAACCCCAGCTCAGCCACTCAGCAGCTGGGCAGCTCTTGCTCTGCTGCTTGACTGACCTCTCTGTGCCTCCCTTGTCACACCCGTAGGAAGAGACCATTAGGACTGATTCCCACCCACCCACCCCACCCCCAGACTGCTGTGAAACATATTTAGGCAAACAGGAAGCTGTTATATAGAACATGGGACACAAGTATTGTGACTCTTAGCCACTATCATCATTTGGATGGATTTGTTGAGAATTGAGCCAATTTCCCTCAAAAACTGTCAAGCATTCCAGGCTTGCTTGAGCCTGTGGAGCCTACACGCAAGGTCACCCTGATCATCTTTCCTCTGCTCCTACGTGTAGTAACAGACCTTGTCTCTCCCTCATATTTTTCAAAGGTGTTCTTCACCCCAGCGCTATATCACCTAAGCCATAGTCAGAAAGTCCCCTTGGTGTACCCTGCTTTGATTTCCTCTTGGCCTGCTCTCTCATGAGCTCTTCTAAAGAGGTAGGTGCAGCCTGAATCACCCAGCCCTGTCTTTGCGGCCTCTGGGCTCTCTCTCTTTCTTCACCCTGTGCATGCACACGCTGTGCTGACACTGGTTCCCTCACAGGAACACTTCACGAGCCATAAGAGTCCAGAAGTGCAGCCTCCAAGGGGGTCAGAGAGCTCCTTAAACACACGCACAATAGACCAGACCTACCTCATTCCACCCCTCAAGGGTGAACATGGTACAGAGATGGGGGGGTCAGAGGTCTCTAGCCCTAAAAATCTCAACACTTTAGTCACCAGCCTTCCCCCTTGCCCCCTCTACCTGGCAGAGGAGGGCCTTGTTTCTGAACCTTTGGCCCCTTTTCCGTTCTACCTTTGTGTTTCCAGCCTCCCTTACAAGTTGACCCTTCCTTTCTGAGGTCTTAGGGTTCTCGAGCGGGAGACTGGCAGGCGCGGGGCGGGCGACTTCCTCCACTCTCTTCGGGACTGCGGATCCCAAGAGATTTCCCCAGTGACCTCATTGTCCTGGTAACTGACCTTCTCCCACCCCCTACCCAGCTTCTCCAAACTGGGAAGGGGACAGGAAATGCACAAGTAATTATAGCCTGAAAGGGAAGGCAGGAGGGCGGGTTCCAGGCGGCTAGATCCCAGCAGGAGCTACCTCGGTGACCCAGAGCCTGGGTAGAGATGTGGGGTCGGACCAGCCCCCCCCCCAACTCCTGCTCCTATATTAGAAAAAGCCAGGGACGGAAGGGTAAGCAGGGACTCAACTCCAGTGCAGAGGGTCTGCCCCTGTAGGTCTCCTTGGGGCTTTCTCAACCCAGCCCCTATATTAGAAATGGATATAGAGTTTGGACCACCAGATAGGAAAAAGGAGACAGTGGTGATTTGTCACTCACTCCTGTTTTCTCTCCACTCTCCAGTCAGTTCTCTCTGCCCCCTACAAATACACATGCCTGGCCTTCCCACTGGCTTCCTTCAGCAGTCATCTGTCTCGCTCTGAAATCTCTTCAGTCCCCCCACCCCCACCCCCATGGCCAGGTGCCAAGCTTTATCCACACAAAGCTTCACCCCAGGAGTGGGGAAAAAAAAAACCCAAAAAACCAACAACCAGATTCAGCCCAGTTCAATTGTTCCCTAAAGGAGCCCGTTGCCACGGTGATGTGTCAAGAACAGTAACCAAGCTAATTTCCCGCCCCTCCCCACACCCGCCCCGCCCGACTTGACCTGGCCCCACATCTCCCACTGCCACACAGAAAGAACCCACAACACATAAGTCAATGCCTGGCACCCGGAGGTGGGTGATGGATACATGATAAAAACCCTTTCTTGCTCACCGGAGGCTGAATGGGGCAGCCCAGCCCGCCGTGCACACGGGTCATACAGACTCTAGTTGTATGAGCAGCCACACACACCGCCTCCAAAGTTCCCTGCCTTGTATCCACCCAAATGTATTTGCCCCGGAGCAAGCCGGTTGACCCATCGGCACTACAGTTCAGATTCTTCCAGGCCTGGGTAGCCTGGACGATGAAGGGTACTCACCCAGCGAAGTCCCTGGATGCAGCTGGGGCGCCGGTGCTCGAACACCAGCTGGTAAGAGCAGCACCGGGGACGGTGCATTCTCTTCAGCACCATATTGAGCAGCGTGCCCTCCGGAACGACGTCAGGGAGACCTCCCACCTGTGGTGCCCCCACAGCTGGACTCTCCACCACAGCAGGGCCCACCTGCCAGTGGTTCTCACCTGGCCAGCTGACCTGTGCGGTGAAGAGAAAAGTGGACAGCCATCAGCCGGAGCTGGACCTCCCCACTACCACCCCCGGCGTAGTGTCCTCTGGACTTGGACTGCTCAGGCGGAGGTGCGGCAGCCCTGCCAGGAGCCGGGGGAGGGACAGGAAGACCTGCCCCGGGTCCTGCTGGCTTGGCGCACCTAGGGGTCCCCGGCTAAATCACAAAGACGGGATCGTTCTCAGTCGTCACGGGACTTCTGCTCCACCTCACTGCCCATGTCTTGAAGGCATGGCTACCTTTCCCGGCTTGAGGCTGTACAGGCACACTAGATCCAGAAGCAGCTTTTCCTCAAACTCTCCTCCCTACCACTCTCTCCCACCCAAATTCCCCATGTGTCGGCTTCCTCTCCCGCCCTTTCCAGCAGCTTTCCTTGGCCTTGACCCCGGCCCCACCTCACCCACCTTCATGTTTCGTCTCCAGCTCACTCTGCGGTACACTCTTTAGCAAGAGCCTGGAGAATCCCTAGTGCGCTCCAGGGCAGCTCCGCCCGGGAATCCTGGAGGGGTACGAATGTGAGTCCCCGGAGGCAGAGAAAGGCCAATTTCCAGCAGGACAGGTTGCAGGGCTAGGCAGATAGGGCTCGTACTGGGTGAGTAGAGGGCTGGGGGGCGGGGGAGGGGAAGCCCCCAACCCCTCCCCAAAGACTAAGAACTCCGAGCCTCCGCCTCGGTCCTAGATGTAAGAGCCAGTTGGCACAGGGCGTTCAAGCGAAGCTGCAGCTGGCATTGGTCCGGACGGGAGCTGTCACACCCCCTGCGCTGCCCGCCCCTTCCCCTCCCCGGGACAGGCCGAGGGGGCGGGGAGCAGGCACCGGCTTTACGGTAGGAGTGGGCATAGGGGAAGGGGCAGGCCCAGCAGCTGCTTAGGTTCAGGCTCCCGACCCGAAGCTCCAACGAATGTATGCCCCTGTCTCTGTGCGGGCGGTGGGTTAGAGGTGGTGATGGCTGCACCCGCCGCCACGTGGCCGAGAGAAGAAATGCAAACAAGGAAACTATGGACAGGGGAGGGAGTGAGTCATGGCGGCCCCACCCGAGAGGGAAATCCGGGCTAGGACCGCTTCCTGACCAGGGGCGTCCGCAGGGTCTCCTGCAGTCCAGGGCTGGATCTGGGCAGCCTTCCCATGGGGGAATCCCGCTGCCTGGCTTCCACCTTTGCCCTCCCAATCGCACACCCTGGCGCGGGTGGGGAAATTAAGGCTGGAGGGGAGGGACTGCATTCCAGATGGAGAGAGGGACCAGTGGATGGGTTGGCTGTGCCGGGGCTTGGATTTGTGGCAGAGTTTCGAAGACTGGCTGATGTCTGGGGACCCACGTCTCCCCCTTACCAGTGCTCCTCTGTGCCGGGCTGGGTGAAGGCAGAGGCCCCACACTTCCCTGGGCCTTATTTTCGCCGCTGCACAGATTGCGGGCACACTTGCTCCTGCTGCCTAGTGGACAGAGACTGACCTGGGACAGCGATTTTTGTAGCATCCGGTAATTGCTCAGGACATTAATGAGAGTTTAGAAGGCGCGGATCCCGGCGTTCTTAAGGCTCTTTAGCCCTTTCTCTTCTCTTTCCCACTAAATGCAGCATAGTTAAGACCATTTCCACCCAGAACTGATTTCTTGATGGCACAAGTTTTGTTTGTTTTGTTTTGCCTTTTTTTGAGACAAGGTTTCTTTTTATCTTTTTTTTTTTTTTTTTTTTTTGTGGTTTTTTTGAGACAAGGTTTCTTTGTGTTAGCCTTGAATGTCCTGGACTCACTTTGTAGACCAGGCTGGCCTCGAACTCACAGAGATCCGCCTGCCTCTGCCTCCCGAGTGCTGGGATTAAAGGCGTGCGCCACCACGCCCGGCTGAGACAAGGTTTCTTTGTGTGGCCTTGGCTGTCCTGGACTCGGTTTTTTTTTTGTAGACCAAGCTGTCCTCGAACTCACAGAGATCCGCCAGCTTCTGCCTCCCTGAGTGCTAGGATTATAGGCGTGAGCCACCTTGTCCTGCTTTTTGATGTGACAACTTTAATCATCATTAAAAACCTGAATTTTAATGTGTATGTGTCCCAACAATTTTTCCGCTCCCGGGTGGGGGGGGGCGGGAGGGGCCTATTAACATAACAGTTTTAACTCCTCAAATTCTCATTCCATCCTACCGGCATGAGATGGAAAAGCTGAACTTTGAACAAACACTCCAGGCCATCTGTGGTGCCCACCCTTCGAGACACACTGGTGAGGATTTTAGCACTCCTCTGAGGAAAGGGAGGAACCCGGGAAGAAGGGGTCTGGCTCCCAACTTAAGTTGCTAAAGCTTGGAAGAAGAGCTTGGATACTTGGCCTGAAAGGACAGGAGATGGGTAATCTCTGGCGTACTTGGGGGGAAAGAACCAGAGTTGGGAATGGAGTGATGGTGGGCCCTCAGGATGGTAGCTGTGGCCTAGAAGGTCTTGTAAAAGAGTTTCCAGAAGCTAACTGTGGGGCAGGGGGGCCAGGGGGGCACGACATGGTATGTTTTTTCATTCTCGCTGCCCTCTTAGGGTAGGTGGAAAAGATGCTGAGAGATGAAGCAAGGCACCGACCGATTACCTGTTGATGCAGCCACAAACCTATCCACGTTGTCTGGTTGAACTTCGCTCCCAGGAAGTCCTTTGTTTGCTCTCTGCACTGCACTTTTTCTCTAGACGGCAATGCCTAGAGAGGGTACTAAGACACAAGGAGGGACAGTGCGTGTGTGGCAGCCAGGGCCAGGCATGGCGTGGCAGTTAAAATTCATTATCCATCTGATAGGATTTAAAGTCACCTAGGAGAACCTCTGGGCACCTGTGAGGTGTTTTCAGAGATGGGTTGGAGAGATGGCTCAGTGGTTAAGAGCGCCACCTGCTCTTCCAAATGTCCTAAGTTCAATTCCCAGCAACCACGTGGCGCGGCTCACAACCTGTAATGAGATCCGGTGCCCTCTGCTGGCCTACAGGTGTACATGCAGGCAGAACACTGTCTACATAATCATAAATAAATAAAACTTAAAAAAAAAAAAAAAGAACCTATCTTGAATGAGGGCTGCACTGTCCCGACAGACCAGGCAGGGTCTGAATGTCCCTGAATGAAGAGTAAGCTGAGCACTGTTCACCCTTCCCGGTGTGACCAGCTGCCTAGCGCTCCTGTCGCCTTACCTTCTCCTCAATGGACGGCACCTTCAGACCGTGGCTTAAAACAAGCCCTTCCTTAAGTTGCCTTTTTGTTTGTCAAGGCAGCAAGAAAAGTAGGATAGCCGGGCGTGGTGGCGCACGCCTTTAATCCCAGCACTCGGGAGGCAGAGGCAGGAGGATCGCTGTGAGTTCGAGGCCAGCCTGGACTACAAAGTGAGTCCAGGACAGTCAAAGCTACACAGAGAAACCCTGTCTCGAAAAACCAAAAAAAAAAAGAAAAGAAAAGTAGGATAGGGGCTGGGGAGATGGCTCAGAGGTTAAGAGCACTGTCTGCTCTTCCAGAGGTCCTGAGTTCAATTCCCAGCAACCACATGGTGGCTCACAACCATCTGTAATGTGATCTGATGCCCTCTTCTGACCTGCAGGTATTACATGGAGGCAGAACACTGTATGCTTAATGATAAATAAATAAATCTTTTAAAAAAAGAAAAGAAAAGAAGAGAAAAGTAGGACAGAGGAAATGCCTGAAGAAAAGCTGCTCAAATGGGCAACAGTGAGTGTCCCGAACATACAGGCCCCATCTGGCCCTCATCTTCTCTGTCCTGGGAAGCTACAGTGTTGGCTTTTGTGATTCTCTAATCACTGGTGGCCTGAGCCACCGAAAAGGATCGATCACACATCCCTTCTGGGGCAGTAGTCTGGCAGTGAGCATCTGCCAGAATACAAGGCCCCTAGAGTCCCCTCTCTTTGTCTCTTAAGGGCAGCCCTCCTGGGGACTGGGCCTGGAGGTAGGTGAGTCCAGTGGGTTTTCTCGGGATTCGTGATGGGATCTAGCCACCGCTGCTGGTGCAGTTATTGCTCATTGGCTGTTCCACTGAGGCTGAGGCCTGGAGGGTCAGGGGACTGGGAAGGATGTCTGAAGAAGACATCCAGACCAGTCGGATCACCTTGAAGGTGACCATGCATGCTCTGTCGCAGCATCCGCCCCCCCCAACTGTCATGACATGCCTGATAGGTGTGTCTTAGACAGATAAATGTTAATTATCCTCAGCACCCACTAGGCCCTATTCTTTGGGCTTCATATATACTCACTTCATTGTCACCCCAGCCCCAAGAAAGGGCTTTGTCCCGTTTTTCAGATGAGGAAGCTGAGGCTCCAAGTCGTTAAATAATTTGCCCAACATCTTCCAGCACAGGAATAGTAGAGCAACAAGTGATTCTACCCAAAGGGTCATTGAGCCTGTGCTTCACCACTCTGCAGTTCTATGCTAGAAACACTAGGACAGCTCCTACAAAGAGGCAAAGCCCACATGAGGAGCTCTATCCCCAGCCCTGGGGATACTGGTTCTGGCAGTCAGAGAGAACCAGATGGGTGATGTGAGAGGCACTTGAAATCCACCTGATACAGGCTGTACCTTCAGTGAGCATCTGCCAGAATACAAGCCTCCCAGAGTCCCCTCTCTCTGTCTCTTAAGGTCAACCCTCCTGGGGACTGGGCCTGGAGGTAGGTGAGGCAGGTCTCTGAGAACGAGAACGTGGCTTTGACTCTGGACTGTGTCTCTTCCACCTAGGCCTCTTGGCTGACTGCACACACCAACCCCACAGCTTCCTAGGTTTCTACGGGAGCCTTAAAACTCCACGTGTCCAAACCTCCTTTCTTGCCCCAGGGGGCTCCTCCTTCAGCTCTGCCTCTCTCAGCTCCTGGAGCCCTGCCATGGTCTAAGCAAGAAACCTGCAAGGCAGCTAGCTCCCTTCTCCTACAGCCAGTCAGGCACCTAGCACACTCAAGCAATCTCACGCACGTGTCTCCTTTCCCCCACTGCAGCTGTTGCTAGAGCCCAGTGGTGGTCTTGTAGCAGTCACTGTGGGCAGCCTACTCACCTTAGTGTTAGCCATCTTATAAACACCATTTTCTTTTCCTTACAGATTTTCTTTGCAAGTGAGGGGCCTGGGGCACGGAGGTGAAAATAACCCACCCAAGGTCACACTGACAGCAAATGGTAGAGCTGAACCTGGATGTGTAATGAATGGCCTTCCACGGTCCTTTCTACTGCGTCTTCAGCTGCCTCTCCCATCCCTGATTGCTGCCTCTGCCTTGCCTTCCTTCATCCTCCCAATGTTGTCCCTGGGTATCTTTTTCTTTTTCTTTCTTTTTTTTTTTTTTTTTAATCATCTTGAATTCATGTGACATCCACTGCCGTTGCCAGGAACTGTGCTGTAAAACTGGGTAGCAGATGCCACCCCCCAACTCTTGGACCGGGCTGGTGAGGTAGCTCAGTTGATAGAGTGCCTGCCCAGCATGCACAAAGCTCTGGAATCTAACCGAATCAATGAGCTGTGGTACATGCCTATAATCCCAGCTCTGGGGAGGTAGAGGCAAGGTGATAAGAGGTCCACAGTTGTCCTCAGCGATATAGCAAGTTCAAGACCAGCCTGGGCTACCAGGCACACTGTCTCAAAGGAAGAGAGAGTTGGGGACAGGGAGAGAGGGAGGGAGGGGGAGGGGAAGAGGGAAAGAGAGAAAGCACGAGCTCTTGGGTGTGTGTATGTGTGTGTGTGTGTGTGTGTGTGTGTGCACGGGCAACCAACCAGGGCTTTGGGAACATAAAGTCCAGTGGGGTTATCTTTTCATCTTCTTCACAGGCTGATCTGATCACTCTCCCTTCCCAGCACAGTATCTGACGTAAATAGATGCCCCGTGATGATGTCAAGGGGAACCCTGGAAACCAGATGGTGCCACTGTGGGCCAGCGATGTGCAGATGCCGGGCACTGAGAAAGGCTGGTGCTGTCCATTTTTTCCCCCAAGGTGTTTCCTCCTTCAACGCCTCCATAATCCCTCCTTTCTACACTACACTGCTGTGCTGCAGACATCACCCACAAGGTTTGCTACATCATTTGAGGTTGGAAGAAGTTGTTAACATTTGGCCTTCAGTGGGACCGGCAGAGAAGAGACAGCTCAGAGGCTGACCCTAAATAACATGCCAGATGAGTGAGGCTTGATGCCAGCCCTCTCCCAGGGTCCCTGGACATTTACCTTGGCTATGGCTGAGCAACCATGGAGAGAGATTGAAGCAAGCACCCAGGCACACACCCCTTGCCCCTTAATCTGGACTCTGGCCCCTGGCTCCAGAAAGTCCTCTCTCTGAATTTTTCCCCTGGGCTCCTTTTCCCAGGAGCGGTGGTTCCACTTCAGTTACTCCTCTCGTCTCCTGCCCATTCCTGGGGTGGGGGCAGAGGCAGGGAGCTGGAATGCTGATGGGCACTACTAAGCCAGACCTTCCTAGGACTCCCAGCTCAGAGCCAGCCACTCAAGGGCCACTTTGGACAACGACATGAGCCGGAGAAGGCTGGTTCCTGCCTCCTCTAGGTTGGGGAAATGGGCGAGCAGAACTTAGAGGCAGGGCTGGGGCGTGAAAAAGGGACATGCTTCTGACTGCTACTCAAGATCCTGGAGGGTGACTGAAAAGACCTGAGGTGGTGACCAGAGGGTGGAGAGACGGTGGGAGAAGACAGGTGTATAGAAGATGAAGAAAGGCTAAGCCTAGAGGTGCCACGAAGTGGAGAGCAGGTCAGTTACTCAGAAAACTTCATGTTGCGTGAATATGCAGAAGCTGGACATTGCTTCCTGTTCCTGCTTCCTATTGCGTGTTTCTGTTTCTCAAGAAGGGGAGAGGGAGAAAGACAGACAGACAGACAGACAGACACACATACACAAACACACACGAGAGACAGAGAGAGAGACAGAGACAGAGAGAGAGAGACAGAGAGAGAGAAAGAGAGAGAGAGAGAGAGAGAGATGACCTTGAATGGTCGGTGCTCAGAAATGGCTACTCTAGTTGTGGACACTTCCCCTTAGACTCCGCCCCCCCCTTCTAGAACTTTATCCCAGCCTTAGCTAACACTCTCCTACTCCTGCCCACAGCTGGCCAGCTGCAGACCATCCTTTCTTCTCAGGGTCCTTCATCCGGTGTTCTCAGACTTCCTTGACCTGTGACTCAAGGGTTCCTATTCTCACCTATGCTGAGCCCCTGGCCTCTATCCAGCCCTCCCTGCCCCAATTTTGGAAGCTGGTAAGGGGGTGGCTGTAGGAGTCCTGGTAGGTAGGACCCTGGTAGGTAGGTAGGTATCCAGGCCTGCTTGCTGGGTTGCTCTAGTTGTCTCCAGAACATTCGCTGGGGCAGGGGGAGGAGGACAGCCTGGCATTCAGGCCAGGAATAGAACCTCTTCCGAGCCTCAGAGCTGTCCCAATCCTTCCCCCAACTCCCCCCAGGGAATGCCAGAGAGGAAGTTGCACAGTCCAAGACTTCCTGGCACCAGATCTACTGCCGATTTCCTCCCTTCAGAGCGGTCCTGGTCAGAGACCAGAGGAGGTGCAAAGATGGAAGCCAGAGAAGAAAGCTGACAGCCAAAGGGAAGTCTATAATCCCAACCAAGAGACTCCTCAGGAGACTTTGCCTGGGCATGGAAGGCAGCCTCAGCTATTCAGACTCCCCACTTTGCAACTATAGGGAGTGCTCACCCTCTTCCTCTTCCTCGGGGTTCTTTGCCTTCAGGGGAAGGCATATGGAAGGTCTTCCATGTACACACACTGCAGAAGTGGCCAAAACACTAGCATGGTCTCCTTAACTGCCCAGACTCTTCCAGCCTTCATGAAAGCGCCCTAATGGGCCTGGGAGCCATTATAAAATACAGCTGCTGCCCAGTTGCTTTTCCTGCCAAGTGTCCCCCTATCTGTCTCAGGCTCCCCCAGAGCACATATTCCCTGCCTCACGCTGGCACTCACCAAACTGCACACTACCCTGAGTCCTCTGGTCACTGAGCAGGAACTGGCTCATGGGGTTCCTGTAACCTCTTTTTATTTTTTTAAGATTTATTTTTATTTATTTATTTATTTATTTATTTATTTATTTATTTATTTATTT
>OU015748.1:120875430-120950570 GCA_907169655.1 Acomys percivali
TTTATTTATTTATTTATTTATTTATTTATTTATTTATTTATTTATTTATTATGTACCCCTGCAGGCCAGAAGAGGGCATCAGATCACATCATAGACGTTTGTGAGCCACCATGTGGTTGCTGGAAATTGAACTCAGGACCTCTGGAAGAGCAGTCAGTGCTCTTAACCACTGAGCCATCTCTCCAGCCTCCCTGTAACCTTCTTACCCACTACACCGGCTCCCCTTCATGCAGGCTGTGTTCCTCCCCTGCTCAAAGAAGCTTGCAGAGAGGGCGTTTTGCCTGAGGTGAGAGAAGCCCATGAGGTTCCCCCTTTTCCTTCTGCTGGTGTTTTCACCTCCCTCGTGACTTACCCCATGGGTCTAATTTTCTGTGTCTTTCCACCCGGTTCATGACCTAGCCCTATTTTGATTGCCTCCTCTAGATGGGTCAGGGTCATCAAGTATGGCGACTCGGACCTCCCCTGGGGTGCCATTCTGGGGTCCCTGCTCTGGAAGAAGCAAGAGGCTGACTGACAGATAACTCTTTCTTCAGCACTGCCCTTGAGCTTGGGCCCGCCTGCTCTGGAGGAAGCCTCCAGGGGCATTACTCACCTAAGGCACCCATCCCGAATTCCAGTCTCAGTGCGAGTCCTCACGACTTCTTGTGCCAGGCTTTATTGTTGCCCTTCCACCTCATAGCCTGACTCTTCTTCCACCCGCATCAACCTCCCCGGACTCACCCAGGTGAATCAGCGCCCCTAGGCTCCAGGTTGCGGTCCAGTCCATGCTGAGGTCAACACAGGATTTACCTGCCCTCTGCTCCCCACGCCCAAGGAAAGGGGGAAGAGATACTGGAACTTGTCCTATGAACGAGGCGCCGTACTACTCTTTCCAGGTTGCTACAGTGGTAGTGACGTCATTCCTTTCCTAGGGCGTCCTTTAGCTTTGCCAAAAGGCCTGTGACGTGTCTGCCTGGCATCTTTGCTCCCATCATTCCTTCCCTGAAAGAACCTCTAGGCCAATGTTTCTCAACCTGTGGGTCAGGACCTCCTAAGGGTGTCTAAGGATCCGTTCACAGGGGCCTCCTAAGAACATCAGAAAACCCAGATAATTACATTACGATTCATATCAGTATTCAAATTGCAGTTATGAAGTAGCAACATAAAACAATTTTATTATGAGAACTCTTCAGTCCCCCACAATATGAGGAACTATATTAAAGAGTCACAGCATTAGGGAAGTTGAGAACCATTGTTTTAAGCTCCCAAGCGTGCAGAGACGTGGGGGGCGTGGTGTGATGGTAGACTTCAAACACTTCTACTTCAGCCCTAAGACCTAGGGGTAGGGGGTCTGCGGAGCATCATCTTAGAGTCATAATAACCCCCTGAATCTGGGTTCTTCCTGTATCCTCAAAGCTAGGGTGCTCAGTGACTGGGGCCCTCCTTGTATCCAGACTCCTGTAGCTGCTCTTCTAGGCCAGTTCTTTCTGAAGGTGAGACCTCAGGAGGAAGATGGGGCTGAGGAAGTGGAAGTGGAGAGAGAAAGCTAGGTTCTCCCCACGCACCCCACCCCAGGCCACCTTCAGTCAGGTACAGCACTGGGCTGCCATAACTGAGGGCTTCCGTTTTGAACTCCTCAGGGCTAGGGGAGGACAGGGTGATGGGGTAAGATCTGGGCTGAAGAATCTAAGAGCCTACAAGCTATTTTAGGTCAATGACGTTTTTTTAGTGGACCTGCTAGCTGAGTGTGAAAGTGCAAGGCTGGAGAAGGTCGCCCCCTAGAGTCGGGATGGAATACTTTGTACGGACAGCTAGCCCTCCCCCCCCCCCCCCCCGAATTACTGCTGAGTTTCTACACGGGCCCTGGGACACAGGAGGACTAACCATTATGGCTTGCTCTAGATCTGCGGTTCTCCAATACCCTAACGTCCTAACCCTGCGACCCTTTAATCCAATTCTCCACATTGCGCTGACCCCCAACCATAAAATTGTTTTCGTTGCTACTTCATAACTGTAATTTCGCTGCTGTCGTGATTTGTGACGTAAATACCTGTGTTTTCCCATGGTCTTAGGCAGCCCCTGTGAAAGGGTTGTTTGACACCCCCACAAAAGGGTTACGACCCATAGGCTGAGAACCACTGGTCCAGACTGAAAGGCTTCCTGGGATGTATGGCTTTTACTTATAAAGTAGGAGAAGTCAGCTTAGCAATTAAAGATGCTTGCTGCTATGCCTGATGACCAAAGTTCAATCCCTGGGCCCCACATGGTGGAAAGTGAGCACCAGTTCTGTTATCTCATCTCCATACTAATGCTAATTGGTTAGTGGCCACTGCATTTGGATATGATGGTTGGGCTATACAGAAAGAACTTAAGGGGCTGAAGAGATGGCTCAGTGGTTAAGAACACTGGCTGCTCTTCCAGAGGTTCTGAGTTCAATTCCCAGCACCCGTCTATAGCGTGTTCTGATGCCCTCTTCCGGTATGTAGATATACATGCAGATACAGTGCTCCTCATATACATAAAACAAAAATTAAGTCTTTAAAAAAAAAAAAAAAGAACAGCCGGTGGTGGTGGTGCACGCCTTTAATCCCAGCACTCGGGAGGCAGAGGCAGGGGGATCCCGTGAATTCGAGGCCAGCCTGGTCTACAAGGAGAGTCCAGCACAGCCAAGGTACACAGAAAAACACTGTCTTGAAAAACCAAGAACCAAGAACCAAAAACCAAAAAAAGAAAAGAAAAAGAAAGAATGAACTTGATGGAGTGGAAGTGTTATGTGGGCTAGGAGCAAATGTGATACATTTAAGAAACCCCAGTGAGGGCTGGAGAGATGGCTCAGAGGTTAAGAGCACTGGCTGTTCTTCCAAAGGTCCTGAGTTCGATTCCCAGGAACCACATGGTGGTTCATAACCATTTGTAATGAGATCTGGTGCCCTCTGAATACTGTATAAGTAATGAATAAATAAATATTTTTAAAAAATAAAAGAAACCCCAGTGAACAAGTGGGGCCGGTGGGAGCTGGCAAAGTATTCATCAGTTTGCTTATGAGCTATGGGAAGCTATACAAAGACTGAAGCTGGGATTACCACATTGTGGTGCTGGGCAGAAAGAGGATTCAAAGCAAAGTGGGGTCAGTCAGAAGGCTGCGGCAGGTGGTGATGAGGGCGGCACAGGAAAGCAGATGGAGGACAGGCTTGCCTGAGGGGAAGGGAGAGGGGAGATTCACGAATAATGCCTAGCTGTGGAGCCTCGGTAAGTGAGGATGTGACCCCAAAGAACAGCGGAGGATCCTCTGTGAGGAATGAAGGAGTAGCAAGGAGGCCCTCATAAGACCAGTTACCTCAGTTGTCTGGAAGATAGCCCAGCGGGTGCAGCCCTAGCCCTGAGGAGGAAGAAAAATGTCTGGAATGTGTCTTGGGGGGGCAGAGGGAGGAAGGAATTTCTTAGGAGGCAGGATGTCTGCAAAACAGAGTTACCAATATTAGTGGGAGAGTTCAAACGTGGCTTTAGAGACTAGAGGTCGAGACAAGCACACTTTAGATGCCCCATCTCATCAGCGGAACCCAATAAAGGTGCACCCCACACTCACTGTTAGGGTCCAGTGGAGAGCTGGGGAGGCCGAGGGACCGGCTGCCTCTGCTCCAGTCGCCATTCCTGACCTACAGGGTCTTTCAACACACAGCCCCCAGAGTCATCGCAATAGAAGGAGGGAGTTCAGGACACATAGGAGGTTTTTTATGAGTCTTACCTCGAAGTGATAGGTGCTGTTTCTGCCTGAAGTCGTTGCTCAAGAATCCATGGCATTGATTCACCTTAGGTGCATCTACCCAGAGGGGCAGGGTAGAAGGGCCTTGGTGGGCCTGGAATATGCCTTTTCCCGAGCCAGCTATAATAATATATACATACATACATATACACATATACACACATATATACATACATAATACACACATACACACACACACACACACACACACACACACACATATATATATATATATATATATATATATATATATATGAGACAAGGTCTCTATGTAGTTAGAGTTTTATTGCTGTGGAGAGATGCCATGACCACTGTTAAAATGATGATGGTTAGGGCACAGCAACATATTTGGTATAAAGGAGGTTTGTTGTGGGAAAAGAGGAAGCCGGGGGTGGGGGCGGAAGGTTGGAGGGGAAGAGGAGGAAGGTGTCCATGACAAAGAGAAACCGAGAGAGAAGGAATAAGAAAAAGACAGTAAGAGAGCTCGAGGTGGCGAGCAGGTCCTTCTTATTCAGCACACACCTGGCGCCCACCTGGCATCTGTGGCAGGTGATGATGTCAGAGGTTGCTGGGACCCTGAAAGGCAGGCAGCGGGACTGCCTGTGTGTATACTAACAACCACTGCAACTCTTTGTTTGCTTGTTTGTTTGTTTGTTTGTTTTTTGAGATAGGGCTCCTCCGTGTAACAGCCCTGGCTGTCCTGGACTCTAAGACAGTGTGCAGAAGTAGAAGGGGCTTTTTAGCGTTTAGCTTTTGGTCTCTTGAGCTCCTCAGCTCCTTGGCCTTTGGCTTTTTAGGCCTTGAGCTAGCAAACTTTTGGCCTTGGGTTTTTTTGGCCTTTTCTTCCTGGCCTGTCAGCCAAACCTTTTGGGCCTTCTCCACTGGGACGTGAGCTGAGTAGGAAGGTCAGCTGGATGCTTTCTCTGCCTCCCTGAGCTAGCAGGTTTTCACCCCAGCCTCTGGCTCCTGAGTTTTTATTGGTAAAATAAAAAGACTAGGATTTCCTTTTGAAACAACAGGACCTCAATTTGTAGAGCAGGCTGTCCTCGAACTCAAAGAGATCCACCTGCCTCTGCCTCCTGAGTGCTGAGATAAAAGGCGTGAGCCATTTAACTGGGGATGGCTTACAGTTTCAGAGGCCCATTATCATCATTCGGGAAACATGGAGGCATGCCCAGGCAGACATCAGGCTGGAGGAGTGTGGTTCTTCCCTGGGGTCTGTTAGCCACCAGCACACTGAGGCAAGAAGAGTGGAGGTGACAGGCAGGACCTGGCAAACCATAGGCACAATTGAGATCAAACATTCCAGGAACCACTTCAGGAGTTAGCTCGACCTTAATCAGGGAGAATAAAGGCTATATAGCCCTTGGGGAGTGGAGGGGGCGGGGCTTTCCAGGATAGGTGCTCATAATTGGTTGAAACCAGGCACTTTAAAGATGCCTGTTTTGCATCTGACAGCATTCTCCTATCATATGAACGGGAACACAGTACCTAATTATTCTATAGGCACATGGGGGGGTGGGGAGAGATAGCAGGGAGCTGTGTCATGGGCCATATATCAAGTGTGGTTCGGGGCATCTATGTCTAAAGATGCTTGAGATGGAATCAGGCAGAAAGCCAGAGGCCCTGCTGGGCTCAGATTAGCTGTCTGGACTGGGAGGACTGCAACCTCAAACAGCAGGGTCATTCCAACAGAGGAGCTGAGGGTTGTACAACTTGATCTACAGGCAACAGGAGACTAAGTGCTACCCTGGGCCTGGATTGAGCATATAAGACCCCAAAGCCCACCTCCACGGTGACACACTTCCTCCAACAAGGCCACACCTCCTAATCGTGCCACTCTCTGTGGGCCAAGCACGCACACATGTGAGTCTATGGGAGCCGTTCCTATTCAAACTACCACAATAGCCCTCCCTATCTTGGAACCTGTTATGTAGACCAGGCAGTGTTGCCTTGCCAACCTCTTGTTGATCAGCACTCATTTAGTCCAGTGCCTGCCCTTGCCACACCTCCTGCATATGCCAGAAGGCTGGGGCGTTCTTTTTGGATTATCTCTAGAAAAGCCATTGTTTCTAGGAAAGCCTTGCCTACAGTCCTTTTTCATGTGGCCTTGTTTACCACAAGTAGGATGTCTGCCATTTTGACTTCTGACTCTACTGGAGTCTGTTGGCTCTGTTCCTTAACAATTAAACTTTATTATACAACCCAACTATCTTACACAAGAGGGAAGAAAGGTTAAAGGGAAACAAGAGTGAACCTTCCTGTATCTCTTCCATAGGACGGGTCCCTAGGTGTCTCTGGCCTGCGCGCTGGTCCGGCCTGTTTGCTGATCCTTTTCCTGATCCGCGTGTGCTCGAGCTTGGTTTGAACCTGCTGCCCCTCTCGTCCTCTCTGCCTGTCTGTCTCTTACATGCAAGGACAGGTCTCCTCCTCCCATCGACGGTCAATTAGAGACACAATAATCCAGGTGGAGTTCCCCGGTCTGCTTCCTAAATTCCAGGCCCAGGATGGCTCCATCCAGTCTATCTCAAGGGTAATCTCAGGGAGTATCCGTGGTATGTCCAAGGGCAAAGCCTGCCAAGACTGCTTTCACCTGTGACAAAGCTGACACTCCTTCCCACAGGAATCTCCAGGCCTTTAACAGTTTCCTATTTTCCTATATACATACACATTTCAGGCCAGCATTGTCCCCTTTGTAGAGCCTAGGCCCCAGGCTACAGTCACATAATCATCTCGTGCTGTTTTCTCGCACAGCCCCACTCCCCACACGAGCTACTCAACACGCCCCTATGCACACAGTGCTTTTGTCTTCCTTCTTCCCGTGGGGCTGAATGAACACCTGACTCGTTAGCTTAAAACGACTTAAATATTTCTAGAATCAGCTCCCTCTTTCCCCTCTGTCTCTGCCTGGAGTAGCTCTTGTCAGGGTGGCGTTTGGCTGCTGCTAATTACACTTTCTGGCTTTTACAGAGAGCACATGGTGTGCCAGGAAGCCCGGCCAAGCTTCCAACTGCTCCCCGGAATTCTTTGAAGCGGGCACGGCGGCTGTCTGACTCCATTTTACAGCCACAGGGACCATTGTCCTGAAGTAGGAAGGGCATGTCCCACTGATCTCTCTGCTGCTTGTCTTCCCCAGGCAGTCCGTCATCACAGTATGACCAGGTGATCCTTCTAGAACACAGTTACCCCAGGCTGTGAGGAGGGAAGGGGTGCTGCAAGGTCCTGCCATGAACTACACAATAAGCAGTGTTTTCAAGCTCAAAACCCACCACTCCCTCTCAAATCCAACAAACAGTCCAGCTATATGAAAAAAAAAAAATCTGTTACCTTTTCCAGAACATTCTACTATGCATGCTTCCCTTAGGTGTGTTTTCATAGAAACTGTTTCTAATGCCTCTGGTGTTGTCCATCCTGGCCAGCCCTGAGGCTGTCTACAGCAGTTCTCTGGACCTCAAGGTGTTTTTTCCTTGGATGACCAGCACTTCATCTCCACATGCCACCCAAAAGATGATTAGAATGAACTTGTGCATCAAAATCATCCCTTCTTCAAGATACACTCTGAGCCGGGTGTGGTGGAGCACACTGTGATTCTAGCACTCTCAAGGCCAGGCTGGGGGTGGGGGTGGGGAATCTTGAGTTTGAAGCCAACCTCAGCTACAAAGGAATGTCAAACTCAGCCTCAGTGAGACCTTGTCTCAAAATTAAAAAGGAAACCAAACCAAACCGACCAATCAAAACAAACAAAAACCACTTCAGCATTCACATTTGAAAGCAAAAGTACTCAGGAGGCAGAGGCTGGCCGATCGCTGTGAGTTCGAGGCTAGCCTGGTCTACAAAGTGAGTTTCAGGATTGCCAAGATTACACAGAGAAACTATCTAAAAAACAAAAACAAGAACAAGAAAAAGAAAAAGTGTCACCAGGATTGATATGGATATTTATTTTGTTTTTGTTTGTTTGTTTAGTTTCTCTGTGTACCCCTGGCTGTCCTGGACTCACTTTGTAGACCAGGCTGGCCTCAAACTTACAGTGATCCACCTGCCGCTGCCTCCCGAGTGCTGGGATTACAAGCATGCGCCACCATGCCTGGCTGATATGGATATTTGTAAAGATGCTCCCCCGCTTCCCAGCTTTCTCTCCCCCACCCCCACCCCCAGATTATTTTGAAGTAAGGCAATCGTGATTTACATCATTAGTTGGTGATTGAGCATTCCCTCTTAGACTGTGCGTCATCCCCTTCATTGGTATGTAAAGCTGGCCGCAGCCGTTCACAGCCATCTGTCCAACAGATGTTTATTAAGGGAGCTTGGATGCTTGACACGCTGCTAGGTGTTGGTGGCACCGCTGCTCAGGCGTTGATGTTCTAGAAGGGTGAATCGGGCAGAGCAACAGCCTTCGGGATGTCTACTTCTGAGTGCCTACGGGCTCGAAGTACCTCACTTGATGAGTTTCACTGAGTCAAGGGAGTTAAGCGCCTTGAGATAGGTAGGGAGGTTGTCCTGGATTGCTGTTGTCGGTAGGAGAGACAAAGGAAGGAGCGGGCCGCCGGTCTCAGCCTGTCTGGAAGCTGGAGTAGCCTGCAAACAGCTGCTCCCTACAGCCTCCCTGGGGAGGCAGGCAGCCACGGGGTCCCTTTACTTTCAGTTCAGAGACACTTCTATTTGGACCCTTGACCTATGGACTATAATACATTGATGTTGCTTCAGACCATTGCAACTGTTGCCTTAGTAAATTGATAGGCGTGCAAAGAATACTAGTTAGTTACACTGTGGCATATCGGGGTGTGTGGTTACCCCACCCCCTCACCCCAGAGAACTCTGGGTGCTGCAGTGCAGAGTCCTGGCTTCTTCTTTGGCTTTCCCTGTCAGTGCAGCAGATTTTTAAAAAAATTTGTTTTAATTTTTTAAAAACGTGTTTATGCATTTATTTATTCACTTTACAATCTAATTGTAGCCCCTCCCTCTTCTCCCGCTCCCTCCCTCCCTCTTTCCTCCCCCCTCCCTTAGTCTTCGGAAAAGGGGAGCCCCCACCCAGAGCCCCCACCGACCCCCCCAGCTCATCAAGTCGCACCAGGACTGAGCATGTCCTCTTCTTCTCCAGGGGGCTGTTGAGGCAGCCCGCCCCCCCCCAGGGGGAGTGGTCAAAAAGCAGGCAACCCCAAGTCCACATGAGACAGTTCCTGCTCCCCTTACTACATTTGTGTACTGGTACAGATTTATGAAGCTGAGCTAGTGGGAACACAGTGCAATTTTGCCATCGATGCACTGCAGAGGCTGGGACACGTTTGCAAGGGATTGTGGGGTGAGGCTAGCAAAGACAAAAGGGAAGCCACAGGCGAGGAGATGGTGTTGGAGGCTGGAAGGTGACTAGTGTGTGGAGCAAACTTGTGTAATTTATATGACTCTTGGGGAGGTAGCCCATGGTTGGGAATATGGGGGGAAAGATTTTTTTCTCTTCTTTATTTGGTTTTTCGAGACAGGGTTTTTCTGTCCTGGCGCTCTCTCTCTCTCTCTCTCTCTCTCTCTCTCTCTCTCTCTCTCTCTCTCTCCCTCTCTCTCTCTGTAGACCAGGCTGGCCTCTAACTCGCAGAGATTTACCTGTCTCTGCCTAGTGATTGCTGGGATAAAAGGCATGTACCACCACTGGTGGCTGGTAGGAAAAATTTTAATATATTAATTGTATATTGTATTATTTTTTAACTTACTTATTTAATTCTGGGGGAATCAGGGAATCAAACCAGTTCCCCAGGTTTTGCTTTTGTGGTTTTTTTATTTTTTCAAAACAGTCTCCCTATGCCATCTTCCCTTGGCTGCTTCTTCTTCTTCTTCTTCTTCTTCTTCTTCTTCTTCTTCTTCTTCTTTCTTCTTCTTCTTCCTCCTCCTTATCTTCTTTCTTTGGTTTTTCAAGACAGGGTTTCTCTGTGTAGCCCTGGAACTCACTCTGTAGACCACGCTGGCCTCGAACTCACAGAGATCTACCTGCCTCTGCCCTCTGAGTGCTGGGATCAAAGGCGTGTGCCATCACTGCTTTGCACCTTCGCCACTTCCTAAATGCCAGGATTACAGTTGGGGGTCATCATGTCTAGTTTATGTTTTTTCCTTGTTTTTGTGACCTGGTCTCATAGTTTAGCTCTGGCTGGCCTTGAATTCCCAGATACCAGCCTGCTTCTGCCCCTGTCTCTGCCAGTTTAAAGGCTTAAGCCACTGCACCTGGCTAGTTTCTAAAGTCTTAACTAGAAATTTTATAGGGGTTTGAGTTTCCCATTCAAAATTCAACCCCAGAACTCAGGAAGCAGAGGCAAAAGACCTCTATGAGTTCCAAGCCAGCCTGGTCTACATATGGAATTCCAAGACAGCCAAGGCTACATTAAGAGAATCTGTCTCTACAAATTCAAAAATATCTTAAAAGTCAATAAGTAATCATTTGCATTTGGCTCGAGGTAAAGACATTTCCAGGGCTGCCAACGACTCCCTAGACACGTATATAGGGGTCTGGTGTATGGGGATGAGTCCAGAACCCTGCCCTTCCACCAGGGGTCGCCGGCCTTGGCAAAGCAGCCTTGGCCAGGTCAAGCTTGTGTCGGGAGCGGCCTCCGACCGGGGAGGGCGCTGTGCCGCCGGCACCAGGCGGGGAGGGGGGTAGGAGGGGGGGCGGGCTGGGGGCGGAGCGCCGGGAGCTAGTGGCTCTGGCTCCGGCTGGGGCTGGGGCTCCAGCTTGGGCCCTGCACCTGCGAGTCGGTGGCGCTGCTCCTCCGCTGCCCCTCCGCTGCCCCTCCGCTGCCCCTCCGCTGCCCCATGGCCCCGTCTCGGCGAAAGCTCGGCCTCCGCGCCGCCTACTCTGGCATCTGCTCGGTGTCCGGCTTCTTCATCTTCTTCGTCTGGACGGTGGTCTACCAGCAGCCCGGGACTGCGGCAATGGGGGGTCTCGCAGGTATCCAGCGGGGCGATCGGGGCGCGGGAGAGGGAGGGGGTCACTGTCAGCCGCTGCTCGCGGCGGCTGGGGCGGCGCTGCCCCGGGGCGGGAGCGTTGTTTACTCCAAAGAGGCCAGTGGCAGCTCAGGCCGGGTTCCTGGGCATTGCCCGGGCCTCTGGGACCTGATGCCTTCAGAACGTGGCGCGACGTAGGGTGCAGACAGCTTGCCTCTGTGGTTCGCACAGTCCTGCCGCGCCGGGATTGTCGCGTCCCGCCACCCTGTAGGTATACCCTCCACCCAGTGGTCACTACTGCGTGCCCCCAGCCCCTGGCCACCCTCGCTCCTGCAACACACACACACACACACACTGCTTCTGAGGGATTCCCGCGTCTCTTATAAGTGCGGGTTCATGGGGAAATCCGTCAGCCAGTCCCCGAAGCGGAAACCAGGACAGTGCTGTGGACCCATTACTGTACATTTCTTTTGCACCTGGGTCTATCTGTTCTGTTTGGAACCAATGGGAATCTGTGAATCCCTGAGGGAATAGGAGGTGGCGAAGGCCCAGTGTTCAGCAATGCTCTGCACTTGCTATGCAATTTTGGTTACGCCATTTAATCTCTCCGTGTGAACGTCAAATATATCACTTGTACTTATTAGCATGATTTAATACTCTATGCTCTGCTAAGCAATCCGCTCCCCTTATTTCATTTACTCTTTATAGTAGTCCCCTGAAGTAGACATTATTGTGCCCATTTTACAGTTAGAATAATCGAGGCTTAGGGTAAATAATTTGTCCAGGCTTACAACAGCCACATGATGGGCCCCCCCTAAGATAGCTCAGCCTTGAAAGCCTGGCCGACTTGATTTCCATCCCTAGAACTCAGAAGGATTCAGGTTAGTATACTAAAGGCATTAAGAGTCCTTCTAAAAGCTGGGCATGGTGGCACATGCCTTTAATCCCAGCAGAGGAAGAGGCAGGTGGATCGCTGTGAGTTCAAGGCCAGCCTGGTCTACAAAGCGAGTCCAGAACAGCCAAGGCTACACAGAGAGACTGTCTCAAAAAAACGGGGGTGGGTGGGGATAGAAAGTCCTACTAAGGAAATTAACCCAGTTGTACAATAGCCTCATGAAATAATATGTATGGGGAAAGTACATGTAAAAGTAACATTTTAATATACAATGATCTTATTCCATGACTAAAATCCTTGGCCAAAAGATATATAAATGGACTAACTAAAAATAATTAATTTTTGCTGGGTGGTGGTGGTGCATGCCTTTACTCCCAGCACTTTTGGGAGGCAGAGACAGGTGGATCTCTGAGTTTGAGGCCAGCCTGATCTACAGATCAAGTTCGAGGGCAGCCAAGGCAGAGACAGAGACACCCTGTCTCGAAAAACCAAAACAATAGCAATGAAACTAATGCATTCATTGCCACTGAACCCTCATTGGTAGAAGGAGCCCTAGGTGGTGTTTCTGCCTTATCAGAGGCCATGCATGGCTTCTAAACCTAAGCCATGCCAAGCAAGGCACTGGGGCCCCTAGCTAAGACGGTTCAGTTTGATGGCTTGGCTGAGAGTTCTCATGCCTGCATGGGTGGACCACCTGTGGGCTCCTGACCCTCCTGGGACAGCCAGCACTGGCTTTGGAAGGCGCTGCCAGGTCCCAAGGCTGGATTCCGAGGCTGGAGGTAAGCTCTCTGGTTGCAGGAAGGAGGATTCGCTTGCTGTGTTAACCCCAGCCGAGGTCGAGGCAGAGGCAGAGGCAGAGGCAGAGGCAGGCGGATCTCTGAGATTGAGGCCAGCCTTGTCTACAGAGGGAGGGTTCCAGCCCCGACTCCAGGCCGCCACGGAGGGCTTCCTTCTGACCCATTCTCTGTTCTTCCTGCCAGCCTTGCCTGGCCTGAGGCAGGCTAGCTGTGAAGCTGCCTTCAGAAACAGACACTTAGTCGGCGGCAGTTAGCTGTGCCAGGCCAGGGACACTAACCTCCCAGCTAGTCTGGGGTTTAACTACCAAAGGTGGTTGAGGAAGAGCCAAAACTGCTTGGTGGTAGTGGCTGGTGGGCAGAGAGTTATTAGGCCAAGGTCACACGCACACTCTTTCCCCAGCCAGCATGGGTTGCAACAAGGGGTCCATGGCCAGTTACTCGTCTTCCTCTTTTGGGGTGGAATGTCAGCAGGTTTCTGACTTGTGAGCCCTCCACTTCTGACTCAGCATTTTGCAGCCCAGAAATTGCTGAGTCACAGAGGTCCATCCCAGTGGGTTTTGCCGTGCTGGTCAGTTGTGGCTATGGAGGGGCACGCTGGCTTTTGGAACAGGGTATGTGTGAGTGTTTGGGGTGGGGACTCACTTTTATCCTGGCAGGAATCTGGGAGGAAGTGACTTTGCAAAAACCGAAGTGGACTAAAAAAAAATGTGGGTTCACCAGAGAGGCCCCATTGGACCCCCTACTCTGGCTCTACATTGGGAGCCCTAGCTAACACGCCTGCCCTGTGTCCAGAAAACCATGGAAAGTAGAGCGCTTGCCCTCTCACATCCAAACAACTATTCTCTTTAGAACTGAGCTCCGATCAGGAGGAACTCTGGCGCCCACCCTGGGTCTCCTTTGTCTGTAGGCCAGAGCCACTGGCCTGGGGTGTGTCCTCAAGAGTTATACCAAATGCCTGTATCTACTCCGTAGGTTCCCTTGGGTGTCTCCTAGCCCCTCATCCAGCCTGGCAGCTGGAAGTGTTTCTCCTAACCAGGCCTATGAGCCCAGAGGTAGAGTGGAGCCAGGATGAGGTCTAGCTCACTCCTGTACCAGGTGGCGCTGGGGACTTGTCCATACTGCCCCATATTGTATAGACCAGGCATTCTGGATGCCTTGAGTATCCTAGGAACAGGATGTAAGTGCTTCCTACAAGAGTATAGGAGGGGACCAGGGAGGGACACTCCCTCGCTGACTGCTTGTGGATGAAGCAACACTCCAAGGAGGACCAGGGCGGGGGTAGGAGGCCTGAGTACAGGGCTGGAGCTGAGTTCAGGGGACATGTTTCTTTTTCTTTTTCTTTCTTTCTTTTTTTTTTTTCCTTTTGGTTTTTCGAGACAGGGTTTTCTCTGTGTAGCCTTGGCTGTCCCGGACTCATTTTGTAGACCAGGCTGGCCTCGAACTCACAGAGCTCTGCCTCTGCCTCCCGAGTGCTGGGATTAAAGGCGTGCGCTGCTGCCGCCACCGCCACCACCACCACCTGGCCCAGGGGAAGTATTTCTATCAACGGCCTGGAGTACCTTGAGCCGCCCTCTTCCTGCTCAGCAGTTGTGGGCATATGTGGGGGGGTGAGAGTTTGGGGGAACCCCTAGGCTGTGCTGGTGGTCTGAGACGTCTATATACACTCCCTAGTTCAGTGTTTCCTAACCCAGAAATTGCTTAGTCACAAAAGAGCTGCTCTGAGCTTCTTTTTCCCTCCTGAGCTGGCTTCCTGAATCTTCTGGTAGGAAAGGGTCTTACGGCTCCGGTTCTTGCACTCTCTGCATGAGAAGAGGAGAGAGGACCAGTCACGGGAAGGAACCGGACTGTCCCCAAAATACTCGGTGACCCAAAGTCCCTTAAGAAACCACGTGCCGGCCGTTAGGGGTGGAGCTCACTGGTAAAGCCAGGCATGTGTGCAGTGCCCTGGGCTGAATCTTCGGCACCCCCAACAAGAGAAACCAATCTCCTTGTAGGAGGGAGAGACTTCGCTGGAGGCTGCTGGGTTGGAATCCAGATCATGGGGGGAGAGTAAAGCAGGGATTATAGTATTTGGGCTTCCTCTGGTCTGCGCCAGCTTCCTGCCAAAGCAG
This sequence comes from Acomys percivali, assembly GCA_907169655.1. Taxonomy (NCBI): domain Eukaryota; kingdom Metazoa; phylum Chordata; class Mammalia; order Rodentia; family Muridae; genus Acomys; species Acomys percivali. The sequence continues at coordinate 120,889,900 of OU015748.1, forward strand.
AGAGGGAGGCATGCTTGTTTTTGTCCACCCAGAGCTCAGGAGGAAGACTGAGGGCCAGCTCAGGCTGAACTGAAAGCATGGTGGTGGGGACTGGGTGGGGGTCTGGAGAGCAGGGTAAAGATAAGTGGGTTGGTGGGCTCTTGCGCACATGGAAGGAAGCTGGGGATTCCCTGTTTATCCAGACCAGCAGGACCTCAGGGCTCACTTTTCTTTTTTGCATTTGGCGGCGGCAGCAGCAGCAGCACTCCAGGACACAACAATGCCTTGTCTTAACTTTTCCTGGTTTGCGTTATCTGTTTTATTTTTGCCCTAATGGTGATAATTAAGTTGGTCACCAGAGAGCCCCATGATAACTAGATTTCTCTGCTTGCCACCCCGGACTCCATGCCTCATAACTTAAAAAAAAAAAAAGTTAAAAATAGCTGGGGGCTGTGGCACACACCTGTTAATTGTAGCACTCTGGGAAGCCGAGTCAGGTGAATCTCTTGAGTTCAAGGCGAGCCTGGTCTACAAAGAGAGGCCAGGACAGCCAAGGCTGCACAGAGAAACCCTGGCTGGGAGGAAAAACAAAAACAAAAAGCATGTTTAGGCATGTCAAGAGGAGAAAGAATTCAAATGATCTGTATTCAGTTTCCCAGTCTAAGAAATAAGGTGTCTGGTGTCTGTCAAAGGGTCCCTTTGTTTCCATGTACCCCTGCTACAACTGCCTTCACAGACAAGACAAATGTCTGCCCCTCTGAGAAGTCACAGCACTTGTACTGCAGCTGATGCTTTGAAAGGGCTCCCACCTCCTGGATGCAGCAGCTTGAGAGGCCTGGCTGCAACCCATGGCTGTCCTGAGCTTACAGCTGGCCACCTTTCTCCCATTGTTCTTTGCCTGGGCCCACAGGTCCTTGCCAGCGGGATTGGTATTTGTCCCATCCTCTGAATTGTACCAGCAGGCAGTGCCTGGCACCGAGGGTTGTATTGTAGTCTATTGTACTGGCTGAGAGCAGCTGGCACCCTAGGACAAGTGCCCGCCAGGCCCAGAGGGCATGCCCAGAAGGGTCTGGGATTCTAGCTTGCCTTTTGCCACACACCGGATAAATGAAAACGGCAGCCGAAAGCAAGTAGTAGGCCCTGTTGGGTGCTGGGTGGCCCTGGGGCCCTTATGACAGGGGTTCCTTTTTCTGCAAGACCAGTGCAGAGTTGAGAAGAGCCTGGCTGCCCAAGTGTGCTAGCTGCAGGCTCCCAGACCCAGAGGATGTGGTCCCTGAGGACCAGGCAGAGGAGGAGTGTGGGAGGGACATGCTTCTCCATCTCTGTGGCTCTGGATAGGCACCAGGAAGTCTGTATGTAAAGTTCTCAGAGTGAAACTCCAAACAACTCCTGATTAGGTGGATTCTATCTATGGACGTGTCATATGAGAAACCGAAAAATGAGAACTTTTCAAGCATTTTAAAGAAATATTTAACATTGTTGGGTTTTGTTGTTTGTTTGTTTGTTGTTTTGTTTTCAAGACAAGGGTTTCTCTGTGTAGCTCTGGCTGTCCTGGAACTTGCTCTGTAGACCAGGCTGGCCTCCAACTCACAGAAATCCTCCTGCCTCCGCCTCTCGAGGGCTGAGACTAAAAGTGTGTGCCACCACCCCTTAGCTAACATGGTATTTTCAACCTGGATACGGTGGTGCAAGCTTGTAATCCCAGCACGTGGCAGGCAGAGGCAGGTGACTCTCTTTGAGTTTGAGGCCAGCTTGGTCTACCAAAAGGAAAAAAAACAAAAACAAAAACAAAAACAAAACAAAACCTTGTTTCTCTCAGAAGTAGAAGAGTTGGAGGAGAAGAGGGGAAGGAGGAAGAGAAAGAAAGATGGCGATACCGGCATGGTTTTCTTTTCCACAGGTCTCTTTAATGCCTGGCTTTCTGGAAGGCAGCTAGTTTCTTGCTTCCTTGTTCGACTGGTGACATCATCTCCCACATCTCCCACACCACTGTCACGAGGGCCAGTCTTAGTGTCACCGTGCAGGTAGATCTGGCCTCGTGGCTTTCAAGGGCCCCCGCGTATGAGGCCACCTGGCCTCATGACGTGACAGGCAGGTGCCTGGGTCCTGCTGACCGGAGTCTGTCCCCGCAGGTGTCCTGGCGCTGTGGGTCTTGGTGACTCACGTGATGTACATGCAGGATTACTGGAGGACCTGGCTCAAAGGGCTGCGTGGCTTCTTCTTCGTGGGTGTCCTCTTCTCAGCGGTGTCCATCTCCGCCTTCTGCACCTTCCTGACACTGGCCATCACGCAGCATCAGAGTGAGGACCATCCAGGGAAAGGAGGGAGGGGAGGGCCTGGGGATAGGGAGCAGCTTGGGAGCTCATACTCCGGGGCTCCTGTCCAGTTTCTACAAGTGCTATTTTATTTTATTTTATTTTATTTTATTTTATTTTATTTTTTAAAGATATATTTATTAGGTATACAATGTTCTGCTGCATGTTTGTCTCCCTGCCTGAAAAGGGCACCAGATCTCATTATAGATGGCTGTGAGCCTCCATGCGGTTGCTGGGAATTGAACTCAGGACCTCTGGAAGAGCAGCCAGTGCTCTTAACCTCTGAGCCACCTCTCCAGCCCTACAAGTGCTGTTCTGGGGACTGAATGGGTCACTTGACCTCTCCAGTAAGGGGTTCCTGCTAAAATGGGAGGGTGAGAGTCCCTACCTCCTCAGGGGTAGAAGGATTTCAGACTGATGTGAAGTGTTGGGGTGCCCAACATCCAGAGTTGCTGGGGTTCCTTTAATCTCTGTCTAGCTCCAGGAGGGGCAGTGCCCCCTGGTGGTTATAGTAAGAAATAGCCAGAGCTGTTCCTCTGATGTCAAGTGGCCTGGTTGTGTGCCACAAATGCAGAGTGGAGGGTACAGACCTGCTAGCCAGCTATGCCCTCCTTTCATGCCCTCAGCCTTGTGACTCCACACTGGGGTACACAAAACCTGTGCCACAAGACAGTATTTCAATAGCATTGTTTCAGAGGCCAGGAGGCTGTAGGGATGTGGACGGGAGGGAAGAAGGTCCTAGCCTTGTGGCTGCCATGGGCAGATCTCTAGAGCTACTGTCTGGTTCCTCTTCCTAACAGGTTTCAAAGACCCGACTAGCTACTACCTCTCCTGCGTCTGGAGCTTCATCTCCTTCAAGTGGGCCTTCCTCCTAAGCCTCTACGCCCACCGCTACCGCGCCGACTTTGCCGACATCAGCATCCTCAGTGACTTCTGACGTAGGGAATGAGGTCACTACAGCCTGGAGGGCCCTCAGGATCTGTCACGGCGGCATGAGCCTGTCCCAATCCCTGGGGACTCCAGAATCTTGGCAGAATATATACAGCAGGGCCAGTTCAGTTTCCCAGAAAGCTGTCTAGTCCCCTTTTAGGGGAAGATGAAGAACTGTTAACGAGGTACTGCCAATCTGCCCATTGGCCTGGCTAGAGGGCAGCTTAGAGCTTTCCAAAATGGATCTATTTTCTTAGCACTCTGGGGGGAATATTTGTTAAGTAGGGTCATGACAATGAACTCGGGGCGCCAGTGGGTAGGATTTTGAGGTCTGCACCTATGACTAGTGGCAGGGGCTAGGACAGGCTTCCTTGCTGCCCCAGACTTCATTGAAGCTGGGGGGGGGGGGCGGCACACACATCTGGGAAGCCTTGGTCAAATAAGGATTTTTCTAGTAGAGATCCCCAAATCTCAGCTCCCCCATCCTGTTGCCCTCGAGGGTCAGGTAGCTGAATTCACCGGTCCCGAGGGAAGTGACAATTGGCTCTTTGCCCAGGCAGCATAGCTGAGGAGAATTCAGTGTGTCCTCCCTCCTTCCCATCCAGACTATTGTTTCCCATGAAGGTGCTAGAGCTAGCCAAGCATTCCTGTGTGTGACGCATGCACACATGACCACATACACCAGAGGCTAGACCTGAGGACCACAGGGAACACACCCCTGCACCCAGAAGGGCTTTGGGATAGTAGGCAACCTTGTGGGGGCTAGAGGGAGCTCTACTCCTGAGTCTCCAGCCTTGCACTTTGCCTGTCCCTCACTGCACAAGACCACCCTGGCCACGAGGATCTTTTCCCTGCACCAGACCCCGACTTTTAACTTTTCATCTCCTTTCTCTCCTGAGGGAACTCTTTTGAGTGGACATGGGCCCAGGGCCTTACCTAAGTAGAGAGGGAGGGCAGGGGTTGCTACATATAGCCTGTTATGTTAGGTTGCCAGTTTGCACGTCTACTTTTCCACCTGGGTCCTGCCTTACCAGTGTCACTGTCACTTTAGCAGAAATACAGCGGCCATTTTTTTTTAAAATCAGCCTCAAGGTGTTTTTTTTGGGGGTAGGGCAGTCTTGAGGGGGAAAAGAATGGGCAAGGTGGGGGCTCTAGCTATCTGATTGTTTCCCTAGAGTAAGCTTGGTGCTACTGGGCAGCCCACCTCATCTCTGATTCTTCTTGGCATGGGAAGGCCACTAGCTCAGATCTCCTTTGCTCTCCCAGCCTTGTCCCAGCCAAGGCTAAGATACCCACAGCCTCAGCATCCCCTGTGGATTCCATCTCTACTCCCTAGGCCAAGGTGGATGGGAAAGGGAAGTCCCCCTGCCCCCCCGCCCCCTCCGCCCTCCTCAGCCAGACTGCTTGGGCTCCAAGACATATGGTGACCAGGATGGGCAGACTCAGAACCAGAAAGGCAGGAGGTGGCCCCTCCCTCTGCTTACGCCTAGTCCTTCCCACTCGCCTCACACATCCTTTACAGTATATATACTTAAAACGCCAAGGTGCTTCTGAGCAGGAAGGGACCAGAAACCGTGCCTACTGCTGGAGCTGTTTACCGACAGAAGCCGCTACTGACGAAGGAGGCTACGACTTTACTGACCTCCCGGCTAGTGTTTAAGCCCAGGTGGTCTGCTTCATGACCTTCTGAGGTATCCTGAGTCTGAGAACTTGTCCCCATATCCCATAGGACCTGGGCTGAAAGCTCAGCCTAGGGTCATCTCCTTTTTCACCTGGGTTGGTAAGCGTGTATTTGGAGTGGTTTCCTCCTGCATGGAGTAGCTGTGGAGGGGCAAGGAACTAGATGGTCTGAGTGAGGCCCAAATTAGGGTGCCAGGTGTATGCCCACCCCACTGATGATGTCCCACCGACACCCAGGAGGTGCTCTCACAAGGACTTTAAAGCAAATAAGACATATGTTGTTCAGAAGTTTTTTTTTTTCCATTTTTTTCTTTTTTACAAAAAACATGCATACATACACAAGGTATGGCAGGGTTTGGGAGAGACACACACGCACACACTCTTGCACGCACACACACACGCACACACACACACGCGCGCGCGCGCGCACGCACACAAATACTCTTTCTTGGACCCAGGCTTACACCTCAAAAGCCTTGAAGACTTCTGGGGTGCCCTCCCCTACTCCATGTCTGTCTACTCTCACACCTTACTCCCCTCTTAGTCAGGCTAGTCCTATTTGGGGCAGCAGTCAGAGCTGAGGGATGGGGGAACCCCAGACACAGAAGGCTCATACTGGGGGGCAGTGACCAGGCATCCCTGGGGTTGTGTTGTGCTTTTGAAGGGAGATGAAGGTTTGGCACCATTGGGACAGGAAGCACAGGACTCAGAGAGCATCTGTCTGCTGCACCAGGGCACTGAGATGGTCCACATAGGGTGGCCTCTGGCAGGACAGTGACCAGATGGGAGGCTTGCAGGTGACTGACTGCTCACCGGGAGGGTGCAGCTCAGAATGGCTCTCAGAGCCCATTGCTATCACAAGGAAACTCCCCTGTACTCTGGAATAGGGGACCCTTGGCTCCTCGCACCCCTCTAGCCCTTCAGAATCTAGGGAGGGGCCACCCTGGCTGAGGCCAGGTTAAGAATAGTGGTTATGGGTGGGCCCACTTGAGCCAGTCCTCTCTGGGCAGTCCTGAGGGATGGAGGCCACAGCTAGGGGCCTGGACACCAGAGGGCTGGGTCTGTTCTGGAAGAGCCCAGCTGGGTCCCTAGTACCCAGCCTGCCTCATCCCAGAGTCCTTCCTCCCTGGTCCCCATCCCAGACCCAGTGGCCTTCTCAAGTTCCTTGGGGTAGCTGTCAGGGTCGGCTGTGTTGTGGTCCTGACTACCTGCCCAGAGGATCTCTGCAGAGCTGGGACCAGGGCTGACGACAGAGGTGAGGAGATCCACGTCTGAAGGGCAGGCGATCTGTTCTGAAACCCTAGAGATTCATAGGTTCTTCTTCTTCCACCAGCTGCTCCGAGTGCCTGGCAGGGGGGACCAAGGGCAGGGTGTTGGAGGGGGGCTGTGGGCAGGGCCTTAGTGGAATTACCCTGACAGCCCTGCTTTAAAGACTTGAGACAGATTGATTGCATGAAGGTCTGGGTCTTCAGGTTGGGAGGATCCAAGGGGACTAGAAGACCATGGGCCTAGGGCTGGGCCTGGGGGGTGGTGGGAGTGGGGAGCAGAAAGTCTGGCATTACCTGTCTTCAGCCAGGATGCCCACAGAGAGGGATGCCAGTGCGGTCACAGCTTCCACTTCTGCATCAGCCCCTGGCATTCCGGGCAGCCAAGAGTCTGGACAGGAGGCCAAGTGCTGCATGCAACCCCAGTATTTCCCTAGGACAAGAACCTGGGTCAGCTGGGGAAGACAAGCTGTTTGAGCTGTTCCCTAGACCGATATCAAGGCTGTGGCCCAGAGCCCAAGAATAGTGGCCACGTCATCAGCTTGGGTTCAGCTCCCCTTCCTGCCCTTACCTCTCAGCAAAGCACCCTCCCAACTCACCCCCTCCCTGCACCCCCGGGCAACGGATCAACATGGCTATGAAGCCATCTCCACAGATGACCAAGCCCTTCCCCATCCTCCTCGGCTAAAATTCCGCCCTGAAGGGCTGGTGAGATGGATGCACTGACAAAGGACCTGGGTTTGACTCTCGGCATCTGTATGGTAGCTTCACAACCATCTGAAACTTTGGTTTCAGAGATCTGATGCCCCCTTCTGGCCTATAAGGGTATCACACACACATGGTGCATAACTGAAGACATAACTGAAGACAAAATACTCATACACATTTAAAAAAAAAAAAAAAAGGAATAAACCAGGTATGTTGGCAAACACCTTTACTTCTAGCACTCGGGTGGCTGAGGCAGTTGGATTACTGAGTTTGAGGCCGTTCTGGTCTACATAATAATGTCCAGGACAGACAGGGCTACATAGACCCTATCTCAAAAAACCAAAAATAAAGAGAAAATAAATGAATGAATGAATAAATAAATAATAAAAAGCTACTCCACAGGTGGGTCCTCAAACCACCAGGAGGGTCCACTTGTCCCTATATCTGGCTTATGTCAAGATTTGCTTACTTAGCTTCCTAGGAGACAGGGTCTCCCTCATGTGGCCTCCACAGTGCTTGGCCAGGCATAGCAATGAGTGTCTGGAATTCCAGCAGGCTGAGGCTGAGACTGAGGCAGGATCACACGCCTGGGCTAAATAGTGGCGCTGAACAAGGGACAAGCTGGGACTATAGCTCAGCAGTAGAGTTTATGCCTGACAAGACCCTGGGTTCAAGTTATCGGTACTGGAAAAAGGGAGGGGGTCCAGGAGTTAAGGAAACACGGCAAGCATCCCCCCATAGCTGCTCTGCACAGCCACCTCTGGTCCATGAGTACTCTCAACCTGCTATTCGGAGACCACGGTAGACTTGGACTAGCTCAGTGCAAAGCCTGGCCCATGGGGAGGTTCCACAGTCAGCTGTAGCTGTGGTTTTGGCTGTTTCCCCGGCCATACCTGCATATGGGGATCAACTCTGCATCCCAGCAGAGATCCTGGGCCTCCACACTGAATGTTCAGCAGATACCCAGTTAAAGCTTGATCTTAAACATGTTTTCCGTACGTGGGCTCTTTGAAATAGTTATATTCTGAGACCCATTCTGAGGCTCTCCCCGACAGCTCTCCCAGTCAGTGTGACAAGCACTGAAGAGGATAAACCAAGCCCTTTTTGGTTTTTTTGCGGTCAGCCTGGCCCCCTGGCCCAAGACTATAGCCAGAGATGGGAAGCTAGTCCCTGCCATAATTAAGATCCACTATTCATGGGGGCATGTCTACTTTTACTCCTGCCGTGGTTCCTGGGAACCCTGACATGGCTGGCACTGGGATCTCTGAGACCCTTGCCCCTGGGATGGTGGTCCCCTGAGGCTCTCCCAAGTCTGGTCCTAGCAAGTGTCACAGGGGAGAACTCACTGTGCACCCTGATCACAGCTTCCAGAGAGCGGATGGCATTGAGGTTGGGTTTCTGTTTCCAGCCTTCTTCCGAGAGGGGATCCACCTAGAAAAACATTTCGTCAGGGACCCCGGACAGCCCACACAAAGAGGCACGAGCTGCCGGTTCTGTGAGGTCAGAAGACATTGGCCTTGACCTGACCTGAGGAGGTTTCCACTATGCCCCGCCCCCCCAATCCGATCTACCTGCTCTTTGTCCCAGAATGTCAGGAGCCAGGCTTATCGGCCCCACTGAAGTATAGCTACCTGAGAGTTGGGGAGCTTACCTTGTTGCCCAGAAGAGCTGCCACACAGGCCTCAGAGGCATCACAGATGGCTTTGAGGTCGTGGCCACCCTCTAAGGCCAACACCACTGCTCCTCCTGCCAAGTTCATTAGCTGCTGTGTCATGTACCCAAAACCTAGAAGGGTGAGGTGTGAGAGAGAGTAGGGGGCTGGAGGAGGGGCAGACCCATTCCCCACTTCTGTCACTTCCCTGCTTGCATCTCTCTTAGAGAGGAGAACCCCAAGCTTCTCTCTAGGCTCTGAGAAGACAAGGGTCTTATATGCAAGGTCCCACACCTAGTAGGTAGGCATGTGGGGCTGCTGGGACTCGGATCCCAGGATCACCCCCAGTCCGAGTCTCTCTCACTGGGCTACAACTCTCTCTTTGTCCTCAGGCCCCGTGGTATAGTGGGGCGTGCAGACACTCTTCTGTCCTGAGGCTGTCAATCTTCTAACTTCCTCTCTCCGAAGCGGCAGGCAGCCCAGTCTGGAAGCCTGGCTTTTACAACCGGGCTTCCATCTGGCAGACGTAGGCCTCCAGGGGTCTGACCTATGCAGACCTGGCCTGGTCCTGAGAAGGAGGCCTGTGCTGTGCTAGGCTGGGAGGACTCAGGGGATTCCAGGCCCTCAAGTCCTATTCCAGACCTTACACGTGGCCCTGGACCATGGCCACTGCTCCCTGCCCCTTCCATTTTGGCAGCACATTCCTGTCCCCACACAACCTGGCTCTCAGCCCCCCTGTCCCCCCCCCCCCCCCCCCCTCCGGGCCCCCCCCTTACATTTGGCAGAAACATGGTAACCACCCAGCGGGGCTGGATGACCTTCTGCAGCATCAAACCCAGCAGACACCAGGACCAGGTCTGGAGCAAACTCTCGGGCGATGGGCATCACCACTATCCTGAAGTTGTAAGGAAAGGAGCCATCAGCCTGGGCCCGAAACATGGCACAGGCCAGCCCACACAAGCTCCTCCTGCCAACCTCACTGAGGGGACCTGCCCTTAGGACACACGATATTCTATCAGGATGAGGAGGTGCTCTGCTCTCCTCACCCTGGGTGGCTCTAGTGCACTAGCCTCAGGACTTGGTCACACAGAGACTTTAACTAGAGGCAGACTGGCGGCGAAGATGACATTGATGAGGTGCGTACGTGCGTGCAAGCGTGCGTGCAAGCGTGCGTGCATGCAAGTATGGTGTATGAGTAACCCAGCCAGCTGAGCTGGCCTTACTCTGATCACTTAGCCTTAGGGAGCGAGAACACTCAGCCCTTGGGCTGAAGTTGAGCACTGTTATGTTTAGAGCTGACCTAGGCAACTTGCTGCCTTAGAGTGAACCAGGAGACTAGACCCACTGAGGTCCCAGGTAGCCAAGCTCTATTGTTTATCTTCTCCACCCCGTCCCCCGACCTCCCCCTGACCCAGTGCCATTTTAGCATTTAAGTGCAGCATAGACACCGGGAAGTCTCACTCAGGACTCCTGTGGGATTAAATCTCATGGAGAAAACCTCCAGAAGAGGACTTTCTGGGGTTCCATTTTCCTAAACAGACGTAGGGACCCGGAGTGAAGGAGATGAGGACTCCTTACAAGGGCCAAAGGTCTTCCCATAGTGGTTTTCTAATGTAACCTCATCCCTCCATGTAGACAGCATTTAAAGACACCGAGTTTCTACTCTTGCCCGAGTCCCACCTCCTCCAAGCAGCCTTCTTTGACTTAATGTGTCAGTTTTGCTCTACCCAAATGTCCTCAGGATGTGCGACTTTCTCATTCTTGTACCTCTCCTCCCCCTGCCCCCCTTTTTCTCTCTCTCTCTCTTTTTTCTTTTCTTTCTTTTTTCTGAGACAGGATTTTTCTGTATCACCCTGGCTGTCCTGGAACCCGCCTTTTAGACCAGGCTGGCCTCAAACTCACAGAGATCCTCCTGCCTCTGCCTCCTTGGGATTAAAGGTGTGGGCCACCACATCCAGCTGTGTCCCAACTTTTTTTTTTTTTAAACTGGAGCTGGCCTATAACGTCTAGTAAGCAAGTGGGAACAGGCTGACAATGGATCACGTCCAACCTAGGGCTGCGGGACAGGGAGGAGGGGCACGCAGTCTCGCTGGACTGGCCTCCTTTAGAGCCTAGGGAGTTTACCTGAAGGCGGCTAGGTACTCAGGGTCCCCCATGGGTGGATCCAAGCCCCCAGCCCAAGCCACATTGATGTTGAAGCCTTCGCCTCTGCCAGTCCCCACCTGAAAAACAAGATGCAAGGAAGACATGAGGAGAAACGAGTCCCGAGCTCATCCACCGTCTTCAGAAGCTGAGGACCAGCAGGATAAGCACTTGCTCAGAGTCACCCAAGATGTGGGCAGAGAGAGGGAGGGTGCAGGGGTGGGGGAGTGGGCAGGGAGATGCTGACGTTACCTCATCCACAGCCCCACTGCCTGGGAAGAAGTTGCCATCGTCATGGCGATGCAGGGAGATGTACAGCACACTGGGGTCCTGGTAGAAAGTCTGCTGCGTGCCGTTGCCATGGTGAACATCCTGTACAACGCAGCGGGCAGTGGATTAGGGGAAAGTCCAGAAGCAGAAAGATAGAGCAAAGGATCCACCTCAAGGTCAGGAACCATTTTGAGCACTGGGATCCTAGACGGCAGGAAACTGCAGTTTCTAGGATCCCGTGACGAGTTAGCACAAGGAACCTACTGTCTGGCAGAGATCTCCCAGTTCCACAATGGACAGACTCTTCCTGTCTTGTGGCAGGGTCTCATTATGTAGGCTTGGCTAGCCTGGGACTCACTGTGTAGACCAGGCTGCCCTTGCGTTCACAGAGACCCACCTGCCTCTGCCTCCCAAGTACTGAGATTAAAGGCTTGTGTCACCATACCTAGGAAAGACTCTATATATAAAAGTACGTGTGTGTGTGTGTGTGTGTGTGTGTGTGTGTGTGTGTGTGTGTGTGTATAAATAAACTTTTCCTACCACACCTTGCACAAGGTCATGAGTATGTGGTTAGTTATTAAGCTTAACCTGACCCAGACCGAGTCCTCTATGAAGTGCTGGGCTCTGCCCTCCCCTCACAAGACCACACACATGTAGGTTCAAATGCAAAAAGCTCCTTCACTGTTCTCAGTGTCTGCTTAGAAATGCCCCCTTTACATCTGTCCTGCAGACGAGACACGGCCTGGTAGTTAGACTCGTACACTTCAGAGCTAACTGGCCCAGGGCTCAGGTCTTGGTCTCATGAGGTGAGTGACTAGTCAAGATAGTAATCTCCGTAGGTGCTTTCCTCATCTGTGAAAATGGGCTTCAGTCAGGACAGAGAGAAAGCCGCTACTGTACAAGATGTGACTGAGGACACCGATGCTAGCAGACATTACTGTTATGGCTACAGGGTGGAATTGGCTTGCTCTGCGCAAAAAGAAGCAACAGAGGTTAAAGAATCCCCTGCACACCTGCCTACGCACACCTGCAGCCTCCCACACACACCTTCTCTCGGCCTCCTGGCACTTCTATTATGTGGGTACCGCTTTCACTCAAATACTCATAAGGTAGAGGCTAATGCCAAACTCAGACACGAAGCCTCATCTCTGATGACAGGCTCAGGGTTCTGCCTGCAGCCCTGGGTCTGATGACTCTAGGTACCAGGACCTACCCAGTCAACAATGAGGATCTTGCTGGCCTTGCCTTGTTGTTGTAGCTGTCGGCAGGCGATGGCCACGGAGTTGAAGAAGCAGAAGCCCCTAGAGGAAGGAGAGAGGGTCCTGCCAGCCTATCCCCGTACTCCTCTGGCAACAGGAGGGCTCTGGCAGCCTGGCCCCACCTCGTACCACACAGGCCCACCTCCCCAACGCCTTACATGGCTGTAGAATGATCCGCATGGTGTCCTGGGGGCCGCACCACAGCAAAACCGTTCTGAAACGGGGGTGGGGGGTGGGGGGTGGGAGAAGCACCTGTCAGTCAAGTAGCCATCCCTCAGTCCACATCTGCCTGAGCCTGCTTCTCATCTCAGCCCCTTCTTCCTTCCTCTAAGGAGTGAAAGGCATGAATGCCAGCATGCCCAGACCTCATCCTTGAGGCTGTTGCCATGGCTTTTAGGCTGCACTTGAACATGGTACCCCTCCCTGGTAGGCCCTGGCTGTAATCACACTGAAAACTATTGACTATTAGATGAGACCACGTGCCTGGCCCTGTGCTCGCTACTTTATACATGCTGCATCTTCTCCTCACAGCCATCCCTACGGCACAAACATCATCATCAACCTCAGTGTAGAGATGAGAGAGCAAACCTAGGTGAATCAACAACCCCAGTTACGTGGCTGCAAATGATAGAGCTGGGGTTTTAAAATCGGGGTGAGTGGTTAGCGCCGCTGAGCCCTTGTGATACCAAGGGCATAGTTCCTGCCTTGGGCTACGAGCTCTCAGACAATGGGGCTGTGTTTCAGGAAAATCACCACAAGGCCCCTGTCCTAGAGCGATGAACACAGCCCTAACTTAACAGGCAGGATCCCATCCCTAAACGGAGCCAATGGGCCTGTGGTATCAAAAATTGGCCATGATTGCCAGGCACGGTGGGGCACACCGGTAATCCCAGCACTCTGGAGGCAGAGGCAGGAGGATTTCTGTGAGTTCAAGGCCAGTCAAAGGGAGTCCAGGACAGCCAAGGCTACACAGAAAAACCCTGTCTCAAAAAAAACAAAACAAAACAAAAAAAACAAAAAAAACAAAAAAAAAGAAAAAGAAAAAGAAAAAAAAAGAAAAGAAAAGAAAAAGAAAAAGAAAGAAAAAAAGGCCATGATGGGGCTGGAGAGATGGCTCAGCAGTTAAGAATCTGCACCCACATGGCAGCTCACAACTCTCTCTATAACTCCAGTTCCAGGAAATCTGACACCCTCACTCATAGGCAAAACCACATAAAATAAAAATAGATAAAAGAAAAAAATTTAAATATAAATAAATAAAAGAATACAATGGAATTTGAGGATGGTGAGGCCACAACGCATCCACAAAACAGGTCTTGAGTGATCTAGGATGGCCAGGACTGTCTAAAACACCAACACTCCTGTGCCCAGTGGCTTGACTACTTAAGAGACATGAATCTAGCGGGTCAAACGTCATCTTGGTTCCAGCCCTGATTTCCCTTTCAAAGTATGACAGTGATAGTCATAAGGAATGAGATGTCTTACGTTTGGCATCTGCGCCCACTTCCACCACCCTGGCACCAACTTTGTAGCTTACCAGCCTTTGATCTAAACTTCCTACCTTTAGCTCTCGGGAAGCTACTTTGAAGGCAAGGTCAGTGACACTGCCCGCGGCCCAGCGGGCTGCATTGGAGGAATGCAACTCGTTCCAGATGGTGTCAGTATCCACCTGTGGGGGCCAGGGTCAGGGACCGCATCATCCTAGGCTGTCCATGGCAGTCAGGGCCCAGTGAGGCAGTACCCACCCCATGGCCAAGACCCCAGGGGCAGGGAGCTGGGCAGACAAAGCTGCCTCCCCAGTGCCCCACCGCCCAAAGGCAAGGCCTCCTGTGTCCCCAGTCCCAGCTGCACTTCTTCCCAGTAAGTCCCAACACCAGCTCGTGTGTGGCCAGCACTCTGCCTCCCCAGTCAGGGGAGGGGGCATGGCGTTACCTGGGCGGGATTGGGGTTTGGGCCGGGAGGGGGTTTTAAGCCCCAGCTGACTCTGCTCAGGCCCTGCGGGATGGTCGGAGCTGGAGGGGCCGTCTGCACCACTGTCTTCCACTCGGGGCCCCTAGCCCAGGCTGGGAGGCCCCCCAAACCCAGTCCCTGGGCCTCAAGGCTAGGGAGGGGCCGGGGGGCATGATGGGGAGATGGGAAGGGCGAGGCAGACCGAGAGAGACGAGCAAGGCAGAAAGAGTCGCAAGAGGCTGGAGAGAGAGAGAGAGAGAGAGGGGAGAGAGAGAGGAAGGAGGAGAAAACAGAAGCAATAACAGTTGGAAAAACCAGAAAGTGGCAAGAAATGGGGAGTTGTGAACAGGGCAGTGAGTGGCTCCCCAACAGCCCCCTTGACAGCTCCCGCTTGCCCTCCTGCACTCAGTCTCCACCTCATCTCCACACGCCTTGCCTGGCACCATGACAAGGAGGACCTTTTGAAGCAAGGAGGGCCATGGCAGAGGCAGCAGAAAGAACCCCCCAACAGGTGAGGGAAAAGTAAGTAAAGGTGAAGGGATGGAAGACTGCGTCCTAGGTAGGAAGTCCTAAACCCCTAAGTGCAAGGGAGGTACCGCCACACTCCCCCACTAGGCAGTCCAAGGTCTGGGTGTCAGGAGGGTACACCTCGAGTGGCCTGAGAGAGGCTAACTCCTCAGAGCCTGTGTGGAAGGGCCAAGCCTTGACCACTGGGGGGGTCTTACAAAGGGGCCACAGTCTCAAGCCCTACTGTGACCCTGCCTTGAGCCTCAATTCAACCTCTACTAAATACCTTCTAAGCGTGAGGCACATTAGCAGGACTCGGGTCCACCTACCTCAAGGAGCTTCCAGCTATAAGAGCATAAAGGCCCTGCCCTAACCCAGAGTAGCTGAACCACACGTTACAAGTGGCAGATGGGTGGGAGTGGGCCAATAGAACCCGGACGGAAGGCTGAAAGCCCTTGGCAATGCCCACTTGAGATCTCCGGGCATACTTACCCCAACCCCACCGCAGGGGAGCATCACAAATGTCCGCTGTGCCAGGAGTCCTGTGGGGGAGAGGCCCAGGTCATGTGAGTGAGGAACACGGAAGCCCTAAGAGGAGTAAGTACGGAGGAAGAGGCAAGAAAGGGAAAGATGGATGTGGGTGGCTGGGGTGGGGGAGCTCAGGGTTGCAAACTGGCATCTAGGATGCTGGAGGGGCTTCAGCTGGGTTAAGAGCACAGAAGTGGGTGAGATGGACAAGCTGAGGGTGATTCAGGGCCAGACGCCGCCATGCGTC
This sequence comes from Acomys percivali, assembly GCA_907169655.1. Taxonomy (NCBI): domain Eukaryota; kingdom Metazoa; phylum Chordata; class Mammalia; order Rodentia; family Muridae; genus Acomys; species Acomys percivali. The sequence goes on from OU015748.1 coordinate 120,905,331, forward strand.
TCCCTCCCTTACCTGTCAGCTTCCCATTATCCAGTTTGAGCCGGCTGAGTGGGTTGGTGCCATAGAGGAGCACGTGCCTTTCACAGTGGACCGACTGCAGCTCCTCTAGAGAAGCCTTCCGGCCTCGGAGACACTGAGGAAGGACCCACAGGGCTCCTAAACCTTGCTCCTCACCCCTGTCCCTCTGCCATCACCAGACCACCTTGCTGACCCTAAGGCCTCTCGCCCCGCCCCTTCCATTGCACATCTCCGCCCACCTCCTCACCTCACACTGGCTGCGGAGACCCCGCTCCTGCAGCCGGGACCAGATGCTCTGGATGCGGCCCGCGTGCTCCGGGTGTTTACTGTTGTCTCCACAGGAACACTGGTGCTTCAGCATCACGGAGTCATAGACCAGGCCTGCAGGAAGCGGAGGTCAGCAGGGTTCGAACGCTAGGGAGACTACCACCATGGCTACAGATGGAGAACAGCCCACACCCACAGAGCCGGGCATGCACCTGCGTCGCTTGCTGCCGCCACGCATGACTGAATTCCTTTTCCAGCCTCTCTGTGGAAAGCTAGCCCTGTTTCCCTATGGACATGCCCAAATGCCTCAGACTGCCCGATGTACACACCAGGGCAGTGCCCACAACACTGTTGTGCATGGCCTCCTGGGTTCCCTTGCTCCTCACAAGGTCCAACACATCTCCTATGCCCTTGAGAGTTCACATTGTAAATTCAAAGCGACCTAACACTGGACACCTGCCTCTGGGTGTCACAAGCCCAGAGGCTCCCAACACACAGAGGAAAAACAATTCCAGGGAAACCTAAAGACTCGATGAGGGATAGACACCCACAGTCACTGGCCATGTGGTCAGTCCCCCAGCACATGGAAGTCACTCAGAAAACTATTTTACCTTGAAAACAATATGCAAATATATGGAGACTGTTTACATAACATCTACATTGTATTAGTATTAAAAGCAAAATGGGGTGATTTGAATATGTGGAAATATATGCATAGGTTAAACATAAACACATTGCTGTTTTCCATGAACAACTTGAGCATCTGTGGTTTTGATATGTTTATAAGGTGAAGTTGGGGGTCCCAGAATCAACCCTCTGGGGTACTAAAGAACTGTATTTCAGCCTGCCCCGAGAGAAGTCACCAGAAGCAGGTCCTATACATACACACTATTGGTGGGAGGGTCACTGTCTACACATCTCAGCTCACCAGGGACTTTCAAAATGCTCACACTGTCTGACCCAGGAATGCGGCTCCTTACAAGGGGCCCTGGAGAGATCATCCCAAATGGAAGACTTACACATAGGAAAATGAAAGACCAGGTGTGACGTGCACACCTTTAATTCCAGGACTTGGAAGGCAGAGGCAGGTGGATCTTTCTGAGTCCCAGACCACCCAGGACTTCATAGTGAGAGTTGATCTCAAAAACTAACAAAGACAAGCCTGGTGGTGGTGGCTCTGATCCCAGCACTGGGAAGGCAGAGGCAGACAGATCTCTGTGAGTTCAAGACCAGCCTGGTCTACAGAGGGAGTTCCAGGAAAGCCAGGGCTATAGAGCAAGACTTTGTCTTAAAAATAAAGCAGAACAAGGTGGGAAGGCGGGTAGAAATGAAAATTACAACTAAAACTGATTAGACGGCTGACTAATAAGAATTAAAATGAGACCTGAGCTGGGCATGGAGATTTTCATCTGTAGTCCCAGCACTTGAGAATCTAAGAGAAAAACTGCTATAAGTTCAAAGGTAGCCTGGGAAGGACAGACTGTCTCAAAAAGCCACAAAGCAGAACGCAGAGCTGGTAGTAGTAGCTTAGAGACAAGACAGTTGCCCAGCACAAGCAGGAATCTAAGTTCAATTACTAGCACCGTTAAAAAAATTAACAAGGACTCAATCAAGCAGGGTGCAAACTATAGCTGACGTGTTTGTGACATTAGACAGGTACAACGGGTGACTGAAACCTGGAATGAAGTGCAGCAGAGTTTAGGGCAATAAGATACTTGGTGGGTTGTTTGTTTGTTTTTGGTGTTTCGAGACAGGGTTTTTCTGTATAGCCTTGGCTGTCCTGGTCTCACTTCGTAGATCAGACTGGCCTCGAAATATTAGCAATCCTGCCTCTGCCTCACGAGTGCTGGAGTAACAGGTGTGTGTGCACCACCACGCCCGGCTTGGTGATTTTTTTTTTTCCTAAAGATTTATTTATCATGTATACCGTGCTCTGCCTGCATGTACACCTGCAGGCCAGAAGAGGGCACCAGATCTCACTGTAGATGGTTGTAAGCCACCATGTGGTTGCTGGGAATCGAACTCAGGACCTTTAGGTGATTTTTTAATTTTTTTATTTTTCTGTATTTCTGACAATGCTTGAAATGCTCTTGAGGTTTTTGTTTGTTTGTTTGTTTTTAAACAAGCACAGCAATCCTACGTAATGTTTTTGGCTTTTTAACTTTTTGTTTTAAAAGGGTTGATCATGGTAGGAGATTGAAATTCCTGTCCTGGTCCGAGTACCAGTTTTGTCATTTAACCACAAGCTAGTCACCGTCAACTTAGGTTTCCTGAATCATGACATCCTCAGCTGCTTCGTGGGTACCACGGAGCTCAAATAAAACTAAGGTAGTGCTCTGTGGCCTCTGGAAGTGTCCTGAAAGGCAGCTCACAGACACAGATTCATGCTCCAGCCACTTCCTGCTGCATCCCCGACAAGACAGTCCCTCTGTGGTCTTACCTGTAGCAGGCCTCTCTGAGCTGTTGAGGGCTTGGGTCTGACAGGTGGGCTCTGGGCTCAGCAGGGAGACAGGTGCTGCTGGGGAAGACTGGGTTCTGGACAGGGGCCGGTGTCCGACCTGGGCCAGAGGTAGCAGCGCGGACTCCCTGGGCCTTCCCTGAGAGAGCTGTCCAGCTAGGTGCTGCTGCTCCCAGAGTGGCACCTGAGGGAAGACACGGCCACAGTCTCCAGTCTCCAGTCTCTCAATCTGGCTACCTGCTCTTACCCTCCCGATAGGCTCCTCTGAGCTCCCTGAGGACCTGCACCCAGATTGATGGCCCAATTTCACTAGAATACCTTGGGCTCTGAGTCAACCCTGAGTGGGATCACATCTCTCAGGACTGTGCTAACCAGAGGAGGCCCTGCCTGAGACACTACATGTGTATGCACTGTCACCACCACACGCTGCTGGTGGAATCCTGTTTCCCAATTCGTAACGTCCTAAGCTCCCCTGCCTTTGGAGAAAGGGTCTTTACAGTTAAGCCTTCATGGAAAACGTCTGCTGTCCTCGTAAAAAGGACCCTCGAGCGGAGGCCTACAGATGCTCCTTCCTTCACAGCTCTCAGAACACACCCTTCTCGTCCCCACCCGACACACACACACGCCTTGACTTCGCCCTTACAGCCTTCAGTGCTTCACGGTGATCAATACCTGCTTTTCAAGGCTCCTGTGTGTGTGGTTCCTGCTGTAGTAGTCCTGGCAAATGAACACTGCCTTGACCCCGCCCCCCGTGCTATTCATCTAAAGCCCAGCGGCCTGCGGCTGTCCCAGGTTCTGCTCCAGCTATCTTTGGCTACAAGACAGCCAGTTACAGGGAGATGTGTAAAGGTCGGAGTATGACGGGTGGCTCTGTGATAGGCCAAGAAGCGGGAACAGGTTCTTCTTGAGGGAGAAGGAGCACGTGCTTGCACTCACAGACACACACACACACACGCACACACACGCAAAGGGGCATGTGTGCATCTGCACCTTGGTGTGGGTCTTCGTATCTCCTTCCCTTCCCCATCCTATGCCAAGCCCCAAGCTTTCTGACTGAACTGTCTTCAGTGTCCTATACCTCCTACCTGTTGGTGCTGCTGCAGGGAACCGGGGCCTCTGCCCTCGGGAGGCCCGTGACCTGACTCCCTGTGCTCCAGGCTGCCATTCACCACAGGTCCCACTCCTCCACCATCTGTCTCTAGGTCCTCAGCTGAGGGTATCTGCCGCAGTCGGGGCTTCTCACTGGGCTTGGCAGGCCTCTGGGGAGTGGAGATGGCTGGCTGAAGAGGAGGACAGAGAGGACGGTGGGTGGCAGGCAGTGGGTTGGGTCAGGCTACCCTCATCTTGCTGGGTTTCCAGCAGCCACTTCTTCTCGCCCTCCAGGCTTTTTCTTCCTCATAAGTGCCCTTCTTTCGGTGGTCCACAGGGGGCTCAGTGAGGCACGCCCTTAGCACCTCCCCTACCCCAGCTCCCCTCACCTTGATCAGTTGGACATGAGGTTTGAGCCGATCCTGGCGGGGCTGCAGGGGGCCCAGCAGAGGGGAGGCAGTGGCGCTGGGGGGCAGGGGTTCTGAGCGGGTCCGGTTAAGTGGCCGGTGGAGGCCTGACCCAGAGAGCCGCTCGGTGGTCAGTAAGGGCTGGGCAAAGTGGAAGGGCAGGGGTCCAAGCCCAGGCACTGGAAAGAATGGAATGAATGTGAGGAACCAACCCTGGCGGGGGCGGGGGAGGAGGGGACGCACAGAAAGAGACAGGGACACGCCCGCGTGGAGGCAGGGCTTGGCGAGGAGATACAGACAGTGAGGTACTGGAAGATGTGGCTTCCCCAGAGCTTGGCCCCTTGGCAGGGACACAACTCCTGGGCATTCTGGGAGAGGTAGTAGCAAGACTCACCAGTCCACAGCGGGGCATGAGAGACTGAGGGGTCGAGCAGGAGAATGGGCTGCAGGCGAGAGGGTAAGGTGCCTGTAGCCTCTGGCTCCAGACCATGGTGCAGGAAGAGAGGAGCGTGGGGGTTCCCCAGGACAGGACCCCGAGGGCCCAAAGTCGAATGGGTCCTGCGGTCACCATCAGCCTGAAAGAAAGGTAACGAGTCAGAGTTTGAGAGGATCCCAGGAGAAGAAGGAAAAGGTGAGGCAACAGGACACAGACACAGAGGCTGGAGAAGCACGGAGTGGGGGCAAGGTGCCCCAGCCACTCACCCTGGCAGGGGCAGGCAGCCCCAGTGTGATTGCGGGCAGCAAGGACACTGTCGGCAAAGCGAACGGGGCCAGAGAAGTCTCCTGCAGCCGCAGCCGCTGGCCCAAGAGCGCCTGCCATGGGAGCAGGGTGACGGGTCACCAGCCCTGGAACTCTACCCCTGGTAACGCAGTTCCCAGAACACCCGACAGGCCCTGCTAAGGACTGCCCAGGCCCTGAAAGCCTCAGGCCAGGCTACATGCTGGAAAAAGGCCAAGACTCAGAACAGCCCCAGGAGAGGCCATTTCCCAACAAGGACTTACCTCTGAGCCCAGGGCAGGGTTGGGGCCATGTTCGCTGTCATTGGGGGAGCTGCACCCCGAGGCAGGTGTACTGCTACTACTGGGGGAGGAATCTGCGGGGAGAGGGAAGCAAGAAGGCACAGTCAGGGGTCAGGAGTGGGTGGGCCTGTGCAGGACTCCCAGCCACAGCTCCTCCCTTTCTGGGATGTATTTCTGCTTTCTCCCTAGAGGAACAGAAAGCTACCGGACCACCACTGGCCGGTAGCGGCTCTGAGCAGTCGTTTTTCACGAAGCCCCCACCCCCACCCTGCAGGGTTACGTTTTGGCCTCAGTGGGCCCTTTCACAGGCAGGTGTGTGGGATGCACCGCTCAGCAGACCCATGAGGGGGCTTCCCTCTGGCCCAAAGAAGGGACTACGCCATGGATTAGGAGAGCAACTCCATGGGTCCTGTTGGCTCTTACCTCCAAGGGTTTCTGCAGGCCTCCTCCGAAGGCTGGGCGGGGCACTCTCCTTTCTGAGCAGCGGATTCTTTCGCCTCTCCAGGGATTTCTTAGGCTTATAACGTAGCTTCAGGTTGGGCTCAGACACTAAGGAGGAACTAGTGTCACTCCACCGCTACTAGTGTCACCACTACTAATGTCACTACGCCAGCTAACCTTCTCTTCTACCTTCTGCGTTTTTTTGAGACAGGGTCTCACTCCGTAGACCAAGGTGGCCTCAAACTCACAGAGCTCCACCTGCCTCTGCATACTGAGTGCCGGGACTAACTAACGGTGTGCGCCACCCTGCCCTGCCTCTTCTGTGCAAGTTAACTTCCCTCCCAGCCACTTCTAGCTTAAAGAGAGAAAAGGCAAAAACAAACAAACAAACAAACAAACAAACAAACAAACAACCTCCCTAAAAACCAGTGTGCCAACTGTCTCTACTCCCCTCAGGGGTCTTGATTTGCCCAGCTCACCCGTTTTACGCAGGGGAAAGTGTTCCGGGGGTTCAGTGGGTAGGCTGGGGACAGGAGGCAGGAAGCTGCTAAGCACAGAGCAGGCAGCACCTTCAGTGTCCAAGGGTTCAAGAGTCCTGTAGGGTGAGTGTCAAGGCTACTTCAGAGGCCTGGGATGCCCAAAGGCCCTGAAATCTCACTTTGCACAGGTGCCTTCCCCGAGGACACCTGCCAAGGAAGCGGCCACCAACAGGGCTGGGCAGTATGGAGCCAGGACAGGCGTCGTCTCCAGGTGGCAGTAGTGGGTTACCCACGCTAATGATGGTGTCCCGCCCCAAGTATAAAGCCCACGCCTTAGAGCTTAGGGTCCCTGGGAGACAGTGCAGGAGCCTTTTCTAGGAACCAGGGATTCTGTGCGTGTGAAGGGGTGAGGTGCAAGGAGACAAATAAAGGAGAGAGGAGGGCAGGTACTGGTTGGGGGGACTTGGGAGACTATGTTTCAGCATATAGTAAGAAATAGGTGATAGGTGTCGGGGAGCAGAGGGACCATATCACAGGTGAGTATGTAGGGAAAAGGGGGCTCAGAGAGGACCTGAAGGACAGCGAGTTACCTGTAGGGGATACTGGGGCTGCTGGGATGGACCGTTCTCTCAAGGGCCGCCTGCTGTTTCTTCAGGATCACCTCAGCCAGCTTTTGCTTGACCACGCTGCTGGCTACGGCACCTGCAGAGGCAGGGAAACGGGAAGGCAGGCAATGGGTGGCTAAGCAGCCTCCTGGGTATGTTCTCTGCCCACTGCTCGGGCCACACTTTCAGTACACGGTGTCTCAGAGACTCCTCAGGCGAGAGAGCTAGCTACACCCGAGGCCCCAGCCCTCCTGTGAGTCACCCCCATACCCACCTCTGCATCACAGGCAGAATCAGGTAAAAAGAGGGCATGCATCTCAGGAAATGGTGACCCTCCCACTCCTCCCTCCCAGATCCACCCTTACTTCGCTTGCTCTTGTCTTTATTGAGAAGTTGTCGGAGTTGTTCTTCCTGCGGTCCTCCCTGCAGCTCGGGCATTGGCGAGTCCATTGAGAGCTGTGGACAGAGCTGGCAGCTCAGGACGGGCAGGAGTAAAGGGCAGAGCTAGGGTCTAGGGAGGCGGCTAGGGCGTGGGGGTGGGGGGGCTGGGGAGGGTGTCTAGGGAGCTCTGTCTTTACCCTCATGGGCTCGGCTGAGCGCTGTTGCTGTTGCAGGCTTGCTAGGAAGAGATGGCGGTGCAGGCGCTGAGGGCGCTGCAGGGCCAGCAGCGCAGGCTCTGGTGGGGGCTCCGCTGTGGGCCGCTGTCCCACTCGCAGGTCCATGGGCTGGGGCTGAGAGCCTGGGGTGTCTGGCTGGAGGGCAGGGCAGCCTGGGGACACACAGAGGAGTCAGACTAGTCTGCAGGAACTTGGTCACAGACTACTGAACCCCCTGGGGCTGATTGAAGATCAGTCAAAATATCCTCAGGGGGCCTTTTCCTCATGTAAACCAATCGGTGAGCTACAGGTGGATATTGGGTTCCATTCTACCTGTGAGAAAGGAGGTCTACAGACTACAGACTGCTGATGGCTAGAACAGAGTCATCTGACAGTTAAGCATGGTCTCTTCCCGCTAGAATGCTTCTCCGCTGGCTTGGGGCTAAGGTGACGGGGTTTAATGACAGCGATGCAGTTCTAGGCTATATACCCTGCTTGCCTTAGGAATGAGGTCTGCCTGTCTCAGTGTGAGAGAGATCAGGCAGGTAAACAGGCTCAGTTGGCTCAGCCTCTAATCTCACAGGCCTCACAGACCCTCAGCTGCCAGTCTCTTGTTCGCATGCTCTGTGCCATTCTGAGATACAGAAATGGTGCCTAGAATTCACAGTCAGCCATGGCTAGCCACCTAAGGCCCATTGAATCCTGTTCTCAAGGCAGGCTCCTCAAGCTCCCCAGGCCCATGAACTTGTGATACAGGCTCCTGCTTCCCATTCGAGCCAGCTGTGGGCCTGGTCTGGCAGGGACAGCAGGCTCAGCTGCCTCTTCTCCAGTGTCCTCTGTACCCACGCCAGGAGCACCTTGCCAAGGCCGTGGGTGCAGGAGCTATTTATAGCACACCAGCAGACCAGGGGCTGTGCCAGCAGAGCCAGCTGGCCAGGATGGGCTAAGCAGTAAGGGCTTGAGATGCTGGGAGATGGGGTTGCTGCAGAGTGTGTGTGCGTGTGTGTATGCATGTGTGTGTATGTGTCTGCGTGTGTGTATGTATTTGTGTGTGTGCGCTATGTGTATGTGTGTGTATGCATGTGTGTGTCTGCGTGTGTATACGCATCTGTGTGTATGTGTGTTAATGTGTATATGCATGTGTGTATGTATGTGTGTCTGCGTGTGTGTATGCATGTGTGTGTCATGTGTATGCATGTGTGTATGTATGTATGTATGTGTGTGTATGTGTGTGTGTGCGCGCGTGTGTGTGTATGCACATGTGTGTGTATGGTGGTGGGATGTGTGTGTGTCAGGAGAGGGGTCCTAGGAAAGGGAAGGAATGAGAATACAAGAGAGGTGAAAACTCCCCACAGAGGCCTTCTTGAGGCTTTCCCCTCACAGAGCAGCTGCACCTATCCTTGGGGTCTGGCACTGATGGGAAATGGGAAGATCCCAGGCAAAGTATCACCAATGGGAACGTCTGGAAAAGCAGCCTGTGGCCTGATGCAACCACAAGAATCATAACCTTAGCATCCGCGGTGCACGCATGCAACAAAACCCATCCAACTCCCAGCCCACCTGCCCTGGCGGCTAATTATTTCTATCCCTTATCTCGGATGAGATGAGTGAGCTCCCAGTGTGAGGGGGAACGGCCTAGAGCCACCTAGCAAGGGGAAGACGGTGTCCAGTCCCGTGGAGGCTAAGGCTCCACTTCCCCACCAACACTGAGGAAATCACCTCCCCTGAAGGGGTTCCCACTGGGCAAGGAAAGAGCTTGCAGGAGGTTGACACTCCAACACTGGCTTTGAAACGGACACGAGAGAGGAGTCCAGCCCGGCCTGCCGTGGCCCTCCAGTTACTAAGCACTTTGAGAGAGTGACTGCATCTGAATGCAATTCACAGTAAACAGGGCCCAGACTTCACGCTCTCAACCCTGTTCACATGGCTACCCAAGAAATCATTCTGACTGAGTACGGGCTTCCAATGGCAACATATAACTCGCCCATGGGAGGCATCAGTCTTCCCTAACCCTGGTCTACTGGCTTCCTGAGGTCACTCCCTGGATGTTGCAGGGCTTAGGAAAACCCAGCTGGAGGCCCCATGCCTCAGGCGTGTAGCCTCAGTCGCAGCAAGCTGGGAGAGGCTGCCTAAGGGCCGCCACCGTCCTTCAGTCTCAGCATCACCACCGTCAGCGCAAAAGGATGCCGGGAGCAGAGAAGGGACTCTGTTCAGAGCTTTGGGAATGCCTGTCTGAGTGACTTAGCATTTGGGGGGCGGTTCTACAGGGTAGCCCCATGACAGGGTACAGGGGTGGGAAGAGTCCCCTGGAGTGGCCTCCTTCAGGCATTTCCCATGAACACCACCCACCTCAACTTGGTCTCCTCCATCTGAACAAAGATCCACTCAGACAGTGCCTTTATCCCACAACAAACTTTGCCCATCTAGTCTTTGGCTCACAATGTCCCCTGACAGTGCTGTCCTCATCCATACATTCCCAGTCCCCACCTACAGCTCAAAGGCCAGCTGGATGCAGACCCCTGTGCAGCACCCCTCCCTCCTGGACTCCATGCTGGCTGCCCACAGCATAGTAAGCAGTCCACTGACAGCAAGGCTTGGGTTGAGCGCCACCACTTGGGCTTTGCTTTGCCTTTGCTCACTATCCCAGGACTTAGGATACTACCTGCACACCTTTAATCCCAGCACTCGGGAGGCTGAGACAGGCGGATCGATCGCTGTGAGTTCGGGGCCAGCCTGGTCTACAAAGTGAGTCCAGGACAGGCAAGGCTAACACAGAGAGACCGTGTCTTGAAAAAAAAACAACCAAAACAACAACAACAACAACAAAAAGAATAAGATAGGCACTCAATAAACACAGGACCACAGGGGAAATGCTGCTCTTTCTCCTCAGTGGCTTCACGGGGGATACGGTTCATTAGCACTTTGGGGTGATATGGTCAACCCATGAGTCGGGATTCTCTCGTTTAGCAGAGGTCACATGTTGGTACCATTTTCCCCCCTCTTTGGGTGTCCTGTCTTCCCAAGCTTTGGGACGGCTGAGCTAAGACAAGGATTCTCTGGCCCTGCGGTTCTCTCTGCTACGTGGAATCACCACGCACTTGGCCGCCTCTGACCTCCATTCTAGACCTAGCTCCATGGGCACATTCTAAATCTGGGCAGCAACAGGAAGTGAGCGCACTGCAGCCCAGTCTCCCAGGAAGAGTGAGTGGCAGCAGAGAAGGTCACCTTAGCAATGAGAAATATCCTTCCTCCCTGTGGGGCCCATATGAGGATGGAAATGACTTGAAAACGAGAACACATCTCACCTGGTGCCTGACTCGGGCAGGGGCCTGGGTATAAACATTAAATCCCTCCTTTCCTTTGCGTTGTACTCTACCCACTCAGGCCAAGCATGGCATCCGGCTTCCCTTTTCCTGATGGGATCCAAAGAAGCCTCTCCCCTTCTTATTCTTCTGGACACCCAACTTTGTCCCTCCCCTGGAACCCCCAGCTTCCAACTCGCAGGTCCAGCTAACCCCCCTCCCCCGACTTCTTCAAACCCTCAGGTCTCTTGCCTCTCTCACCTTTCCCAGGTGTTTCCATCCCTCATCCCCACCAGCCAGTCTCTCCCAGGCCTGACTTTTACCTGTGCCAGGGAGACTGGGGGCAGCGGGCACCCAGGTTTACCTGGGTTCCATCTGTAGGAAGCAGAGGGGTAAGGGTGTGTCTGTGGGGCCGAGGGAGGAGGGCTACCGGCCCTGGAGGGAGGCAGGCTCCCTGCCACTCCAGGCTGGTGGAGTAGGATCTGCAGCCAGCTCCTAAGTGACTCAGCTACTTGGGCACGGTGCGTAACAAGAACTTAAGGAGGCCCCAGCTCACCCACCAGTGCCCTCAGCCCTCCCTGATGGGTACAGATACCATCTTCCCTGGGCAGCCAAAGCACGCTCACAACAACCCAAGGGGGAAAATCAGGCTAGGAAGTGCAGTGAGGCCAGAAGTGGGAGCCTGTGGCCGGGGAGGTCAGGAGAGAGCTGGGGAGAGCAGGCCTGGAGAAGCCTACAGGAAATGTCACAGAGCAGAAATGAGTCTTCACAAGTGGGAAGGGACTGGGCTGTGGCTCAGCTCATGGGAGATCTGGTAGGAACTGTGAAATGGTGAGGAAACACATCCCAAGGACCCTAGCGTAGGGCCTCCCTTCCAACTGCCCCCCATTCTGTGTCTTGACACCTTGACTGTTCAAGAAAAGAGACCCACTAAGCCTTACGCCTCTTTCCGAGACCACCTGAGCTAGAAAGTTTGTCCGTTGAAAGAGCCACCTCTCCCAGGCTCCTAAGCCCACATAGAACCCACAAAACCTCAATAGGACCTCAGGCTGGTTGGCAACAGAAAGACCAAAGCAGCCCGGGAGGGGAAGTACACCACTTGTCCATACCTTCCCACCATCCCAGCTTAGGGACAAGGGACTGTAGGGCCTCCCAAGAAGGCCAAGGAAATGGGGGGGGGGGGTTTCTACAGGCGGCATTTAGTGGGCATGCTCCTTGGACCTATACATAGCAGGCAGCTATAGGCGGAAGACACCCAAAACTAATGGCCTGTCTTAGATTAGCACCTGTGCCTCGGTACACAGTTCCGTATGGACATGCAGTCCTACTCATTAATTTGGCCACCTTTGAAAGTCTGCCCAAGCCCATGTCGGTGTGGGGCTCATCTTGCCCTGCTATCCTCACCTCTCCTGTACTTAGCACCCCACACCTCAGCATAGCATTAGTTACGGTATTGGTGGCAGTGTTTATCAGGTGTCATCTGCAGCGACACCTTCTAAGGCATTTACGGTGGGCCCTATTGATAACTGCAGAACCACACGCACAATGATCCTCTTATGACTTCCTGCCTAAAATGCAAATAAATATTTCTCAAAGTTTGTGATTCCCTAGGGAACACCTATTCCAGAAGCAACCTTGCATTCTGGGTTGTTGTTTTTAAAGATGGCACCTCAGCTAAAGAATCACCTCCATCAGACTGGCCCATGGGCATGTCTGTGAGGCTTTTCTTTTTTCTTTTTCTTTTGCTTTTATTGCTAATTGATGGAGGAGAGCTGGGCTATCCCAGGCAGGTGGTTCCTGGGTTCCAGAGAGAGCAAGCCGGTAAGCAGCACTCCTCTGTGGTTCCCGCTTGACTTACTTCCCTGACTTCCCTCAGCGTGGATGCACCATGACGTGGAAGGGTTAGCCACGTAAATCCTTTCCTCCCCCCAAGTTGCTTTTGGTCATGGTGTTTATCACAGCAACAGAAACCAAACGTGAATACTCTTGTCAGGCCCAGAGTGCACAGCATCCTGGGAATCCACTCACGTGCCCCCTCTGACCTTGCCTTCAGGGTAAGGCCTTCCACGCCTCACACCCCTGCTAACCACAGTTCTGGGCGCCATGCACTGTAGATGGGAGAAAAACTAATAACCTTGGGCCTTGTGGTTTGTTGCGACGTCTGGAAGGGAGTTTGTGGCGGTGACCTATGACATAAACTCTGTTCAGAGAGCCACATGGATGTGTGCGCATGCACACTGTCAAAAAGGCTGAGTCCAAAGGCACTTTATAGAATGGTAATCTTTATTCCCTAGCTCCCTGCTAAGTGCTCTGGGGTTAAAAGCACCTGGGAATAGCTCTCTGCGTGAAGAGGGGAGGCACCTTGTGGTGCCTTGATGAGGGCAGAGCTGAAAAGAGAAAAGGAAATGATCTGCACTTCAGTTCTTAACCTCACTCCCTTTCTCAGAGGGTGGCTATCATTCATTCAAGGTCAGACCTCAGGAAAAACAAGGAGAGAATTGATCTGAGGGACCAAAAAGAACAGTGCCCAGGGCTGAGTCCTTCACATGGCTCTTGGTTGGGTCTGGGGGCTCTCTTTAGGAGCCTGGCTTACCCCCCCCCCACTTTCTACCCTTTTTGGAGGCATCCACAATCAGGCTTAAGCACTTCACCCAGTGTGGGGAACCTGGATGTACCAAGTTCCCTTCCTCAGCCAGAGTGTCCAATCCCATCCAGATTGGGATGGGCACATCCCAGTGGGCACATCGCAGCCCTCAGCAATCTCCAGGCTAGACACGAACGTTGTGGGGTTCCACCCTGGGGCTCCTGGACAAGCTGAGTTTCTGGGCCTCACATCCACTGCCTCAGGCCCTACCTTTGACCTCATCTGTCCCACAAGGGGGCAAGAAGCCCAGGCCCAGGTTACTCTCAGCTCCTTGGTCCCTGGATATTAGCTAGGAAGGAAGCTGTGGGAAGGCCAGGCCTCAGCTGTGAGGGAAAAGCAGACAAAGGCAGGAGGCCTAGGTCTGGGTCCCCTCACCCCAGGTTGCAGTTGCAGCCTCAACAGAGTCTGTAGCCTGACACGAGAAGAAAACAAAGGCTGACTCCTTGTGAGGACTGGGAGAGGAGGTAAGCGGTCGGGGGCCGGGGGGGGGGGGGGGGGTGGCGCCTCAGAGTAAAACAAGGAGAAGGAACGTCATGGTTGTCAGGCCCCTGAGGCCTGTGAGAGCTATGGAAAGAGGGTTCTTCTTCCAGGCATCTGACTGAACCTAGGGACCCTAGAAGCCTCTGGAGCATCAGAGGTTGCTCAGTTGCTCAGGCCAGTGCTCTCATGGCAGAGGGAGGGTGTGAGGAGGGTGGCAGTTCATAACCAGCAGGGTCTAAGCAGACCAGTGTGAGCGGTGATTCCAAACGAAGGTGCTGACCCTCTCCAGAGGCTGCCGGCTGAAGAGCCTGTCAGAGCCCAGTTTCCGGTTTCAAACAGCCCTCCAAGTAATCTGAAGCTGAAGCAGGGGGGAATCAATCCTTTGAGGTCTGACTGGGCCCCCTAGCTAGCCTCAAACTAAAAGAGCATACCTGGCTTTACAATATCTTTCAGTGGCTCGGCACTAGCTCGGTTGGTAAAGTGCTTGTGCTGTGAAGCGGGAAGCATCCACCTACAATGCTGGGTAAACGGGCTGATGGGATGACTCCATGGATAAGAACACTGGCTGCTCTTCCAGAGGACCTGGGTTCAATTCCCACCACCCAGAAGGGGCTTTCAATCTATTCGCAATTGTAATTGTTTAAGGGGCTCAGACAGCCTCTTCTGACCTCTGGAGACATTTTACATGCTTGGTACACATGTGCATAAAATAAAAACAAAAATCACACATGGCACACAGACGTTCAGGCCAAACATTCATACACACATTAAAAAAAAAAAAAAGCCAACTGGGTATAGAGGCATAAATTTACAATTCAGCACCAGGGAGGTAGAGATGACAGGGTCTCTGGGATTCACTGGGCAGACAGTTTTGCACTAACTGGCTCCAAGCCCTAGCGATAGACCATGTCTCAAAATAACAAGATGGATGTCTTTTGAGAAATGACACCTGAGGTTGGCCTCTGTCCTCTACATGCATGTGCACCCCATGTACACGAACACACAATCATATACCCACATGTGTACACACACACATGCATGTGTTTACACACATGCACACACACACCTGCATGTGTACACACATATGAACACACACACACACCTGCATGTGTATACACACAGGAATACATATACAAGCACACACACAACTGCATGTACACATAATTTTTAAAAAAATGTATTTCTACTTTATATTATAATCTAAGAAATAAGTAATTTTTATAAACATATACTAGTTATAGTTACTTTAAAAAGTTCAATGGG
Source organism: Acomys percivali (assembly GCA_907169655.1). Classification (NCBI taxonomy): domain Eukaryota; kingdom Metazoa; phylum Chordata; class Mammalia; order Rodentia; family Muridae; genus Acomys; species Acomys percivali. The sequence continues at coordinate 120,920,400 of OU015748.1, forward strand.
AGCTGGAGAGATGGCTCAGATGTTAGGAGCACTGGGGGCTCCTCTAATAGGACCCGGGTTCAATTCCCAACTGCCTGTAACTCTAGCTCCAGGGGATATGCATATGCATGCATGCAACATACCCGTAAGCACTCCTTAAATATTTCCTCAAATCAGATCTTTTAAACAGTTTCTTGTATCCTCCCACCTCTTCCCAACCCCCCCAAAAAACTTCATGTTTTTAGCTTCAAACTGCTTCATGCTCAGATTTACCCCGAGCCCAGGGGACAGACAGTGACTCTCAAGGAAGCCTATGCCTGGAGTGAGGATCTGTAGCAGTAAAGACTTTGGCTAGGAGGCCAGGGGGAGGAGACAGACACATGATGACACCTAGCTGAACTTCAATCTGAAGAGAGGCCAGCTGCCACGGGCCATGCACCGTCGTGGCTGCCCATTACTCCTGCCTGCCCTGACTGAGGAGGAGCCCTCGTTCCGACACTAGAAACTGGGCGGCATCGGGTCCTGGTGCACCGTCCCTCCTCAACCACAGGCATTTGCCTTCTCTATATCCCCAGATCCATCAGTTCTCTCCCTACGCTTCCCAACAGTGACTTCCTGTTCCCTCCCACCCAAACTACTGGGCGGTAGTACTAGTTACTCTAAGTGCCTTTCATCTGCTAATGTACCCAATGCGTGTAACAGGCCCATGGGGTTACTGTCCTTAATCTCTATATAGAATAAGACCCAGTAGTACTTAATAAGCTGCGGTTAGGGGCTGAAGAGATGGCTCAGCAGTTAAGAGCACATTTTGCTCTTGCAGAGGGCCCACATTCGGTTCCTAGCACCCACACGGCAGCTCACCACTGTCTGTAACACCAGTGCCAGGGGATCCCAAATGTCCTCTGACATCCATGAGTTCCTGTACACACACTGTGCACATACACACACACTCAGGCACATGTAGCATAAAATTAATAATGAAAAAAAAAAAAAAAAAAAAAACAGGGCTCGAGAGATGGCTCAGAGGTTAAGAGCACTGACTGCTCTTCCAGAGGTTCTGAGTTCAATTCCCAGCAACCGCATGGTGGCTCACAACCATCTATGATGAGATCTGGTGCCCTCTTCTGGTGTGCAGGATTACACACAGGCAGAGCACTGTATACATAATAAATAAAGCTTAAAACAACAACAACAACAACACAACCTAAGGTCACATCGCATGATGGCTCTTGACTCCTGCTCTCAACTAGTACACGCCTTGAGGCTGGCAAACACAAGGCAAAGAAAGCTCTTCGGAGTGTACCAGAGGCTATCCCAGCCATATACAGGCCAGAGGCCAGAGGCTGTCTCATTTACCTGTGGGTACCCATGAAGGCAGTCCCAAAGAGTCACCTGAAGTAACAGGACTGCTGGCCACAGGTTTAGGGGCTCAGAGGGGCATCTGCTCCATTTTTCTGCTCAGTGGCAGTCTCCTGCATCTTCTCTCTAGAACAAAGGTTCTCAACCTTTCTAACGCTGCGCCCTTTAACACAGTCCCTCATGTGGTGACCCTCAAGCATAAAATTATTTTCATTGCTAATTTATAACTGTAAATCCTGCTACTGCTATGAATTGTAATGTAAATATCTGTATTTTGCGATGCTCTTAAGCGACCTCTTGGGGCGGGGAGGGGGGGCTGTCAAGACCCACAGGTGGAGAAGAGCTGCTCTAGACGCTGCCAAGCCCTCCTATAACCTCTTGCGCGCGAGAGGCCCCAACCAAGCTGCACAGGTTCTTTGTAGACCCAGGCTCAGCTGGCAGGTAGGCAGCTTGGGATGTGCGCCTACACAGTCTGGGGTCAGCTACGAGGGGATGGGAGAGAAAGATCGCTGGCAGGGCACCCAGAGATCCTCTGAGGGCTGTTTAGTGCAGGCTTCAGGCTGCCTCCCGCCCGCCCACCCCAGCACAGTGGACAGGCCCTTTCCCCTCCACCTCTGGGTGGCTGGAGCGCTAGGGCAGTTATTTTTAGCTCTTGACACCTGGGTATTTTGCAGCCACAGGATGTCCGGTTTGGAGTCTCTTTCTGGGAATCCCACATGCGGCTGTTGTAAACAGCCCCACACAGCGGTAGCCTGAGCCAGCCTACCTCACCCCCCCCCCCCCCCCCCCCTCCCCTGTTTGAAATTAATCAAACAGGAAGTAGATGTAACCATAGCAGAAGCAGCTCAAGCTTCCCAGGAGCGGCCAAGTGTCCCCTCTGCCTCTCTGTGACCTACCCAGCTCTTCATCCCACCTCTGGTGGCCTCTCTCATTTTGAGGCAGGGGTCCCAGGACATTCACCGACAAACACGGCGCTCTCAGGAGCCTTGCCGCTCTCTGCTAGAGAACAGCGAGACCCTGTGGCCTCTGTCACCTCCTGGGGCCTCTCCGACTACTCCTGAACTCTCCTCTGTGGAACAAGGACACAGTTACCTCCTCAGGGTGGCTCTCTGGCCTGCCACCACTTCCTAGCTCCAGGAACTCGCCTTGCGGTTTGGCCTGCTCTGCACTGCCCTGTCCACCTAAAGAATTCCTAAGAAGACAGGCTTCCTAGTCATTCCAAACAGCCCTGGTATTTCTAAACATGGAAGCCCTAAGGCACGTAAGTTCTATACTCACCCACAACTCCCTGCTCTAGTGGCTCTAACCTTATTGGAAGTCCACTACAAAGTCTAGCCACTATCTTTTTCTATCACCAGGAAAACATCCTAAGCAGGCAAGATCTGAGGCCCTATCTGTAATGTGGGAGGCTGCCTGCTTAGGGCTGGTCAGCCTCTGCTTGTTTCTCTTCTCCCTGGTGGGCGCTTCACCCAGCAGCCAATCCCAGGCAGCCTTTCTCAACTGCTTGCCCAAACAGGAAGTGCAGTCACCACCCCTTTGAGGGGGTATTGGGTTGGGCATACCTGCATACCCCTCTCTTGCTTGCTCCTAAATTCTGCCTCTCCCTGTGGCTTGCTTGTGAGCACTTGGAGAAGCCCCTCCCTTTGCACCTTCCATCTGATCCACCCAAAGGTCTCCCAGCCTGTTCCTGAGATGACAGAGAAAACAAAAAAAACAAAAAAACAAAAAAACCCAGTTATTTAGCATACTATTGTAACCATTAGCTAATAATATCGATGATGACCAGCAGGCGTATGATAGTGCTGACAATGGATTCCTACCGCAGCCTTACAGAGTCAGTGCTGCCACAAAGGAAACCGGGGCTTGAAGCAGTTAAGAAACAATCAAAGGGCAATGTGGCTTAGCCATAGACAGCTTGTCTAACATGAGACAGGTCCCGGCTTATGCCCAGTGCCACAGAAGACAAAGAGGAAGGGGAAAGGAGAGGAGCCGGGGAGAGGGACAGAGAAAAGAAACTTCCTTGGGTTTCCAGGACCTAAGCTCATGTCCACTTGCACGGACACCACCTCCTAAGAGACGGCGAAGCAAGGCCACCAAGCGACGCACAGTAGAGTAACCTCAGCGTTGGCATGTTTCCACAAAGCATGAGATACTCTATCCAAAACATACCACATAACAAAACAGGCCGTCTCTGCCTGAGTCCCTCGCATGCCTTTGTCTCCAGGAGGCTGGGCTCCACTTCCTTATTCATCTTATATTTCCCCAGTTTCTTGAATGTGCATTTTACCATTTTATTGGCTTCCTGTAAGCTCCCTCCAGCAGGGTATAACTAAACAAGCAGACCTCCCAGGGCTGCCTTGGAGGGTCACGTGCCGTCAGAGCACTCTGGAAATTGTCAAGTCCTGTAGAGAATGCCAGTTGCATAACCAGAGGCAAGTCACCCTAAGACTGGTACTCAGAATAAATTCCCCTGGAAGGACATGGCCGACTTTGGGCAGGTGGAAGAGGGGAGGCACCCACGAGTGCAGAGAGGAGGAGCGCCCACATTCGGAGCAGGCAAAGTAGCCCTAGGTTTGGGGAAGGTGGAAGGCATTGGCCACAGACCTCGTCTGCCCACTGGCCTAGGGGTGGGCATTTAGTACAAACCAAGCAAATGGGAGGCATCTGGAGTCTGTGAATAGCAACACGCTATGAATGCTGGCACTCACTGAGATGCCACATTAATATTAATGACAGCAAATACCCCAGACATCCCCAAATCCAGTCATGCCGCAGCCTCCTCCTCCTCCTCCTCCTCCTCCTCTTGCCGGTTATTTCTGGAAAACGACAGAAGTCTATCGCGCAGATTCTCCGGGTGCTCCCATTCCGTTCTGCGGCCAGGACTGCCCTTGACACCTACCAAAGACGGTCTCCAGACCAGAAATCCAGCTAAGGTGCTTACTTAGCCTTCAGGGAATTCAACAGCCGGATGTATGGCCCCCGAGCAACTAGTTTGAACAAAGCAACATCAAGGATACTTTCTAGCCAAATGAGGACTAGAGGAGACAAGGGTGCTATGCAGGAAGGTAGAGATCACCAACTGAGTTAGTGCAATCTCATTTTAGCAAAAAACAAACAAACAAACAAAACAAAACAAAACCCAAACAACCAAACAAACAAAAAACCCAGCCCTTTAAAGGGGCACATTGGAAAGCCCATGGAAGGCATGTGCCGAGGCCCCAGGGTCCCTCTCATGGCAGGGGCTCTGCAGTATGAGTTTCTGTTTTCCGCTGACACTGCTGCCCTGCCTTGTCTGTTTCTGCAGAAGTGACTTTGCAAGTAACAGCTCATCGTACATGCAACATGCACGTGTACATCCCAGAAGCAAAGTGAACACACACGACCAAGGGTCTCAGGAAAACTAGGCTACAGGGCTTTCAAGAACTCCCCCATATTCTTGGACCCCCACTCACCCACCCAATGGGAACCTATGCTATCTGCATGCTTGGGGGGGGGGGGGGGGGGGGGGCTTCTGGCTCTCGTGACTCACGCGGAGAGGCTAGCCCAGGCTAGGCCAGGCCTTACTTACGGAATGCCTGTCAGCTGAATAATGATATTTCCTGAAAGCCATGTCTCATGGCTCTTCCAGGGCCAGCCGTGCTGGGAATACTTCTGATGTCACTGACCTGCGCACCCCTCCTCTGCTTCACCTCCCCCCCCCAAGGGCTGCCAGGGAGGAGCTAAGAGAAAGGTCACCAACAGCAGATGTTGGCAAGGTGTTCCACATAGGAAGGCATCAGGGGCTGTCTGCCCAGGATGGCATAGCAATCTCTTCGACCAGCCAGCTGGCTGTGAAGCCTGGGGGTAACCCCCCACCCTGCTTCTCTGGGAAGGGAGTGAACAAGGGGCCCACCCTGTGACTGCTGTTCCAGGCTCACAGGGGTGGAGGAATCGAGAGCAGGGAATTTGGCCTGGTTTTTCTGTGAACTGGGGCTGGGCCCCGGTTCTGTCATATCTCCAACATTCTCTGTTCCTGACCTTCAAAAATATGAACAATAATATCAATAATAAGGATGAGTCTTCAGCGTTGCACTGGTTTCCTGCCAGACATGGCATAAGTCACTTACACCATCTCCTTTAATCTCTATAGCAACCCTGTGAGATTGCAAACATTATGATTTTCACATTAGTGATAAGGAAACAGTCCCAGGGAAGAAGGTGCCCAAAGCTTAGTTTGCTGCTGGAGACAGAGTCAGCCCAGACCTCCCTACTTGGAAATGCCTCTTGCTGGGTTTTGCCACTGGCACTGGACGTGAACTAACTAACACTTTGGGGATGCTTTACACTCCCAGATGAGAATAGCCAGCCTCAGTATCCTCACACAAGCACCCACAGCTACTCCACTAGCGTCAAACCCAGGTCCACCCCATTTTCCACAACCCTTCTGGCCCAGAGTCATGTCTCTTTGAGCCTCGGGTTCCCTGCGTGCGGCCCTGGCAGAGCAGGCGGCGGCGGCGGCAGGGCAGCGGCAGAGTGAGGGTGCTGCCTCACCAACGCTCCACGGTGACTCACTCCGGGACCCAGGGGAAGCACAGCCCCGCTTGCCGCGCCTCCAGCTCCCCGCCTCCACATTTGCTAACCGAAACCCGACTGCTGCTATTTTTAACCCTCCAGCTCCCCCTTGCCTGGGGCTCCCCCCTTCACCCCCACCCCCACCTTGCCCCAACCCGGTGGCACCAGTCTGTCATTCTGAGAGCGCTTCTACAACCTGAAGGCCCCGGAGGGCGCAGCGGATGCCCCGGACGTGCAGGTTTGTGGGGCAAGCAAAACAAGTCGGTTACAGCCCAAAGTCTCCGAATTCCCCCACCCCGACTCTTTCCGAACCTGTACCTCCCAGCCTGCCCCGCTCCTCTCTGCCATCCCGAAGGCTGCAGGAGGGGAACCGGTCTTCTGGGCTACTTGTAGGAAAGAGGAGTTGGCTCCTTGAATCCAGCTCCGATGGGAGCTAAGCTGAAGGCAAGGGCAATGGAAGTTCCCTGGTTATTCCCAGCTTATGAAGCTGAGGGCTTCCCGAACCGCCAGAGTTTCCCCATTCCAGCATGGCAATATGAGGAGAAGGGAAGTGGCCTGGAGATAGGGTGGGGGACACTAAGTCTGAACTGCCCCCTCCACTTTCTGACCCCCAATAGGAGCCTGCAGCTGGGGCAGGAAAAGGCTGGGAGGCAAGGGCCAAGGGATGAAGGCACTGGAAGGGCCTGACAAGAGGAGGAAACGAACAAACAAAAAAAGATGGTAGCGGCAAAGGGGAGGGAAGCAGACCTCCTCTCTTCCTTAGAGGCTCCTCCAATCCCTCGGGGGGCCACACTGTCTGGTGCCAGTGGAAAGCTCTGGGTCTTCCAGAAAAAACGCCTCTACTGAGGAGATGGAGGAGAAGAGATCTGAAGGCCCAAACTGCTGCTGTGAAGATTAACCTCCTGAGAGACCGGGTGTAGGGGCAGGCCTGCAGGTGGACCCAAGGGGGAACTTCCTTTGGGCGGAAGTAGAGCAGGTGGCTTGAACCAGACCCCCTCTCTGCCCCTCTAGTCTGAGAGGCATCCAGCTTGGGGGAGCAGATGTAAGGGGAGAGAGAGAGAGAGAGAGAGAGAGAGAGAGAGAGAGAGAGAGAGAGAGAGGAGAGAGCCTTCTAAGCTCAGGCCTTCCCCACACACTTCTTCTCCACTGGGCCATGCTGGGCAGCTTCTTATGAGTTCTGCCCCCTCGGGCCCCTGCCCTTATTTCTGGTTCTGTTATCTCCCAGGACCCAGGTCTTCTCTGAGCCTTGACCCACCCCTCCTCCCCCCTCCCTGGTGACCCTGAGCTAAATAAATACATCCCAGTGGCCAAGGAGGCAGCCAGCTATGCCCAGAGGGGAGGGACCTGGCACAGTGGTTCTCCAAGTTGGGAAGGTAGAAGGGACTGAGGTAAGAGGGAAGTAGAACAGGAGGGTCAGGAATGGGCGGTGCTTAGGAGAACCCCAACAGTCTGCCATGTTCTTAACCTTAATCTCAGCCCTATTTGTCTGTTCCCTGCAACTCTGTCCCTCTCAACCTGCAGTGGCAGCAGCAGTCGGGGGGGAGGGCAGGGGCTGCATGAGGACATAAGATTCTGCAGTTCACCAGGCTGGCAGGTCCAGCTTCAGCCCTCAGCTAGAGCTCGGTCCAGATCCCTCACCTGGGTCCAGGGAGCTTCCAAGCCTAGCTGCTTTGCAAGCTCTGGGGACTTCTAGTCTGGCAGTGAGAAAAGGTGTCAGTGTCACGCAGCCCTCCCATGGCCACCCTGTCTAAGGAAGCCCCACTTTGCTGTGTCTTGCTGTGTACCCAGTTCATTTCCATCGTTAGAGCTAATCACCGTGTACGAAAAGTATTCGTCTCCTCATCCCCTGCCCATGCTTTCTTGTTCTCCAGGAGAGTGGTAGCACACCGAGGTCAGACGTGTACCTCTGTGCTCACCGCACCTCTGCGTCCAGGGCATGCCACAGAGCTCTGCAAGTCTGCAATGAAGGGATGAACTGCTCAGCGAGCAGCGTGGTAAATGGGGCTCCCTTGCTGCAGTGTGGTTCTCGAGGGTTCCAAGGAGTATGGATAGCAAGAACAAAGCCAGAAAGGTTGGAGCCCCAAAGGAAAAGTCGATGCCAGTCTGAGGTGGCATCTACACCAGCTGGCCCTACCTAGTCCCCTTCACCATGCCAGGCCTGAATGTACACACAGGTACCCATGCTGAATCCTGAACCAGTCTTCAAGGCAATGCATTGTGTTTGAATTAGTTCTCTCAATAGCCCTCCGGGACCTCAGACACACCATACACCTTCTGCAAGTCTGTCTCCCTCCACAGAAATAAACAAAAAGGTTGGCCCAGGCTTGGGCACCAAAATCACCCACCATGCAAGTGCAAATGCAGGGTTCCTCTCCCCACGCCTGCAAACACTGACAGATGATGAGAATAGGGCCTGATAATATTTTTAACACATTCATCACAGGATCCTGAAGCAACTGTTCTGGTAACTAGCATTTAAAGTCCAGGACGGGATACCAGACATGGTGGCGCATGCCTTTAACTCCAGCACTAGGGAGGCAGAGGTAGGTGGATCTCTGAATTGGAGGCCAGCCTGGTCTACACATTGTGAGCTCCAGGACAGCCAGGACTACACAGAGAAACCCTGTCTCAAACAAACAAACAAACAAGCAAGCAAACAAACAAACAGGCAAATAAATAAAGGGGCTGGGCATGGTAGCGCACACCTTTAATCCCAGCACTTGGGAGGCAGAGGCAGGTGGGTCTCTGTGAGTTCAAGACCAGCCTGGTCTACAAAGTGAGTCCAGGACAGCCAGGACTACAAGAGAAACCCTGTCTTGAAAAACCAAAACCAAACCAAACAAACAAAAAGACAAAAACAAAAAAGGAAAAGAAAACTATGGACAGTGCTTTACAGGCCAATATCCGGACACCTATGGAAAAAGCAACTCCTACATAGGTACCCATCCCCTAATACCTGTCCGTAGGCTTTGTACACCTCACACAGAGCCATAACTTACAGAGGTGCACATGACACAGAAGGCACACATCTGTGCCACATGTGTTAAGACCCCCAAACACCCAACTGAGCCAGCACATGGATCACAGATTGCCACAGAGAACCACCACATCGACATACACAGCCCTGGGCAAACACAGACACCCACCACACACCCAGTGCATACACACATATCACATGGAGGCTCACACTAAACAGATGCTAGCCTGGGATTATTTTGCCTCTGGGAGCAAGTCCAGAACCAAAGGAGCTGTGCTCTACTGATGAAAACATCCCTCCTGCCTCTGCCACCCCACCCCTCGGTGTCCACCACCACCTGAATGACAGCAGAGAGAAAGATGGGGATAGGAGGAGGCAGAGGCCAAGGGTGGTGTCTTAATCGGCTTGGCGCCTTCCCCAAATCCAGCCCACTTCTCTCCCCTTGCCCCTTACCCGCCAAGAGATACTATGGGCCTTCTATTCAGTGCTCTCCCCCCAAGACAGTGCTTGGGTCAAGCCACTTGTCTGGATTCCCAGGCCCTGGTCCTACAGAGCCAAAAGGCAGAGTAGCTAGATATGGGGGCTCCCTGTATGTGGGCCACTAAGGAAAGCACTGTCTGGAGCACCTTCCTGCAGCCCTAAGGCCCCCACGGAACGTTACCACAGAAACAGGGAAAATATTATAAGGCACACAATACCCGGCAGGGTCACCTGCTCCCCAAGCTTCCTGCTCTGTTAACCGCCCCCCCCCCCATCTCATGGCACTCACAGCCTTCTCCAGCCTCAGCCTGGGCCTCCCAGCCAGCACTCTCCTTCCTGCCTCCCATGGGTTAGGGAAGCAGCCTGGAGCGAGAGCTCTGCCCTTCTGTGATTCCAAATAACATCAGGGATGGCTCAGTAGGCCCCCCACTCCTAGTCCCTACCCGCACACCCGCCCCCCCCACCACAGGAAATCAAGGGCACCCCCCCCCCCCCTCCTCCCCCCCCCCCCCCCCCCCCCCCCCCCCAACACAGGAAATCAAGGCTTCCTGCCCCAGAGGAAGTGCCCCATCTAGTGAACAAATCCAACATATACAAATGCACAATCCTGGAGCTGGCGCCTCCAGGGGGACATGCCTTTAAGGCCTGGAGCACCCTGTACTTCTCTGGAGACTCCAGACCCCATCTGACTAAGGAAGAGCTCTGGCAAGAAGAGCTACCTGCAGAGGCCTGGTTGGTGCCATTCCCTGGCTGGGTGACCCAGGGCCTCACACTAGTAGCTGATCTTTCTCTTAGGCTTCAGTCAACTTTAAAACTACCAGCTCTTTAAAAAAAAAAAAAAAAAGGCCAGTGGCGGGGGGGAGAAGGTGAAGAAGAGAAGATGGCTTTCAAAGGTTCCCGTCTTCCCAGTCCTGGGAAGTGAGTGTACCTACAGCTGTAAAAGTCTTTCCCAGTCCCATCACCAACTGAACCACTAGACATTATCCCCGCCCGAGGCAAGGATGCAGGAGTCTCTCTACCTGTCCCCGTACCTTCTGAACACCTTCTGAACTACCTTCTGAACTACCTTCTGAACACTGGTGATTTGTGGTTAGCCGCTCAGCTTCTGAGCTCTGGAAAGTGGACCCAGACTCCCTCTACCCCACATCTTGTGATGCTAATTGTGGGGAAAGTGAGCTTCAGTGAGGCGACAGGTCAAAGAGAAGAACCCTTTTCTACTTCAGAGCTCAGCCTATGCCTGCCCCTGGCTGATACCAAGAGAGCTATCCAGCCAAGGGGTATCTGAGCGACAGAGGGGTTCAGGTGCACACACCGTCTCCAACCTTCCCAAAGCACAGCTCTGAGCTCCCAGCTCGGGAGGGACAAATCAGAGGACTAAAGACAGGGGACATGCATCAGCCCCAGTGGGTTCAGGACCCGGTCCAATCTGAGTTCTCTGGATACCACAAAGTGGAATTGCTCTAGGTCTCGGTTTCCCTCAGGAGTGACTGTAAAGAAGAAAATTACTTAACTTACTGAGGGGAGATGTCAGGAGGTTAGAGAACACTGAAGGGATGGTTGGCAGCACCGTGAGAGTGTTTGCCCAGAGGAAATGCATAGACGCCAGTCGTGGGTCACTTGACCTGAGTACCAATCAGAGGGGGAGAAACCAGCCCAAGTCATGGTCTCCAATGGCCGGGCAAGGAATTTGAGTGAAGTCTCATAAAACTAGGTAAGTCTGGAGGACTGGTTCCTGTCTCCAGATGTTGGGCTCCCATCAGGGCTGCCGAGGGCCAATGTCCTATTATCACCCTAAAAATTTGGCAGGCAGAGCTGGGCCTCAGGCAGACGCTGAGTTGGGATGTGGGAAAGGATAGTTCGCAGCAAGCCAACCAGCGCCAGATGCAGGAGGCTTTTGGGAATGCTGGACAGCCAGCAAAGACAGTTAAGGGCCCAATGGCCAGGCCCAGGTCGGCTCCAACCCGGCAGCCAGCGGGAAGGAAGTGGGGGCACATTAGGTGACCTGTAGGACCCAGGTTTTTCTTCCAACTGGCGGAGAAATTGTAGTGGAAAGACAGCTCAGCTGCCAGATTTGCCCGACCTCTCATACTTCTCAGCACTAACAGACTCGGGGGGGGGGGGGGGGGGGCGGAGCACACATTTAGCTCCCTATCCCTCAGTACTCAGCCTGGGACCCCCACTTTCCCACACCTTTAAGGGCACTTTCTCACAGCTCTGTTGGGCACAGGTGTCTGTCTCTTCATTCCAATGAGTGATCAAGGATAAGGAGTGATGCTCTGAGAAATCTCCCAGTCCGATATGCCTCCCGGGGACGTTTTCTACCCCCGGCCACGGGATCTGAGTAGGGCCCTGCCCGGTTCCACGAGACGGGGGCGCTGATGTCCAGCCCCACAAGTACGGCCCCAGTACAGTGGGTTCTACCCTTTGCCCTCCCGCTTCCAAACCTTCCGCCCCAGAGCACCGCCCCCTCCCCGGGCCTCGGCGGCCAGCCGTGCCTCCGGGATCCCGGGGAGGACGGTGACGGGACGCCCTGCCCATGCACAGGCGGCCCGGGGCCTCCCACTGTCTCCCCGGGGCCTGTCGCTGCCCTGCAGCGGGCGGATGTGGGCGTCCGGCTGGAGGCCGGAGCCCTCCAGCCCCGGAACCAGCCCCGGCGGCGAGCGGGCTAGAGCCCGACCGAGCGGGCGCGGTCCAGGGCGCACGGAGGACCCGGCCAGCCGGACCCGCCGGAGAAGTAGCCGCAGCCAGAGCCGGGGCGGACGGCGCAGGGTGCCGCGCGCAGGGTGGGGCAGGCGGGGCGGGGGTGGCCGCCCGGTACTCACCCGCACCGGGGCTGTGCATCCAGGGGCCGGGGCCCTCAGAGCCGGGGGCTCATGGCGGGCGGGGGGCCGGGGCGCCGGCCTCACATCCCCCCGGGTCGCCGGAGGCTGCAGAGCGACTGTGAGACGGCGAGAGGAAGGGAGGGGGCCGGGAGGGGGAGGGCCCTGGCAGCCTGGCCGGCCGGGTAGGATGACAATGGAAGGAAATGCTTTATCTGAGTCTGAGAGCGGGCCAAGGGGGAGGGGAGGGAGGGGGCCGGCGCTCGCGGCCCTGGGACACACCACCCCGGCAGGCTTTGCTTAGCGGCACACAGGCTGGCGGTAGACACCGATCGTGACGGGGCGCGGCATACCGCCCCGGAGGCAGCGCCGAACCCGGAACGCGGGACGCGGCCGGACCGGCGCGCGGCCGCCGAGCCCCAGCCGCCGCGCGGCGCTGCGCCCCGCGCACAATTCCCGGAAACCCAGATACCTGAGTGCACGCACCCGTGCATACACAGCGTACACGAACGTGCATCCATGTTTACACAGGCCAGGATGATTTACACTTAGGAGAAGGACTCCTGTGCACACATCTACACACCTAAGAAGTCCACGAAGAGAGAACTTTACACATAGGGAGAGCAGGACACGCTTGGAGTCCCGAGCATGGAATCCCATACGAACACCCCCGCCCCATTCTAACACACACACACACACACACACACACACACACACACACACACACACACAGAGAGAGAGAGAGAGAGAGCTCCTGATTTGAATCACTGCCCAGTCCAACCTCAGTGGCACCCCCCTCTACCCCACCCCCAGTGTCTGCTGAAGGGAGCAGAAGGGTCCAGCCTGTTCCTATTAAAAGAAAAAAAAAGGGGGTAGGGGTGGTGCAGCTTTTGAAACTTTTCTTTTTAAAAAGAAATTTCTCCAGGGATTCCCTTGCATCCTCTCCTCTTCCACTCCCCTCTCTCCACAATGACCCTCCTTTGCACACACACACACACACACACACACCCGCTGGTCCCTATGAGTCAAACTTCAGCAATGTGCCCAGTGTCCCCCAGTGCATTACAGTGGATCACAGAAATGTTCCAGTCTGTGAGTCGGAATGCAGCCGCCTCCAGCCCTCCCTCAGCTAATAAACTCAGCCGGGGACTGGCTTTGCACCGTAGCCCTCCCTGCCTCTCCCCCGATCTCCTCTTAGACGGAGGTCAGATTCAAGGGTCAGGAGCGGAGGACCTTCCCACTGCTTCCTGGCCTGGCCTATCAGACCCGTCGCCTCCAGCAATCTGCTAGGTCAGAAAACTAGGATGTTCAGAAGAGGTCATCCACCACGAACACTGGGCTCCACTGCTTGTGGGGGTCCCAGCAACAGAAAAGCAGCCACCTTCTGACCCCATTCTACACACTGGATCCTAGGAACGCCAAGAATCTTCAGAAGGGGAAACTGAGGCAGAGCTAGAGATGTGTTATCTTGGAAGCCTGAGCCTTGAGTGGCCTAGCGGGGACGTTCACACAGCCTCAGTCACATGGTCTCCCGGTCCCTCGGTGTTCAGCTGCCGAGTTTGGCCCCAGTGTGTACCTGTTAATGTGTACAAGCTCCTTCGCTAGCATCATGGCCTCTTGCAAAGGGTACCATACGCATCCTGGTCCGTTGCTTCCTGGGGCTTTGCTCATCAGTAGCTACTACCATTACTGCTTCAGCCTTCGCTGCCTGCTAGCCCCCATCCCCCAACCCCCTCGTGCCCTTTCGCCGCCTGTTGAGGTCCCTTTATTTCTTGATACCACCTCCATTGAAGTGTTTCACGATTCCCGCGGCCGGAAGGACTTTGCCTTTTCCGTGAAGGACTCCATCCCAGGACTGTTGCTTCTTGACTCGCTGACCTTCACCCGTTTAATGTAGTAGTAGTCATCTCCTCCCCCCCCCCACCCCCCCCAAGCACTACCTCAGCCATGGGTGCGTATCCCAGAGTGCTTTGCACAGGATTCAGACAGATACTCATGGCCTTCAAGGATCACCCTCCAGCTGGGCGGCTCCAACAACCCTCTGCCCAGTGATTTACCCTGTCTGCAAGACGTTTTTGCTCATCGACTGAACCTTCCCTTGAGGCCCGTAGCTTCAGAAGACCCAGTGTTTACAGAAGACCCCCCCTCCCCCAGTCTCTCGTTATTTCCCTCCTCCCGAAAACACACGTTGCCCCCCACATTCCTGTTTTCCTTTCCTATAGCTGTTTCCGTGCTGGGTTTGAGCCTCTGTTCATTTCTTCAGGTGCAGTATTCTTGTGTTTTTTTGTGAATCTGCCTTTTCTCTTTAAGTGTAATCACCGATTGATTGGCCTTACACTGTAGCCCTCCCCACCTCGCCCTAAAACTCCTCTCAGATTCGGGGGGGGGGTGAGGGGGTGGGAGGTCAGAGGTCAGATGCAAGGGTCAGGGGCTGACTTCTGAATGACTGAAATAAAGATGTGTGGCTGGCTGGCTGTGCTCACAGTCCCTAACACACCAGGGCTCACTGCCGGCAAAGTGTAGGCAGAAAGGAAAGCAGCATGCTGAGCTGGGTCCCTCCTTCTGCCTGTCAGATAGACGTATGACTCCAACAGCCCCGACTCCACCCACAGTGGATTCCCAAGCCCAGTTTCTAAGTCCCATGGTCCCTAGTGGTATACGTTAGCCTCCAGGAACCCTAGAGATATAAGACCGAAAAACGCAGGCCACCTCCTTCTTGCTGTGGTGGTTACCATGGGAGGTTTCTAGAGAGCTCTTGAGTTCAGACTTCTCAGGGCCTGCTCAGCTGAACACTAGGTATAAGAGGCTGGCCCTGAGCCTGGTGGTGGTGGCACACGCCTTCAATCCCAGAGGCAGAGGCAGGCAGATCTCTGTGAGTTCGAGGACACCCTGGCCTACAAAGGGAGTCCAGGGCAGTCAGGGCCACACAGAGAAACCCTGTTCCGAACAAAACAAAACATAAAAAGGGGGTGGGGAGACTGGCCCCATACAACAGTCTTGGGTTCTTCAAAGCTCCCTGGGGCCTCTGGACAACACGTAGCCTGCAGATGGCCTTTCTGCTTTCCTTTGACTCAGGGCCTACATGTCTTGCTTTCCTTTTACCGAGCACTTATGAAATAGCTCGATTCTAGACTTTGGACAAATTATCATATCATAATTCTTTTTTTTTTTTAATTTTGCTTATTTTATATTATGCGTATGGGTGTTTGGTCTACATGCATACATGCATACCACATGAACGTATGGTGTTCAAAGAGGACTGTAGAGTGTGTCTGTTTTCCTAGAACCAGGAGAGTTTGTCAGATCTGACGGATCTACCAATGATTGTGAGCTGTCACGTGGGTGTTAGGGACTGAACGAACCCAGGTCCTCAGCAAGAACAGCAAGGTCTCTCAACCATTGGGCCATCTCTCTAGCCTCCAGATCTCTTTTTTTTTTCTTTTTAATGTATTTATATTTTGGTTTTTCGAGACAGGGTTTCTCCGTGTTAGCCTTGACTGTCCTAGACTCGCTTTGTAGACCAGGCTGGCCTCGAACTCACAGCGATCCACCTGCCTCTGCCTCCCGAGTGCTGGGATTAAAGGCGTGCGCCACCACCACCACCGCCCGGCTCCAGATCTCTTATTCTTACTAACCCTTGTTCGGCTCATGAACAGAGTATGGTCCATAAAGAAGAAGAAACCTGACCGAAATTGCTTAACAATTCACAGGCCGTTTGCTCGTTCAACAAATACTACTGGGAGCCCCTTAAGGCTTCAAAGCTGCAGAAAGGTATTGAGTGTAAGTGTCAGGGCACTTGGGACCACACCCGAGCCAGCCTGCCCCACGTGCTGGCAGCAGCTACAAGTCTTCCCCTAACCCTGCACTTACTCTCACACCGTGCCTCCCAAAGCCAATCAGAGTGCGCTCATTCTCCAAGTCCCCCAGGAGACCTCAGGGGACAGCTCCGCGTGGAATTAGGTTGAGCCTAAAATCGAATGCCAACTATGTTTGGACTTTCAGATTAACAAGGGAGGTTAAGTCCTCAGCTCCAAAGGAAGCGTTTCTTGGGACTGGAACTAAGAAGTAGAAGGAACAGGGCCTGGGAGATGATGGGATGGTTCAGTGGGTGAATTGATGTGCAGGCGTGAGGAGGACCAGCGTTTGAATCCCCACCACCTGTGTAAATGCTGGCAGGTGTGGTAGCTGTCTGTAATCCTGGCACTCTGGAAGCAGAGACAGGCTTCCTGGGGGGAGGGGGGGCGTCGTCAAGCTGGCTAGCTCTGTGTTCAACAAGAGACCCTGCCTCAGTAAATAAAAGTGAAATGGAGACACAAGTAAGGGAGACATTTCATGGCCACTTTAGACCTCCATATGCACCTATATACCTGTGCTCCCACACATCCCCAAAGACCAAACACACACACACACACACACACACACACACACACATACTCACGCACACACACACCTAAAACCCAAATAAAATAAAAGTAATCAGGGGCCAGGGGGGGGGGAGGAGGGGAATTCAGCAGTTAAGAGTGCTCAGTATCCTTGCAGAGAACTAAGTTCAGTCCCCAGAACCGTTCAGCTGGCTCACAGCTACCTGTAACTCTGGGCCCAGGGGCTCAGACACCCTCTTTTGTTTTCTGTGAGTACTCTAGACAAATACACATGCACACACACATATACACATAAATTAAAAAAAAAAAATTCTCAAAGAGAAGAAATAAATAAAAATCTATTAAAAATGTATTTAAATAAATAAATAAATCTCAAAGGGAAGAAGCCAGGCTGTGGTGGTGCACGCCTTTGATCCCAGCACTCAGGAGGCAGAGGCAGGTAGAGCTCTGTGAGTTCAAGGCTAGACTGATCTACAGGACAGGCTTGTCTTAAAAATAAACAAATGAGAGAGAGAGAGAGAGAGAGAGAGAGAGAGAGAGAGAGAGCGCACAAAGGAGGGAGGAAGAAGAATAACAGGTTTTCTTGAGTACTTTCTGTGTATCCTGTGCTGTTCAGGGCCTTTTCGCTTATATGTCACTATTACACCATTATCTTAGTGAGCAATCTAGGGTTCAGAAAAAGGAATCCATTTGACCAATGCCACAGAGCCAGCGAGTGGCTTGATCCCAGTGCATCTGACTTAGGGCCTGTGTAATTTCTCTAGCAGGTCCAAATGGCCGAGAAGTTATGCCAGGCTCTCATGCGCTGGTGTAGCCTGGTTACTTGAGGTTTCTGTTGATCTCTTTATGTCACTACAGATAACCAGTTTCCCGCCTCACTGCAGCCAGCCGCGTGGACTCATCTTTGTCCTCCATCTTTCCCTGTTACACTGCACAGTCAGGACCAACAGGCTGTGTGAACACTTTGGGTAGGGTTGGGGGTGTGGCTTTGGGGCGCAAGCACACAGGCAGACCCCACTCTATGAGTTCAAGGTTTGAGACAAGAAGTATTACATGTTTCTAGGCTAGAGTTGTTGTGGGGGGTGCTTCGGGGGGGATTACAAAGACACTGCAGCCATGGTTACCAGTCCGGATAGTTCAGGCTGGGAAGGCCAATGTGGGGAATAGGACTGGCTGGGAACTACCCCAGTCTCTTTCCTCGTCCCTTCACCTCCCCTCCAGAGTCAACAAAGGTGATGTGGTTTCTCTTGTGGTCTGTTGCCCTAGACACCTGCAGTTGTGAATACACATGTGTGTCTCTGTGCCTGCAGTGTGGTGGGGAGACACAGGGAGAAAGCGCTGGCACAGGATGGGGAGGGGCAGGAAGCCAGGGACAGTCTCTTCAACCCCCAGGAAAAGATGAAATCAACGCAAACTTCAGCAGAGGTCATGCTTTGACAAAGAGCAGAAGAGCCGGGAGAGAAGCAGTGTGGAAATTAGGATCCCAGGCTAAGAGCAGGGAGATTTAAGTTCAAGGTCGGCTCAGCCACGAACTTCTTGGGTGCTGCCTAAGTCTCAGTTTCCTGCTCTGTAAAATGGCAAGATCTCGGCTACCTACTTCACACGGCTTGTCAGAAATCACATGAGTAATATGTGCAAACGTTCATACCACTGTCTTGTGATTTGTGTCCTTGGGTGGCTTGAACAGTATCAGCGTTAGCCTTAGAACCTTTGTCACCAAAGTGTAAGAGCTATTATACTTGTTTACTGTAGTTCCTGGACACACACACACACACACACACACACACACACACACAAACACACTGGAATGTGGAGATGAAGAACATTAAATACAAAAACAAAACACAATGGGCTGAGGAAACCAAGCAAACACAGCATACTTGAAAACCTCTCGCAAAGCCAGCTATTTGAAATATCTCTTGGTCCACATGATCTGGGCTCAGGCACGGCCTCTTTGGCCTCAGTTTCCTCTCTACCGCATGAGCGCTTTGCTTTGGGTCATTGCTCCTTTTCTCTGGGTCTAAAGTCACTTCGCCATCCTGTCATCCCGATTGTGGACGGGGTGTACGTAGGCGGCAGAGAGGAGAGAGGCTTTCAACTTGAAGAGCTCAGAGCTGGAAGAAGCCTGGATGAAGGAGGAAAGTCCTGAGCTGAGCTGGGTTTTGACAGAGCCCAGAAGTGTGAATCAGTGCAGGAAAGCAAAGCGGGGCAGCTGGGGGGGGGCAGAGGGGGGGAGGCGGAGGGGGGTGGCATTCCAGGTAGAGAGAATGGCATGTGCAAGGGCGAGGCTAGGAAGCTGAGGGGTGGCAAACAGATTAGCGAGGCTCAAGACCGAGGTTGGCAAGGGCTGGAGGGAGCCTGCGCAGGAAGTCGGGAAGGGGCAGTCCCCAGGCTGAGCAGCTAAGCTGGGAAAGTGGGGGAGGAAGGTGGGTGGGGGAAGAGACTCTCAGCCCAGAAACTGGTGCCAAAGCTCATCTAGCCAAACTCCAGTCACCCCTGCCAAGAGGACCCACCCACCAGAGAAGGCCCTTCCCACCCCTCCCTCCCTCCTCTGCTCTCCCAGCCCCACCCCTGTCTCCCCCCCCAACCCAACGCCCCCTGAGGTGAGACAGGACCCCAGAGGCCAGGACCTCCTTCACCCAGAAGCAGATGGGGCACCACCCCATCCTCAGGGCAAAAAAATGCAGCAATAAAATAATAACAATCTAGGGTAAGGATGATGACAAAATAAATTGTCTCCTACCCACCCTCTGATAAAGCAAGCCCCAGAACAACAAAACTTGGTAGTGTGACTATTCTATTTACTAAAATCTGCTTCTTTGAGGTACAGGAGAGTTATAAGGTCACCTAATGTACAAAGCCCCCTGACTGGACATGACCTTAAAGCTACGAAACATTCCTGGTCTCCCTTGTAGGCTCTGAAACTCTCGGGTTATTGGAAGCTATGGTTCCATTTGGGGGCTCCCTGATGTAATCCACACCACTCCTTGCAGGAGAGGAAACTGAGGCACGATGGGAGTTGGCTTGCCAGCAGTGACATGGTTAAGGATGAGTGGTGGGGCAAGCAGAGGACTCCTGCACCTTCTGCTTTCCAGGTCAGTACTTCCCCAGGCCAGCGGCCCAGCCCCGGCCACCAGTGCCAACAGTGATTACCGTCAGGGAGGCAGCCACTCACTGGGCCATACTCTAATCAGGAGAAGAAATTCATCTGAGTTGCAAAATGCCTTTCTGCATCCAGTTCACAATTACTTGCTCCAGTGGACCCCTACAGGACACCGTGGTCCACCTACTGGCCTGCTTGACATTGGACTTGTCATAGCTCTCAGAGTGACCCTCTGTGTTCTAATGGTTGTATTGGTTGGAGAAGGAGCACATTCTGTACTGATCTCCTCTTTGTGGGTTATGGCCTCAGAATGTCAGGGGAGAGAAGAGAAATGGGGTTAGTTGTGGGGGGGCACTCTCTTCCCCCACCTCTAGAAGTTTCTTCTAAAATGAATTTGATTTATGTTTGTATGATGCAGCAAGGAGATCGTGGAGTTTGTTTGTTTATTTGTTTTTTTTTTTTTTCAGGTTTCTCTGTGTAGCCCTGGCTGTCTTGGAGCTCACTCTGTAGACCAGGCTGGCCTCGAACTCAGAGAGATCTGCCTGCCTCCGCCTCCTGAGAGCTGGGACTAAAGATGTGCACTCCCCCACCCCCCACCCCCACTGCAGCTCATGGAGTTTAAAGGTCAGGGGGGAATGATGACCAAGCTGGGATGAAAATAAGGGTGTCCACACTAAGCTTGTCAGACACCTCCTCTTCAGCTGCTCACAGGAAAACGACTGTTGCATACTTCAGGGTAGCCTCACAGAGGCAGGATAAGCAGCCATCATCCCCTGGGGAGAACACAGTACAGTCTAGGAAGAGACCTGGATCTCGGACGAGTGCCCAACAAGGGACACCAACACCACGGGCTAGAGAGGAGGTCGTGAGGTACAGAAACCCCAGCGCTCCCAGCTGGAAAGGACTCCACCAAGTCATCAGGCTCCCGCGGGCTGGAGCAGAGAAGGGGTTCTGTTTTCACTTGCCCCTTGGGTCCTGGCTATTGGAGGGAGGCTTAACAGTGAGTCTAGCTGTCTCTGCCCTGCCAGATCCCCTTCTCCTGCTGGGCCCAGGGGTCAGGGAAGAGGGCAGAGGAGGCTTCCTATAGACAACACTTCTGCCCTTTGGGAGCCCTGTAGTCAGGGGCCTTGAAGACACGTGGAATAGAATGGAAAGACCAAGAGGTATTTCACTGTGGCTAAGAGTGAAGGTTTGGAGGCCTGGGCTTGACTTGGTCTCTTCTCTGGTATGTAAGGCATATTGTTTAACCTGGAGGAGGCTGGGCTCCCCCACTGCAGACAGGGGCCAACAGTGCTGCCATATTAGGGCTGCGGGGAGGCTGAGGAGCTCAGGACATGCAGTGCTGAGCACAATGCCTGACGCATGCTGTGTGTTGTTAGGGCTGGAGTGTGGAGCTAACGTCAGGAACAGAAGAACGCCTCTCGGTTGTCTGTCTCCCTCGGTCTGTGTCTTCCCCACAGACACTCAGTCTCTGATGAGGACTGACCCAATTTTTGCAAGTGAATTAAGTTGGGCGTGTAGGGTCTTTACTCCAATACCCTTCTGGGGTACACAAGGTAGCCTAGCAGGGTTAGGGAAACAGAAACACTAGCTCAACATTTCTGATCCTCCTGAGATCCTCGGGGATTTTCTTGGCCTTGAGGGGAGCCAGGGACAGATTCATGGGAAGCCATTTGAAACACAGAAGGGACCTGGCCCCTTCTCCAAAATGTGGCATTGCACATCTGGAGTGATCTGCGCATCTGGTTGCATCCCTGGGGCAATGGCCACAGCTGCTGACATTTGAGGAAGGAGAAGGCCAGCTCCTCGGCAGGGCCTAGGGGGCTATAAATAACCAGCTAAGAGGGCCAAGGAGCCAGGTTGACCTTTGGGGCGCAGGAGCTACAGGCAATGTACCCCCCTCCTCCCACTTGGGTCTAGAGCCAGAGTTTTAGCAAAACAGGAAGAGGCAGTGGCAGTTGCTGGGAAAGTAGGAGTGGCTCCCCTTCCCCCACTTGCCTGGAGCCTTAGGATCCCAGCCAGGACCTGGGAGAGGTGGAGTCAGCTAGGCTGGAGGGAGGGGCAGGGCGCGCACGGGCAGATGGGCCTGGTCTCTGCCCTCCCGTGGCTCAGCTGGGCACAGGAATGAGAACTGACAGAGAAAGGCAGCCTGATGGAGTGTGCCTGTGCCCCACCTCACCTCCATCTCTTCCCTTTCTAGTCCTCCATCAGTGGATGAGAAGGTTAGGCATGGAGCACAAAATGTGCCTAAAATGGAAGGAGGCCCAGGCTTAGGGTGAGTCCACCTACATCTTCATCCCCAGCCAGCTTGTAGGTGGGCTGAGACTAAATTCAATTGGGTGGGAAGGGAGACTCCAGACAAGAGGAAAGGCACCTCCAGCCTCCTGGAAAGGAGCCTGATGTGGGCCAGGACCTGGTCCAAGAGGAGTGGTGCAGAACTGACCTGTGAGCTGCGAGGAAATAGAAAGCTAGGGTAGTCCTTGGAGTTGTATACAAGACCAACTCCAGGAAGCTAAACTCCTACTCAGAAGCAAGTCAGGCTTGAAGGAATTTTTCCAGTAAATGTGTTGCTCTGCTTTGTGTCGGGGAGGCTGGCGCTGGATGAGTCTTCAGGCATCTAGTGGGTGCTTTGCCTGGCCCACATCCCCAGGAGCTTGGTACTCAGGCCCACTGGGTCATCACTGGCTCCTTTGCTGGACAGTGTCCACCAGAACTATCCAGTACAAGCAGAGTAAGGGCAGCCTGCGCAACTCTGCGTATTCCAGTTGCCATGCCAACACATTCAGAAGTAGATGATTACTAATTAAATAGTATATTTACTTAACATATTGAAAATATCATATAATCAAAACAGGAGATTATTGTCTTCTTTTTTTCATACCCAGTCCTTGAAATCCAGGGTGTATGTCTCGCTTGCAGCATATTTCAGTTCTGACTGGCCAGAAGACCCTGGTTCATTTTCCAGTACCCACGACAACTAACAAACACCTGTAACTTGAGGTCCAGGGGACCCAATGTCCTCTTAACCTCACAAGTACCAGGAACATGCATGTTGCACATATATATATATATGAAAACTAATAATAATATTTTTAAAGAATATCAGCCTCTCCTTTCTCTTTCCTGTCTCCAAACATGCCCAAACCAAAGGCACTCAGGGGGAATTGGGGAATTTGGGGGTGAGGAGACAAATTTACAGGGAAATGAAGAATCAAACTATGGACAAGTTTGAGGTGCTGGGAAGGTAGTTAGAAAGATATGGAGGGGACAGTTGTTCTCTGGAGCTCGGGAGAGGAGACTAACGGGCCGAAAAATGGAAGATGGGGGAGGCTGAGAGGCAGGCAGAAACTCACATAAAGCAAGCAGTGCCAGGTCAGCATCCGGAAAGGGGGCAGAATGCACCAGAGATATTTGCAGTCGTTCAGCCGACAGCTTTTAAAACCTTCCCCACAGAGAGAGCACACAAATTGATAGGCAGCCCCAAAGAGTTAGTAGACTGAAGTTCAAAGCACAGAAAAAGGCTCTTCAGGGAAAGAGGAAACACACAGAGTTAGGGGGGATGCTCAGCCTGAAGGTGCTCAAAATAATGCCAAGCGAACAAAGAGAAGGCGGATGCCATTTCAAACGCCAGTGAGTATGCTGTTAGCGGTGGCAGAGTGCTTTTGAAGTCAGCTTGGCAGTGTATGGTGAGAGGTATGTGATGTTTTTACCCATTGCCGAGTTACCCCACCCAAGTGTACTCTCTAAACCAAGTGCCTACAGTCAAAAGTTAGGGATGGAGGTAGACTATGTGCACAGTGGTATTCGCTGTCGAGCTATTCGTAATATGGAAAATTAGAAATAATTTGAATACACAATTGGAAAATTATGAAGTGTGGTATTTCCACTTAGTAGAAAATTATAAAGCTGTTAAAAAGATGTTTATGAATGTGATATAGCATCATGGGAGAATATAGAGTTGTGCGTGCCCTGTGACAGAAACAGTATTAAAAACAGAGGAACATGGCTGGGCATGGTGGCACACACCCTTAATCCCAGCACTCGGAAGGCAGAGGCAGGTGGATCGATGTGAGTTCGAGGCCAGCCTGGTCTATAAAGTGAGTCTAGGACAGCCAAGGCTACACAGAGAAACCCTGTCTCGAAAAACAAAAAACAAACAACAACAACAACAAAAAACCATAGGAATAGAGGGAAGTATGAAGAGAAAACATTCAGAGCTGGACATGGTTGGTGCACACCTGAAATTTTAGCATTCAGGAGGCTGAGTCAGAACAGCTCCAAGTTCAAGGCCAGCCTTGGCAACACAGAGCGACCCTGTCTGAGATAGAAAAGGAAAATGAATAAATAAAAATATAGAAAGAGGAAACACGCACAGTAGTTAATGGGGCTGTGGGGCAACGTGAGTGTGCATGTTTTTCTTATCAGCCGATAACCGAAGGCCTATGGAAACAGGGTAAAGACACAGAAAAGCCTGAACAAGCGGTTAGGGGTTCATTCATCCGTATTTCTTCAGTGGAATCCTCATGTCCTAGCACCATGGACATGGGCTTCGCTCTCTTGATGGCAGAAAGCCCACAGCAAGGGGCGATGGCCCAGGACTCGCCCAGACTCCCTGCGTAGTCTTAGGGTGCTCTGACCATAGGCAGAAAACAGAACTTCACCGTCCCCTCTGCTGCTCCTGAGGACAAGGCCACGGCCTGAGCTGAGAGACTCAGGCAGAGAGGCCCCTCCTGAGCAGGTAGCAAGATCAGGGAAGACAGTGGGGGGGGGGCAGAGGGGGGCAGGGGGGCGGGGTATTCACCGAGGAGGAGCTGAGGGCATGGGAGGGCTCCGGAGCTCTGGGGGAAGGGCTGCTTGTGGTTGACCACCTGCTGTTTCACATTACATCGAAGGTGACAGGAGATGTGTGTGTGAGCCATCACCTCGCTGTTCCCCACAGGAACTCTACCTGGGCCCCCACCTACAGACACCATCCGGCCTGAGGAGTCTTGAGTTCCTCCCTGCTCACCCGCCCCGCCGCCTTCTTACGACAGACACACACTGGGGCCTTGAAATAACACATCATCTTTATTTTCACCATCCTTTCCACATCATTTGCCTATGATTCATCTGTTGTCAAGAGGCATCAAACCTCCAACCCGAGCTCCCAGGCACTCACCAGCCCCTGTCCCCTATCCTACATTCCCATGCCCTCCTCCTGACAATGCCTTGCAGCTGCCAATACTTCTTCCTGTGGAAGGCCCTCTTCCTACATACAGCCGGAGGAGGAGGAGGCTGGACTGAAGGGTCGCGAGGCTGCTTCAGGGTACCTTCACCCACTTCCCTGCCTAAGACTCTGGCTGGCCTCAACCCCTAGCCTGAGGTACCTCGGAAGAGAAGACCTCTCTAGCCTTTGAGTTTGAGAGGACCCGACGAATGCAAGGGACCCTGGGAAAGGGACAAGACATCATTTTACTTAGAAGATGTAGACACCTGCTCTCCGCCCCCTCCAGTCCCCCCCTCCCTCAGCTGCAGAGTCTGTGCTTTTCTGAGAGTCCCCACCCCCTCACTTTATCTGGCTGGTTTTTCTTCATACCTTAAGGCCTGGTCTGGAGTCCCTTTCTCATCACTGTTTCCAACGGGCAGAGCATACATCCTTGTCTTATTAGTGACACGTGCCCGTGCTGAGCCCCGTTAACTCTCTCACACCATCTCTTCCCACTAGGGCTTTGAGTCTCTTGGACCCTCTCACTAGGCCCATCTAGGTACATCAGAAGCTAGAAGGTAGAAAAGTCAGGGGAGGAAGAGGTGAGGGGTGACGGGAGGGTGGGAGCTGGTCGGGTGAGGGGAGCTACTGTGGTTCGGTTATCTGATGTGGGAGCCAGGTGTGCAGCTGCAAGGCTCCAGGGTGGAGGAAGAGCCCCAGGAAGGAGACACTGCAGAAGCCACAGTAGAGTGAAGGAGAAGACAACTCTTGGATAGCTCCTGTCAGAGGCCCCTGCCATCCTGGTCCCTAGTCTCCCAGACCCTGGGATGTGCCCTTTCTTCCCCAGCGGCTTCCTTCCCATCTGTTCTTAATAAATGTGTCAGAGGGAGGGGTGGCCATTAAGTTGCAGTGGGGACAGGGTCTAGCCTTATCCTGAATCAGAGCAGTTGGAGACAGTTGCTGGTCTGTCATCTCGTTGGGGGTTATGGGTGGAGAGGGCTTTGTGGGAGGAGATAATGGCACTGAGATAATAGTGCCCAGGGCCAGACATCCCTCAGCAAGTTCTCCCCCACCAGGACCTCTGGCCTCTGCAGAGGCTGCCCCTGCCCCGCCCTGATTCTGAAGGCACATGGCATGGCACTGGTTGTGCCCGGCTTCCAGGTCTGTTAGAGTATCCACTTAGCATCTTACAGGGTGGGACTTCCGAGTTTCTGCTCCTGCCTCCTCCAAGCAGATTTAGGGGAGGCGGGTAGAGGACAGCATCTCTGAAGGATGAGGAAAACATCACAATAAAGGCTGACGTTTCTCAAGCACTTATTGACAGACTGGGCGCGAATCTAAGCGCTCTCCGCATTTAGTCATCACAGTACCTTTCCTTGGAGAACAATGAGTCTCTTTACAGAAGAGACAGAGAACATGCCCGGAGTCCAGGTGGGGCTGGGTCCCATCCTGCTCCCGTGTGCTGTTTCTGCTGCCTTAGACAAAGCCCTACCAGGCATCATGCCACAATTCTCCTTTATTTTATCTTTATAAAGACTCTGTGCTGCCATTCACAGCCGGGGAAACGCCAGCCCAGACGGCCCAACCCATTGTCCCCAAGGTTACTTAAGTGCTACCACGATGACCACTTCTTTTATTTATTTATTTTTAAACTGTCATTGTTATTGGTTTGGTTTGGTTGAGACGGGGCCTCGGTGTAGCGTTAGCCTCTAGTTCTAGAGAAGTTGGTCTGGAACTCACAGTGATCCACCTGCCTCTGCCTCTCAAGTACTGGGATTTATTTGTGTTGGGGTGGAAGAGAGTGGTGGGGGTGGGGTGGGGTGGGGGTGGGGGGGTGGGTCGGGGTAGAGGGTGGAGCAGACAGCAGGCATGCACGCTTACAGCGCAAGTGTGGCAGCGCACAAGTTATGAGAGTCTGCTCTCTCCTCCTGCCACGTAGGTCCTAGGGACTCACCTCAGGCCATCAGACTGCGTGGCCATCACGCTGGCCCAGGAAGACCAACTCTTGAAGTCCGTGCCCTTATTCACGAATTGGCTTATCTGACCAAGGCTGGGAAGATAGATGGAGAAGGAAGTGATAAGACCACAGAGCTCATCTGCCTACGTGGTCTTCATTGGCCAGTACCATGCCAGTCAGTCTACTGTAGGAAGAGCTGTAGTGGGCATTTATCAAGTAAACCAGCAGACAAGCAAACAATGGCCAGCGATCTTCCCGGGAAAAGGAGGCTGACAGCCTCCTCCAAGATGAAAACATTTCATCCTACAGGGGAGCTCCTTAAGCTGGGGGGCAAACAACAACAATAGCAACAGCAACAAAATAGGTTCAGGAAGTCCCTGAAACTGACTAAATTCACCAGGCTCGTCCCTGCCAGGGTGCAAAAATGACTCTCAGACATCTAAGAAAGGGTACCAGGAAGAGGCAGTAACCAGCAAAGCTGGTTTTTTTTTTTTTAAAAAAAGATCTAGACCAACTGAGGCATCTGTAAAGGATGCTCTTCAGCCTGTTGTGCTGCCTGTGGGCTTTGCAGTGTGCTCCAGATCCCCAGTTTTGTGAGCTGTCACTCACGCCAGGATGGGCTTCGGTGATGCAGCTCTCTTTGTATAATTTTCGCTCCTGCAAGTAACCCCTCACCCATATTCCTGTGAGTAACTCCAATAAAACTCATTGGTTCACCAAATCGGACTTTGGTGGTATCTGTGCTTTGGTCTGTCATGGGTTCCCTGTCTGAGGGTGAGTAAATGTGTGTGTGTGTGTGTGTGTGTGTGTGTGATCTCCCCAGGAAAAGTTTTGTGACACAACAGTAGGAGTCACCAGTACCCTACCTGCCACCCTCTTTAGCCTCTGCTCCAGCACCTCAAGCCCTTCTCTGTAAACACAACAGAAAGCAGAGAGTCCCTCAGGGTGGGGTTCCTATCAGGGAGGAAGCGGAGCTGCCGCCTCTCCATATCTCTCTCTCTCTCTCTCTCTCTCTCTCTCTCTCTCTCTCTCTCTCTTATTATCACTTCCCCCCATCCCCTTTTTAGCACCCAGAGTTGATTCAGAATCCACCTCCTTGTGCCTCTGGGGCTCTTGGGTGGACGAGGGCCCTTGCACTGAAGTCAGAAGGACTGGGGTGGCCGCAAACACAAAGGGCACCAGCCTCCCATGCCTGGCCCGGTTGCTCTCAGGTCCCAGACCTTGCCAGGGCAGGCTTTGGGGTCCCCTAACAGGATCTCTCGATCTGTCTGGCCATGCTAGAAGGCAGTGGGAGAAATGGGTGGGCAGATGCTGACCACGGTGGAGCACCTGCTGTTCCTCTGCCCAGTTGCCACAGGCCTTCACAGATGACTGCAGGAATTTCAGTTAAATGGGTTTGGGTGAGGGCAAAGTGAGGGGCTCTTTGGGAGCAGCGTGCAGAAGGCATACACCATGGCTCCCCAAGTGGAGCCTTGGGCCCCTGTGGGTCTTGGAGACTCTGCTGGCCTTGAACTCACAGAGATCCACCTGCCTCTGCCTCTGCCTCCTGAGTGCTGTGATTAAAGACGTGCGCCACCGTGCCCAGCTAGCTCTTTTTATAATAACACTACCAATACACTATTTACTTTTTAAAATTCTGATATACAATGCCTCCCTTCCCGCAAAGAGGCTTTCATGTGATATGGGATATCACACTAGGTTGAATGCAGAAACTGATACAGAATACAGTTGGCTTCTGCTAAGCCCAGGGTTAAAGAGCTTTGGAAAACAGTATTCTTCCGTCACTAAACTAGTGGTACTCCAAAGACTGGTCATTTTAATAACAATTTCTTAATATTAGTGTCCGATAGATTAATTTTATTATACTTAGAAAGTTAATAATATGTACTTTAATTTTCTCACTTTTTATTTCTAATATAAATATAGCTACATTTTTTTTCTGAGATAGCATCTCATGTAGCTCAGGTTGGTCTGAGACCCTCAATATAGCTTAGGCTGGCCCTGAACTCTTGATCTTTTTGCTTCCATCTTCTAAGTGCTGAGGTTACAGCCATATAACCATCACACCTAGCAGGTAGATATAATTTACATAAATAAAAGTTCATAGGGCTCCTTCACCTTATGAGGCAAGGAAGTCCTCTGGCTGGACGCCTGAGAACTGCTGGACTGGCAAGCTCCGGCTCCGACAGGCACATGTAGAAAGTTGGAACCCTTTGGACAAAGTGGTGGCTCAAGTTTCAACCTCTAGCCCAGGGACGCAAGGACCCTGGAGCTGGAGGTGGTATTTACAGAGCATGCTGGGACATGTGAGTGTGAAAAAGTGGCACAGCCAAAGCTAACAGACCAGATCTGATTCCTGAACCATGCGCACAGTTCCCTCGCACTGAGTATGTGCCACTGTTCACCTCGTTTATGGTGCAATCAATACGTCATGAACTTGGGAGATAGGGAGTGCTTGTTTCGTTTTGTTTTTCTTTGTTGTTTTGGGGGGAGGGATGAAGTTGGAAAAGAAAGGCCCTAACGGGAAGAAGTTGGGGGCGGCAGTTAACCATAGTCTTGTATCTCAGACCCAGAGTCCACCCTTAGGCCCCAGCAGCCTGGTTCGGTTGGATCCAACTTGGCTCATTAAGTGGCTCACCAGCCCTCTGGTGGCCAGATGGCGCAATGACACCTTCTTTAGATGCTGATAATTAAGGGGACAGAAGGTCCTAACAAGAGGCTGAAATCTGAAGAAGATGTCAAGGTCATCCATATGGGGACAGTCAAATGACCAAGAAAGAATCAGTGATCAGAGTGTGGGAGCGATATAACCTCCTTAGAACACGTTTATTTGACCACCCTGAGCCCCAACAATGACACTGGCAGGCCTTAATGGTTGATGGCTACGTGCCAGGTGTTGAGATGAAGTCTTGACACAGGTTGCAGTGTAGCCACAGTAACCCATCGAGGTGTCTCTATTACTATTGCCATTTCATAGAGGAAGAAACCAAGGCTCAAATACCTGATGTAACAACCTCAGGACTGGGTGTAGTTTCCGCCCTTAACTGTTGCTCTGCGGCTTCCAGGCTTCCACTTTAATGGTCTGTTTGTGGATCTGGCTTAAAAACTTTGGAAAGAACACACAGTCAGTCTTAGGGGCAGCCCGAGGCTTCTTTCACTCTCGGCACAGGTGGGCTCAGATCTTGACTTTGGGAGGCCCCGGTTTGAGGTGTCCAGTGTACTGGGGTAGGTGGAGGGGAACACCACCCGGTGCCCTCAGCAGCAGGACTGGGGTCTTGATGTAGGGTAGTATCGCCCTCTAGTGGTGGAGCCCAGGATAAGTCTCTAGCAGAGATTTCTCTGCTGAGAGAAAACCCGGGTGGAGGCAGATGTCCGTCCC
>OU015748.1:121004831-121026881 GCA_907169655.1 Acomys percivali
GGAGGAGGAGGAGGAGGAGGAGGAGGAGGAGGAGGAGAAGCAGTGACTATAGCAGCAGCAGCAGCAGCAGGGTAGATTAGGTGCAGAGAGCCAAGGCTTCCCCCAGACCAGGCCGACTCAGCCTCAGGTGGGTGACTGTGGTTGTGGAGACAGTGGTCCCCTGTGTGGAGATCCAGAGCACTGTCCAAGTCTGGAGACCACATGCAGTTCCCTCCGAGATTTTCCCTCCAAATAACACTCACCAATGGATTCAGATCCCTTCACTCTCCAAACAGAAACTATTCCTTAAATCCCCTTCCTCAATTCCTATGTTAGCCCCTGAGTCCCTCTGGATATCTGTAGACAAGCTCTCCTGATAAAGAAATCCTGTCCACTAGTCTCAAAGCATCGGCGGTTTTAGAAAGCCAAGAAAACTTCGTTTAAAAGATTTCACTCCACTATCACAGGCGATCATATATGGGCCCTACAGGGTAATAAACAAGCTACACACACTCCACTTCCAGAGACCTTAGCACCATCAACAGCCAATCACTCCTTTTCTTACTCCTGCACTCCAAACCAAAGCTTGGAAACAAACACTTCTTGTTGTCCAATGCTGATCACCGTCCTAGCGAAGGACTCCTGCACCGGGCCGCCTGAGCATCGCGGAGGTGGCTGCCCCCTCGCCAGCCTCTCACGAACTTCAGCTTTTTCAGACCTGGGTGCCCTCTCAGAGTCCCAGCCTCATGGCATCACAACCCGGATATCAGTCGCCAACTTTGCTCTCGAGACTTGGACTCCAGTGCTTGCATCTGGGCACTAAGACCTCTAGACCCGGATGGCCCCCTCCCCAGGTCTAACCCCTCACCCAGGACCCCCTTCCCGCTGCTCCCCGATCCGCACCTGGTCTGGCGGGTGGACACGCAGCTTGACGCTCCCGGCGCCTTGGGCTCGGCAGCTGCCTTTTGACAAGCAGAAACAGCTCAGCACCTGGCCCCGCCCCCGAAAGGCCCCGCCTCCGGACCTCCCTGCTCTTAGCCACGCCCACCAGGTCCGGTCCTTTCCTGCCCAGAAACTTTCTTGACTTGGAATCAACCACTGCACTGTCTCCTTGGAGACTTTGCCTTGTGAGAGGGTCCATGACCACAACCTGAGCGCAGCACAGGCGTCTGCCCTCTGCGGGGCAGTCTTTCTTGGTGTCCGGTGTGCAGATCAAGGTTTCTGCCTGCGGTGATCCGTGATGTATCTGCCAGCCCCTCTCCCCGCGCGCCGTTGTGGTTCTACCCAGTCTGCAGCAGCTGCCTCCTCCAGGTGCGTCACTCGCACCTGAGTTGACCTAGGACCCCGACGCCCGCCTGCGGCGCGTTGGCGTTATGGGGAGTCGTTCTCTGCGCGCCTGTGGGAAATCGCCTGCAAGTTTCTGCTGCAGGGCGCTCAACTGGATTCCACCGGTTAGGATAAGCTCGAGGGTCGGTAAGGGACCAGGCCACCATGGAGGCTGGAGCTGAGTCCTCTCTCCTACCCTACCATATGGAGAAATAAGCATAAGAGTGTTCTAGCATAGATACCCACAAAGTCACCCGACAGTTGTGACCTCCTTTAGTCCGGGAAGATAATGTTGAGACGTTTCAGAGGTGACAGGAAGATGAGGAACCGAGGTTTGCCTAGAAGGACCTGGTAGGCCAGTGAAGGACGAGACGCAGACAAGTCTGCTAGTACAGTTGCCATTCCTCAGACAGGTGTGTTAGAATGGAAGAAATCCCGCCGCTTTCAGCTCCGGATGACTGGACCCCTGAGAAACCAACAGAGGCTAAACAGGAGGAAGAGCTTCCAGACAGTGTGGTTCTGAGGAGAAGTTGTGAAGCAGCTCACTAAAAGGCACTGTCAAGGAGGGCATGGTGGCGCAGGCTTTTAATCCCAGCGCTTGGGAGGCAGAGGCAGGCCGGATCTCTGAGTTTATACAAGGCTAGCCTGGTCTACAGAGTGAGTTCCAGGACAGCCAGAGCTACACAGAGAGAAACTGTCTCAAAATAAAAACAAAACCCAAAAAACAAAAACAAACAACAACAACAAAACAAAAACAACCAACCAAGCAAACAAAAGGCACTGTATAGAAACATTCTGGAAAGGCTTTAACAATGTCAGAAAACATAACGGGACATGGTGTTTGAACTCAGGGACGGGCAATGTATATCAAATGAATGAATGGAAGTGGTCCATTGGCAGCACTACCAGTCTGGTGGGATTCTTTATTCGAAATGAAAGAATAATTTTCCAGAGTGTCATGGTAAAGTTGGCTCTTATGAGAAGAAAAGCATACTAGAAAATCTCAACACCCAACCCCTTAGGGAGTTTTGCAGTCCTGTGAGCAATAGCTGATGGAAGCTGAGCACCCACAGACTCCATAGGGACCCACTGTGGATCTTTTTCACAGCAGTGAACCGGAAGTGAACATATGTAACGTTCTAGAACGCTCTGGATGTTTTGTTCAACCTTCATGTCAACCTTTCAAGACACAATGGCAGAGACTCTCCCCATCTTAACACTTGTTGACATTTTTACTGCTTGGGGGTGGGGGTGACGGTCACTTGAACCCTTGGCTTCTTTCTGACCAACCCATTTCGTTTCATGCTGCCTCTCAAAAAACCCCCTGTGCTTTGCCCTATCAGATCACAGACTAGAAAAACCAGAGGTGAAGAACTCAGAGGTTCTAGGTTACAGCTGTTATCACTGTGCCTGGCCCCATAACCATACCCCTCGTTATGCCCTCTTCATCCTCCCCCAATTCCTGGACCACTGCATCTCATCTGGCCCTCCAGACTCTGTCTCCTTCATATCTCTAACCACTCCATCAAACCTTTTCCCCGTCACCAGGCAACCATGTCCACTATCGTATGTGTTACTCTACCATACTGTTTTAATATGTTGTAACAAGACATTTTGTATTTGTATCGGACAAGAATTTTTCCACCCCAGCTTTATTCTCAGGAGGATTATTTTATAATAGGGAAAAATGAATTCCCCTTGTCTTTTCTGTAAAGATAACATTTCTTGAATTCTTACGTGTCCCTAGGAAAGGTCAAATTGCCTCTGCTCAGTTTTTACCAGGGACTGTCTATGCCTTTGTTCCACACAAGACACTACATTAGAGCCCTGCAACTCAGCCATTTGCATACTAAGGAAAGATACCTGCCAAGTGCATACTCTTTCCAGGGAAGACTCCAGGGCCCAGCCTGAGGCCACCTTGTGCCCTCCATAAGGCAAAGCCTGGCCTCTGGCCATCTCTACCAGGACCTGGGTGCCTATGGGTGGCTTGAGCAGATGTGTCCTGGCCTCAGCCCATGAGCCCCTCTTTTCCGGACCCTGGTCAATGTCTCTGAGATTGGCTGGCCCATTCTGAGCCTCGGGCTATGATGTAAGATCTCAAGTGGATCACTTTGTCTCTTTGATGTTTCCACAGACCCTGTGCTTTTGACGGAGGGGTTCCCTGTGAAAGCGCCTTTTGCACTCTCGCTGGAATACTTCCCTCTGTTTGAGTTCTCCCTGTTTAGTTTCCCCTGTTTAATAAATTATAGTTATGGGCTTATGGGGAAACTGACAGCAAACCTCTCACTCAACAGATACCAGAAGAAAGATGCTCCCAAGAGCCAAAGAGCTGCAGGGACATGGAGGCAGAAGGGACCAGAACATCTCCTCCTCACTTAGCTCCTCTTTTAGACGCCTTTATGAAATTAAGTTTGAAAAGGTTAACTCATCCATCTTTTAGGACAAGAAGGATCTGGGACTGTTCTTGCTTGTGTTCAGATGTGAAAATGAAATGAATAAATGGAGGAGCTGTAAGCAATGGAAACAAATCAATGGAAAGGGGCCTTCCAGGGCAATGGCTTTCAAGTTTTTAACTGCTAGCCAGTAAAAACTCATATTCATTGTGGCCCAGAATACATATAGATGAGTTCTCATGAAACAAAACAAAACAAAACAAAATGCCCTGAAATGGGCTCTCTGAATAAAAAAGAAATGTAAAAATGTAAAAAAGGAAGCTCCTAGGTGTGGTAGAAGGGAAAGGTTACCGTTGATGAAAGGGAGAGAGCATAGCCAGAGGCAGGGACGTCTGGGAGAAGCCAGAGTGAACCTGGGCATACTAAGCTGAGGTGAGAGGCTAGCACAGAATACAGGGAGCACCATGAAGAATCCCACAGGGGCCCCATGGTGGTGTCAGGGCTTTGGAGAATTCTCCCTCCAAAGTTCTAGGAGGGTCCAGGTGTGGAGATGCAGACTTCCTCCTGCACCTCCAAGCAGAGGCAGCCCAGGGCTCTCCCAACTCCCAGGTATTCGCCAGGCTCCTGTCTGAATCTGCAGTAGACAATGTCAGCTCCTCTCCAACCCCCACATCCAACCTTTAACACCGCTGAAGCAAATCAGAGGCTCAGCCTCCCCTCCCGTTTGGTATTGTCTGAGGGATTGCAAAGGTCGTGAACAGTCTTGCAGGAGGTGAAGAGAATCACATTTACAACCCATCTGGGAATTTGTAGCTTGTTCTTTTAAAGAAGAGGGTCATGTGGAAGTCTCGCAATTGAGGTAAGGGGAGAGAGAGACTGTGGTTTAGGAATGAGCCACTTGGAAGCGAATGACAGTGGAATGACTGTCGTTTGTCACCAGAGAAGTCAGCAGGGGGAAGGCTGGCTGCTTCAAAAATGTTCCCCTTCTGTAGAGCGTCTCCAGGGAGGGTGGTTGAGCAAGCATCTCCCTTTCTTCATACCAGTGAGCAAAAACCCCACAGCCCAGGTCCTGGGCACGCCTACGTGGCCAGGAAGGACATTCCGTCAGCAGCCCAGGAATGCGTTAAACATCTCTCCCCTGGGGGCCCAACTCCAGAAAGACGTGGCGTTGACAGCTCTTGTCTTTCGCCTTTGGCCTTTAGCCTGGGATAAGCACACCGCAAGTCCCGGTTGCTGTATTCATTTTATTGTTCTTAGCTGTTGATGACGTCAGGATGGCTAAAGTGTGTTTCTACTGCCCGCCTCCCGTTCCAGCTGGAGTGACTGTGGACGGGGCGGCAGTGGTATCTTGTGCCGTGCACTGTGCAATGTTCTACTGTGGGAAAGATTAAGCTTTGTCACAGGTGGAAGCAGTCTTGGCGGGCTTTACCTTTGGGGTACCCCATGAATACCTTGTGACAGACTGAGTGGAGCCATCTGGGCCTGGAATTCAGGAAACAGACCTGGGAACCCCAACTGGGCTATTGTTTTTCTAATGGCCCCTCAACAGGAGAAGGAGACCGCCCTTCCCATGTGACTCCGGCAGGTGGGAAAGAGAAAAACAACAGATCCAGCCCGGGGTTTTGGAGCACGTGTGGAGAGAGCGAACAGGCCAGAGAGACACCTAAGGATTCATCCCGTGGAACGGATACCAGAAGGTTCACTCTTTTGTCCCTTTAACCTTTTTTCCTTCATGTGTAAGCTAGTTGGGTTGTATAATAAAGTTTAATTGTTAAGAAACAGAGCCAACATCCTACAACAAAGAAGTGATCTCGAGGTGCTTCTGTTGTGAAAAACCTACTGGCAAAAGAAACACTGTCATGCCTGAATGAAAAAAAAAAAAAAAAAGGAAATAAAAGGAAAGGACAGGACTGCTTCTAGGTATGGTGGAGGAGAGAGTTTATTATGGATATGTAAAAGAGCATAGCCGGAGGCAGAGGCATCTTGCAGAGTCCAGAGTGGTCGTGACCCTACGAGCCACGTGAGGAGAGGCAGGAGGGCAAGAGAGAATGGAGGGGAGGGGGGAACCAGGTACACCAGCCTAGCGCCCCAAAAGAGAGTAGATGAAAAAGATCAGGTAACCAAAATGGTCAGATTCTATAGGGAAGGGCAGCCCAGCCCCTGGGCTGGAGAAATACAAGGGCAAGGATCGGGATATGCCAACGAGGAGGACCCTCTAACAGGTAGGGACTGAGAGGTGCTGGGAAAGCCTGGCAGCCAAATCCACTTTGCTATGTTAAATAGGAACCTCAGCTGTTTGTTCTGAGTTTGAAACCTTATAGCGACCACGTATGAAAATGATTTTAAAACTATTACCAGTAGCAGCCGAGCGTGGTAGCGCACGCCTTTAATCCCAGCGCTCAGGAGGCAGAGGCAGGTGGATCGCTGTGAGTTCAAGGCCAGCCTGGTCTACAAAGTGAGTCCAGAACAATCAAGGCTACACAGAGAAACCCTGTCTCAAAAAACCAAACCAAACCAAACCAAACCAAACCAAAACGAAACCCTAAACAAAAACAAAAACTAACCAGTAGCTAATATCTCTAGTCACGCTGTCACTTTGGGTGAATATCAGCTCTAATTTCAAATGAGAGTCTTGATCCTTCCTGAAACGCTTGTCCTGACTCCCCTGGCATCTGTTCTTTGCAGCCAGATATTTCACAGAACAGGTGTGGCCCTTGGCTCTGGGATAAGAGGACCAGAAGGTAGCATTGATGTCCCTCTAATATAATCAACATATTACAACTTGATTTTTCAGTGATTCAAAAAAAAATTAAAGCTTGGCTTGGTGGTGCAAACCTATCATTCGAAGAGCTCAGAGTGTGGGAAAAGAAGAATTAGGAGTTCGAGGCAATACTCAGAGAGAGCTGAAGACCAGCTTGGGCCACATGGACCGTGTCTTAAACAAACCAGCAAGCAAAATGCAAAAACAAACAAAACAAAACAAAACAAAACAAACAAACAAACACACAAAAACTTGAAGTCAGAACACTGCCTCTCGTGCACAGGGGACCGCACAGAACATTCTTTCTTAGAGGCTTTAGAAAAGAGAGAGGTTGCCTCTGGGTCCAGACGCCTCTTCGTGTTGGATGTGCTGTCAAAACTGGCTCTCGGTGAGCCAGCTGGCACTCAAGGGCCAGCAGGCTGACTCTGTAAGCTGCTGTACGCACGATGGTCTAGCTGAAGCCTTTAGTTTGGGCCATTTTCAGTTCAGCTTGAAAGAGTATTACCTTTGGAAAATACAGGCATTTATACCTGTGATCCTCACATGCCTAGGGAGCTCCCTGACACACTTCTACAAGGGCCCAAGGACTAAGTGTGTGGGAGAGCCAAGGAGGCACACATTTGGGTTGCGTCTTTCTTATTGGCTGAGTGGCTTGGGCAATTGCTGAATCTTTCTGAGCATATGCCTTGCCACTAATAGAATGAGAATAAAGCCCAGCCACAGGGCTGCTGACTCCCTCCTGGGGGCTGCCCATGGGTATGTGGAATTCTAACTTAGTAGCTAACTGTAGTCATTAGCAGAGCCCCTTAAAATCGTGGGTGTCTCTGGATTTCAACTGCACATCTCCTTGATCTTTATTGCTTGTTTGTTTTTAGACAGGATCCAAGCTGGTCTGAAACTTAGTAGATCTTCTTCTACTTTAAAATCCCAAGTGCTAGGACTACATGCTTTCTTGAATAATGATGATGATGATGATGATGATGATGATGATGATAACAACAACAATAATAATAGTAACAATAACAACAATAATAATGGTATATAATATATAAATGATATATATCTATTATATTTAAATATATAATAGAAATAGTATTATTGATAATAAATATTATTTTGAGATCAGGTCTCTTTATGTAGTCCTGGCTATCCTGGAACTCACTATGTAGATGAGTCTGGCCTCAGACTCACAGAGACCTGCCTGTCTCTGCTTCCTGAATATTTTGAGGTTTAAAAAAAATTTTAACCCTGTTATGATTGTGTCTGTGGTGTGTATGTACAGGTAGGTGCATGCCAAAACTCACATGTAGAGGTCATGGGATGATTTGCAGACTGAGTTCTCTGCTTCCACCATAGGCTCTGGTGAGTGAATTCATGAGGTCAGGCTTATGGGGCAAGACCATCACCTCCTAAGCCATCTCATCAGACCTTTGGTCTTTCTTATCACATAGATTAGAAATAAAGGGAGGGAAGAAAGAAAACATGGGATAGAGAAGAAAGTGGAATAGTTGGCCTTACATAATTTTTAAAAAAATCTGTAGCTGTATTATCAGCTGTATTAAAGCCAAACATATATATGTATACACACACACACACACACACACACACACACACACACACACATATACTGTTTAACAATATGTTATACTCCCCAGACACAGAGTTCTAGTTTATCTTTTATTTTTTACCTAATATGTTTTAAAGTTGAGTTAACTTAGAGATCTTTGGCTTGAGGAAGTCAACTCTGACCTGCCAAGAACCAGTGGAGGTTCAGGGTGGAGGGAGGGGGTTGACCTTTACTGGTCACCTCCAGCCAGTTGCTTTTACTTTGTGAGACATCAGGAACCAATGAAAAGAACCGTCTGGAGAGAACTGCCCAGAGTGCTGCTCATGTGCATCTTAGGAGGACAATCTGACCCACTTGGACTTGGGCTGCCCAGTGTTGTTGCAGGTGTGAAAATTAAACTCAGAAATGGAAGCTGCTCATACCAGAATGAAAGCAAGGACACTTAGGATCTTTAGAGTGAACCGTGGAAGTCATAATTGCTTCTGCTTCATGCCAACTGTACCCTTTGTCTAGAAAGAACCTAGCCCTTTGAGCGAACTTGTCTCTTGGTTTCAAGAAGAAAATGGCATCTGTAGTCTGCTTTTTGCAGGTAAAGATGAAGTCAATGTAGAAGATAAGAGTTGAAGTGAAAAAGAACTTTTGGGCTCATTAAAGACTGCTCTGACCCGGGAGGCAAAAGTGGATGGATCGCTGGGAGTTCGAGGCCAGCCTGGTCTACAAAGCAAGTCCAGGACAGCCAAGGCTAACATAGAGAGACTTTGTCTCAAAAAACAAAAAACAAAACAAAAAAAAAAAAAAAAAAAAAAGAGAAAGAAAGAAAGAAAAAGTCTGTTCTAATAGCAGTCTCACAAGGTACAAGCACCCACCAGATCTTCATAGGGTGAGTTCCAAGGCTGCTGAGCACCAGCAATTAGCATCCAGGCTTAGGTTGCTTTCTTCCCCAATGGCCTCACTCTGTGGGAGACCTTCTGTTTAATACCAGGGCCAGCTTGTCAAAGCCCAGATCTATCATACTGCAGAGTGTTAATCTTCTATTGGTCAGTCCCACCCAAAGGTGTATTTAATCTTTAAGCAGCTGTAGGGAGCAAGCTTATGGACCCACCAATCTCAAAAGGAGCCCCCGGTGGCATGCTGCACGGGCCCAGGCAACATCTGTGGATCCCAAAGGAAGGCAGGAAACCAACATCTATGATGCTGTAGACCCAGCTGGACACTCCATCCTATATTACAGCCCTCGGGGGTCTTAGGATAAATGCTCAAAGTATCTGGAAGGATGCCTATCAAATTCTCAGAGTACTCCAGAAAACATCTACTTGGACCTTTAACCCCAGAAAAGAGATCTCAGCAGGTTAGAACAGTGGTACCCTTAGACTCTGTGCCCTGAGTTGCATGTGCCAACTCAAACGGCTGTGTAGGTTGAGCTGCAAGCATGGCATGTGCCTCACTGAGTTGGAGGCTAGAGCAGGAGATACCTTGGGAAGGAGGCCGAAGCTCATGACTAGGACAGGATGGTAGGGGTAAAGGCCTTGGCCTGGGTAGCATTTAATTGCATGCATTTCCTTTATGAGAACTCACCGCATTCTTTCACCTGCGATTTGTGGTCTTGCCTCTATGTGTGTTATGACTCAAAAAAAGTTCACTTAAAACCTAGTTTCTGTGGCATTCTCGAAAGACCGTCTCCATGGTGTTTCTCTTCCCAAACGTGGGATGAAGAGCCAAGATCCCTCCCATAAATACAGTGGGTAGGTAACGGACAGTGTCACTACGTTGGGACCAGGGGTTCCACTGTGTGCTCCAGAACCCGGTGCAGACCTGGATGTGCAGTGAAGACTCGTACAGTAATAAAATTCAGGAGTTTCTTGGGGACAGCTGAAGGAAGGATACCAAATGCTCTGGCTGTGGTGTTTGGCTTAGTTAAGCAGAGCCTATGGAAGGATCCAGATCAAGGTCAACATGTGTCTGGGATTACAGCTGCCAACAGTCTCAAACCAATGGGCATGATTAGACTAAACCAGAGGTGACAGACAGGCTGTCCCAGGAGATGGTATAATAGCTCCCCCAGAATTAGCAGAACCTTTCAATTCTCTGGTTGACCACTGCCAAGGACTTTTCTTTAACCCACTTTCTTGAGCACAACTGTCACTTAATTGGGGTTACTGATCTCAGAAGAAGGGGTATCCAACTTGGCTGACCTCTGAGTGGTAACTACTAAGTTAAGAAAGAACGTGGTAGCCAGGCCCAAACCATCAGCATTTGACCTGGCTACTTTTAGGTCAACTTGACCCAAGCTAGAGTCATCAGAGAGGAAGGAGCCTCGCTTGAGGAAATGGCTCTATGCGATCCAGCTGTAAGGCATTTTCTCAATTAGTGGTCAATGGGGGAGGGCCCGGCCCATTGGGTGTGGAGCCATCCCTGGGCTGGTGGTCCTGGGTTCTCTAAGAAAGCAGGCAGAGCAAGCCAAGGGAAGCAAGCCAGTAAGCAGCACCTCCCCTGACCCCACGGCCTCTGCATCAGCTCCTGCCTCCAAGTTCCTGCCCTGCTTGAGTTCCTGTCCTCAGTGTCCTTCAGTGATGAACAGCAATGTGGAAGTGTAAGCCAAGTAAACCCTTTTCCTCCCCACCTTGCTTTCTGGTCATGGAGTTTTGGCACAGCAATAGAAACCCTAACTAAGACACAGTCCTTTGTGAGCTTCTTATCAGTTGCACTTTTGACCTGTAAACTCTCTCCCCACCCTTTTCTCTATCCAGAAGTAATCCTGAACGTTGGCTGGCCTGCCCTCCCTCTGCCTCCAGCGTACCTCGTGCACCTCTTCCTTCGCGCAGAGCCGATGGTCAGTGAGCCTGTGATTCAGACCTACCTGGGCAGGAAAGGAATATCCCGTTGGCACATTCTCCTTCCCTTGCCCACAAAGGGGCCTAGACCTCAGGTGGAGAGATGAGGGAGAGCACAGTTAAAGGAGCTGCTCGGATTCTGAGACAGGAAAACATAGCCTGTGGTTTCTTAAAGAGCTCTATGGAGTCTCTGAACAGGACACCGGATCAAAGGATGCTGAGTCCTGACAACTGAATCCTTGATCTGATTTTTCTTTTTCCAGAAACTTCATGCTTGATCTTGGTGGGAACTGGAAGTGAAATCTCAAAGGTGAAAGTAAAAAACAAACAAACAAACAAACCAAAACCCTTGTGTTTTCTAAAGATTCTTGCATTGAGTTATGACTCTTCTCTGTCTTGGGTGCCTGAGCTCGACAGAACCTGGTGTGTCTCATCACCCTCCCCACCACCTTTGCCCTGATTCCTTGGATCCTAGACGTTGGACTGATTGTGCACCTCCTGTAAGTTGCACCGGTGCACTTATTTCCTTTTCAAAACTCCTCCTGTGAGGAGACACAATCCCTGCTTTGTGGCTACTAACAGCCCTTCCTGTAATCATTCGTTATCTTATTTCATTAGATGATTGATTGACATTTGATTCCCAGCAATTAAGGATTTATTGCTATGTTTATTTCATCCAAACACCACATACCCTTTAAGAACAGGGCATTTGGGAGGGAGTGGTAACAAATAACTACATGTGTCAAGGTTGGAAAGATAGTTTGTTTCTAACACTAGAAAGGGTCCGACCCGCTAAAGGATCCTCCCAATTGAAACAACAGTCTTGGGAAATCCTAAATTAATCTCCAAACTGGCACTGGAAAAAGACACATGCAGAGCGCAAAATAAAGTGAGCTTTGGGATGCAGAGGCAGGTAGGTGGTAATGTCAAGACCAATCAGACAACTTAGCAAGAGCCCATCTCAAAATATATGAATAAATCAGTGTAAAGAGCTAGAGGTGTAACTCTGTGGTAAAACACTTGCTAGCATGCCTGATGCTGTGACCTAGATCTCTGGTACTGTAAAATAAATAATAAATATATGAATACCCCCAGGCTTCACATGACACGGTGATGGGAAATAAAGCTCAGGAATGGTCTTGTGTGAAGGGGGCACTGCCGGCTGTCTATAAGGGAAATGGGCAGTGAACCTCTACAGAGATGTTAATCTTCTATAGGCCAGTCCCACCCAAAGGTGTATTTAATCTTTAAGCAGCTGTAGGGAGCAAGCTTATGGACCCACCAATCTCAAAAGGAACCCCTGGTGGGCCATTCTAAATGGTAGGAAATAACATCTCAAATCCATAACCCAAACCCAGTGCTTCTTTGGATTTGCAGTTCAAAAATCACAGGCTTTCTGATCCTAATGCCTTCCCGTATAATGTATTTAAAGCGATCCTAAAAGGCCGGCACAGGTGAGTAAGCCAGCTGCTGAGGCTGAGGTGGGAGGATCAAAAGTTCAGAGCCAGCTTGGGCTACAGAATGAGTCTCAGGCCAGTACAACAATGAAGTGAGATGTTGTCTTAAAAAAATAAAAAATAAAAATAAAAATAAGACTGGGAGGATAGCTCAGTAATACAGTGTTTGCCTAGTGTGCATGAAGTCCTTGGTTCAGTCCTTAATACTGTCCTCCAAAAGGATAAATGAAAGGACTGGGTGGTGGCGGTGGTGGCTGTGGTGCACGCCTTTAATCCCAGCACTCAGGAGGCGTAGGCCAGTGAGTCTCTGTGAGTCGGAGGCTAGCCTGGTCTACAGAGTGAGTTCCAGGACAGCTAGGGCTACACAGGGAAACCTTGTCTCAAACAAAACAAAACAAAACAAAACAAACAAACAAAATAAAACCCAGTAAATAAATGCAAATAAATATATATCCAGTGATTCCACGTTGCTACTGTCATATTTCCAGCAGACTGCTTCTCTCCAGGGTGCTCGGCCTCAGCATGGCTCTCAAACACTTTACTCACTATCAAAGTCACACCACACACACGGACACAAACCTC
Source organism: Acomys percivali (assembly GCA_907169655.1). Classification (NCBI taxonomy): domain Eukaryota; kingdom Metazoa; phylum Chordata; class Mammalia; order Rodentia; family Muridae; genus Acomys; species Acomys percivali. The sequence continues at coordinate 121,017,728 of OU015748.1, forward strand.
AGCAGAAGCAGCGCCAAGAACTTCAGACACTAAATTTTCCAGGCATAGTATAAAGTAAGCTTAATTAGTTTAAAGAAATAAAAGAATAAAAAAGTATATTTTTATAAACTCACAATAAACAAGAAGACTTGGGAAAGAACCAAAATGAAGTTCTAGAAAGAAAAGAAAATCCTGGGCTGAATCTTAAAACTCTTTGGGTAGATTTGGCAGCAATTTGGCCGTAACTGAGGGGGTGGGGTAGGGGGGTGGGGGGTGGGTGGAGGGGTGGGGGGAGGGGGGGGGTGGGGGTGGGGGGGGGGGGGGGAGTTAGTAAACTGGAAGTTATAGCCCCCCACCCTCACGTCCTGGAATGTAAACAGAAAGACAAAGGTGTGCGGACGGGAGGCATTAAAGAATATGCTAGAGAGTGAGGAAGTGATGCTCAATCAGGATGACTGAGGTTCTCGAAAGGTGAGGTCATAGTCAAAGAGGCACCGGCTAAGATGGTTCCAGAACTGGAGAAACACAGAGCCCAGTGAATGTCAAGAGAAGAACCGATTTTTTAAAGTTCTCATCTAGGAAAATCACAAGGCACAGAGGAGACCGTGAAAGCTGTGAGAGAAAGGTCACCTCACCTGGTATCCTGACTGGGCTCATGGCTGACTTTTCAGCCGTGGTCACAGGTAGGGACTGAATTGGGATGGAACACTTGGGGAGGTGGTAGCAGCACTTCAAGGTACACCAACAAGTGCAGTGATTTGTCAGTCTGTAAACGTTCTCTGAAAGGCGAAGACTGACTGAAAATTCCAGATGCCTAGGAAGAGTCTGCCAGGAATCTCAAGTGATTGTGAGTGTATGTGTGTGTGTGCCCCAAGTGACAGAGCCACAACACACAGGCAGCGAAAGGATAGGTTAAAAAGAGGTGAAATTCACAGCCAGGCTGGGAAACGTTTCACTCAATGTCTGGGAAACTAAGTGGGCAGAAGACGGAGAGCCGGAGCACCAAGATGGCTCAGAGGCGAGGGACACTTGATGCTCGGTTCATGAGGACCAGAGTTCGGACCCCAGTAACCACATGAGGCAGCTCACACCAACCTTTAACTCCAGCTCAGAGGGGTTCCACACCCTCTTCTGGTCTCTGGGCATACACTCACTCAGACATATAAATAAAACAAAATAAAGACAAAATTTTAAATGAATGAATATGAAGAAGACAATGAACAAACTTGAATTAGGCTACAAATACAGAACGTTCCAGTCAGCAATTAAGAGAGTAGGTATTATTGTTTTTGAGCACAGGTAGGATGTTTATGAACATTGGCCATGTTAGGGCATAAACCTAGTCTCAATATTCAAAGCTTTCATACTAAGTGCATTCTCTGACCACAGTCCAACTAACAAGAAGCAAGATCAAGCAGGATAGGGGAGGTTGCTGTAGCAACACCAGATGAGTAATTTGCACTGGGCATAGTGGGACATGCTTGTAATGCAGAGCTTGGGAGACAGAGACTGGCAAGCTCGCAGTCAGGCCTGGGAAGACGGCTCAGTGGGGAAGAGTGCTTATTGGCCAAGCACAAGAATCCGATTTGAAATCTCAGCTCTTGGAAGCTCCCATAATCCCTATGTGGGGGTGGGGGGTGGAGACAGGGGGATGACTGGAGCTTATTGGCTGCCAGCCTAGCCCCAGCTTCAGTGAGAAACAGGAATAAGACAGAACGTTTGGTGTTCTCCACTAGCTTTGCCTTACACACACACACACACACACACACACACGCCCTCCACCCCACCACACACAAAGTTCAAGGTCATTCCCCAGCTATATTCCCCTGGAGTTGGACACCAGCCTTAAATACAAGAAACATTGTTTCTCTACAACAGCAAGGACAAACAAGCAGGAGAGATGGCTCAGCACGCAAGAGAATGCATCGCTCTTGCAGGAGACCTGAGTTTGCTTCTCAGCACCCACATCTGGTGGCTTACGACTACTTGTTACTCTGGCTCCAGAGGATCTGACACTTTTGTCCCCCGTGGCATCTACACACATGTGCACATACACATAATTAAAAATAAATCGCAAAACAAAACAAAACCCTCAAGGATAACAACAACAACACAAAACTACCTTGGATCATTTGACCTAATAGAAGTTTTTCTTTTATTTTTGTTCAAGGTGGCAACAGACACTCCTGCAGGCCATTACCCTCTGTACGGCCCAAGGTTCTAAATTGCTCTGATTTGTAGTTCATCTGTTTTTTGGCAAGAATCAAATACTATTTTACTTTTCCTTTTTATTTTTATTTTATGTAAATGCTTTGCCTTCGTGTATGCATGTGTGCCTGGTGTCCAGGGAGTTCAGAAGAGGTCATCAGATCCCCTGGAATCATAGACAGTTGTGAGCTGCCATGTGAGTACCAGGAACTAACCCTGGGTCCTCTGCAAGAGCAGCAAGTGCTCTTAACTGCTGAGCTATCTTCTCGGTCCTCATAAACTGCGCTCTAAAAGTCTACTATACTGACTGGTCAAAATAAGACACATGATCTTGACTAACTTCTGGCCTCTTTGCAGGAAAGGAGGAGGCCGGAAACAGGCAGGAGCACCATCGTAGGCACTAACAAAGAGTGCAAGCAAAGCACTGTGCCACGTGAAGTTTTAAAACATGCTTTTGAGGGCCAGAGATGGCTCAGAGGTTAAGAGCACTGGCTGCTCTTCCAAAGGTCCCAAGTTCAATTCCGAGCAACCACATGGTGGCTCACAACCACCTATAATGAAATCTTCTGGCATGCAGGTGTACATGCAGGCAGAACACTGCATACATAATAAATAAATATATCTTAAAAAAATAAAACATGCTTTTGAAAAACAAGCTATTGTGTAAAAGAGAAAATATTTAGACTTAAGTACATATGAAACATTGAAACTTGTGAACATAGTACTGGCATGAAACGTGTAACACTAAACGCCCTCTGTGGTGGGAGGTTTTCTTATGTACTTTGTATACTGTGCTCTTGTGACAACCCATGAAACAGATACAAATGGTGGGCTGGCTACTTTTATATCAGCCTGACACAGTTAGAGTTGATTTAAAGAAAGAACCTCAATTGAAAAAATACCCCCATCAGGCTGGCCTTTTGGCGAGCCTGGGGTGTGTGTTCTTGATTAATGATGGATGTAGGAGGCATCAGCTCACTGTGGGCCCTGCCACCCCTGGGCTGGTGGTCCTGGGCTCTGTAAGAAAGCAGGCTGAGCAAGCCATGAGGAGCAAGCCAGTGAGCAGCACCCCTCCATGGCCTCTGATCCAATTCCTGCTTCCAGCTTCCCTCTCTGATTTCCTTTCACAGAGACTGTGTTTGGGGTGTATAAACTGAAATAAGCCTTTTCCTCCCCAAGTTGGTTTTGGTCGCCATGTTTTATCATAGCAATAGGAACCCTAACCAAGACAAACAGGCAGGCTGAATTGCAAAGTGGTTGGCTGTGGTCCTACAGATGGTGAGGGTAGAGCGTGACAGTCTAGGAGCTACAGTTGGGGTGGAGGGAAGTAACGGGCTATTTTAAAAGCATAAGAAATAAGTTAGAAGGCTAAGCTGGGTGTGGTGGCACATGCCTTTAATCCCAGCACTCGGGAGGCAGAAGTAGATGAATCTCTCTGAGTTCGAGGCCGGCCTGGTCTATAGAGTGAGTTCCAGGACAACCAAGGCTACACAGAGAAACCCTGTCTCAAACAAGATCAGAAAAACAGAACAAATAAACAAATAAGTTAACAGACCATAAATTAAAAAAAAATTAAACTATGTAATGCAGACATTAAAAAATTAGATCTTTAAAATAATAATATAGATAAGCAAGACTACTCAACACATGGAGAAAGAAGAAACAAGTGATTGTTTAGGGGTATGAGGGGATCTAACTAAAGATGCTGTAGTAATTATATGGTTAGTAATTGTTTAGGGGTATGAGGGGATCTGACTAAAGATGCTGTAGTAATTATATGGTTGAAAAACTGGAATAAAAAAACTTCATGCCAATACATTTTAGAAATGGATAATTTCCTGGAAATGGAATCTATTAAAGCTGACTAAAAAGCAGTAGGAGGAAGAGTTTTATTTCCACTGGAGAGAAAATTTGAATTAGCGCTTCAGACGTTCCCACAAAGAGAACACCAGACTAAGTAGTTCAATAAAAAGTAAGGATCAGAGCCCAGTGCTCCAGAGAGCAGAGCCTGAGTCAAAGGCTTGGGCGTAGGCGAATTGTTTGGGAAAGTAAAGTGTTTTATAAGGGGCCAGGAGGAACCAGGAAAAAAAATTAACAAAATGCAAACGGACAAGGCTGAGCAGTCTGGGTAGAGCATCCCCCTGGGTCCTGCGTGCCAGAGGATGAGAGAGGAGAGCGCCAATTATGTTTCTGTCCCTCCCGGGCCAAGAGTTGCCCTGGGGGCTGCTAACTGTTTGATCTTCAGCTCTTCAACCCCTTGAGCACCAGACCTTAAAGTTGGGGACTGAGAGGGAGAGGCAGGTGTGGGAGCTGAGGAGCACAGGTTCCACCTGCGTAAAGCTGGTCCACACAGCAAGCAGCAGCGGGCAAGATGACACGAGGAAGGGTGCTCAGCTTTCATGTGAGCACAGGAAGTGATGTACATAGTAAGCTACAGCAAATAACCAAGAGCTCCTTCGTCTTGTTTTTAATTTTAAAAGGTCTTAAGCAAAAAATTAGCAAACTAAATCCAGCAGCAAAATATACATATATATATATATATATATATTAATGGATTCAAGAGGAGAGATTAATACATAATTGTCTATACAGGTGCATTCTACTTTTGTTTTTTTTTTTAAATTTTATTATTATTATTTAAGTCATGTCTCACAAAGCTGGCCTGGAACTCACTACATAGACCAGGCTGGCCTTGAACTCACAGATTTCAGTTGCCTCTGCCTCTTGAATGCTGAGATTACAGGTGCTGTCACAGCTGTTTGGCATTTACAGGGGTCTAGGGATCCAAACTCACATCTTCACACTTGTGTGGCAAGTGCTTAATCACCAAACTGTCTCCCCAACCCAGGCACCATGAATAGTAAAATATCCATTTGGGAAGCTGAGACAGGGGGATCACGAGTTTGAGGTCAGCCTTAGACACATATGAGAGCCCATCTCAATACATAAATAAGTCATAATCAGCACACAGGGCACAGAAAGTACTAGAAGGTTGTGAAACTGCAGGACACGATCATGAGCATCAGTTATTATTTTCATTTTTCTCTTATACTGACCTTGATAGCTGAATTTGCCAGGATAATAAAACTGTCTCTTAACTTTCCTAGGCTGTGAAATAGTCCTTTTCCCAAGCTTTTTACCAGCGCACCTTCACTTCCACTACCTTGAATAAAAATGAGATTCCAGGAAATTAGGCAAAGATCTCACCAGACAGAGGAAGACTTAACCATGCCCTGACTGGCCCCTGAGGAGCCAGGGCATTCTACACCATTTTCCCACAATCCTTTGCAGTGCCACATGCCTCTGCTAGTCTTGTGGCTCTTCTTCTGTTTATGATTTTAATGCCCTTTACCAGGGCCCGCTCACTCATGCAAATAAACACTAAACATTAGTTGTAAAACAGTTGCTGAAAATGCTTACCCTGTATAGACTAAGGACATGGCCACTCCAAGGTATGGTTGAGAGGAAGGTTTTCATTGTTGCTATGTGGGGGAGTGCTGCCAGAGGCATCGGAAAGAGGCCAGAGCAGGGAGAGAAAGCAGTAGACTGAGCATGGCCGCTGACCAGACGTGAAACACCATGGTTATAAGATGAGAGGCTGGTGACAATGGGGGCAGGAGTGGGGACGACAGGATGCCAGCATTGACTCTGAAATGTGTAACAGGTATTTGTGCTACTGGGATCCCGGAGGGAAGCATGCACTTTGGTACACCGATAGCCACAACTAAAAGCCATTTGTCCCTCTTTGCCAGTGCTAAGTGGGAAATGGCTCCTTTGGACCTGACACACCCCTCTTGTCCTTTTGGCCACATAGAAGGATTTTCCTTTTGCTGACCACTCTGTCACTCAGTCCCACTGATTTCTAAACTTTCTAGGAAGTAATAAAATAAATCCAACAGTCAAGAGGCAGATGGGCAATAAAATACCTACTAAAACGTACCAAAATAATCTACATGAATAACCTTTGTAAACGTTGGAAATAGCCGTTAACTGGCGGGGCATGCTTTATAATGCAAAAATAAAAATCTGAGGCAGAAGGCAAGAACTCTACCACCTGCTAGCAGAAGCCCACAGTTCTGTTAAGAGTTCCAATCCACTGAACCACTACTAGGATCCAAAGTCCCCGCAAAGGAAGCCAATAACCTGAGGAGGGAAACACTGGGTCTGCATTTTATTATTTATTCATTATTTTATTATTTATCTATTTTTGTTACTTTACGTGTAAGGAGATTTTGCCCGTAGATGTCTGAAAGCCAGTGTAACGAATGGGACAATGCAGAGTGCATGGCGAAGACACGTGACTCTCAGTGGTAGGCATGGAAACCATCCTAGGGGTGTACAGCAATAATTAGATGGAGACCTCTGCCCAGGGTTACCCCTAATTCAGAAGACAGTCGCTCACAAGATGGCTCTCAACCCACTCACTGGATTGACTCCCTTCTGTTGAGGCTTCCTTATAAACAGAAGTTATTGCTATCAACACACACACACACACACACACACACACACACACACACACACACACACAGAGTATACAGCTTCAATAAATACACCAAAGTTCATCTTAACAGGTAAATTACAATGTAACTACCGAGAATGTTATATTGTAACCAGCCAGCGTTCCTGTGCCTAGACATTGTGGCGATTCCCCTATCTGAATGACTCAAGAATTGTCATCTTGCTGTATCCCTTAAGGGCTAAAGCTGAGGCAGGTTGGGAGAGTGCCAAGGAGGTTGTTTTGTCCCCTTACTATCTTCCCAGGACTTTGGAAATGTTTTCTGAAACCTCTGGGCTTGCTTTCACCCAGGCGAAAGGTGAACTGGGAAAGCAGAAGGGCACGTGGTGGGAGGGGCACATGGAGGGAGGGGAGATGTGGAGGGAGGGGGCATGTGGGGGGAGGGGGCATGTGCGGGGAGGGGGCACGTGGAGGGAGGAAGAAAGGGAGACACTGTCTGGGGAGTTGAAGTAACTAACTCTTCGTCTCCTTCTAGGATGAACTGCAATCAAGTTCAATAATTTACTTGAAAATAGTTTTGCTAAATGCTTCTAAATGAGCTTGATAGTTCATAGGAAAGAGAAATGATCTTTACAGAAATAAGGCTCCAATTAAATTGTGTACTCGCTGCAGAAGCATTGTGATTGCGCTTAAAACTGTCTCCTGTAGGGAGAGGTAAGAAAATGTCAACAGTGAGAGAAGTTAGGGGAATGTCACTGGGCTGACACGTGTATGCAAAAGGACGTTTCACTTTTTATCTTCAGCAAACAGGGCTGGGAGCAAGGTCCTGAGCCATCAGGCTTGAGGCCACTTGCTTTCCCCCCAGGGCTCACAGGTAAGCATACCTTTCCTGCTAAAGAAAGAGGATGGACTGGGCTCCCTCTTCAGCCAGTGGAATGAAAGCCAAAGATCAGACACCTTGTAAAGCAGCCTCTTTTCCCAGCGAGGAAGAGACTGGACTTTCCTCAGGCCTCTCAAAGACTGATACTGAACAACAACGTCACCACATCCTATCTACCGTGGGAGACACTCCCACGCTTTCCAGAACCAATCCTTCCTGGTCTTTCTGGAACCTGTCCTGTGAGTGAGGGAACCACTACCCACCCAACAGACTGTCTTGCACTATTCAAGATGGCTACCCTTGACTGGTTCTGTTTGTGACTAGATTGTGTGCACTTTGCTAGGAACTGAAGGTGTAGACCAGGAGCTCTTGCTGAGTCTGAAAATGTTCCAAACAAACCTTGAAGAGAGAACTAGTGAGCAGACTGGGAAGGAGGAGGAGGAAGAGGAGGAGGAGGAGGAGGAGGAGGAGGAGGCAGAGAGAAAGCTGTGTAGAAGCACTGAGGACGCTTACGGGTCTTTATAGAAACCAGGCTAAGGCTTTATAGTCAGGTCTGGGCAGCTAGATGAGTCAGGGACGTACCTACTGTGCTAGCATGAAGACTTGAGGGTAGATCCTTAGAACCCATGTAGAAATCTGGGGGTGTCTGCACCCCCAGCCCTGAGATGGGTGAGATGGGGGATCCTGGTGGTTCATAAAGTAAGCTCCAGCTCAGGTTCAAGGAGAGACACTGTCTCAAAAAACAAACAAACAAACAAACAACAAAACAAACAAGGTGCAGAGTGATACTGGAAAACCCTGCTGCATGTCAACCTCTGGCCTCTATACATACACACACAGGCAATCATGCCCACACATACAGGGGGAACACACACACACACACACACACACACACACACACAAGCTTTGAATCCTTCCTCCCTACTCTGTCCCCTACTTCCTCCTTTCCTTTGTCCTTTCCTCTTCCTCCCTTCCTTTTTTTTTTTTTGTTTATTGAGTACGTACAACTGTAGATCAGGTGTAAGACACAGCTTATCCCCCCTAAGAGCTCATTAATGCAACAAAACAGAATGCTAAATAAAGTGTCAGCGGCATGTGAAGAAAGCAGTTACACCCCAGTGGGCTGATGGGAAGGCCTCGCAGTAGCATCTGAGCAAAGGACCCAAGGCGTGCTAAGCAAGAGTTCAAGGGTGGCTCTCCTCACCCTCACCCTGTGGTGCTTCTGCCTTCATGGTCATATATATGACAAAGGGGGCACACCCTTTCATCCTCACATGAGCCTTTCAAAAGCAGAGCTTTTTATCTGGCTAGTGACAGAAGAGTAAGATAGAGAGACTGGGAACAGGAGAATAGCCCAGGGTGCCATTTCTTGAAGGAGACACATGGGAAAGAAGCTGGCTTATCTTAAGCCCTGGAGAGAGAGAGAGAGCGTGCGCGCACTGGCAGCCACCCAGCAAGGAAGCACGGACTTCACCTGAATCCTGCCATCAGCCCAAGTGAGCAGGAAGGCAGATTCTGTCCCTGAGCCTTCAGATAAGACCCCACCTGGCTAACACATTGATTTTCTTCTTCTTCTTCTTCTTCTTCTTCTTCTTCTTCTTCTTCTTCTTCTTCTTCTTCTTCTTCTTCTT
>OU015748.1:121064469-121088767 GCA_907169655.1 Acomys percivali
CACACACACACACACACACACACACACACACACACACACACACACACCGTGCCTTTCTCTATGGTTACTGTCATGAGCATGGTCATCCCTCTGGTTCCTCCGACTTCCCAAACAATGGATCTAAAGGTGGGTGTAGTGTCCCTCAAAGGGGTCTGTTGAGGCGTGCCCCCCAGGGTAATGCTCTTAGATGGTGGAACCTTGAAAAGTAGAGCCTAGTGGTGGCCCGGGGTCACTGGGGACAGACTCTCAGAAGGGACTGCAGGACCCTGGTCTCTTCCTCTTCCTCTGCACCAGGGCTTGCGGCATAAGCAATGGCTTTGACTTATGCTCCTGCTATGGGTGACATGCTGCCTTCAGCTGAGGTCCAGCTCAATAGACTACCAAATTTCATAACGAAATCCAACAAAAGAGCCACTTTCTAGTTCTACTCTGTATTAGCTTATCACTTGGAACCTCCAAAAACTGTGAACCAGAATAAACTTGTTTTACTTACTAGATAACTCTTGTTTCAATAGCATGAGGCTAACGAAGACCGCTTGGTTTCTGGTCCCAAGTCACTACTGGATTTGATAAAGTGCCAATGTTTACAAAAGAAGCAGGTCGTGTGTGTGTGTGTGTGTGTGTGTGTGTGTGTGCGTGTGTGTCTGTATGTGTGTGTATGTGTGTATGCATGTATATGTGTGTGTGTACATGTGTGTGTGTTTGTGTGTGGTCACTAAGCCCAGGCATTGTAGCTTCAGTATCCTGGATTGAAAGGTCAACAGACAGTCCTGAGACCATATTGGAGCACAGGATCAAGGATGTATACAAACAAACAGAACAACAAAACACAAGTCACTGTATTCCTTTCCAATAATTTTTTGGTTTTTAATATCAATTGACGTTTTAAAAAATACAGAGGTGTTTGACACAGAATAGCACCATTGTGTAGGACACAGAGTTCCTGCGACCAGCATCTGTAGGGGGTCCTCTGGCTGGGCTGGGAGCAGTCACTCAGGGGGCGTTTGACACACACCAGTTAGTTTCCTGCCTCTGCCTTGACCCAAAGGTCTTACAGGAAGACAATAAATAAATAGAACACCGAGATTTTTATTTTGCAGTCTGCCCAGTTGAGGTCTCTTAGAAACGGGAGAATAGTCCGAACTGTGAGGGTGGGAATGAACGGCCATCAGGTCAGGTCAGCCGTTCAGTGATGATCCTAGAGTGACTGGGGTCGGAAAGTACTTGGGTCCTTTGGGTTTGCAATGGATTGTGTTGGTTTTTGGGGCTCGAGGGGTCTTACAAGAAACAGACAGGCCCTATGTCCACACCAAATTCCTGTTCAGGCCCTCCTATGTCCATGGGCGCGATGTCCACAATGGGCAGGCGTGACGTCTTCTGGGACCGGTACTCAATGACAGTCTTGCCCCACTTACCGGTGTGTTTCTAGGGAGAAACGGGGGGTGGGGGGAGATGTTATTCAGTTGATGTCTTACAACAAGGGCTGGTTTCCCAGGACCCCCAAACTAAGCAGCCACAAAATCGGAACTATGTGAGGTGGCTCACTAGACTTTGTCTTGGCTTGCCCAAGTCCTCTCCTCGTCAATCATTTCCCTAATGGCAGAGCCCTTCTCTGTTTCCCTCCTATCCCATCTCCACAAAGGGCTCCCCACCTGTGATAACCTCTTATTGTAGGTAGGCTCATAATCTTTATATGAATACTTCTGTGAGAGCCAGCGAGCATGCTTGTATTTCCTCTGAATGAGGATGTGGGCAAGCCAATACCAATATATGTCCCGCCCCCGTCACCTGCCATTCATCTCATCTCCTCACAGACCCCCCCCCACCTTGACTCAAGCTTCTGGTGAATCCCGTCACTCTGGGAGCATGACACTTGTCATAACCCCACCTCAGCCACACTCACCGTGCAGCCATCCTTCAGGGCAGTGTATGTGAACCTGCTGTTGCCCTCAGCCCTCATCTCTACATCATTGGAACCCTGGATGAGCAAGGCCTTCTTGAGGTTGCCAGCTGCTTCGTCCAAGTAGGCGACGCTGTTCTTGCAGTGGTAAGTGATGTTCTGGGAGCCCTCGGTGGACAGTAGACGAAGGAAGGTCATCTGGACGTTAGCAGTGTTGGGAGCCAGGTTGCCATCCCCGTAGCTGAACTGTAGGCAGAGGGGCCAGGGTATGAGATCCAAGAGCTGGCATTTGGTAGCATCAGAGGCTAATGGTGCCTCCAACTGTTAGGGGCTCGGAGCATCTGTCAGCGGGGGCTAGGGCGGGTGTGGAGCTAGCTCTAGTGGAGAAAATCCTTTTTCCTCTTTCCTTCTTCTAAAGCCCGAAGGAACATGGGTAGAGAATGCGTGGAAGGGGACTAAAAGCAGATGGGACGGACCAGCTGGGCCTAGAGAGCACCCAGGCACTCACGTGGAAGCCACCGTTCATAGTCTCTCCAAACCAGACGTGCTTCTTCTCCTTACTCTTGCTGCTCCACCAGTTCTTCCGAGGCACGCTTGCTGGATTGGGGTAGACACAAGTCTCGCCTGTTTCCATGTTGCAGAAAACTTTCATAGCGTCCAAGGTGCAGCCCTGGTTGGGGTCAATCCAGTAGTCTCCTGCAGGGGAAAGAGACAGCGTCCGTCAGAGTCATATTCAAACCTGAGGGGCAGGCCGGCTGTTTAGAGGCAGAGAGCCTATTGGGGAAACTGGGTCCAGGGGGATTTACATGTGGCTTAAACGGAGTCCAATAGAAGGGACAAGGGGACACACACAAAAAAAATCTGCATGAGAGAACTAATACTAAGGAGGAGGGGTGTAGGCAAGGAAAAAGGGCAGAGGAGAGCTTGTCTGCTGGATCCACCCTGCAGTCACTTCTGTCATGGTCATTCACCAGAACCTTCCAGGTCTGATTCTGCCCTGCCCTGAGGTACAGTGGGGTTTGTGTGCCTGGCTGCTGAAGGTAGCCACACGGGTGGCCTGACTCCCATCTCTCCGGGGGCTGCAGGCATGCCCTTCAGGCTCACCGCTCTTCCACTCTGGGTGGCAGAGTTTCAGGTCTTGGCAGGTGCGAGCAGGGTTCTTGCGGGAGCCATCGGGGCTTCGGATGCTCTCGATCTGGTTATTCAGTGACTTGAGTGTGGCGTCCACTTCAACGTCATGCTGTCTCAGGGTACTGGATGCCTCATCTGCCCGCATGTACTGCAGGGGATCAGGGCCCTTCTCTCTCTGGCCTAAGCCAGCAAAGGCTGACATGTCAATGCCGGGACCAGGAGGACCTGGAGGGCCGGGGGGACCAGGATTTCCAGGAGGACCCTGCAATAGAAAATAGAGATGTCAGTCAGGAAGTGTGGGGATGAGGCCTTCCTCTGTGTCCATCTGCTGGAAGTCTCTTTGTGCATCCTCTTCCTATTCCTGTGGTGGGGACCAAGGGCAGCAGGACCAAGAAAACCACAGCATCTTCCCCACTTCCTCCCTGACCCTTCTGTTTCTCAGAACCCGTCGTGAGCTCTGTGACCCCCCCCCCAAAGGGCCCTCAGCCTATAGGATGGTGTATTCTAAGCACCTATAACATGCTAGGAACACTTGGGATGGCAGCGGGGGGTCAGGACACTTACAGCAGGGCCAGTTTCGCCTGAACGTCCGCGGGGACCTGGAGGTCCGATGGGGCCAGGGATTCCATTAGAGCCATCTTTGCCAGAGGGACCAACGGGGCCAGGTGGACCCTGAAGGCCAAGAGAGAAGAAATGGTGAGAAAACAGTGTCCGTCCCAGGGGCAGCTGCAGAGCAGCTACAGCTATAGAGATGGTCGTCATGGTGGCACTAGTCACATCACTCTGCCTCCAACTCTCCACATTGCTCGGCCATACTCCCTAAATCCATCTCCACCTGGCCAAGGACCCACAGGTTAGTTCCATGTCTCTATGAACCTCCTAAGTCATGTTTACAACATTATTTTTTAATCAGGTTTGTCTTCCAGCCACTGTAAGCTCAGATGCTTATGTCTATGGTCACTGCAAGAAAGTCCTACTTTTCTCAGGGTACCTCCTGAGTGAGGACCGCTAAGCCCAAGGCTCCTTGCAGAAGCAATGCTTACCCTCATCCATCTCCTGGATGAGGCCTTGGCCCACCCAGCAGAAAAGCTCACTCCATCCCCCTAAACCATCTCACTTACTCTAGGGCCAGAAGGACCAGCAGGGCCAGAAGCACCCTGATCTCCGGAAGGACCCTGTGGAAAAGAAGAAAATAGTAGAAGTCAACACAGCTGGGTATAGAAATACATCTCCTTCAGAATGGGAGGCAAACACACGCCCCTTTGCCCCTCCTCCTCCTCCTCCTCCTCTTCTACCCGCTAAGAGAACCCAGGGGCTTTGGAGAAAGGCTCCAAGCCTTTTGGGTAGCAAGGGAAGCTCTGTGGGCCTGAAAAATGGGAGGTCTTTCTTGGGCATCCTCCTCATGGAAAATGCAGTGATACCCACCGGAGGGCCAGGCAGACCCTGCAGACCAGTGAAACCTCGGTGTCCCTTCAGTCCCCTCTCGCCAGGCTCTCCAGATTCTCCTTTGTCACCTCGGGGGCCTTGAGGACCCTATGAACAAGAAACATACCGATTCGGTCAAGTATGGTCCAATATATGTCTCAACTGAGACCCGATGTCCCCCTTCTCTGAGGGGGACAGTGCAGGATGCTCCAATACTTACTGGGATTCCACGGGCTCCAGCAGGTCCTGAGGGGCCCATAGGACCTTGTGCACCCTGTGAGGAGAGAGAGCGAGAACAGCATCAGGGAGCAGTCAGGGCAGAAGTCACTCTCCAGATCCATGGGCTACCTCCAGATGCTCAAAACAGGGAAAGCAAACATTGAACTGACTCTTGGTCACCCTCTTCACCGTGGCGCCTCTGAGCTCAGGGTACTCACAGACTCTCCTCGGTCTCCTTGTTTGCCAGTTGGGCCAGCAGGGCCAGGGGAACCTGGGGGCCCAGGAGCTCCAGGGGCGCCCAGTGCGCCTGTCTCACCACGATCACCCTGTAGTAACAAAGTATCAGATTCAGCAAAGAACAGCCCAGAAGAAGTGAGGAGAGAACCTTTGTTACACTACGCAGTCCTGTGACCACCACCACCACCACCCATGCCAGATAGACACTGGTCACTCACCTTGACTCCAGCTGCACCGTCTCTGCCAGGGGGTCCATCAGCACCAGGGCTGCCCTGGACACGGGACAAGAGGATTCACTTAGAGCCACCACTCTCTATTTGCTCTCTCTCACTCTGGTCTGAAGCGTAGGCCTGTTCACTTCAGCCCAACTGAGGCTTCAGGGCTAACACATCCTCTGAGCTTCCACCCACCCAGTCCTGGTCTCTCTGTGCATCCTTCCCTCAAGATCCTCCCTCCACACCAAGGTCTTGTGCTCACCTCTCGTCCAGGTTCACCTGCAGGCCCTGTCAGGCCAGGAGGCCCCACAGGACCAGGAGGACCTCTGTCTCCAGATGCACCAGGTGCACCCTGCTTGCCAGGCTCACCCTGAAGGGATTTAGACAAGGACCATGATGTTAAGCATCCCTGCCAGGGCTCCACCCCCTTCTTCAGTGGATACAGCAAAGGGATGTTTCCAAGGGTGCTGAGGGTACCAAGGGAAGGAAGGCTTAGGGTACCGCTGCATCCAAAGCACTTGGCTAAAAGCTCTGAGCCTGAGCCAGGCCTGGCCTAGCAGGGATGAAGGATGAAGTGTCCTCCACTCACCGATGGGCCAGGAAGGCCAGGGAATCCTCTTTCACCACGCTGTCCAGGCAGACCAACAATGCCCCTTTGACCAGCAAGTCCCTGGGGACCTGGGGGACCATCAGAGCCCTAGGAGGAGAAGAAAAGAGCTGATACAGAGCTTTGGCCTGGCTGTGACTCTTCCCACCTGTCTTGTCCATGCTATACAGCTTCTCTCCCACATCTCCCACAGCCCCGTGCCTTCCTCCCGGTGCTCAGAGGGGCCCGGGAGCCTCTCATGGCCCTGGTGGGACACTTACAGAAGGACCATCATTTCCAGGCTCGCCTTTATCGCCGGGAGCTCCAGCAGGACCTTGAAGTCCAGGGTCACCAGCTCGGCCAGGGGGACCACTGTCTCCTCGAGCACCTTTGGGACCATCTTTGCCAGCAGGACCAGGGGGTCCAGCAGGTCCAGGGTTACCCTAGGAGAAACAAACACGGAGAGTATTTGATAACTTGTCACCCTCCTCACACTTATCACCAGCCTCACCCAAATTACTGAAGCCACTGTAGCCTTGGGGGAGCAAGGCATTGCAAACTGCTAGCTCTGCTCTCCTCTCCCCTATGAGAGCCCTGGGGAGCCAGCTGTGGCTCCATCACACATGCTGTGGCTCCATCACCCATGCTGTGGCTCCATCACCCATGCTGTGGCTCTATCACCCATGCTGTGGCCCCATCACCCATGCTTTGCCTTTCCCCATCATGTGGAATTTCTCTTGCTGGTTCGGCTTCCTCCTCTATCATACAGATTCCTCCAGAATCAGCTCCAATCTTGCCCCTCTGGTCTGAGCTTTCTGTTCACCCAGTACCTCTTCTTCCACACAGAATTGGTGAGTGGAATTTTTCCTCATCTCCTCTCTCACTGAAGCCCCCCCCCCCCCAATTATCAGGTCTGGGGCTCATGGGCTTTTTATTTTAATAGTGTGTGGATGTAGGTGCATTGAACAACCTTGGAGCTGTGTCCCACAGGAAGGGCATCATGCCAACTCTCCGAGCATACCAAGTCTGAGGGTAAAAGCAAGTCATACAGGAAGACTGGGTGCTCCCCGTTCGCTCCCAGCTGACAGTGACCAGTCAGCATGGTAGGTAGGAAGAAAAGTCAGGGCCATAGGGAGCTCTTATTGACCCCTATGTTTGGTGGACTGCTCTAGAAGGTTCTGACCCTATCTGGGTCTCCCATGCCAGAAGTGAAATAGATCTAACCAGGAATAACACTTACATTCGAGCCTGGGGGTCCAACACGGCCAGCAGCTCCAGGGAATCCAGTGGCTCCCTATGGGCACCAGGAGGGGGGAGGAGGAAGAAAGGCCCTGAATACTTCAGGTTCTTAGCAAGGGAGGAGAGTCCAGTTGGCAAGACAGAGAGTACGCCTCAGAAATGGGGAGTCAAGAAAGGGCCAGGGGCTGCAAAGCAGGAAGTGAGTAGCTAGAGGGAAAGGGGGTCCCCACTGCACCTGGCTATATAATCAGGCATAGGGTGGGGTAGGGGATGCGTCCAGCCTTCAGGGAGCCGAGTGGCAGAGCTGAGGGCTGGGAGGGGGATTCTGGGGTGACTATGCACACAGTAGAGATGTCCTCTCTCTTGCAGGGTGGGCTTAGCCTGTGCATGTTTAAGGCTGGGGAGGGTGGGAGTGGAGAATCTTGAATCTCACCCACTGAACAAGTCATTTGTGGGGGATTGATTCACTCACCGGGGGGCCTTGGGCACCTCGGGCTCCCTTAGGACCAGTCACTCCAGTAGGACCCTGGGAAGGAAAGAAGACAGCGATGAAGTCTGGTGGACCTGGGGAGGGCAGCAAGCATCTGTCTGAACTTTAATATAGGACACCTGAGGGCCAGGCTGTCAGAGCAGAGCGTCCCAACACTAGGACCCTATGCAAAAGCTATCATGGGCAGTTCTAAGTGCCTCACCACTGGAGACTGCAAGTTTTCTACAAAGATGACCCCAAGGTCTCACCTCCTGGGAAACCTGCTCTCTCTGCTCCCCCAGGAGACCAAGCACTTTGCTTTGGCTATCTGTGGTCAGGAGGCACAGCCTATCCTCAGTGCAAATGACTTAACACCCCATCTGTGTGCCTCACTCACCAGAACCTAGCAGAAGCTCCTCCCTACATGGCTGACACGCCCACCAGGTTCCCTGTGTGGTCTACCAGGGTCCTCCTCCTCTCCTGGCCGCCTCTGCCTCATGAAGTCAGTGATGCTCACCTGTGGTCCAGGGGCTCCAGAGGGGCCTTGGGGGCCGGGGGCACCAGCATTTCCTTTCTGTCCAGCTTCTCCTTGATCACCCTTGGGGCCAGGCTGGCCATCAGCACCCTGTAAGAGGAAGAAGGGACAGATGAAATGACAGACAAGCTGGCTGCCCCAGATTCTGCCAACTGGTTCTGAGAGTACACAGCCATGTGTCTGCCCTGGGCCTGGAAACTGGGTTTAAGACAGGGTTGTTCCATTGCTACGGAAATGTGAAAGAACGGGAGGAAGTTCATCTTTCCCTTTAATGCCCTCTTCCTCTCCTTTCCTCTGTCCCCCACCAGAAGGTGCCCTTGAGACCCGGGTATAGAGCCAGACGGCATGGGAGTAGGGTAGACAGAGAGACTCACAGGAGGCCCAGCGAATCCAGCAGGTCCAGGTGGCCCAGTCTCTCCACGTTCACCCTGTGAGATGACCAGGAGGTGTCAGGCCCTGTTGCCTGCCTCTGTGCTCTCCTCAGGGTTGGAGTCTACTGCCCACCCGAGTTTTGTGTCCACCCACTTCCCCCAGAGAGAAGGCATCTGAGTGCCCTAAGTCCCAGGGACCCAGAACAGAAAGCCTCAGCTTAAAGGTCCTGAGCCCTGACCACGCCTGGGCCTGTGTGACCCTTCCCTTTCCTCTCACTCCTAGCCGCAAAGCACAGGACCAGGCTGAAAGGCCCTGCTGGCTTCCTCACTCTTGGGGCCAGAGAGAGCATGATTCAGAGGGACACACTCACCGGAGCACCACGAGCACCAGTACTTCCTGTAGGGCCAGGAAGTCCTATGTCTCCCTAGGAGTGGGGAAGGTAGGAATCAGAGTGGGCCCTAAGGACCCGAGTGTACTAGGAATCCCCGATGTTGGCAAGGGGATGTTGAGTCCATAGACCTCACTCTACATCCAGCTTTCTTCAAGTCCCAGCTGTCCCATCTGTCTCTTCAAGGCCTAGGCTGGGGACACTTTCTACCAGGCAGTGGCCCCACCTTACAGGCCCCACAAGTCACAAGCTAATAGGGCCCCCCACCCTTCAATCTTGTGGCCATTGTGGAAGACGATGGCAGGTGGGTAAGATTTGGCTGTGTGTGGTAGGAGGTAAGAGGGGACGGCATTCTGGGGGAGGTGGACAAAGGGAGGAAGGTCAGTCACAACTCACCTTCTCGCCATTAGCACCTGCTGGACCTGGGGGGCCGATGGGCCCAGTCAGACCCTGGAGGGAGAAAGGTAGAGAAAAAAGAGGTAGACAGAGTCAGGCCAGTATCACGAGGTTCCTCAGGGATTCTGGGAACCCCAAACCCAGTAGACTTTGATGTACCCTCCCATGGTCTCAGAGTCCACACTCACTGTCTGGTCCCCAGGTCTAAAACCAAAGTCCCTATAGTTTCTCCACTCCTTTTCTGAGTGCTAGAGGCTCATGGGAAATGCCTGTATCTGCACCATCCCAGCTCCCAAGTCCAACAACCAGCCTTCACTTACTCGTCCACCGTCCTTTCCAGGAGCTCCCTCTGGGCCTTTCTCACCAACATCGCCCTGTGGGAGAGAAAACCCAGTACCTTAGAGATACTTCAAGAGCAGCTGCTAGGTCAGCTTGCCTGGAGAAGATTCTGGAACCCAGTCCCTGCCTTGGAGGCCTTTTCTATGGGCTTAGGACTGGTGACAAAGGGTAGCAAGAGGTTTGCTTGTTGTTTGTGGGGGGGCCTCCTCCTAGTTTCTCAGAGAACAGCCAGGATCCTCGCTTCCAGAAGTACATGGAATGAGTGTGAGGGGATGAAGTGAGGCAGCTGTGGCTTCGGGGTAAGGCCCAGGACTTACTCTGTCTCCCTTGGGCCCAGCGATACCAGCTGCTCCCCTCTCACCAGGCATTCCCTGGAGACCTGGGGGGCCCTGAGCCCCAGGAGGGCCATCTGGGCCAGGTGCACCCTAGGGAGGAAGAAAAGAGGAATCTGTAGTGAGCAATTCCTTTCTCACAGCCCCATTGTGTGCAGCCTGGGAAACCAATGTCCCAAACCTCTGCTCTTCCCTCTTTTCTTCCCCTTTAAATTCCCTCCCCAGCGCCACCTCCCTCCTAAGCCTCCTTCCTTCCATGCTCCCTCTCCTCCTGCTCTCCCCTCAGTGAGCTCCCCTAGTGCTGGATGGATGAGCCTGCAGGACTTGGCCTCACTTACTTTAGGACCATCAGTACCAGGAGTGCCAGGGAGGCCACGGGCACCCTGGAGACCTTGAGCACCGGGAGAGCCACGTTCACCTGGGAAACCTCGCTCACCCTGTGGAAGAGACACCAGGCAGGAATCAGGCAAAAGTGATGGGGAAGATGGGATTGGGGGGGAGGGGCAAGGTGGTCCCCAAAAACCCAAGACAGGCTGCAGTGCTGGGAGACATGGCAAAACTGAATGGAGAGAAAGCAGACCCAAGGAGATACTAGTGTGGGGTGGCCGGACACTCACCCTGGGGCCCACAAGGCCAGGAGTTCCAGCTTCACCAGGAATACCCTAGAGAAGAAAAAGGATGTAAGAGTGAAGGTTGCCAACTCTGGACCCTAGAACATGCGCCCCCCCCCCCACACACACACACAGTGGCGGAACATGTGCACAGGAGGGCTGAGCTTAAACGGTTGTCTGGAGAGCTGGGAATCAGGTCTGGGACATTCCCAGGCTTTATGGGGCTCTCCATGTACCCTTTCTTCCTTGTCACCTGGACATCTACTCCATACTCACCTGGTCACCTTGTTTTCCACCTTCACCTGGGGGACCAGGAGGCCCAGGAAGTCCCTAGAAGCCAAAGTGGCATGGATTAGTCAAAAGATAAGTTTTCTCCCTGCACCGCCAGGAAGGCACAGCACAGGGAAGAGATAGCAATTAGGGCCAGGTAAGGGCAGCCTCGCCCCCTGGCACCCCATGAGAGGGGTAGGCCTGCTACCCATAATGCCTGCCAGAGAGCTCCAGGCATGGGAAGGGAATTGCATCCAGCCACCTACCTGGAACCCTGATGGTCCAGGAGCACCCTGCTCGCCTCGTTCACCAGCAGGTCCCTGCAGAAGAAAGAAAAGGTGAGCCAAGCCAGGAATTTGGAGAGCCCGAGGCCCTGGGGCATGGGTTAGACTCCTTCCTGCCTTGACCAGCCAATGGGTGGCTGGGTACTTCTCCTCCTGCATTGACAAGCCAATGGGTGGCTGGGTACTTCTACTCCTGCATTGGCCAGCCAATGGGTGGCTGGGTACTTCTCCTCCTGCATTGACCAGCCAATGGGTGGCTGGGTACTTCTCCTCCTGCATTGACCAGCCAATGGGTGGCTGGGTACTTCTACTCCTGCATTGACCAGCCAATGGGTGGCTGGGTACTTCTCCTCCATCATCTACCTACACTGCCTACATGGCCTTCTAGGACACACTCTCCCATCTGGGGATGGCTTAGCCCAGATCCACGTCTGCCACCCCTATCACTCAGTGGCACTAAGGTTCCTTGTTTTAGCTCCCACAAGACCATCAGGAGGAACTTGGTAGGTACTTACACTGGGGCCAGGTGGTCCTGCGGCTCCTGTCTCACCATCTTTGCCAGGAAGGCCCTATGGGGCAGAGGAAAAGGAGTTGTAACAACTTATGTCTGCAGGCATATTTTTTTGGGTCAGGGGTTTTCAGATCAACAAGGACTATTTTCAGGCCTCGCTGCTCTTCCTCACTGCACCCACCATTTCACTTCAGCCTTTCTTTACATAGACATCTTCCTCTGTATCCAAGCCTTGCCTCTGAAACCCCTCAGCTGCCAGCAGAGTCCCTGGCTGGATCCCAGAAGGCACAACCTAACATGTGTTCAGCCATAGGAATGAACTCTTGCTAACCAGGGATATGAAGCCCATGTCTGGAGGGTCGCACCTCCTGCTCCCCTTAGAAATCCCACCAACACCAAGCCACAGGCACTTACTCTCAGACCAGGAGCGCCGGGCAGTCCCTTCTCACCAGCTTTGCCAGCCTCGCCCTGAAGGAAGGAGAGAGAAGACCAGGAGTTGGATGGAGTGGGGCAGGGTAGGCTAAGGAGCCTGGGCCTTGAAGCTCCATTTTGGTCAACAGCAGAAGGTAAGATCGAACATCAGCCCTTCCTCTTACACTCACAGGCTATAAAACACGACAGTGGTGACGTCCTAGGGTTTTAAGGCACCCAAGTCTCCCCCAAGTCACGTGCATTCCTTGCAGGACTTGGAGGACAGAGCTGTCCATGACAATGAGAGGCCACTGGTCACCTGCCTTGGGTTAACTCTGTTCAGGACTCAGCCCTTTCTCCAAGTAGAAAAAGATGAAGGAAATGAGAGAGTAAGCTGTTACTTACATTGGCACCTTTGGGGCCAGGGAAACCCATGACACCAGGCTGCCCACGAGCTCCCTGAGGACCAGGAGGTCCAGGGCGACCATCTTCACCAGGGGCTCCCTGAAAGACAGGATGCCGTTCTCAGAACATAGTCCCTCTGGCCGTATTACTCCATCAATATCGACTAAGTAAGTGCCTCTGTGAGGCAGGCACAGAGCAAAGAGCCAGCCATGGACATGCATCTAGGGTTGACCAACCCCAACACACGGACCCATCTACAGGAAGATGCTCCTGCCTCAGAAATTTTCCCTGAACCTCTCTAATCCTTGTCACCACTCCTCCTCCTGGAAGGTACCCAAATGCTCTGTGTGTGTGTGTGTGTGTGTGTGTGTGTGTGTGTGTGTGTGTGTTACATGGGCCATAAAGCCTACCATCTATCTCTCACCCCATTCTCAAAATGTGCAAAATCCTAGGCTGCCTTCACCCAAACTCCCGTCTCTCTTCCCATCATCTCTTGAGGGATGTCCCCTGTTCTCCCAGGACCCTCACTCAAGGTGGCACACTTACAGAAGGACCAACTTTGCCTTGAGGGCCAGCATCACCAGGACGACCTGTAAGACCCTTTATTGGGAAGAGAGAAGAGAATGATGTCAGTCAAAGGCAGGCTCCAAACCTCCTAATTCTGATGAAGAGCTTAAGAGGATGCTAGTGGGAAGGATGTTTGCGGGGAGGGGAGGGGTGTAACATCCAAAATCAAGGACAATGGTAGTGCTCGCCTCCTTACCCGGGCTCCAGGAAGACCAGGTTCTCCAGGACGGCCAGGGTCACCGTTGGCTCCCTTGGGACCAGCCAGACCACTGGGCCCTCGCTCTCCAGGGGCACCCTACAGGAGAGGAGACAGAAAGTCAGTGGAATGCTTTGTAAGGCGGTGGAAATGGAAGAGACCATGCCCCTCTTCCTGCACTCACCTTGGGGCCTGCTAGACCATCTTGACCTGGGAAACCACGGTTGCCAGGAGCACCCTAGGGAGAAGTAGGAAAGAGACATAGGGTGAGGATGGCTGGCAGGCGTCCCACAGGCTGCAAGGGACCCATCCCACCCACCTCCCACCACAGTATCTGTGGGGCAGTAGTCACAGCCTGTTCCTGCCTCTCTAGGGAGAAACTCACTGCTTTATGCCATCCTTGGGACAGAAGGCACAGGCAGGATAAGGATGCCTGTGCCCCTGGGACTGGATGGGGAGAAGTGTTGATCCGGCCGAAACAAAGAGCCACGGACAGGACACGTGAGGCGAGAACCTCCTTGCCTACTTACTCTTTCTCCAGGGGGACCGATGGGCCCAGCACCCCCAGGTTCTCCTCGAGCACCTCGCTTTCCTTCTTCGCCAGCAGGGCCGGGGGCTCCTTGGGGCCCAGCAGGACCCTGATGACAAACACAAGACAAACAGGTTACAGCTTTCACCTAGCCTTGGGAAAAGCGCCGGCCTGGTGTGCAGAGGAAGTGGCCTTGGGAGTGTGTCAGGGCTTGGGCAAGAGGGGCCTGATAGGACCAGCCGTGGAGGAGCTGAAACAGCCCAGGAGAAGGGGATGGCTTGGAACTCAAGCTATTCAAGCTATCTCGCTCTTTTCTCCAGGAACAACACAGGAGAGGGCCTGGAATGGGGAATGGCTGGGGAGGGGGCGTGCAGTGGGGCAGAAGGGTGCTCTCTGTGAGTCAGAGCTACAGTAAAGAAAAAAGACCTGAAGACAGATACTCACGGTCTCTCCCTTGGGGCCTTGTTCACCTTTGAAGCCAGCAATGCCAGGCTCACCCTAAATGAGAGAACAAAAAGTGCTCACACCGGCTTCTCTCCAAAGAATCTGCCTCCCCACTCCCCTCCCCACGCACACCCCCAGAAGCCTACTGCCGTGAGCAGGAGGGCCCAGGAACAAAAGGGGGCCTGTAGGCAGGACACGGGGACCATTTCAGGTTCTTACCGTCTGACCTTTGGGGCCCAGAGGACCAGTTGCGCCTTGAGGACCAGGAGGGCCACGGGGCCCTGGGAAGCCAGGGGCACCAGCAATTCCAGGGGCTCCCTGTCAACCCAAGCAGAAGAGAAGCAAGTGAGGAGAGGAGGATGAATAGGCTCTGAGAGATCCTGAGGATGCAGCCCAGGGCCGGTACTTACAGCAGATCCTTTGGCTCCGGGAATGCCGTCAGTCCCTGGGTTACCCTGATAAGAAGATGGGATTGCATTGCGGTAAAAATAATCAGCAAAGAACTGACCCAACCGTTCCGCCCATCAGGCCCCAGTCTAGGGGTCAGGGACAAGTGCTGTCCACTCCAGGCCATTTGTGCTGGACGTCTCATGGTCTCATGGGGTGGACTACAGGTGGAGGTCAGTGGGAGGTACTTGGCCAGCATGAAGCTTTAATGACTTGGACCCCCAGGACTCCTTCAAGTGGCACACACATTCAAGGGGGCCAAGGCCACAGATGTCATGCCTTCCAGGCCAAAGCGATGAACTTACAGAAGCGCCTGCGGGCCCAGGGGACCCAGGATTGCCAGACTCGCCACGGGGACCTTGGGCGCCTTCAGGACCACGTGCACCGGTGGGACCAGCTTCACCCTGGGAAGAAAGTGGGAGGATGAAGGGAGGGGAGGGGAGGGGAGGGGAGGGGAGGGGAGGGGCAGCAGCAATTCAGAGGCGGCTGTGTGCTCGACTCTTGCATGTGCCCATATACCTGTGAGTGAGGAGTCACACTCACACAGGAGTCTGTCATGTCTGTTCCCACCCACCCAAGCAACATGGAGATTTGGTATCCCACTCCGGCCTCCTCCACTCTGCACCTTGCTTCTGCCCTGTAAACCCCACACAACTACACAGACGCCTACTGGACCCAGCAACAAGCAGCTCCCTGGTCCTGTCAGCCCCTGTCAGAGAAGTCTTAGGGCCATGGGATGATGGGCAGGTGGGCAGTCCCTTTCTTGTCCCCTCTTTTTGTTTTTTCTCTGATTGAGGAACAAAAGCCAGAAGGGTGATTCCCCAGGCCCTCGGCCTTCTGTTTCCTCCAGAGTCTCAGCTCAGAAGGGGTTCCTTTCTGTCTGCCCGCTGGTACCTACTAAGTGATGAAAGCTGCTCTGGGCAGAGGCCTCAGCCTGTTTGAAGTACCAGGAAGCCAGGGCAGAAAGCAAGCTGGGACAGGCTCTACTTTTCTCTAAGTGAACTAGCAGGCGCCTCTGTGTAAAAACTCTCTTTTTTTATTTTTATTTTTATTCCTAAAAGTCACAGCTCCCTGTGATCTGGCTCTCTGGACTGGGGTCCCAGGGGAAGGCTGCTGACCTGGAGAGAGGTCAGAGCCTCCTCAGGTTTCTTCACACAGCATTCTTGCTTCGCTTTGGTAATTATTATTTTCTAAAGGTCAGGCCCCCTCACCTTCCGCCGTCCCTCCTCACAATGGGTCCCCTTCACTGGGCTCCCAGAGGCCTCAGACACTGTCTGGTTGCCATGGAAACCCCCAGGAGTGGAAAAGCAACCTGATGCCAGTGACACAGGGAGGCTCCTTATTCATTCCCAGGGACACTGGAATCCCTCCTGGGCCGCAGGGGCCTTCCCCTGAACTGGCTGGCCTCCCACTGGCCTCTATTAATCCTTGGAAGCACCACAAGAGCCCCCGAACCCCAAGAAGTAGAAATAGGAAGGGGCAGAGGGACGCACAGAACGGTCTCCTTTCCTCTGCACCCCCTACCCCTCTCTTTCCCCTTAAGCTCCCTCTGGGTAGGCCAGCATTTGCACACCCCTAGGCTTGCTCTCGCCTTTCCCACCCTCCCTGGTCGTCTTCTCCCGTGCATCTCTAGCTTTCCCCATCTTTCTCTACAAGGTGAAACCTCCAGCCTGTCATCAAACCATCCTCTCTGTCAGTGAGAGAGACCCACAGAGGCTAGGGTGAGGAAACTCTTTAAAAGGAAGAAGTGACAAGGGAGCCTTAGCAAGGGCTATGGGGAAGAGAGAGTATGTCTTTGACCATCTGAGTTCCTCAGCTTGGCCAGCAGATCACGCACCTTGGCACCGGGAGCACCAGGGAAGCCAGGACCACCTGCAGGACCGACAGGACCCTGGCGAGAACAGGAAGATGGAGGGTGAACGCTGGATCTAAGCAGACACCCCAGCTTGCAACCCTTCCTCGCTTCATGTTGGTTTTGCCCATTGTGGCTAGAAGAGACCGTCCCAGCGGCTGCACCGGAGAACTTCAGAGAGATGCCTCACCTTGCCTGGCAAGTCTCTGAGTCTACATATCATAAGAAGCCACATGGCTTTGACTGTTCTCCTTGGAAGAAGAGACTGGGGGAGGGGAGCTGGGGAAGACAGGGCTGCAGGGTTACCAACATGCTCAAGGGACAGGCCACCTCCTTCCCAGATACTGAGGACAGGGGCAACCCCACAGACTTCAGGGCTGCTCCTTGAGCGGCAGCACAATGACTGTCACTTGCTAAGGATGAGAGGGACTTACTGGAGGTCCAGCAGGGCCCGGCTGGCCGTCGTTGCCCCGAGCTCCCTGTGAACAACAGCGAAAAAAAAAAAGGAGCCGATGTGAGCGGCGTCCACAGATCCAGCCCACCTTTACATCAAGAGGAACACAGTGGTGGGGTGTCCCAGACTGGAGGGACAGAGGGCAGCAGGGGGCGGGGCTTGTTCTCCTGACTAACAGAGCTTGGGCAACTTCTCAGCAGCCCTGTCACTTCTAAAACTTCAGCTAGGCCCCAAGTATCCCTGGCTTTAGGCCAAATGTTCATGCAGAAAGGCAGTGGACCGGGCAAAAGAAGACTGGCAGAGGCAAGGAAGGAGCTGCCCACCTCTGTGCTGACTACCCTGGCTAAGGGAAGCCTTCCTTCCCTCCTCTGTGAACTCCAGGCAACCTCTGGCTCCTTCAGTACAGCAGAAATGGCCCCCCCCCCCCCCCGCACCCAGGATGTTTCCTGTGGCCTAGGAAGCTGCTCGGTGTTGAGGACAGGCCACCAGCCCGGGTTCACAAAGGTACCTGAGCTCGGATTTCCAAGAGCCTCAGCTTTGCCAAGCGGGACTTGCGCTTTGAGAGTTCCACGAGTTTGGGGTGAAAAACCTCGAAGGTTTATTTTTCTCAAGTGCCTGTGAGGAATTCTCTAACTCCCTGAGCCATTGTGTTGGGTACAGCCAGGCCTAGGATCTGGGCCCTGCTCTCAGCTTTCCTAACACCGTGGCCCTTTTAGTACAGTTCCTTGTGTTGTGCTGAGCCCCAACCATAAAATTATTTTGTTGCTGTTTCACAGCTGTTATTTTACTACCTTTATGAATCATAATGTAAATATTTTGGGAGCTAGAGAACTGCCAAGGGGGTCACAACCTACAGGTTGAGAACCAGTGGGCTTAGGGAAAACTTTCTGCAAGTCTCTGTCAGAAGTGTGAGGGAAGGATGTTCTGTGGTGCCCAGTCTTCTTCCTGGTGTGAGCCATCTTTCCCCACAGGGCCTGACAGCCATGGGAAGTGGGGAATGGGGGGCAAGAGGCAGAGGGAATGCAGGGCTTATTCTCCTGCCACACTTCCTGGCTGACCCAACTGCTCTGGGGAAACCCAAAAATGCCTTCTTCCCTCCAGGGGTCAGTCAGCAAAGGACAGGGCGAGAGGGAGGAAGGACCAGTCTAGTCTCTAGGTGCAGGCTCTTACGGAAGGGAAGCTGGGGAGTTGCCTGTGTCTGAGGTCTGCATGGACACTTTCTAGGCTCAGAAAGCCTCTGGGAAGTCTCTCAGAGACCAGGGCAGACTGAGGAACGCCATCCTCACCCATGACATGCCCCCCTGCTGCCGCCCCCAAAAAGGTGCAACGCAATGCTGAGAATTTTAAGTCAAGTCTCATAATCGCACTGCCAGCATTTTCCACATGTGTACAAGCCCCATGAAGGAGAATGAAGAACTGGGACGTACTGTGTCTAGGAAGGAGTGGGACAGTGCGAGCCGGGGTGGGGGTGGGAGGTGGCGCAGGGCTGTCTTCACCCAGTCACAAGTCCGCTGTTCTGGCTTCATTAAAAGGCTCAGGCCATGCTCGCATGACTGCCTGACTCCGCAGAGGCCCAGAGCCGCCTCCCCTCACCACGGGGCAAGGCCCTTGGCCTGCTCTGGTTGACTATGCAGGTCAAGGCTGCGGGTTTCACAGACCTGCACTTGAGGGGAGTTTGTGCCACCCTGATGCAAGGTCTGGAAGGGCACTGCAGGGAAGCTGATCTCAGGCCCTGCAAGGACCTAGGAGCCTAGGAGGAGGGGCCACTGAGCTTGGCTGGCTGGAGTGAAGACCAATACATGTCTTTCATCAGGCATCACTCGCCTGACCAAGCACCCACAAGGCCTCTCTATTGCCTGGGAGCCAAGCTAACCGCCTCCATCTGACACCTGTGCCTCGCTCCCCTCCCACATTAACTAGAGGCTCTAGAGGCCAGCAGAGCCTGGGACCTCAGTGCACAGTTTGCCTTAAGCTCTTTATTCTTTCTGGGCCTCAATTTCTTCATCTCTAAAATGGGAGTCCCAGCCAGGCAGTGGTGGTGCACGCCTTTAATCCCAGCACTCGGGAGGCAGAGGCAGGTGGATCACTGTGAGTTCAAGGCCAGCCTGGTCTACAAAGTGAGTCCAAAGACAGCCAGGGCTACACAGAGAAACCCTGTCTCTAAAAACCAAAATAAATAAACAAACACATAAATAAATAAATAAATAAATCCGAGATTCAGCTCCACAGAATGAAGGGAAGATTAGAAAAAGTTCAGCATGCCAGGTCATAAATCAAGGAAGGGCCACAAGGTGGAGGCCACCCCTGTCGTATCGTGACACTATTCACAGCAGCATCAAAGGTACTGTCATCGGAGCTGAGTGAGATGGCAGAGGAGAGGATGGCTTGGACAGCTACCGCATCTAAGCCTGTTCCTGCCTGCTAACTGCACAGCCTGGGAAGGAGTAGCAGTTACTAAAGGGTGACCTGAAGAATCCAGACAGCTGAGGAGAGCCTTGCTCTCACCACCCCACACTCCTATAGCACTGCTCTCCTTCCACTCTGCAGGCCCTACCCCACCTGAAGATCAGGAGTGGGGAAACTCGGGATGG
The DNA here is from genome assembly GCA_907169655.1 of Acomys percivali. Classification (NCBI taxonomy): domain Eukaryota; kingdom Metazoa; phylum Chordata; class Mammalia; order Rodentia; family Muridae; genus Acomys; species Acomys percivali. Next base: position 121,083,825 of record OU015748.1, read on the forward strand.
AACCTTCTGGTATGATGACGCTCCCTGAACCTCATCAAGTTGGGTTTTGTTGTTTCGTAGGAGTTGGATGGGGAGGGGTGTTGAGAAAGGTCTCATTGTATGGCCCAGGCTGACCTCGAACTTGTGATTTCTCTGCCTCAGCTTCTCCGATACTAGGATCATAGGTATGCACTTCCTAGCCCAGTTTATCACTGAGTTGCTTTGAAGGTCAGGAGAAATGTGCTTTTGTAAACTGTAAAGTGTTGAGCATATAGTGGCGACTAGCCTTGGGGATTACTTACCGCGGCTCCAGCAGGGCCAGTCCGTCCTCTCTCACCAGGCAGGCCACGGGGACCCTGCAACACACATCAGCACAGTGTAAGTGTGAGCTGAGCTGACACAGTGGTGGGTTGTGTGATGACTTCTTCTGGAGGGTCCTTCCCACCCACGGCGGCCCTCCTCCTGCCTCTTTGCCCCAGGAAGCTAAGGAGAACACCCCTGGCGGTGCTGTCTTGCCCCTGGGTCCTGGGCCTTCCTCCTGGCAGACCCATGTGTGTTCCTGTTGCTGTCTGTAATGAACAGATGACTCCCCAGAAACATAGAAGGCAAACAGATTTTTTTTAAAAAACTGAAACATGGTTTCGGTGTGTCTAACAGTTCTTCTTTCCAGGAAGTGTGGGCGAAATTCCGAACAATCTGTCTACTGCAGGGTGGGTTTTGCTCTCGTAATCAGAAAATCTGCAAAGCCAGGTATCTGCTCTGCATGAGGGCATGAAGGAGATGCTGTTGTTTGCAGGATAACCTTGAGAGCATATGGTGGCTTTCCTGTGGGTGACACCCATACTCACCATTGGGCCCGGGGAACCATTCTCGCCAGGGGAACCACTCTCTCCCTGGGAAAAAAAGAGACACAGGGTCAATGTTTGGGGTCCTAGCTTCTTGAAAATTCCCAGGTCAGTCATTGAAAGAGCTGGCTGGTAGGGCTGAGACATGCCAGCTTCAATTTTTAGGAGAGGAAACCCCCCCCCCCGCCCCGCCCCCGGAAGCTTTAAGGCAAGATGCAGGCTTGGCTGGTCCCAACTATGTTCTTACTCCCTTGACCCTTCAGCGTCTCCCTGACTGACGTCACCTTTCGTCCCCTACTGGCAATCCCTGTGTGTTTTGTGGTCCTTTACCTTCACACCAGGAGCGCCAGCTTCTCCCTTAGCACCATCCAGGCCTGGGTAACCCTGGGTAACAAGAGAGCAGTTCCATCACACATGTGGGAACCCACACAGGAGATAATGTACATACCCCAAAATGTTTCTTCTCCCAGTAGCTCCTGCCTTCCAACACCCTTACCCATGACACTTACCCTGTGACCTTTGACACCAGGCAGGCCTGGGGTTCCCGGGAATCCACGAGCACCCTGAGATGCAAAAAGGAGGTACTCAGGGGAAAGAAGAGATTGAGTGAGGGCTGCTGAAGGGCCTGCAGACTCAGCTCCCTCGGGACACCAATAAGAAGCAGGCTCCCAAACATCTCCATAGCTCCTTCAGCCAAATCCAGACCATCATCTCGTAATCATGCAAATATGATTGACAGCTCAAAGGCACGGTACGTGCTGGTACCATCAGTGCCCAGTTTTAAATTGAGCTAATAAAACTGAGTGAAGTATATGGACTGGAAAAAGCTTGTGAGACTAGGAAAGGTAGAGTTTTACCTGAGGGCCCGGAAGGCCTCTCTCTCCAGATTTTCCGGGTTTTCCAGCTTCACCCTGAACAGAAAGAGAGGTATCTCATTTTCTCTTGGCAGTCCCATGAGCAAAACTCTACCGCTGTGCATCTGCCTACCTGACCATCTTGACCATCCCCCTGCAGATGCAGATGTCCCCTCCCTGAATGCCTCTCCTGTATTGTGGTTTACCTTAGTCCTCCCTCCCTAAGTCCCCAACTTCCCCAGCAAGCTTTTGCTGTCCTTCCCAGAGCTCTGCGGACTGGCCTGTGTGCCCTGACCTCAAGAGGCTTTACCGCGGGATTCTGGTCATAACACCAGCTCAAGAAAGCCAGCTCTCATGCCTGCTTTCTTTTTCCGTGCTCTGCAGACAGCCTGGCTCAGGCTGAGCCTTCCCACCTCATTTACAATTGAGATGATGTTAGGGTATTTACTGACCGACTCTCTCTTTGTTTTTTCTACTCTACATCTTTGTGCCTTGCATTCCCCTCCCATCCCCCATCCCCATCCCTTCTCCTATTTCTCAATTTTTCTTCCCGAAATTAATGATGTTTTAAGTATACCCCCTCTCTTTGGATCTAAAACAGTCCCCAGGGACCTCGAAAGCTTAGTTGCAAATGGAATTTAGGACTGGCCAGAGGTGTTTCTCAGGAAGTCTCTCTACCCATAATCCCCAGCACACATTCTCCCTGGGGTATGAGGACATCTGGGGTCCTACTCACATCATCACCAGGTTTTCCAGGAGGACCAGGAGGACCACGGGGACCCATGGGACCCTACAAATAGAGAATTTAAGAGACAGTTGGAAAGAGACACAATGGACAAAATGTGAGACCAAAAAGGTAGTTTTGGAAGCTAGCTATCCTGTGGTGAGAAGGACACAAAAGGTCAGGACAAAAATTGTCAAGTAGACTATGATAGGAGAAAGGGACAGTGCCAGTTGGTGACCCCCCCAAAAGCTAAGTGTCATGATAGAGTTCCTGCCATATTGGTTCTCTGGTTGAGTAGCGCATGGGTAGGAAGTACCACCTGAATCTCCTATGGCCCTCCCATTGTGGGAAAGCTGGCAGAACCTGGGTGCAGACAGAAGCTTGTCGGGTATCTCCTGGGAGAGGGATAGCCTATGGTACCCGGAAGCTCCGGGGGGAGGGGCTAGCCTATGGTACTCACAGAGACTCCAGGCTCGCCAGGTTCACCAGGATTGCCTTGAAATCCTTGAGGGCCCTAAGAAGGGAAAGTAACGACACCACGTTGAGCCCCCAAAACTGTCCTGTCAAAGCTTGATGAGCATCTGCAGTGCCACCAAGAGGAAAAGACTGAACACTTACGGGGGCACCGGCAGGGCCTGGGGGTCCTCGGGGTCCCATGGGGCCCTGCATTCAAACAGAGAAACGAGAGAGACACTTACTGGCCTGCTTCATCGTCAGCTCTCAGGGATCCAGCAGCCAGACAAAGGACAAGAAGAGACTGTGGGAGCACTGGGGGGAGTGGGGGGATGGCGAGGAACAAAGGGCCTCCTGCGGCTTCTCTCTCCTCTTTCCCACCCCCCACTCAACCATCTATTTTTATTTATAGGCACCATCTGAACAGAGAAGCTGGCCTCGCTGTCCCCCTGGATGGCAGCCATGTTTACTAAAGTCTGAATTTCATTTAGCACGTGCCAAGCCAGCGCTGCAGGCTGAGATTTCCTGCTGGAAGCCTTGAGGATGCTGGAGAACAGTAGCTGCGGTCTGCCTTCTTCAGTTCTCCTTCCAAGAGCAATAGCAGCTGGCTATTGCTAATACACCAGCATGCACCTCTCTCTCTCTCTATCCTCATTCTTCCTAGACAGTCTAGAGCATCACTCAAACTGGCATCCATCACCATGAAAAGCCAAACTCCTCGGGCTAACTAAATGGGAGGTGTTTAACGAGCCTATGGAGATGAGATGTTCCAAACAACTATCTGCAAGGCAGAGGTTGTCTAGGTCTCTGGCTTTGCTGGGGGTGAGCGCCTCCCCTTCTAGGTAGTAAAAGTCTTACCATTGGACCTTGCATTACTCCCATCTGGGCACCGCCGCCAGCCTTCTCATCAATTCCAGACATCTGAGCCAAAAAGTTCTGCAAAGCAACACAACCAACCACTTTAGGAGGCTAAGGCCCCCCCCCTCGCCCACTATCAGAAAGAATTTTGCCTAGCCTCTACTGATTAGAGACCAGCTGAGTATTGATCAGAATTGCCAAGGACACCTGACAATGGTTTTGGGGATGTGTTCTTGCGACAGTGGCGGGATCCCTTTTCTGAAAAATCAAATGTTATTTGTAGTGGTCTCAATTCCTCATGCGCCGCTTTATAAATTCTAGACTTTTATAGTCTAGAATGTTACATAAATAAAACATCCCTCTTTAAAGGCATTCTTTGTTCTCTAAAACGTTGGTGTCTGGCAAAGGCCTGACACTTGGTCTTGAGATATTTCGGGAAGAGTTACAGTGGACGTCTGTGAGCCCACTTAAATTGAAGAATTTAAAACATAGTAGACCTCCAAATGGCACACCTACAAAAGCGAGGCAGTCATATAATTTGTTGGCTGGTGTGATTCCAAACACGACAGAAGCCACACACCTTCACTCAGTGGAACTCTTTCATGAGAATGAATAGTCGCTTGGAATGTACTTGGCATGGACTATGGGTAAATGTCTTCCAAGGACAGTGGTCACTGCTCTTCCAGAGGAATACAAGTGCCCAGTCATCCTTTTCCCACACCCCTACACCCACCCCCTAAGAATCAACCGCACGATGGGGGTGCCAGGAAGCCAGGTAGCTGAAGGCTTTCTTTACAGAAACCCAGTGAAGTGAAAAAAAAAAAAAAATCAGCCCTTCTCCCCACAGCCTCAAGCCTCATAATGTTATTCTACTCAATTATAGGCCTGAGGTGAAAGCCACGAACGGCCCATGTACATGCTGCAGGCAGTCCTGGGAGCCAGCCAGAGAAGACCGAGTAGCCATTGAGAAGCCACAGTTCTGGAGGGTCAGCCTGGAGAAAGGAGAACTGAGGACACTTACTCCACCAAGGCCAGGGGGACCAGGGGAACCTGGAAGGCCAGGGCGGCCAGGATTTCCAGGGGTACCAGGCTCTCCATCTCGGCCGCGAGGTCCAGGTACACCCTGGACAGGAAGAGGGGGAAAAAATGGTAGCAGCGAAACACTGATTTAGGAACTCTCCATCCCAGGCAGCTCTCAGGAGGTAACTAGGCCTTTGGAGGACCCGGGGG
>OU015748.1:121088867-121120499 GCA_907169655.1 Acomys percivali
GGGGGGGGGATACAGATGTCAGACTTTATTATTGCCTGCTCACCTGCTGTCCCTTTTCACCACGCTCTCCTCTGGGTCCTTGTTCACCGGCAGGTCCCTGAAGGTGAGGAGCATGGTGTGACGGCATGAGACTGGAGGCCATGATGGCTCAGTTGCAATAAGGGAAGAACGGAGGAAACCCTCTCCCTCTTTCTTACCTGAGGGCCAGGAGGTCCTTTGGGTCCTACGATCTGTGTGAAGGAGGAGCCGTAGGCCCATTGGTTAGAGGGGTACATTTAGGACAGCCCTTGCACGGTTGTGTTGGGGGGGGGAGGTGATGGGGGGGAGGCGATGGGGGGCGATAAGGCAGGGTGAGGATGGTTCGTACTTACATCCTTGATGTCTCCAGGTTCTCCTTTCTGCCCCTGCAACAGGAAGTGTTGGCAGCTGGAAGCTGAGGAGCCCACTTAGCCCCAACACAACCCGCCCCCCTGCTACCCTAGCCTCTCAGACCGGACATCTTCTGAGGTCTAAGGAAGAGGAGATTAGCCTCTCAGTGACCCTGAAGAAGGACATGAGGAAGCAAATTGCAGGGCCAGTGAAATGACCAGTGGCTAAAGCTCTTGCGGAGTCAGCATGCAGCCCCCCTATGGTGGAAGGAGAGAACCAACTTCTCTGAGTTATTCTCCGGCTGCCTCACATGCACCATAGCACATATGTGTCCATAACCATACATACAATCACTTGGGGGCGGGGGCGAGGAGTGTGGATGTAATTAAATTAAACTAAAAAATGAGGTGTCTTACCTTTGGTCCTGGTTTTCCTGCAAGGGAAAACAGAGAAGGAGAAGGTAAGACAGGGACCACATCTTGTCATTCAAACTCTCTTTGGAGGACCAAAGAAAAGAACCACTGCAAACGGAGGAAGCAGACTCCTCTCTTGCTCCCCTGAATCCCTCTGTGGCAGCTGTGAGGATCACAGAGCCACTTTGTTGCCGAGGACTCTTAAGGAATGGAGGTGCCTCTAAGTTTATTAGTTAAAAAGCATGCAGAGTGTACAGGAATGGGTTGAGAGCAGGAGAGAAGCAACCAGGGGGCAGAGCACAGAAGACCCAGAGGTCAGGCAGCCCTTCCCAACCCACGCCCTCCCAAGGAGGAGCCTGAGGAAGCCTTACATTAGCGTGGCGCCTCCTTGAAGCAAGCACAAAAAAGAGCAGAACACAGAAGTTATAAAGAGCATTGCAGCCAGGGCCATCCCAAACATATAAGCCACTACCCCACCATAGCAGCAAACTCCTATAGGCCATCAACACTGCACTGGCATGGGCTTCTCAGATAAGATATCTGAGAGTCTGTGCCATACTAGGTGTCAGTGTTGGGCAAGCATTCAGGAAAGGTGACTTCTCGATTTCCTGTTTGTCTCTCTTCTCCACGTGAGTAGGAAGCAGACAATGAGCCATCCAAGAGACTTGTGCATGTGCCCTCCACTTTCTCTCCAAGGAGATGGGACACTTGTCTGACTGCTGGGAAGGAGGTCGCCTATACTTTTTGTCAGCACTGTAGCAGGTAACTACCATCAGCGTGCAGGAATGTGATCACACCCTCTGGACTCTCATGGTCCAGTCACTCTTTTGTCTTCTCTGCCCCTTACATGGTGGTCAACACCAAGTTGGAGGTTGTGGGGGGACAATGCAAAGAGGAAGTAGCTCCATTGTACTCTACTCCAAAGTGGGAACCCACTCTGTCCTCTTGCTTACTGACAGGGGTTTCTCCACATTAATGACCATGTCCTTTCTATAGAGAGGACAAGGCACAGTGTGACACACGGGACAAATTAACTCATGTTGTAGCTAGACAGAGTCTGATTCCCACTGTGGCTCTAGTAATTAGCCGACTTGAGTCATAAGAGGAAACCTTTCTGTAACTTCCCTCATTGTTGAAAACACACGCCTGAGGTGTTAGGCAAGGGAGGGTCTCTCTAGTGACTTTCAACCTGCAATCGAGAAGTGGCCTTGCCTTCCTGCCCCACCTGCTGGGACCAAATGGACAGGCAGCTTCTCAGCTTTGAAGAGAAGGGCCAACATCCATGAGATGCTATCTGCTGCTGCGTCTGCAAGTAATTTATTTATGTTGGATAATAAATAAATAAATTACGACCACTGGCAGTGGCGAGGTCAGCGGTGCAGATGGGACAGCACTCTCCGAAGGGGATCTCAGGGTTGAGGCACTCTGTGTCTTCACAGATTATGTCGTCGCAGAGGACAGTCCCAGTGTCACACACACAGATGGTGCAGGGTGAAGGCTTCCATACATCCTTATCTTTATACCTCTGCCCATTCTGCAGACAGCTGCCAGCCTCCTCTGCACCAAGGGAGGTGGGAGTGGCAGCGGGCCAAAGCAGGGAGCAGAGAAGAGCCAGGGAGAAAGAGAAAGAGGTTACAATCAACTTGACATAATTCAAATGCTAGAGGATGGGAGGGTTAGACCTTACCAGACTGACTGAACTTAAAAAATTAGTTCTGGGAAGCATAATTCATCTTTCTGTGTATTCTACAGTATCTGCTACGTGGGAATCATGACCCTAGCAATAGAGGAGGGCTGTTTACTATATTCTCTACATATTTTTTTTTACTTTACTATCTTCTCTTCATCTTTCCAGCATAGAAGAAGGGAAGCTGGAGATAGGAAAGGATATATTGGAAGGTGAAACGGTGAGAGACTCTAGCTGGAGAGCAAAGATATCTTTTTTTTTTTTTTTTGGTCGTCCTATAGAAATAATGAGATTTTCTAAATACAACTGACAGCTAACATTCAGAGAAAGCGCAGAGAAGTCCACCTACAGACATTAAAAGATATGAACATATAAACAGTAACTTGAAAGGCAAGCTGGGCTTCCGGCTGGAAGTCTTGCCTCTATCTGAAGATGACAACTCCAATATGAGTGTTAAGAGGCTCTTAATGCCTGGCCTTGGCTAAGACTGACCAGTCAAGACCCGCGTCTTCCAAGAATGCAAAGGAATAGCTTCGACTGGACCCTCTCCATCAGCGCCCTGCCGTCTGGAATTCGCCCTGCACATGAAAACTGTGCTGACAAGAGAGCTTCTCAGAGCGCCAGGGACCGAAGAGCCCGGACCACGTGCTAGGCAGAGCCCAGTGCTGTTTTTCTCATCAAATTCTCAAAAGCAATGGCAAAAGCTGAGGATGAATAGTAGCGAAGAGCTACAGACCCAGTGGGCGTGGAAAAAACGGGCCTGCCCTCTACTCTTCTAGGAGAGCGAGAGCCCAAAGATCAAAGTCTCCCTTTTCTTTTCCACTGGAAGAAACTCGTCTAGCCTTTAGGCAAGACTATCAAGGGGAAGGTGCAGGGAAAATGTCGAAGCTTCTGGGACAGACCTGGCCCCTCCTCTCCCCCAGCGACGCTAAAATAACTAGAGGTGACGAAAGCGAAGGCGTCCGCTAATGATGTCCAGTCCTGACTAAGAAAGAGCATTCTATCACCCCAAGAGCCGGAGGAAAGCCCTGGGAGGTTGCAAAAGCTGGTCGAGTTCCCCAAGGAGGGCGCCCCGGGGCCTCGCGGGCCATAGGCGGGGGCGAGCTGAGCTGGGTGTGAGAGCCGCTGGCTGACTCTTTGTGGCTGGGGCTCTGGACACAGCTCTCGGGCAGACAGACACCCGGAGAGTAAAAAAGGGGAATAAAATGACTGCTTAAGAAAGGAGCCAACACCGTAACCAGATCCCCTAGCGCGGTCAGAGGAAGGCAGCACCACCCTAATTGTGGCACGAAAGGGGCTACAGATAGCATCCTGGCCTCCTGATCCGGTTCCCCTCGTTCCCGCCGCGCCGCATAAGAGATTCTTTGTGGCCGGCCAATTAAAAAGCTACCTCTTTCGGGGAACTGTTTTTGCTTCGTCGCCGCTGCGCGCGGGGGCCGGAGCCCGGGAGGTGGCTGCAGGCAGGCACGGAGGGAGGGGGCACTCTAGGAGAGGGGGCTAGGGGAGTCGGGGGTGGGGTACCCACCGGGCCTAGCCTCTCATGAATGGGGCTTTTCTCGAGAGCATACAGAGCCCGATTCACAGGTCTCCGCGAGGAACCAGTTTAAATAAATATGGGCAGGGTTTCACCCCATCTGGAAGCCATCGCTGCCAATCCCCCAACGCAAACAAGCCTCACAAAGGAGGACTGAGGTCTCCCAGCCACAGCCAGCAGTCCTTTTGGAAGCTAGGGCTGAGAAATGCAGATGTGGGTCAAAATCTCCCGCGGCCAAGAAGTTTCCCAAACTCGTGGAAAGACGGAGAGGAGGAGCATGGTGGGCTCTAGTTTTCCCGACATTCCTAACGTTCACGCAGGCGATGCTTTTCCTCACTGTCAGGTCTTCCGGGTCCTCTGGACCCAAGACTGGAGCGTGGGCGTGTTTGTATAGATGGGACATACCAGGATGCAAAACCAACCCGTCAGATTCAGAATCCTACTCCTCCTAAGGAGGAGGAGACTGAAATTTTTAGATCCCCCTCCTCCCCAAAGTTGTGGCAATTCACTTTCCTGCTAGAAGGTTGAGGCGGTGAGAGCTCTTCGCTACTTAAGCGAGCGCCTACTATCAGGTGGAGAGGTAGAAATGTTTAGACACTCAGCCTTTGCTCTCTGCAGAGAACACTGATCAAGACCGCAGCTTGTGGGTGTGTGCTTAGAAATTTAGGACAAAAATATAGTCAGGCCCATCTCAGACCACGTACAAACAATTCGATATCCACTCCACCCCCACCCCGAGCTCGAGCACACGACTCCTGCTTAGCTCGCCGCCTTGCCACCCTGAACTGCAAGGGCAGGACCGTGCTATCCTGGGCTCAGAGCTGCAGCGCTCTCCGCTCCAGCCCTGCCCCCGCCGCGTCCGCGGCGCTAAGGAAAGGAGAGTCTGCCGGGGCCCGCCGCCTTCCAAAGCACCTCTGGAGACAGCCTGGTGGCGGGGAATGCGCACAACGCCTCAGGGACAGAGGGTCTCAAACTGCCCAAACAGTTTCACCTGCGGTTGATTTACAGTCTGTAACATACAAAGACAAGGCTGGAATCCTAGCCGTCGGAAACATGCCCAAACACGTGGAAGAAAATTCTCTCTACCTAATACACTTTCCAGGCTTCGTTTATCCTGAATATAATCCCAGACAGTGGATCTTACCCAGGGAGGAGGTGGAAAGGTGCGGGGAACCGCCCTTGGACCAAGGCTGTACAGCTGCCATCTCTAATGATAGCCATAAGCGGTCACTAGCCTCACCCTCCACCCATCCATCGCTACACACACAGTAAAGCAAATCACTGTAGACCCTCAGGAGAGAAGGGGGTGGACCGTAGAGGGAGTGCTCTTGAGGGTGCATTTGGAAATCAGGTCTGGTTGGAGATGTCAAGCCCAAGGGAAGCGAGGCCGAGTTTCAGGGTTGGCTGGCTGCACCTTACTCTGGGCCAGCCTGGAGGGGGAGGGAACTCGAGAGCGGCGCTGAAGTCGCAGAGAGCCTCATTTTCTTTGTGGCCTCGGATTTCAACCCATCAGTGTCAGAGTTAGTTCTTTGTCTAGCGCCCCTTTGAGCCCTGCGGCATCTAATCCTGGACTACGCTGGTAAATCAACCTGTAGGCGTCTCTCGATCTCTCTTACTTTTAAGCGTGGGACTTCTGATCTCGAAAACCCCCTGATCACAGCTGGTGGAACGGGGCGCGTTTACATCTGTGTTCAAACCTGTCGCATCCGACACTTTGCAAGTTTATAACCTTGCTTAACGCAGGGACCTGCAAATGTCTCGACTCTCACCGAGGATGCTGCCACAGAGCTCCTCGCTCGCAGAATTCAGCTCAGAATAAACTCCTGTGTACTATGCGCCTAGGCTCCCTAACTCAGACCGGGCCTGGGAAGAAGGAGGAAGAGAAGGGACGCACGTCAGGGAAGCAGGCAGAGGTTGAGGGAGACTTACGGGCATCCTGGCCTTGACACCGAAGAACCGCGGCGATGAGCAGCGTCAGCAGCACCAACGACTGGGGAGCCCCGAGGCGGATCATGGCTCACCGCGGGGCCTGGCAGAGCCTGGCCCAGGCGAGGCGCAGCGAGGTGGCAGAGCACGGAGCGGGTCCGGGTCTCTACCGCGACCTCATGCAGGAGGCCCTAGAGGAAGGAGGAGGAGGCAGGAGACCCGGCAACCCAGCGGCGCTCTGCGTCTTCTCCCGGCAGTGGCTTCCGTTATATGCGCCCGGTTGCTCCTAAGGCTGGCAAACTAGCCCAAACCGCGGGCCGCCCCCAGCCCCCCGTGGGGTTGTAACCTGAGACCCCGCCCCCGGAGCCCGCCCAGTCCGGACCAGAGCCCACACCTGCCAAGGCCAGACGCCCCTCTCGTGAGCCCAGCTTCCCGCCCCCCGATGTGCCCAGTGGCCTGATCGGGCGGGGCACCGAGACTGCCTCCGGTCTCCCCCACTTGGGACTGCCACACTGCCCCCTCCAACCACAGGCGGGAAGAGGGGGGCCTCCGGCCCCTCCTCTTGGAGTTCTGCTGGGGTTAGAGGGGAGGGGGTTGTTTGCAGAGGCTTAAGCCTGGAGCTCTAGACTCGGGACAGAATAGACATGGGAGGACGAAGCTACAGAAAGGAGCAAGGAAGGTGGGGCTAGGGAGTTTTAGGGGAGAGGAGGTTCGTGGGGGGACCAAAGCATGAGCCGATGAACAGTTGTTCAGAATCCTAAATCTGGGGGACAGTGGAATGGAGCTGCCTTCTAGCCCCTTTAGGGAGTACTTGCCCCTCTGTTCCACCTGGAGGCTGCAACCACAGCCCCCCCCACCCATCCCCCATGCAACTGGCTATGAAAGGGCCTCCTCTGCAGCCTAGGCAGCCATGGACTGAGCGGATGGCTTGGACCAGGACTGGTGTATCCTGCACAGAGGCAGACCTGTGTGGAGGTGTAGGGGGCGGGGCAGACCAGGGAGGGGGACAGAAGGAACCACAGAGAATCAAGAGAACCACTGGGGCAAAACGGTACACCCAGCACCGGGCTGGAGTCACTGTCTAGTTCCAGTCTCTTACTGGGCCCTGTCCAGGAATCTCGGGGAGGGAGAGTGGGGGCCCTTAGCCTGGATAGGGCAACACAGGCCAGGGACCGTTGGCCACTCAGGCCCTGGCCAGAGAGTCTGGAGGCTGCTCCAACCGGATTCAGTTTTGTGAGGTTGCGGGGGGGGGGGGGGGGGGCGGGGGAGCAGAGTTTCCTAGTTGTCCCTCCACCCCACCCCATGTCTCACACACACCTTAGCCCAAAACTGCCAAAATCCTAGGCTCAGCCCAGCCCTTGCTGTATTCACCATGTCTCTTCTGATAACAAGGAGGAAAAGTCCCCAAATACATATTTTTCCTCAGGAGTGAAATGGTCAGCCAGTGAACTTTAGGCAAAATGGAACTTGGAAATTAGGGCCTGATTTCTGTGTCCCTTTCCTCCAGAATCCAGCGGTCCTTGGGAGAAGTCACCTCCATAGACCTGGCTGGACTGCCCAGGGAGTGTACTGGGCTTAGCCTCCACACCAACCACCTCAGGCTTTGAAGCTTCTTGGGACAGAAACAAGAGTTTCGAGAGTGTAAAACTTAATTTCTATGCTAGTGTGCTGTCTGGGAAAGGGCAGAGTGCTTCAACCAGTCTGGGGAGGGGGTGCTTGAGTCTTTTTTTTTTTTTTTTTGGCTCTCCCCAGCCTTCCTCTTTGGATCCTTCTGCCTTGGTCTCTGCTAGAAAGCTGGTTTCAAGTCTGCAGTGCCCAAGTTTTCTCAGGACCATGGCTGTCCTGTCTTGGCCTGGAAGAGGGTTGTAACTCAGATTTCCCAAGATCCCATCGGATCTCTGAGCTGTCTTTCCTAATATCCTTAGAATGCAGTGCATCTCTGAGTTCCAGGTTTCCTCTGGCATACATAACTTATAGTTGTACCCCAACTATATTGTACCCACCTACATTTTGGTATAATTTTCATTTTCTTCATTATATCCTGTAAATTGGCCTCATTGGATGTGAGGAAGGTCTGTGAGAGCAAGCTGTACCTAGCACAATTTCAGCACAAGGGAGAACATTTTGGTAAGTTCTCGTTGGACTAAGTTACTTAGATTAAAGAAAGAATTTATCTTACACTTTAACTTTTTTTTTTTTTCTTGTGTGTGCAACGCTCCTCTCCTTCCAACACATGGGTTCTGAGGATGGGAGGTGAGAGTTGCCTTTTTGCCTGAGCAATCTCACCAGGCCCTATAAAATAGAATTTATGTTATGACATAAGTGATGCACAGGAAACTGAAAAGCTGGTCCAAATAATTTGTCTCAGTGCAAGCAATCATGAAAACTCAACAGTAAAACTTTTGACAAACATGCTGAAGCAGATGAATAAAACGGAAACCTATAGGAAAATGACCCAGCTCCGTGAGCAACGCAAGTGGGACGCTCTTGGTTTCTCCCCTAACTTTGATTCTTTCTGACCAGAAAGCAGTTATCTACCATATAAGAACTCTGGATCAAGTTCACCATTTCCTGTAATTAAAAACAGAATTGTCAGAGGTGGGAATTGATTAAAGCAAACCCAAGTCAAAGTTTAAATTGACAAAGCCAGAGTCAATGGAAATTATTGAAATCCCCCAGTCATAGAATCTCACTGTGTAGAGAATAGTGATGGGGCCAAAAAGAATGGAAAACATCTAAGTAGCCCGAACACAGGCGTCCTCCCTGCTGCGCGTCTATCAGTTCACGGTTAACCTGCGCTCCAAAGGTGGTATCACCTGACCTTACCAACTGGATGCACACAGATAGAGTGGCTGTTCTGAGACAATAAACAGGTCCTGGCTTCTGCCCCTAACACTGGGAAGGACCATTGCTGATCCAAACAGCAGGTGGGGGCTGACATGGAGAGTGTAAGAGATAGGTATCCGGGGTCAACAGGGAAAAGCGTCGATGGTGCTACAGCGTGCAATGGCCCTGGAGAACATCTTGTATCATAGCCTCCTGCACTTCCTCATGATGAGGACTGACCTTCAAGCCTCATTCCTGAGGGCTAGCTTTCATGGCAACGCATGGCACAACGCAAGCTTCCGAAAAAGGGAGGCGCAGGCTGGGTGTGCCGGAGAGAGATGGCTCAGAGGTTAAGAGCACTGGCTGCTCTTCCAGAGGTCCTGAGTTCAATTCCCAGCAACCACATGGTGGCTCACAACCATATGTAATGGGGGTCTGGCGCCCTCTTCTGGCCTGCAGGTGTATGTGCAGACAGAGCACTCATGCAAAAGAAGAGGCGGAGCAGCCGTGAGTCCTACACACAGCTATGATGCCTATGAACTCATCAGTGACCAGTATGAGAGCCCTAAAGGTTGCTATGGCAGGAAGACCTCGGCTGTAACCAGCAGCTCTCTGAATGGACTTAAGACCTTCTTCACAGAGGGAAATCACGCCCGGTACTGGAAACTTCGCTAACTACACAGGGCCAACAAAGTCATGGAGCTTAGAAAAGAACCTACAACCACGGCTTTATTCAACCAGCCTAAGTTATAACTACACTCTAAATATCTGCCCTTATGCCAAGATAAGTGTAGTCCTAGCCCCTCATCAAGGAAACCTCTTTGCAGTGGACAGAGATCATTACAGAAAATCACAACCAATCACAATTCAGAATTGTGGAGCCTAATCCCAGCGCCTACAATACAACTGTCCCACCTAAGGCTCCCGGGCTCATTGCAGAAGAGGAACCGAAAGATTTTAAGAGCCAGAGGAACGGGGAATCTGCTGTGAGACTGTGTGTCCTGGGAATGTCGGAAGCTACACCTATGGGCTCCCATCAACATGGCTACCTACACATGAGCTGAGCAAGAATAGCAATGGACATTCCAACATGGATGCGGGGGGCAGGAGGAGCCCACGAAGTCTCAACCCCACACAAAGATCTGCAGATAACTAAGGAATCCTGAGAGTGGGAGAAATAGTCTTCCCCAGGGAAGAACACACCAGTTGGTTATACAGTACCAAATGGTCAGCCCTGAAAACATACGTGCGAATAACATTGGAAGACTTGTTGGGAATTAGGTTGTAGTATTAGGAATATACATCTCTAATACACACACACACAGAGACACATTCACACACATGCACACGCGCGCACACATACACACACAAACACAGACACATGCATACACAGTCACACACGCATGTACATACAGACACGTTTTATTTATTTACTTGTTTGTGACTTTGTTTTTCGAGACAGGGTTTCTCTGTGTAGTCCTGGCTTTCTTGGAACTCATTCTGTAGACCAAGCTGGCCTTGAGCTCAGAGACCTACCTCCCTCTGCCTGCTGAGCGCTGGAACTAAAGGCGTGCACTACTATGCCTGGCTTACACACATTTACTTAATATAAAAAACTTTTATGCTAACATCAGATAGATGGGAGGAGGTCACAGTCTCTAGCTACTGAACTAGAACAAAACTTTCTGTCTTCCCCACTCGGCAGGGGAAAGGACCTGCTAATCTGAGTATGAGGACTCCGCGTGGCATCAGCATTTGCTCGCGCCTTCAGGGCAAGTGCACACACTAGGAGTTAGGAAAGTTAGTAATTGAACAGACACAGTCTCTATATACCCCAAATCAGACAACTCAACAAAGAAGATCAATCAACTTGGAGATTTTCTGTTGTATAGACAAAATAAGCGGTTCACTATTTTTTTCCTACCATGAGGATATTAATTTAGACTTTTCTGTGGTGCTGGGGGTTGAACTCGGGGCCTCTCACATACTGAACAGGCACTCTACCACTGAGCTATAGTCTCAGCCCAAATTTAGACTTATGTAGACACTGCCTTATTGGGAAAGATATTAATAGGTGTACTGTAAAGAAAATATCTCTTTTTTTTCCCTCTACCTAAATCCACTTAAAAATAGTGATAAAGCAAGGAAGGATCTGCATTCCGGAGAGGTAAAGTCCACCCCAAATATGGCAAGGGCTGAATGACATGCTTCACAGCGTCTTGGAGCGGGGGGGGGGGGGTAGACCTGGCTCCCCCTGACGCGCAGCCTCTGTTGGCTAAGCTCAGGGCAGACAGCCTTTCAAGAGGTGTTTATGTTTTCTTTTGGCATTTTTGGGCCAGAGTAACAGGATCAGGACTGTCCAGGATACGGGTTTTTCCAGATTTATGGTGTACATTCCATTCCATAAGAGCATAAATGCGCTACTATGTGTCCTCAAACGCAAACAGCTTTAAGAATCCCACCCAGACTCAGAGGCCCGTCCCAGTGCCACACAAATATCAGTTTAGTACTTATGTTAGACATCAGATTCTCCGCAAAATAGAGGCACAGAGAGAATTTAGATGCTACCTCTGAATCCAAGGGGACACAGGAGAAATGCGGTGATGAAAAATACAGGGAATAAGCTCTATTTCAAAAGGAGGGAAGAAAGGGAACATTGATGCAAGGGAAGGGACAAGGGACAAGAAGGGAAAGGAAGGGAAGCATTACAGAAAACAGTGACTAAGCAGGCGCAGCTTTCCTGGGGGAACTGAGTTTGATGTTGCCTGGGTTTGGAAACACAGATGTCCAGTGAGAATACAAGCAAGTCCTGTATGAAAGCAAAGAGGAACGGAGCAAGCCAGACGGCATGGCAGGGCGTGCGGAACAGTGTAAACTACAATGGCCAGACAGGTGGGGACATAAAACATAGAAATAAGGGTAGAAATTACAAATAGACACAGGGGTGCTCCTTGAAAGGCACTCGCTGCCACTGAGTCTTTTGTATTGTTTTGTTTCAAGACAGGGTTTCTCTGTGTAGCCTTGGCTGTCCTGGACTCACTTTGTAGACCAGGCTGGCCTCGAACTCACAGAGATCCACCTGCCTCTCCCAGAGCGCTGTGATTACAAGTGTGCGCCACTGTGTCTAGCTCTGCCCCTGGGTCTTGCTTAGACCTGCATTGCTTGTATTTTAGCCGCTTCTGCTTATTGCTAGCAAGCCAGACATTTGGATGGTGTTGGGAGAATGAAGATGGGGAAATAAAGATGTCTGGTGTTTTAGACTTCCTTTTGGGGGAGAAAAGGCTGTTGTTGTTGTTGTTGTTCTGTTTTGTTTTTGTTTTTCAAGACAGGGTTTCTCTGTGTAGTCTTCGCTGTCCTTGACTCACTTTGTAGACCAGGCTGGCCTCGAACTCACACTGATCCACCTGCCTCTGCCTCCCAAGTGCTGGGATTAAAGGTGTGCGCCACCACGCCCGGCTAGAAGGCTGTATTTTTATCCATAAAGATTTTCATGTTTGTTTGTTTGTTTGTTTTAAACAAAACCCTTTCATACCAAACTTTGTGCTTTCTTGAAGTGCATAGCCTTCTGGCTCTAAGAATGGGTGTCTCTCATTGGCTCATGATGGCTCTAGGGGCAAAAGGAAAAATGCAAATGCCTTAAAGAGGAGAAGCTTGAAGGCTCCCGGCAGATGCTGCATATGAAGGAATTGGTTCTACATCAAGTGCATTCATCTGTTTCCTACAGCCAGAGAGCCACCACACAGTATGGTGGCTCCAGGAGACACCTCCAAAGGAGCAATAACTCACGAGACAAGACAAAATAGCTTCAGCTTCCCATCTCTCTGGCTTCCTTGAACTCTTCATGTACCAGAGCATGGCAAGTACCACAGAGCCACGGAGTGTCTGATTCACACAAGCACAAGAACCCAAGTTCAATCCCAGCACTGGTGTAAAAGCTGGGTCGGGCGGCAATGGCATCTGTGATTCCAGCATTGGGGAGGTTCCCTGAGGCTCCACTGGTGGACCTGGTGGGATCCAAGCTCAGTGAGCAAACCTATCTCAAACAATAAGATGGAGAGAGAGATCAATTAACCTCCGGCCTCCACACATGTGCCTGTGTGTGTGCCTGTTTGTACCGGACACTCAGACTTCCCAGGCTCCCAGAGCTGTGAACCAACACGGCTTTTGTTATAACATCTCAGGAACCTTGTTACAGCAACAGAAAGCAGTGTTGAAAAAGGCCTTCTCTCCAGAGGTGTGGCTGTGACATCTCTCACAGTACTCCCTCCTTTACAAGTAGGTGAGAGGTCATTTCTGTGTTAATTTCTTCAGCTGGGAAGGTGGGGTGGCTGCTGGGGGAGGGACTGACACAAGATGAGACAGACCTTGGCTTGTATAGTCCACAGAGAGAAGATGGGAGATGAGAAAAGATTCTGCCACTGTACCCTCCTTCCCACTGTGGCCAGCACCCCAGTAATTATGTCTATCCCACTCCAGGGTGGGGTGGGCCTTCCAGGAAGTCCCTAAAACATTTAGTGAGTTTCTGGTGGATTCCTTTAAAAAAAAAACAACAACAACATAGAAAGAGAACAGAGGGACACAGGGACACAAACTCAGGAGGGCACATTGCCTATTTGTACCCCAGGAACCTGTCTGGGACAGCAAACGTTGCAGTGTCCTCTATGCCCTCAGCTAGACTCCAGCCCTCAGGATTGCCCTCACAGTTCCCTGTTGCCCAACACTTGACTGTCTCTTTCATGCTGCCTTCTTTCCTGTCACTTCCCCCTCCAATACCAGGCCTCACTGTGCAAGAGCACTAGCTATGTCCCAGGCGCTCGTCAGGAGGTGTGGGGACACAAAGAATGATGTATTAGAAGTGGTTCTGTCCCTCAAGCCCATTAGCCCTCTCAGGGCAGGGGGGATAGTCCCATAAAGAGTGGAACCTGGAGGTGAACAGGCCGTAACATACCTTCTTGTGAGGTGTCATGGTGTCGTCTGCTCTGCTACAGAGCCCTATCAGTGTCATCTACAGACAACCTATCTGCCCCTGAGCTGAAAGATCTCCTCTGGACACAGGCTTTGGCAGTGAAAGGAGCCCATTTGCATTTGTCCTCTGGGGTAACTGATGGCCAAGATCATCAAAGACCTGCTTTCTCCGCATGCTGCCTTCTGGGTGTAATATTGGGCTACCAACAAGGCTTTTGCTCTTCATCTCCTGGGGGAACCAGACCTTACCCCCGTAACCCTCACCCAGTTGTGCCTGGATGGCATTCTCATGAGGCTGAGAGCGGAGGACTCTGTGTGCATCACACTTCCCTCCCCTGACATTGTGCAACCAGTGCACAATCAACCAGTGTGACCTGTCCACACAGTGCTGAACCCGGGAGGCTCACAGGAAGGTTTATAGTCACTAATGTCCCTTTCTTTGGTCAGTACTCTAACACGACTTTCCTCCCAGGAGGGATAACAACCTTTAAGGTTGTCCTGCAGCCTAGGAAAACCAAGATAGAAAGAGGTGGCTGACAGCTTAAAGCAAGGTAGACTGATAGAACTGGGAAGACCCATAGTGGGGAAGAGCCACCTACAAGGCCTTTTGTCTGGTAAGAAGTTTAGAGGACCCCATTCAAAGGGAAGAGAAGAGAAAAAAAGCGAATATACTCCATTTTTATTTCCACTCTAAAGCTCCTCTATAATTGCGGTCAACTGGCTTTCTTCTGTGGCTCGGAGTCTCCGTGGATAAGATGAGGGGCCAAGGGGCTCTGTGATGGGAGGCACCAGCCCTGTTTCCTCTCCTTTGCCTCTAAAACCATCGTGGGATTTTATACTCCCAGCAACCCCTTGGGCTGATACTAAAATGAGCCACTGCAAAGCTAAAACACAGCAGCATTGCTTGGCCAAAGCTCTGATTCCTACCTTCCATGTGGAGGACGCAATCTCCCTCATACAAGCTCACCTGCTCTCGCATCTGGGGCACTTGGCCAAGGAGAGAGAGCAATGAGCTAGGAGCTGAAGTCAGCCCTCCCTCCAGGCACGCACCTCCTCCATGGTCCAAGAGAAATGCCTCAAGGGCCTGTCATGTAGGCCCGCCTCCTGGCCTTTAGTGGGGAAGGATGGGCAGATGTCTTGGCAGAGGAGGCCCTGGACATCCCTGACTGCCGTAGCCTAAGCCATGGACCTGCCAGGATAAGATAGGCATCTGCGTTGCCACCTCGCCAGTGGCCAGTGTCAAGCTGAGACAGCCACTGAGCTGAGTCCTCCGGAACAACTCCATTAGAATGCTAACTAACGTCCAAAGAAACAGCAGCTAATTAGCTAGTGTTTACAGGACAGGAGTCTTTGTAAACATCCTAACAGGGGGTATCATTAGCTAAGCACCTACAACAAGTCTAGCCACAAAAGAGACATTTCCGAGTCCTGACACCAAGAGACCTTCTACCCACACTCCAAGAGAGGACAACTGTGTGGGAGTTAAGAGACAAGGTGTTTGGGCTGGCGAGATCTCAGTGGGTTAAAGCCAGTGCCACCGGGACTGAGAATGAGTTGGGTTCCTGGGACCCACGTGGTTAGAAAAAGAGAACTGATTGCTGAATGTTGTCTTCTGAGCTCTGCACGTGCACCTGCAACTGTGCATGCACCTCTGCATGAATAAACGCAATTTTAAAGATGAAAAAAAAAGGGGGCATCACTACTCCAAAACATGGCAGCCAGATGGAACTTTTTTTTTTTTTTAAGATTTATTTATTATGTTGTATACAGCAATCTGCCTGCATGTACCCCTGCACACCAGAAGAGGGCACCAGATCATATTATAGATGGTTGTGAGCCACCATGTGGTTGCTGGGAATTGAACTCAGGTCCTCTGAAAGAGCAGTCAGTACCCTTAACCTCTGAGCCATCTCTCCAGCCCTAAGATAGAACGTTTTTTGTCATCAAAATGTTTGTGCTGTCCAGTAAGATGACTACAGCCACCTGAATTGTGGCTATGTTTTAAAATTATACTTCATGTTATCGCTTCTCATCTTAAGTAGCCATGTGTGGTTGAGGGCTACGACACTGAACCACGAAGCACATTCTACTAACCAGTGTGCAGTGCAGGCAAAGACTAATGAAGGCTGTTGGTCCCACTTTGGACCTGCTGAATCAGAACCTACATTTAACAAGCTCCTGGGGGCTGTTTGTTTGCACAATAAGAACTTAAGCACGGTCTAAGGGCCGTAGTCCCCATTGTTGCTTGCATGCTAGAACCATTTGGGAGAACTTTTTTTAAAAAAAATTTATTATTTACACAATACTCTGTCTGCATGCCACAAGAGGACACCAAATCTCATTATAGATGGCTGTGAGCCATCATGTGGTTGCTGGGAATTGAACTCGGGACCTCTGGAAGAACAGTCAGTGCTCTTAACCTCTGAGCCATTTCTCCAGGCCTGGGAGAGCTTTAAATATCTTAATACTGAACCCCAGATTAATTAAACTAGAATTTCTTGGACTGGCTGTCCAAGGCACGAGCATTTTCGAAGGGTCTCAGGTGATTACAATATATGCCCAAGGCTTCGAACTGCTGCCCTCAAGCCCTGCAGCCAGTTGGGGTTACTGTAATGGATGAGGCCATGCAAAAGGCAGAAACTTTCCTCCCTGCCTCTGAATCTACTTGTTGGAGCCAGCCAGCTGGGGAGCCAGGCGCTTGCTTATTCATCCCTCTGCAAGTGTAAGAATTGGCTAGGACCTGTGTTTGTTTCCAGCATCTAAGTGAGATGTTCATTAGTTTTTGACAAAACATGTCCAAATACCACACGAGGAAAGGGTACTGAACAAGTCCGGATGGCTGAAGGCTGATTCACTTCCTCCCTCAGGGGCCTGCAGAACCCTGGCACCCCAGAGCAGTCAGTCCCCATGAAGAGAGCCATTCTTCCCATGCGGGGTGGAGGGACGCTGCTGCTGTTTCCAAGGCTGGGAGCCTTCCGGCTCCTCCTGCTGCACCTCAGCAGGCATCCAAGGAGCACTGTGGCCAGAGGGAAGAGGTGAGTTTTCCTGAAGAGCTGGGTTCTCTCAAGGTGTTGATCGGAACTAGGCCTTGGAGGCCGCATGTGCTTTCTAGAGATGAGTGATACTTACCGAGATCAAGGTTCACCTCTGAGCTGGTGAGGGCTTGAGGCACAAGCGTTAGGGAAACCGAGCCCTGCGAGCAGTAAGGTTGTCCCAAGTGCTGCCAGCGGAGGAGCATCGCCTGACAGACAGGTTCATGGAGAGAGAGCATCTTTGACCCAGATGATGCAGAGTGTAAGTGCTCCACTTTGGAAATGGGATTCCCCAACTACCGGAGCCTTAGCTTGGCGCAGGTGCCTCGCTGTGCATGTGGAATTTCTTGCACTTTGTAGTCCCAGTTCCTCTCTTGCATTGGTTTCATACAAGCCCTCGAGGACTTGGTCAAGACAAAGGTGCCCTCAGGAAAGTTACAAGAGAGGCCGCCATTTATTTCGCCTTGAGGGTCTTGGAGCAATGGAGAAGATGAATAATATTCACCAGGAATAAGCATTTGGGGAAACTGAGTCCCACGGACAGTAGGGTTGTCCCAAGAGCTGCCAGGGGAGGAGCATCGACTAACAGGTTCATGGAGAGAGAGCATCCTTGACCAGGATGATGCAGAGTGCAAATGCTCCAGTGTCCTAGGATAGCAGAGCAAGGTGATGTCACTGCTGCCCTGTTCTCCACGAGCAGGTACCAAGCATTCAGGAGGTATACTTAGAAGGCTCTGTCACCACTAGGTGCCTGGACCACAAGTCACACTTGAGTGAAGCCATTCTGTGATGGGTCTAAGCCCAGTCCCCCGAGGAGAGTCAAGAAAGGCAGGGAGCACGGTCTCCCTGGTCAAAGGTCTTTATCTCCTCCTGACTTATAGGAAGTGGGGTGGGGGTGGGGGGTGGGAGAGTGGGGGTGGGTGAGGGGAGTGTCTTGAGGCAGTGCTAAACCAAAGAAAAACTCATTAATAATGACCCATCTTTAAAATTTTGATGTTTTTACTATGAATTTCTTATACTAATATATATTTGAAATGTAATAAATACAGTTTATCTTATTTAGTAAGCTTTTTTTTTTTATGCTAACAGACTAACAGTAATTTCTTTGTACTCTGAGGGTTGAGGATGTAGCTCAGTCAAGGGTCCCTTACATGGCATGTGAGAGTCTCTGGGTTTAATTCTCAGCACTACAAAATTAAATAAAAGCCAAGTGTGATGGTGCATGCCTTTAGTCCTGGCACTCAGGAGTTAGAGGCAGGTAGATCTTTGTGAGTTTGAGGCCAGCCAGGTCTACATAGTGAGTTCTAGAGCAGCTATCAATAATACACAGTGAGACTATGTGCAAGTAAGTAAGCAAGCACATACATACATACATACATACATACATACATACATACATACATATATACAACATGGAGTCTGTACACCAAATACAGTAGGACATGGTTTTAGTCCTAGCACCCATGAAGCTAAGACAGGAAGATCAAGTCAACAGGAAAGTGAGACTCTGTGGTAGAAAGGAAGGACGGGAGGGAGGGAGGGAGGGAGGGAGGGAGGGAGGGAGGGAGGGAGGGAGGGGAGGGAGGGGGGGAGGGAAGGAGGGAGGGAGGAAGAAAAATGGATTTGCATTGTTGGTCAGCTCCTGCATGGAGAGTAGTGACTTGCCAAGGTGACACTACTGTCAGAGGTAAAATGACAGCATGGGAATCTTGTCTATTTCCTTCTTGTCTGTCACCCTCAAGTACTTCCCTGCTCCTCCGAGTATGTGGAGAGTTGTAACTTGTGGCATAAGACAGTCACACGTGTTATCTGCTGGTTATTATGCAGCGAAAGAAGCAAAGATATCTGAAAGTTCAATAAACTTCACGCTATTGCCCACACATGGTTGTGGCTGCTGCAGATAAAATAGAGACAGAGGTGCAGCAGGGAGGGAGCTAAGGTCCGGGAACATGCACCAAGAGGTAGACCGGTTCCCCAGCTGGCCCACTGACCTGCGCTGCCTTTGAAGCCAGGAAGCCTGCATTCCTTGCAAGCCCAGCTGACACCTTTCCAAAACCTTCCTCCTTTGACCAGACTCTGCCACACTATGTCTTCTCTACCCATTTTCTTCCCTGCAAGCAGCTTGTGGGGCACAGCACAGCCTTAGGACACAGGGCAGTGAAATCCAGCAACTCCGCATGCGGCTCATCTCCTCCATTTTTGCAATGACTGCGCTGCCTGGTGGTCCTGTGCATGGCCAGGGCCTGATTCACCAGTCTGTTGCCCTGAGGCGGCGGCGGACATCTACTGTTCCCTTTCCCTTTTTGGCGCCCCCTTTTCTCCAGGATTGTATGGCAGGACCATGCAATATCCACAGAGTTTCCATACACAGAGTGCACTAAAACACTTCTTATTGCCAAATGTCCAGATTTATCATATTTTTGTTTTATGGCATATGGCTTCTTTGGCATATTTTAAATTTTTCTCTTGGTGCTTTTGGCTTTCTTTCTAGTTTTGTATTTACATTTCAATTATTTGTTTGTTTATTACTTTGTTTTTCCGAGACAGGGTCTCTCTGTGTAGACCTGGCTGTCCTGGAACTCACTCTGTAGACCTGGTTGCCCTCGAACTCAGAGATCTGCCTGCTTCTTCCTTCTGAGTGCTGGGATTAAAGGTGTGCATCATCCCACCCAGCCCTAAGCTTTTCTTTAATTCTTTTTCACAAACTGGAAGCTCAGCTGGGTGGGGCCCTGCTCTGAGGTCACCACTCCCTTTATTCTATCAGAGAAACCCTGTCTGAAGAAACCAAACGAAACGAAACCAAACCAAATAAAAAAAATGCCCTCCCCCAAGAGACAGACATATCTTTCTATGTCAGAAAGATCTGGAAATTGGCTACCATAGCTCCCAGCCAGAACTTAAGGCCCTTTGTAAATTGAACTGGCCTTGACCTTAAAGACTTTATAAGAACCCTCAACAAGCACCGTAATTGTCACTGAGATTTCTTTGCTCCTTTCCCTTGGTATACAGAGGCTGCTCCCAGGAAGGCCACTTTTCTGGCCCCTGTACTGAGTCCCTTGTCAGTCCCTGGAATCTCCCGGGGGAGGGGGGGGTCTTGGCCCTTTCTCCTAGGTCCGCATGGACCCAGGATGGGTGCCAGGCGCTAAGTAAATGCTAATTGCCAGTAAAACAATCACCAAAGAAGCATATCCTTCAAAGGGACAGCCTACCAGCAGCACAGGGGTACAGCTCCCCGGTGTGCATAGGAAGTCAAGTGTCAGCAGTCTGTACCTGGCTGTGACTGACAACTTCCAGGCAGGCCTATAACAGAGAGGGTTTTTTTTTTTTTTTAAAGACATGGGACAAGAGACTCCTTGATGTTGCTGAATGCAACACCAACACGAAAGCTAAGTATGTGTGAGAGAATGATGCTGACTATAGGATTTGGTCCAAAATATTTGGGGGAGGGGAAGGCAGAGGTGGGGTGCAGAGTGCAGCTATAGATCAAATAGCTTTGGCCATGAGTTAAAGTTAGTGAGTGATGGGTGCTTGGGAATTTATTATATTATTCTCTCATGAAAGATGGAGGGACAGGAGAAGAGGGGAGGGGGAGGGGAGCAGAGAGCAGAGTGGACCGTGCTAGATGGCTTTGAAAGGACTAGCCAGCCCACAGTGGCTTCACTTTCTAAGATGGAAGTCTAGCGGTCTTGTAATGTCCTAGAACTGGAAAACTTGAGAGCACAGCCACAAATTCCTTTCTTTGCCCTGACCCCCACCCTCTCCCCTCCTCACCACCCAGAGAGAAGGAAGAGAGTCCCTGAGGCCATCTTTGTCCATCTGCAACCTTCTGCCAAATCTCTCTTCAGGAGCTATGTGGGGGCAGGGAAGGAAGGGTTCACCTGAGGCCAAGGACTTTCTTCCTCCTCCATCCCACACTGGTTGGGTGAGCTTGGGCAGGAGAGTGGTGAGGACCACACGTCTGGATGTGCTTGAAGTAGAAAAAAATCACCAATTCCAAGTCCTGATCCCAAAGCAAACTCCCCGTCCCAGGTGGCTGTGTCTCGCTGGTCCCCTTCACCAGCTCCGTGGAGCCTGGGAGGCCAAGCCGGGGCCTTTGAAAACCCAGGCTGTGTTTGACTTGTGAAAGCACCAATGTCTGTGGTGTTTGTCCAGCAGAGAAGAGGCCTATTTTCTCCCTTCCAAATGCAAACTTGAAAGATGCCCCGTGGATTTTTCTTCAGACTTTCCACAGGAAACGTAAACAAGGAAGAAAAATGACTGTAGGTGCTGAGACCCGAAGTGGAATTTCAACCCCAAAGGAACTGCTTAGTAACAAGCCTTCTCTGTCCCAGGCAAGGCTTCGAGAGAGTTGGCTGGTGGTGTGTGAGCAGCCTTCACAGACCAGCAAGTGGAGGAACTAACTGGCCCCGTTTTCTCTGGTGTCTGACTCTACACGTCTCCTCTCCCCTGAATGGAACAGCCCTTGCTTGGGCTCGTCTGCTGGGAGAGTCCCTTAGCTAGTGTTTAAAAAAGAAAGAACTGGTGAGTCCAGGACAGCCAAGGCTACACAGAGAGACCCTGTCTCGAAAAACCAAAAAAAAAAAAAAAAAAAGAAGAAGAACTGTGTGTTCAAAAAGAAATGTGTGTGTGAGCATGTGTGTTCACGGAAGTAGGTGCACACTCACTGGTGTAGGGGTACGTATGGAGGCAAGGGAACAACCTTGGGGTGTTATCCTCAGGAATGCTGTCCATTTCCTTTGAGGAAATTGGCCTGGAGTCTACCCATTCAGCTAGATGGACTGGCCAGTGAACCCCAGGGATGCTCCTGTCACGGCATCTCCAACACTAGGATTACGTGCGCGTACCACTACAGCTGCCATTTTTATGTGAATTCTTGGGGTTTCACTCAGGTCTTCATGCTTGCAAGCAAGTTTTTATCCACTGAGACATCCAG
The DNA here is from genome assembly GCA_907169655.1 of Acomys percivali. NCBI lineage: Eukaryota > Metazoa > Chordata > Mammalia > Rodentia > Muridae > Acomys > Acomys percivali. Next base: position 121,110,553 of record OU015748.1, read on the forward strand.
GCAGGCCCCCTCTTTTATCTTTTTAGATGGTATTGAATGGGGTGCTCCCGTGCCAAGGACCATCATCCTTGGGGACATGCACCCCAGAATCCTGAAGCGAGCGTGCGGTCTCCCGGCTTTCTCTGCAGCACTCCTCACCTAGGCTTGACATCTTTCTCTGGAGCTTATGATCTGCAGGCCCGTACAGTGTAAGAGCAGCTCTAAAGTGGTGTCTAAGAGACGCATACATGCACTGGGAATTTTAACAGGCACAGCGTCAAGCATTAAGGGTGTGTGTGATTATGTGTGTGAGGGAGGGTGCCTGAGTGTTACGACATACAGGTGGAGGTCAGAGTGACGACTTTCTGGAGTGATTCTCTCCTTTCTCAGTGGGTTTTGGGGATCAAACTTGGGTCTTCGGATTTGCCCAAAAAGTTCTTTCGCCTACTGAGACAGGAGACAGATACTTAATTGTCCAGGCGTTAGAGTTGGCAACTGACCGCTTCCATGTTAGGAGTCTGCAAACTCTATGTCTAAAATCAACTGAACCTAACTAACAGGAAGCTCCGGACCAAGACACAGTGCTGGATGCAGCCTGCTGGCTGATTTGTAATGAGCTACAGGGTAGCTGGCCGAGGGAAAGTGACTAGTGTTTTCTGGGGCCACAGGTGGAATGCCTCATACCCACAGCCGTCTCCTGGCATCTGAGAACTTTATTTCCTCCCTTGTAAATTCTGTCTAGTAACTACTTTGGGCTTACATATTAAGATATCTGTATCATCACTTTATATAGCCCATGATACGTCCACTAAAGAAAGATGGGCGCATCATTGAAGTTCGTACTTCCAAGTAGAACTTGGCTTTGAGATGCCCAGTTCTGAGGAAGTCTCAGAAAGCACCATTTCTTTTGCCTGAGATTCATCTGTCCTATTCTTCAGAAGCCAGTGCAAAAGTCCAAAAGACTTTCAATGGCTGCAGAGGTTGCTCGGCTCTAGGCTGATCAGCGCATCCCAGGACGGATCCGCACCTGTGTGTTGACACAAGGAAGCCGATTTCCTCAGGTACTCTTGTGGGTGGGGAGACCCACCAGCTGTTCCTGGCTCTGAAAAGACATTTGGAGGCAGCCAGGAGAGGAGTCATTCTGGTGAGGGAGAGCAATAGGGAAGTTACCAGGGTGGAAGTGGCTTGGATCTACAGTCTTGAATCTAGAGACAGGCAGCTAAGTTGCTAAGCAACCTGATGTGTTTACGTTTCCTAACACAGGGATGTGAGATCAGAAGTATGTCTTTTTTTTTTTTTTTTTTTTTTTTTCCAAGACAGGGTCTCTATGTAACCTCGGCTGTCCTGGAACTCACTCTGTATACCAATGGTCCTGGAACTCGGAAATCCACCTGCCTCTGCCTCCCAAGTGCTGGAATTAAAAGCATGTATTACTATTCCCAGCTCAGAATAATTTCCAATTCCTATTGTTTTCCCAGATTTTAGATTATTTGTATATGCCTTCAGGCTATGTGTTTAATATGTATAAGAAACATCTTGCCGGGTGTGGTGGCACATGCTTGTAATCCCAGCACTGGAGGAGGCAGAAGCAGGCGAATCTCTGTGAGTTCACAGCCAGCCTGGTCTACAAAATGAGTTCAGGACAGCCAGAGCTACAAAGAGAAACCCTGTCTCAAAAACAAAAACAAAAACAAAAAACAACAAAAAACCCAACAAACAAACAAACCAGACCAAAAAAAAAAACACAAAACAACAACAACAACAAAAAAAACAAAACCAAAAGAGAAAGAGTTTAGAAAGAAAGAGCTATTGTAAACTTCTAGTTTTGAAATCTGAATGAGGGATTGGTCAAGCTGTCTCACCCTTTTAATATTTCTTTGTTTAGTTTGTTTGTCAAGACAGTATCTCTTGCTCTGTAGCCCAGGCTGCCCTGGAACTTACCATGTACCGCATGTGACCTCACGCCCACAGTGACGAGCCTTGTGCTCAGCTTCGTGAGCGCCAGGTGAGAGCCACAGCAGCTGTTTTGCTATTGTTGTTTTTCATTTGCTTGTTTCTTTTCTGGCTTTTTTTTTTTTTTTTTTTTTTTTTTTTTTAACTTTTGAAACGCTTATATTATTAAGTCAAAGTAGAGAAGGCATCTAGCACAGTACCAGAGCCAGGGCATGGGCAATTAGGAGCTGTCCTAATTTTGTTGGGTTGGAAAGAAGACAAAGGGTAGTGTGAGCCGCACGGTGGGGGAGATGCAGAGTCGTGACCTGCGGAGAGCAGCCCCTCACCCAGCCTCCGCACGCCAGGGACAACCAGCACTGAGTGCAGAGAGCTCTGGTGTTTATTAAGAAGCCGTCTATAGAGTTATTGAAAAGGGCTGGAGAGACGGCTCCCGCCGGTAAGAGCACGTACTGCCTTTGTAGAGGACCTGGGTTTGGTTCCCAGCATCTACGTGGCGGCTGATGACTTTAGCTCTCAAGGACCCAATTCCTCTTCTGATCTCCCTGGGCTCTTGCACAGACAGTGCACATACATACAACCGGGCACACGTATGCATATAAAATACACATTTTTGTTGTTGCTGTTGTTTTTAGTTTTCTGAGACAGGGTTTCTCTGCCTTGGCTGTCCTGGACTCGCTTTGTAGACCAGGCTGGCCTCGAACTCACAGTGATCTGCCTGCCTCTGCCTCCCTGAGTGCTGGGATTACAGGCATGCAACACCGCATCTGGCTAATACAAATATTTTAATGAAGTTACTGGAAACTACACTGCTACTGCACACAGCCTTGCTGCCCAGGAGCCCTTTATAAGGTCTCACTCACTTCCCTATGTCCCTTAGTCTCACACCCAGGGTACCCCACTGGACCTTGTTAAAGAGACACCCCCATACACTATGCATGGCTTCCTTCCCTCCCCTGGCACTGGGTAATGTTCTAACATGCTTTTTCCAAGGAGGTCTCTTCCAGTGACGTCACTTCAGCTGGGAAAGCAAGGGGCAGATCACAAGCCAACACACCCTGAGAGCAGAGGCTGCTGGGTGATCTGGGGAGGTTTCTGTTCAAATGGTTAAGGTAAAGCTGGGAGAAACAAGAAGCTGAGTAAAGAAACTACTAAGCCAACAACTGAGTCTGTAGTCCCCACTGGCTCCGTGCTTGATCCCGGCCCTCACTTGACTCTGCCTGGATGTTGCAATCTGAGAGTGGAATAGACTCACTTGATTTGGTCTGAACCAGGAGTGTCTACCCCCGGATGCCGAGAGGCTCCAAGTCCAAAGAGCTCCAGCAACCTGTCCTGGCACACACGGCCATGGTTCTCCTGTCCTCTGCCTGTCAGCTCTGGCCAGACTCATTCTATTCAAGAGCCGCTCTCACCTAAGAGGCAGCAGCTCCTGGGTTGTTTCCAGAGTCATGGCACCCAGTCCCATCCCCACGCCAAGGCCAGCCTCGCCTTTACACCCAGGTGCTTCCTGCTTAGGTCAGCGGGGCTCCTCTGTTTAGCCTCCCCTGGGCTTAAATTGCTCTATGGCTACGAACTGCCTGTCTCTCTCACCCTCTCCTGTCCTCCCTGCAGGTGAGACAGCCAGCACAGCGTGTGATCAAGGGCAGCTTTCAGTGTGATCCTGGCACTGCTGCGTACCAGCCCTGTGTCCTCTCTGTGACAGAGAGTTGTCTCACTTGCAATGAGAAGGTGACGGCGGCCATATCGACTGTGAACGACATGGCACTCCTGGAACAAAACAAGATCTGTACGAACAGGCAACCAGTGATGCTGTGTCTCCACTGAGAGTGGAGCTCTTCCCTTGCGGAGCGCAGTCTCTCCACACTCAGTTCCCACGGGAGCAGGCGTATGATAAACAGTGCTTGTGTGTGTCCTGTAGTGAGTTCCTGAATGGTGGATTCCCTTGACTGGAGGTTCCGTAGAACTGAGAACCGAGTCCCTTCCTGTGCGCTCTTAAGTGATAGCTACTCCTGGCCTCCCCCACAGCCCCTGCTCCTCTGCACAGTTACATCTCCAAGGCCCTTCCTCAAGCTTTGTCTTCTAAGGCCATTTTGCCCACACATCTAGCATCTTCCCAGGAGCGGGTTTAGCTGGTGGAGGGAGGGCATGGACTCCCCCAGAGCAGGAGACTAGAGGGGGGAATGACAGATGGTACCTGAGAGACAGGTCTTCTGGACAGACTCCCAGAGGCCACCAGCATCCATCAGCCTCTACCTGCACCAGGCACTGGGCTAGGAGCACCCCACCAGGTTCAGGGCCTACCTCTGTGTCCTGGCACCTTCAGTTCTTGCTTAGGTGGCTACAAAGTGTGTGGGGGGGCGGCGGGGTGAGTCTTGGGGCCACTCTGAGGCGTGCCAAAGGATAAGCGGGCCCCTGTTGCATGTAACCCACCCCCGACTCCCACCCTCCAGCCACCCCTGCCCCCATGGCCTTCTCGGAAATTTTGCCATGCATCTCCTTCCACAGAAGCCCGGTCCCTCAGGCAGCAGTCCAGCAGTCTCTGCAAGCCAACTTCCCAACGACTCTCATTAGCAGTGACAGAAAAGCAAGAGGCAGCTCAGTGAGGCATTCCAGGTGTCAGTTAAAGAGGGGCCAAGGCAGGAAATGGCTATTAAACCATCACTAAGGTCAGCCCCCCCAAAAGAACACAAAATAACAAACGGAGGCCCAGAGAGGGGCAGGTGGTGACCTAAGAGTTGTAGGGTAGGGTCTCCGGCCCAGGCAGGATCCTAAGGGGCTGCGGGGTCTCTTGGCTTGATTTGGGGTGTTTAAGAGGTGAGGCCAGAGCAGCTTTCATTATGTAAGCCTTTTGAGTCTCAGTATAGCGGTTCTCAAGCTTGGCCGATGGAGTCAGGATTTAGTCAGGGTCCTGCGGAGGAGGCCAGTGGAAGCTCAGATTCACCAAGTACTCTGGCTATCTAAGTTCTCAGGATTTTGGCGACATACATATTATTAGCTCTGTCCCACAGATAAGGAAGCAGATACCTGAGTGTGTTATTTTGGGCCTTTGGAGAATTCACTAGATCTCAGCACCACCCCCCACCCCACCCCACCCCCGCCTCCCCCCATGAGCTTCTGAAAAAGGCATTCCTTCGCTCCACAGTCAGTCATAACCGGTCCAAATGAGCATGGAGGCTGAGGTCACTTGGAATTGGCTCCACCTCTCTTGTAGGGGAACTGGTGCGAATGTCCGGTATCTAGAATTCTCTGTCTTGCCAAAGAGGATAGAAGCTCCCTCAAGCTGGGGCACAGGCTCTGCTGAGGACAGTGGCCGTCTGTGTGGACACTCAGCATTGCTCCAGGGATCTGTTTGCCTTTGCTGCGCAGGGATCTGCCGAGGCCGTGTATTTTTGTCATGCCTGGCCGGGAATGTGCATGATTTATGTCTTTTTTTTTTTTTTAACCTGAGGCTTCGTCATAAAGGAGCATTGAGACTGCAGAGAACCTGGTTATGAAAGGCCTTCCTCTCTGAGGCTCTGTCCCATGTCCCAGGAGGCACAGCTGGCTGGCTCCACCCCCCCCCCCCCCCCCCCCCCCCCCCCCCCGCCACTTCAACGCTTAGGGAATTGCTGTGCCCGCCTTAGGTCTGGAATGTCCTGAGATGATGATAGATCATTCGCACACCAGTCTAAGCCTTGTCCGCCGCATCCCTTCTCAGGGCTCTTGCGCTCTTATATTCTTAGCTGGTAATTCCTCCTTACAGGGAACCTGATTTGGGGGCGGGGGGCGGGGGGGGGACCCCGGGAGCTCTGGTACCTTTGACTTCAAAGGCACACGTGTCCCTTGACAAGTCACTCGACCTCACCAAGTCTGAGTTTTGCCAACTGCAAAGGGAGCATAAAAATACGCTGTTGTGGTGGGGTGATAAGGGTCCCTCTCCGCCGAAGCGGGTGAGCTTTCCGAGTGTGTGTCTTGTTTATTTCTGTCTGTCGAGCACCTCACACAGTGCCTGGCAGACTAGTTGCAGCTGATTATAGTCAGTGAATGGAGAATGTGGAGAATGCACGTGAGAGCTGCAAGCCCAGCTGGCCATTGATCGGCAGTTAGGAAACCGTCCAACACGTCTGGGTCTACAGCTTTTCCTACAGATACAGAGATAGAGCGCCTTATGCTGAAAGCCCCCAGAGTTCCAGCGGACCCCAAACCCCTGCTTGTGGGGAGGGTCAGATGACTTAATCAGTTCAATTGCCTGCCCAGGCACCCTTCCTCCAGCTTGGACTCTCTCGCTTCTGGGAACAGCAACCACTCTGGGGCAGTGGGCGTCCTCATGTCGGCTCAGGCAGCCTGGGCCCCTCTTCAGAGACGGGGGTGAGGGGTGTGAAGGACTGGTGTGTGTGACTTTGTTTATTTTCTCTGAAGGATCCTGCTGTAAAAATAACCTGCCTGGAAACCTCATCTCTGAGGGGGAGAAAGAAGCTTTTGTATCCGAGGAAGTGGCTCTAACTGCAGCCCTGCGCCTGCCCCAGCCCCCACCCACCATCAAGGAGGGGCGGCTAAGGTGAGAGGGGCTGGGCCCACAGAAGGCTGTGAGGAGGCCCTCACAGGCCAGCCGGGTCTAGAAGCTCTGAAGGAGGCATAAGCAAGGACCATTAATAAGAGGGGAACGCTGATAGGGCAGATAACAGAGACAAAGAGCCCGGGAGAAAGGAAAATCAAGTCCCAAAGAGGGGGTGCCCGGGTGAATCGGAGCCTCAAGTCAGAGGAAAGTCTGGTGGTGTTCAACTGGAGAGCGGTCAAGCCCGGGGAACTCAGCGTGATGCTGTGACCATGTTTCTAGATGTAACTAAGATTTTGACCCAGTTCTCAATCCCCACTTTTTTTTTAATCATTGAGACAAAGACAGGGCAGGAAATAAGCTAGGCGCCTGCTCTGCTGCTCAGCCCAGTACCCACACTGTAGCTCAGAGTATGACAGAAAAGACAAAGGATTGCAAGTACCCACCAGACCAGCCCTGGGCTAGGTACCAGATGAGGACCAGCTTGGGACCCTCATGGATCTCTTGCCCAAGGAAAGACATGGATTTGCAGGCAGCATATTCCCCCGCTGTTCACCTGGGTGGTCGTTTGTTTGTTTTGTTTTTTTCAAGACAGGGTGTTGGCATTTTTTAAAAATCTATTTTATTTCATTGGAGTCTCTTATATCTCTTTCTTCTTTCTCCACCCCAGCTAGTCCCTTCCAACAGCCTAACACCACACAGGAGAGAAAAGTGTGTGGGAAGAGGGGCGTGCTTCTTTTTAGCTACTTCCTGCTGGTTAGGGTTGTTGGGTTCCTTGGGGCAAGTCCAGTCTTCACTTCAGGAGATCTCCAACTTCTCGTCAAACTGCATCAACAGCAGCCAGGGGCAGCAGTCGCCTTCTTCCTCCTTGGAGGGGCCCCTTTTCTCATCCCACCCCGGGCCCCAGCTCTGGAATTTATCACCTCTTCAAAGTCCCCAGAATTAAACTATCTGCAGCTGACAAAGAGCACGACCCTCTCAGAGCCTGCACGAGGCAAATAGTCTGCTGCTGTGGACAATCTAAAGCAGCCCTATATCCTACACCTGGGATTAAGACAAAAACAGGTTTACATTAGTGAGGTTTTAAAGACACCAAAACTTCTACTACAACAGGATTTTCTCGGTGTAGTCCTGGCTGTCTTAGACTAGCTTTGTAGACTAGGTTGGCCTTGAACTCACAGAGATCTGCCTGCCTCTGCCTCCTGAGTGCTGGGAGTAAAGTTGTGTGCTGCAACACCCAGCTAGCTGGGTGGTCTTAAGTCATTTAGGCCTTTTTCTAGACTAGTCTTCTTCTTTTCCAGGCTTTTAAAAAATAGTTTATTTTATTTTATGCACTGGTATGAGGCTATCAGATCCCTTGGAACTGGAGTTAAAGACAGTTGTGAGCTGCCATGTGGGTGCTGGGAATCACACCCAGGTCCTTTGGAAGAGCAGACAATGCTCTTAACCACAGAGCCATATCTCTAGCCCTCCAGACTAGTCTTTTTACTGTCAACTCTCAGATGACAAGCTTCCCTTGCCTATTCACTGAGCCACTGAGCAGATCTTGCATACAGAGTCTTAATGGTCTATCTGGTGCCCACAAGGCAAGAAGGACTGACCTATTTGGACAATTTCCTGTAGGCACACCAAGTTAAAGGCAGTTAGCTGATACTGACCTACAAGCCACCAGAATCTTAGGAACCAGTACCACTCCTGCCCAGAAATCTGTAGGATTGGCTGTGTTTACTGTGCCGAGAAGGCCAAAGAGAAGCTTGTAGAATGGCAATCTGGACTAGACTGAGGAGCGAACTACACATGAGGCCTTTGCTCATAGAACTTTCCCAAGGGGAAGGTTTGGGACCAACCTATAGAACCAGAGGTTGATAGGACCCATTGAAGGAGCCATTGAAGATGTCCCTGAACATTCTGACTAGGAGAGAGGGTTGCGTTGCTGAGGGAACAAGAGATCAACAGAGGATGACATTTATCTCACACGAGTTGTAGGATTGGTGTTGGAAGAACACGAATCAAAGGACAGAACAGAGCAGGACTTGGGTCCAGGATGCCTTAAAACAATGTAGAGAGGAAGAATCTAAAATGCCTTGGCTATCAAGGAAGCCATCTTGAAAAAAATAGCTGCTGGGTGCAGATGGGAAAGAGATACAGAGCTGCAGAAGCCATGATCAGGAGTGGGATGGCAGCACTCCAGAGCTGAAGTTCCCTGGGGCCTAGGGCTAGAGGCCCAAGAGGGAAGCAACAACAGGCAGACTGCGGTAGGCTTGTACCAGCCAGGGTGTCCATAGGTAGATGAATGGATGAAGAAGGCATTGTACATACACACATGGAATGTTAGTCTACCATAAAAAGAATGAAACCCTGTCATTTGTGGCAGTGTGGATGAAACTTGAGGATTATTACATGTTAAAATTAGCCAGGCACAGCTAGGCAAATAACCACGTTTTCACTCATTTGTGGGAGCCAAAAATGCCAATATTATAAAAGAAGAGAGGAGAATAATAGCCACAAGATGCTGGGAGGAAGGGTGGAGAAAATGGGTACCAAAGATAAAGAGATTCCTCTGAGGCAATGAAGAGATGGTTCAGCACTTAATCTAGAGAATCTGGGTTCAATTCCCAGTACCCACATGGTGGCTCACAATGATCTGCAATTCCAGTTCTAGGGAATTCAGGCACATAAAAGGTATATAGGCATACCTTCAGGGAAAACACTTATACAGGAAAAGTAAAAACATGTAAGGTTTTTTTTTTTTTTTTTTTTGGTTTTTTGAGACAGGGTTTCTCTGTATAGCCCTGGCTGTCCTGGACTCACTTTGTAGAGCAGGCTGGCCTCAAACTCACAGACATCCGCCTGCCTCTGCCTCCTGAGTGCTGAAATTAAAGGTGTGTGCCACCACGCCCGGCTGAAACATGTAGTTCTTAAAGGAAATTCCTTAATTTAGGGGACATTTCACAACTAGAAAAGAACTCAATGATTCTCAGCATACACAAATTTTAAATGTTTGTGGTTATGGAAATCCTGACTATTCATATGGGCTCATTATACACTGCGTGTGCACTAAGTTATCTGTATTCCACACAAACGTATCACACAGCAAACACATCCCCAACCTAGCCCTTAGTGGAGTATTGAAAGGTGACTGTGTGTTCAGGAAACCAGCAATGCTAACAGTTCATAAAAAATGGTGGCACTTCCTATGTGTCAGGTGCCATCTGGGACCCTGTATGCATTATCACACTCAGCCTTTATGAATGCCCTCTATAAATGATCCTGTGGTTGGCATCTGCCACACTCTGCACCACTGAGCAGACAGCTGCTGTTTCCACAGAGTCCACTCTAAGCCCTGGTGTACAGAAAGGCCCTGAGTGACCTGGGCCAATGAGGCTCATTCCAGGACCCACACAAGAGTTGGATTTTTCTTTTCTGTTAAAGATCTATTTGTGTGTGTGTGTGTGTGTGTGTGTGTGTGTGTGTGTGTGTGTGT
>OU015748.1:121120599-121163222 GCA_907169655.1 Acomys percivali
AGAGAGAGAGAGAGAGAGAGAGAGAGAGAGAGAGAGAGAGAGAATGTGTGCAGGTGTGTGTGCAGGTGTCTGGGCCCTCCTGGATATGGAGTTGCAGGCAGTTGTGAGCCACCTGACAGGGTCCTCAGCAAGAGCTGCATACGTTTTAACCCTCTGAACCATCTCTCCAGCCAAGAGGAAGTTTTCTTTGGGGTTGGTCCATACAAAGTATAGGACGAAGTCATATCTAATGGTGGGGAAGAGAAAGACCCCTCTCTCTTCTTGTGCAGGACTTGTGTGGGCATTTTGGATTCACAAGGGGGCCAACAAAACAGGAGGGCAGAGGCAAGGAAGCAAACTAAAGCTTGATTAAGTTGTCCCAAGCTGCCCATAGCTTCCAGATTCTCAGTTCTGTGAATTAAAACCCTTTATATGAGACCCAGGGTGTAAGCCTCACCAGTCTAGTGGTCATAGGCTGCCCAAGAAGGGCCAGGAATTGTCTGTGTCACTCCCATCTGGGGAAAATGGATTTCAATCAGGAAACAACAACAAGAAAAGTAATCTCAGCTGGGTGTGGTGGCGCACGCCTTTCATCCCAGCACTCAGGAAGCAGAGGCAGGTGGATCACTGTGAGTTCGAGGCCAGCCTGGTCTACAAAGCAAATCCAGGACAGTCAAGGCTACACAGAAAAACCCTGTCTCGAAAGAAAAAACAAAAAACAAAAACCAAAAAAACCAAACAACAACAAAAACAACAAAAAAAGCAAGCTCAGTCCTGTCTTTCTCAGGAGACTTCACAATGTTGGGCACTAAAGGGAATGAGAATCTGAGGTTAGCCCAGTGATGGAGAAGAGCTTTCCTGCTAATGAGCATCTGACTTGGCAGTAGCTAAGGCCTGCAGGCCAGGGCTTTGGGAGACCACTGGTGCCGGTGTGAGGAGCATGCTAGACTCAACACAGGAAAGCCTGCCATCTCATGCTCCTTAAGCTGTCGGTACCCCCAGGCCTCAGTTTCCCCAAATACAGTGGCTGGGGCAGTACTAGGCAAGGGCTGTGTTCTCCTCCAGTTCTAAGATTCTAACATTCTGGAATTCCCACAGGCAGGCCTCCAGGCCCCAGGGCTGGCTGAGAGAGAACAGAGCCGTGGCTGTTTGTCAGTGTGGCAGAACAGTAAAGCCCATTGAACCCGTGCTCTCCTGCAATAGAAGCAGCCAAATGGCACATGTAGAAAAGGTAAATTCATCTGTGGGGCTGGTGAGAGGTGCTGAAAAAAATATGCAGCTCTTGGGGGCTGTCCAGGGAGAGCCAATTTCCATTGCCCAGGCCGGGACAGCCATGCATCTGACAGACTACACTGAACTTCATCCTGTCACAGCCAGAGGGAGGATGGGACTAAGGAACTCTAAAGAGCCGTGCTTCTCATGGTCCTGGTTCTGTGGTTTGTAGAGCAGTGATAACCATTTTTTAGAAAAATGCCTTGAATGAAATTTGAAGTGTTGTTCATATGAAAAGAATGTTTAATTTTCTCATTAACTTTTAGTGTTGATTTCATCAATGTAGACTGCATTCAGCAAACTGTGAGCCCAGAACTGGAGGGGACTGGGGTCTCCTTCCATGGGGATCTTTGAGTTGGACTTGAGGCCAGGATGTAGAGATGACATAAGTTTTCCCATGGCCACTCTGACTTCCGTTCCATCATTTCCTGATGATGATCAGTAACGAACATTGACAAAGGGGCCTCTGTCAGTGCTTTCATAGATGAAGCCTCATTTGCAGTTACTGCAGTCCATAAAGAAACCATATGATGTCACAGGTAAGAGTTGGAAATACTATGACTGAGGTGAACAAGTTGGATACAGGCAAGGCAAGCCAAGGGTCCCTAGTTAGCAAGCAGCAGCTCTGGGACTGGGACAAAGCCTCTTGGTCCCATGTTCTCTGGTCTTCTACAGCACAGGGCTGTCCTTCCACCCCAAGAGCTACAGGGGATGGATTCTTTGTTTCTTTTATTTGGGGACACTGCAGTCCTTAGCATTGGATTAAAACATTTGCAAGTACCAATCATGTGAAAGATTGGTATTAAAAAAGATAAAAGCAATTGTAATGGTGAAGAATTTTTAAGTTCTGACTTTTCCCGTAATGATCAATTATTTGACACTTAATCCCACCATCCCACAGCCCCTCTGCCCCCATCCCACAGGGCCTTTCAGGGAAGGAATTCAGGCTGTGCTGGGGCAGGAATGGAAGGTCCTCAGGTATGGAAGAGGCTCCTGCTTGGGAACATCCTCATGCCCACCCTTGTGCAGGCAGGATGAGAAGGAAACATCTAGAAATTGAGGGCTCCGTGGAGTTGTAGTCATATACTTCCTGGCACACAGTACCATGCTATTTTTCCCCCAGCCACTGTCATCTTCCCTTGGTCCCTGCAGAGCTGGACTCAATCCAGGGAGTGGTCCATCAGAGGAAAGATTAGTGTGAGCAGGGGAGGGCGAAGTTGGCCCTGACTTAAAGGACTGTGCGGGCTTACTCGGCAATGCTTGCATCACTTACAAAGAAACTGACTCCTGGGATGTTCAGAAAATTCATTAAAATTTTTTTCATATGTATGGGTGTTTTGCCCTCATGCATGTCTGTTTACTACATGCATGCAATTCCCACAGAGGCCAGAGAAGGGTTTTGGGTTCTCTGGAAATGGAATTAGAGATGGTTGTTAGATGTCACACGGAGGTTGGGAACCAAACCCTGGGCAGGTCCAATATAAGAACAGCCAATGCGCTTAACCATTGGACCACCGCTCCAGGCTCCACTTCCTGCTTCTTAAAGGTTTTGTTTTGTTTTGGAGGGGATGGGGATGGGGATGGTGGGGACTCAAAGGCCTCTGTGCTTTGCACATCGTCCCAGTGGGCTTACAAAGGGCCCTTACTCAGCTCTTCTCTCTGTTCTCACAGTAAGGAGACTGAGAGGGTTTGCTAGTGGCACAGCTGTCACTCAGACCCTCTTCTTCTGTGGCAGGTAACACGTCCATGTCGTCCTTTGGCTGAGATGATGTTTATTTCTCCTCCCAAATCCTGGGAGTTTCACAAGTACCACTAAGGTGGGCTCCTGGGGTACAGAAAGTTGTTAAAGATAACTCCAATGCGCCCAACATTGGGTAAAAGATTGAGTAAGGTATAGCCAGAGTCTGAGCCAAGGGGCATGCCGTGAGGAGGGGTGAACTGCCTGAGTGTGGCTTTTGTGTGTGTGCTTGAGGGCAAGGCTGCATGTGCAAAGACGCACGTCCCTCCCTTGCACATTGGTGAGACAGGATGAGGACTACAGGCCAGCCTGAGAGGTGCTTTGCGGCTCCTGGGATGAATGGGCCTCTGTCTTCGCGGCTGTGTGAGCCTCTGTGTATGCAGGTCCCATTAACACAGCCTCAGCCACACGAGAAGCCCAAAGTACACAGTCCTTCTGATTTTAGAACGAAAACATGCAGAAGATATCACATAAACTGCAGCTCACAACAGTGAGCATGCTGCCACCCGACCCAGCGTCCTGCTATTATCTCCTGGACAGGCTCCAGCAAGCAAAGTCTATTCCCTATGTCCATGTCAACCTCACTTCATGTGTGCCCTTCTCCTACTCAGCTTCAGCGTCACTTTGTGTGTTCATACCTCCAGTCGGCCAGGCAGGCTTCACTTGGACAATTTTGTCTGTAACGGACAGGCAGGCTCAAGTCCTGTCGGGGCCCTGTGTTCCCATTCCCACTTCCAGACCTCTCTGGGCCCAGGCCCCTGTTGCCCTTGGCTGTGGTTTGTTTAATGGAGTGACTCCTGTCTGGGAGCAGCCTGGAGCACAGGACACAGGGGGACAGTTGTCCAAGCTTGCTATTTTAACCAGTGGAGCCAAGCCACAATGATGGGCTCGGTGGTCTGGCTGGGTGCCTTCTTCATTCTTCCAACCACTAACCTGGCCCTAATTACCAATGGCCGCTGGTTTAAGACTTCTAGTTATCCACGGGAGGACCTCCTGGGTTGGAGTCTGGTCCCCTACATGACAGAATGAAGATCTAGCTTCTGAGGAAGTAACCAGAGCTGAGAGAGGTTTCTGGACCCATGGAGACCAACACTCATACCATAGCTATACCCCAGTGCCTGGCACAGAGTGGAACCTAAAGCCAGCAAATGGTTGGGTAGAGGGGAGTAGACAGAGAAGCAGGTGGATAGATGAATATATAGATAGAAAATATTCATCTGCCCACAAAGAAATTTTTATAAAAATCTTACCTGATAACCCAAATGTGGGAAATGTTTAAGTAGGGACGGAATAATCATTCCATCAATGTATCCAAGGGAATTTTCTCAGCCCAGACCCTTTCTGACATGTCTATGAGACTACCTTGAGGTCTCAGGCTGTGTAAAACCGGCCCGCCCTCCATCCTTACATCTACTCCTGAGTGAAGCTGCAGTGGGTCAGGGTGACGTGACCCACTGGGTTGCAGCTCAGGCTGCCAGGAGCAGTGGAGCTGAGCATGGCACCTAGGGCTGGGGCTAGGGGACAGAAAGCTCCTAGTGCAGGAGCCGGACACACTACAGGCACTGCCGTAAACGCTAAGCCGATAAGACTTTTCTGTGCCTTCTCTCTGGCTGTCTTTCCAAATCCTTGTCTAAGCAGTGTATTAGACTCCTTGGGACCCGTCTGCTGGAGGCAGAGGAGCAGCCCAGCTGAAGGAGAACAGGACAGTGCTGTACGCAGCCCTCAAGCTCTCCAGCTCCACCAGGAGTGCTGCAATTCCCTGACAGACCCCAAAGAATCTTGGGACTGAGCATCTTAGGGAAGGACCTTGCTCTTCTGGTTACTAAATTACATCTGGAAAGCTGGGGTTTGAGGTCCAAAGAGGCTTGTCCCCCTCACTGAGTCCCATGTTCTAAGCAGATGCATGAGAGCTATGGGCTCAGGGCAGCCAAGAAAGGCCTGGTAAGCCAGAGGAAACAATTAGGAGCAATTACCATCAAGAGAGGCCTCTGCTGAGGGTGGAAGCCATCTGCGATGAAAGTGGCTGAAAGGTTTGGGGAGTACCAGAGGGTGGGAGGAAGGGCTGAGAGGGCACTGCTTTTCTTTCCCAGTTAGAGAGGGTCAGGACTCCTCCCCTTTAGCTCCTTGAATAAAAGTTCCCTCACAGGGCAAAGGGGCTTAGTGGGGGTGGGTGGGTGCACATAGGGGGAGGGAGGGAGGCAGATAGAGGGCACTAGGTTCCACATTCCTGAGATTCTCAAGCAAGGGCAGAGGAAACGCCACACTGACAGATGAGTGAGGCAGAGGTGGAAAGACAGAATGGACCACTAGAAATGTCTCCAGTTTTGTTTTCCCCCTCTTGGGGTGAGGGTGGGGGTGGGGGCTCGCTACCTAGCACAAACCTTGCCTGCTTCCTGCCACGTATGTGGATGGGCTAGGGCCACCTGGCGACTCTGTAATTCATCACCTCTATCCTTAGGGTTATCTTTTTCTGGGTTAGATGAGACCACAGAAAAATACCGGGTAGGAAGCGAAGAGGAAAATGACACTTGGGGAAGGGTGGAAGAGAACCTTTGTCACCAAAGGAAGAGGGACTCTACCTTTCCTGCTTCCCTCCCAAACTACGGTGAAATGATGAGTAAAGACGCAACCGTGCTCACAGGAGAGGAGGGGCTGAGTGGACTTCATGAAAGGCTCCCTGCTCGGGCTTCAGCTTCCCAGAGCTGCAAGAGGTCTGTAGTCAGGGGCTTCCCTGTGAGCATGCAGCAGCGGCTGCACCCCGTCTTCTCATTTCAGAAGTGTGGACTAGTGGAACAATGCATACCAAGTGCTTGGCATGTAAGTATGTGCGAAGCCAGAGCCTTGCATCTTACTGTTAGCACATTATTGGAGAATGGCTTTAGCTGCTAAGTGGAGAAGAAACTTGAAGCCAGGCACTCTACAGCACATAGGAAGCAAAACGGAGGGAGTAAGAACCCAGATTAGGGTCAGCCTGGCACTTGAGAGGTTCAGAGATGTTGGGAGCAAGCCTGGTAAATGGCGAGTTCCAGATTAGCCAGAGCTACATAGTGGGACCCTTTCTCCAAAATAAACACCAGAGTGAAAGTTCTCAAAAGGGAAGCCAAGGTATGGAGGCGCAGGCTTTAATCCCAGCATTCAGGAGAATGAGGAGGATCAAGAGTTGGCTTTACTGTGAGACTATCTCAAAAAATGAACCCACGGGGTGGAGGGCCGGCTCGGCAGTTAAAGGACAAGCTACTCTTCTAGGAAGCCCAGATTCAATTCCCAGAACCCATGTGGCAGCTCACAACTGTCTGTCATTCCAGTTCAAAGGAGATCTGATGCACTCTTCTGTCCTCTGCAGGCAACAGGCGCACAGGTATGCAGATATACATGCATGCAAAACACCCATATACATAAAATTAAAATAAATAAATACATAATACAGCACAGTAAACATAAAAAAGCATAATAAGACACAATAGAAAACAAAAAAGGCTAGCTGTGATACATACTTGGGAGACAAGAGATGATTGAAGTTCAAGCTCACCCTTGGCTACATAAAATTTGAGGCCAGGCTGAATTACACAAAACTGACGCCCCTCCCCCCTGCTCCCCCCAGACAGGGTTTCTCTGTGTAGCCTTGGCTGTCCTGGGCTCGCTTTGTACAGCAGGCTGGCCTCGAACTCACAGAGATCCACGTGCCTCTGCCTACTGAGAGCTGGGATTAAAGGCGTGCGCCACCGTGCTCAGCTACAAAGCTGACTCTTTCAATCAACACCCAACTTGGGAGACATCAATGGCAGCAATTTCCTGATTCCTTCACTGATCTGCCTCTTTGAGTTATTCTAGGCACCTGGAGGAGTGAGCGTAGCAGGAGGTACTTAACACAAATTAGCACACGTACCTAGATGCTGCTGAGCACAGAGGAGAAAAATGTGAGTGGGGAAGCTGTGGCTCTAGATTTGGGTATTCCAACAATTAGAGGACGCAGTGAGGTGTAAAATAGAAAGAAGTTAGCCGGGGGTGGTAGTGCACATCTTTAATGCCAGCACTCGGGGGGCAGAGGCAGACGGGATCGCTGTGAGTTTGAGGCCAGCCTGGTCTACATAGTGAGTCTAGGACAGCCAAGGCTACACAGAGAGACCCTGTCTAAAAAACAACAACAACAAAAACCAAAACAAACAAAAAACCAAAACCAAAGGAAAGACGTCTGCTTGTTAGACAAACAGCAAGAGGCCAGGGTGGTAACACCAAGCAGCACAGGAGAGGAGTAGGGTAGGTGGCTGTTAGAGAGAGGTGCTGAGCCAAACGCAGGGTTTGCCAGGCCACAGCAGAAATAGACAGCTGGCCTGCAATGGAATGGGCTGTTAGTAAACCTACACAAGTAGACAGGGAGCTAGACGGTTCTCCTAGGTCTGAGACATGTCTGGTGCCTGAAGCGCCAGCATCCACCCCTTTTCCTTTGGAACTTTCTGCGGAGCTATGACCAGCGTACCACCCAGGAGTAGCTGGGGAGAGGGTGTCTTTTATACGGACACTGGGCGCAGGCTCCCGGTTTGGCATCAGGTGGAGAAGGTTCAGGCAACAGCCGGCTATCTCACCACACATGGTTTAAAGGGGTCTCTCCTCATCCCAGCCATTCTTAGAGGGTTGGAAAACAAACAACAAACCAACCCCTAATCATGCCTAAGAAACCCAGAGTCCAAACACCTGTCCAGAGACAACCCGGGCTCTCCTAACCCACCAGACAGATGTTCCTCCACGAGGCTGTGAGCGGCTGCTTCCTAGTTCTACTCTTGTGAGGGTGTACAGGAAGCACTTAGAAGAGGCAGTATGGTGAGAAAGGGGTGCAGGAAAGCTGCCAAGAGACAGGAGGTGCAGTTAGCAGCCGGCTGCCTGGAGTCCACTCGTGCACCTGGACGTAAGAGAGCTCCCTGGCAGTCTCTGCAGAAAAGGTTAGTTTTTAAGAGCACCAGAAAGCCACAGGTTGGCACGTTATTTGTGTTCCAGGCTTCACTTTGGGTATGTGGGATGGAATGAATCAATGAACAGTGTTCAATCGCCTGGTTAAAGGGTGGATTCAGAAACCCAGAGCACAATTAGGAGCCAATCACAGTCTGGATCTGCAGACAGTGGGGGATATCTGTATCTATATCTATATTTTTTCCTTATATGAGGAGACTGAACAGTCTCAGAGAAATATCTTATTGATATTATTGAGTTCAGAGTCTCCAGTCAAAACACAGAAGCAAAACCCACAGAATTTATTTTAAATAAATCAATTTTTTATAAAACCTAGGGAGTCACAAACACAGATGAAGGCAGCATCACCCTTGACACATCTCCATCTCTGTCCTTTCCTCCACTTTAGCTTCTCTCTAAACTATGTGCTAAGGAGCCTGAATTCTTGACAATTTGTGCGTGTTCAGCCTCCCAGATCAGGCAAACTATAAACGTACAGACTATAAGACCCTGAGGACAAGGTTAACCATTTTTTCTCACCCATTGGGGCTCCTAAGTCCAATGCTTGAGCTCACACTTCTCAAACACCCAGACAAGGATTCCTGGTGAGTTTCAGGTAAGGCAAGTGCCTATGAAGGGCCAAAGTAAAAGACACCCAATGTCTGAATGTGCAAGGGATACACCTGTCCGAAACACCCAAAAAGATGGAGGAGGCACCTGTCTGAGAAGCCTCTTGGGGTAGAGCCCCGGTGGCAGCATGCTGAGCTGGGGAGCTTCTAAGCAGAGCCCTGCGCTCAGAGCGAAGGTGGGAAGGTGCAGGGACTACAGCATTTGGAAGTTACGATGAGTCACCAACTCTTCCTCACACCCTCTCAACACTGTTACTCTACAGAAAAGTTTCAGAGGAGCCCTGCCTTATCCTTGACAGACTAGGACACAGAAGTTTACACTCTTGGTTAGAAAACAGCACCAACTCATTTTCCTGGCCATGGCAGTTCCATGCTTTGGTCCACCGCCGCCGGTGAGAAAGGCAGCCGGCAAGGCCAACAGGGGGAAGTTAGAGCATCTCTCATTAAGACTACAGAAGTCCAGATGAAAGTTTAAGATGGTGTGACCAGAGAGGGCTTTAAATCAGATTTGGGTGCTTAGTAGGTACTTACGAAAGGACTAAACTGAATGAGGGCGCCTGCCTGAGCAGAATGGAGCCTCCGCTCTTGGGCACCTCTCTCCCTCCTTCCTTTCCCAGCAGTTGGCTCCTCCTTAGACATCATCAAATTAATTGACAGCTGTTCCTCTGCTCAGAAAGCTCAGAGGTTCTTGAATGAGCCTCTCCTGTGTAAAACCAGGTGGTGGTGATGGGCAGGCGGGGACATTTTGCCAGGTTGTCTGTTGTTACCTTGAACCACTAAAACACTAAAGCTAGCAGTGCCGAGGGCAGTGAGCAGGAAAAGACCAGTATGACTACAGTGACTAAAGAATAGAAGGGCGGACTGCTTACACTCAGAGGAGTGATTGCTGATAGCAATCTCTAAACTGTGTGATGGAAAAGCACTTACACCGAAGCCTACACAAGACTCTTGGGAGTCAGTGGGTCTCAAGAGATAACCAGACCGACTTCCATACATCATAGCACATGTTCTCAAAATGGCAGAACCTGTCTTATTTTCTCCAGACACAGCCCAGGGATGACTGCTGGGGTTTTGTTTTCGGCTGAGGAGTATGTAACTGCCATGTAATGCTTATCATCCTTCAAATATCCCTTTTGTAGGGGAGGGAAGATGGTTATGAGCACTGAACACAGGGGAAAAGAGACAAAGAGAAGGAAAACAATAGGCACATTTCATTTAAAGCAGGTTAAACAAGACACTGGTAGCAAACTCATGGCCGTGAAATACAGACACATCTTCAGTCTTGGTCATCGAAGCTCACTCCTGAATTAAGGAAGCTTCCAGATCTTGTCCTGCTCCTGCTGGCTGGCTCTCTGAGAATGGCCTACTGGACAGGTCTGTACTTAGTTCCCTAAGCCACCCCGTCAGTCTGACCCTCTCTTAGTATTCCTGGGATGCACAGTGGCCTTAGGTTCACTAGCTTTTACTGGTACATTGAAATTGCACTGGATAAAGGGAGCCGACTTCAGACAGGCTCAACAATTCTATATATTCTGCAAAGTGCTTTTGTTGCATGTCTCATATTATGCTATACATGGCAATAAATATTTGTTGCTTTGGTCCATACAAAAAGTCTCTGAGAAAGATAAAACAGATATTATCTAAAGGAACAAACAATAAACACAGAACACTATCTTGTGGTGAGCCCCGGACAACAGTGAGAAGAGCTGGAAATGCTGTGTTTACATTAGCAGTCCACACTGCCACTGTGTAAGCTGTCACCTAAATACAGCAAGTACCAAAAATCAGACAGTTCTAGGAGTCCTACAGTGAGTCTGCATGCCACAGTTTTCTAAAAGAGAGCGTGAAAGGTCCCAGCAACTCATATAGAGAAAGCTATTTATTTCCTATGAAAAATCAAAAGAAAAAGGGAGGAAAGAGAAGTAGCAAGAAAGAAACATAAATGTACAACGGGGTCTCGTCCTCCAACATGCGGGGAGGATGGGAAGAGGGAGGCCATGGTCGCTGGAGTGGACACAGTAACATTCAGTTTAACAATGGAATATTAAAAAAAATAGTTGTTGTTGTTTTCAAATTGCAACTTGTGGTAAAACATAGAAAAATGTACTAAACAAGCTTGGTATAAAACAGAGTAAAATTCTCAAATAAGCCCAAGGAGAAAGCACAATGCTGGGAGGGATGGGGCCCAAGGCGAAGAGGAGAAAAGACTGCATATAAAACTACCTATTACAATACAGAAAAGGTATAAAATGTTCCTGCTTTGGAACTTTAGTACAAAATGACACTGGCATTGATCATCTCACCGTCTAAACCTTAGGAGCTCTGGGAGGGTGGGAGAGATGCTGGAAAGAACAAAAGAAATAATAGTTTATCAATCTAAGCTCCACCCGTTTTTCAGCTGACAGCGTCCTTTACCTTGATAACCTTTACTCCTAAACCAGATTCATTTGGGTCTCAAAATACTCTTAGGAGTCTACAGACGCCCAAAACACAGGGCTTGTTGGGAATCACTGTGTACTGGGATTTGAAAGATGAAAATAAATCTAGACTGAATGGTGAACACATTCAGTCTTTTTTTCTTTTAAAAGCATATCCCTGTGAAATATATTATTTCACACTGTGTGTATACACATGTATATATACACACATATAGATATATATGTATATAAAATTCTCTGTGGTTAGAAACATATTTAAACTAACTAGCCACAGACCAACTAGACCTGTATTCATCCAACTCTGGTGCTGATGCTAGAGGCCGAGGCCCTTCCTCTTGGTCAGAAGCAGGCAACAGCGAGGCCGGGGCCTAGTTGTTGCACTCAGCACCTGAGGGTGGGTCCTCCCACAGCACACTGCGCGCTAGCACACGCAGCCCTGCTTGTTAGGAAAGGACTTCTTACAACTTTAGGGTCTGCCAGGGCTTGTGCACTGTGCTCAGGATGGGATGACTCTACCAGGGGGAAAACAGCTTTGAGGAGTAGTAATTCATTTTCAAATTGGGGCATATAAATAGGAAGGTTCTGGGGGGGGGATCTACGCCTGTGCCCGAGTGTCCAGTTTACAGTCCCATTGCTAACTCTGTATCCTGGGAATCGTGTGTGTCTACGTGCTGGTGGTTTTTATCCCTGGCTACTGCCCGTGCCCTGTCCTTCTCCTTGGTAAGGCCTAGCAACAAGAGACTATATGAACCAAGGTCTTTCCCGAGTTTTCCTTGGGCTCCTAGGTAGGGGCTCAGTGAGGCTGGAGCCCTTGAGAACAAGCCAGCAGAGCTCACGTGAAAAACACTCTCTCTTCAGCTTAGGGATGCCCCTTACCCCTTTCACAGCACCAAAGTTTCTTTGCAAAAATAGTATATGAGATACAAAAGGAAAGGCAGATGTGCTTGTGAATGCATCTCGCCTGGTCTGGTCCAGGGTCAAGGGCTGTACAGAACAGGGGTTAGGAGCAGCTGTTTCCAAGGTCTCGTGTCGATGGCAAAGGTTGGTCTCCCACACTATCAACGTCTGCTCACTGACAGTCTTCACAAGAGCTTTCTGTGGAGAATCTCCCAGACCATTCGCTTCCGGAAATATGGCATGTGTTGCTGTAGGGACACAGACATACTCTTAATTTTCACTTAAGTAGGCACAACACTCCTTTCTCCTTAAGGTTTTCACCTAACAGGCTCAGTGGCATTTCTGGTCTTTCAAACTACTTCTTCTTGGTCACACGTAGCTTTTTTCTCTTACAGCTTCTTTTTCCTGCTATCTGCACTCTCTGGCCGTAAGGAGTCACAGTGGGCACCATCTGGAGGCTCTGGACATTCTCAAATGACTCCAAGAATTTTGTCTATCATTTTTTTTATGTTGATCTCAAGAGTATATGAGACTAAGGCCTGAAAATGAAAAATACTTTCTTTCTTTCTTTTTTTTAAATTTTATTTATTTTCTGTATGAGTGCTCCATCTGGGTATACACCTGAATGCCAGAAGAGGGCAGCAGACTCCAGTATAGATGGCTGTGAGCCACCATGTGGTTGCTGGGGATTGAACTCAGGACCTCTGGAGGAGCAGACTCTTAATCCACTGAGCCATCTCTCCAGCCCCGAAAAATACTTTCTTAGAGAAGAACTAAGAGGACTTCAAGTCTCTCGGTTTGGTCTATATCCCAGTGTCTTAATCATTAGTTTAGTTTTGTTTGATACAGGCTGTCACTATGTAGCCTGGCTAGCCTGGAACTCTATGTAGACCAGGCAGCGCTCTAACTCATGAGACAAGCCTTTGCTTCCAAGTACTGGGATTAGAGCTATGTGCCATCATGCCCAATTTTCCCAAGAGTTTTCTTAAACTCTGGGCTGTGACTCCGTATGGGATCTAAATTGGTAAATGAATATGGGAACTGTGAAAAAATCCAAGCACAGAAAAAGATTTCTGAACATACCATGTCCTGAAATTAATTCAGGCTCAACTGTAAAATGAACCCAGTGTGCTTTTGGTAGAGCTCCCTGTGTTGTATGACGCCATTTCAGGCCTGACTCTGCGTATACAACACACTTAACACACTCTTCGCATGGTGTGATCTGTGACACCCCAGACTGCCAACTAATGTTGATGGAAACACCCCACCTGATTCAGATGCTAGACCAGTGTACATCATGAACTGTATTGTTTTTAACTGATACATAACATTTTCTGCTCTTACAGAAACATAATGGTTTAATTATGAAAAACAAAGACTTTTACTCCCTACCTCCCATCACTCCTCAGCATGTAACATTGTATTATATTGTACTATAATACTGACTGTGAAAATTGTTATTTGGGCTAGCGAGATGGCTCAGTGAGTAAAGAGACTTGCTACCAAGCACAGTGACATGAGTTTGACCCTAGGAACTCATGGGAGAGAGAAACAATTCCAACAAGTTGTTGTCTGACCTCCACATGCATGTTGTTCCTTTCCCCCCAAATTAAAAAGTAATATATATATTTAAAAATTGCGGTTTGTCTTCAGCCATCTTTAACTAGTACTGTGCAACAGCATTCTCAGCACTGCGGATTATAAACTAAACTATCAATCAACTCTGAAAATCCTGTAATGTCAGTCAGCCAAATTCAATTCTTTATGCAAAAAACAAGAACATTGATCTCATGTGTGCAAACTTGCTTTTGTCTTTAATCAATTGTAAAACTACATGTACACCAGAGAACTGTTTTAAAATAAATTCTTTGATTTATTATCAGAATGTTTCATTTATCTTATATATATATCTAGGGTCATGTAAAAACTTCTTGGGTAAAAACAAATAGTAAGTTTTCTTTTCTTTCTTTCTATTTTTGAGACAGGGCTTCTCTGTGTAGCCTTAGCTGTCCTGGACTTGCTTTGTAGACCAGGCTGGCCTCGAACTCAGAGATCTGCCAGCCTCTGCCTCCCAAGTGCAGGGATTACAGGTGTGCGTCACCATGCCCAGCCATTTTTGTTTCTTTTTAAAGACTCATTCATTTTTATTTGCATGAATTCTTTCCTTGCACATATGTCTGAGCTGCATTTGCATGCAGTGTGCCTGTGGACGCTGGAAGAGGGCAGTGGATCTCCTGAACTGTAGTTACCAAGGGCTGTATATGGCCATGTGGGTGCTAAGAGTTAAACCCAGGTCCTCTGGAAGAGCAGCACATGTTCTTAAACCACTGAGCCATCTCTCCAGCCTCAGCAAGAGGAAAAAGTTTAAGAAGCCCTGGCTCAGTCAAAATCTAGAAAGGACACGGATTCAAATAGAAGTGAAAAGTTAAGTAGAAAACATATCAGAATAAGCCATAATGTCTAGGCTCAATCCACTTTGGTTCAGGACAATATATAGAAAAATGACCAACTCCCTGCTGAGCTGACACTGACCAGCTGCACTGATCAAGGGGACAAGGATGGGGATGTTGTAACAAAGTGCATGAGATTTTACCTGGGTCTATTCCAAATCCTGAATGCTAAATTCAGGGGAACTAGGGATGTCTTTCTCTGGTTCCAGTTTTGTGTTTCCTATAAGATGAGGTAGGTGGGAGAGATGGACAGTCTAAAACTCTTTTTAACCCAAGACTCACTCACTATCGTGTGTGACACGTGGTAAGCCAGGATATGACATCACTGTCTACTTTTGTACAGTGTCATGTAAAGGTCACAGCAGAGCCTCCACAAAACAGTGAGAGAGGAAAGCAGCAGCTGCAGACAGTGTGAGTGTCAGGTGCCTAGGCTCCACCCGGAAGGCCCGCCTCACCTGGGTGAAGTTGATTGGTCTGTCTTTGGTAATACAGTCAGCATATTTGCAAGCAAACATCCCACAGTCACTTCCATTCATCTGCTGTGGAATTTCCTAAAAAGAACAATAACAACAACAACACAGTATTTTTGCAAACTTCTTTACCAATTTTATACCATATACCTAAATTTTGAACACATGACTTTGAGTCTCCTATTTAAGACAATAATGAAAAGTTTAGGAGGGGAGGGGATTTTTTTTTTTTAATGTAGCATTTTAGTCTCACTGTTGTGTTTTACTTCATATTAATCACAAAGGGACTATCTCAGATTTTCATGGCACCTTAAGAGTGTAGGAACTGGTCTTTCCACTAAGCATCGAATAGTCAACAACTGTTTCTCACAGGGGTAACAATTTCAGTGAACCAGCTTCGCATTTAGAAAACAGCTTTACACGTTCTGAGCGTCCCACAAATAATTCCTCTTCCTTGAGGAGCTGAAGTCAAGCTAAACATGAAGCTAGAACGTCCCTGAGACCCAACAGAACTACAACCTTCTCCTCCCCACACACCATACTCTTGAAGGCCTATATGACATCAACATGAAATGTACCTGGCTTTTCTTGCTGAAGAGCTGCCAGCCATTGGTGTCTAATTCTTTCCTTTTCTTGTCAACACTTTCTTGCTTTAGGTATTGCCTAAAACACGGGAAGAGAATGAGATGAGCTGTGTGCAGCTCTGTAATCCTTGGAAGCCAATTTTTAAAACTCCCACCATCAGCTCGTTCTGCCAACCCAGGAGGGACAGGACCTCTGCTTCTGATATTCTGATGGGCAATATTCTTCTTCCTAATGTTCTTCAGTCTACTAACCTTCCTATAGAAGAGTTTTCAAGTATTTTTCTTGGTTTGTATGGTCCTTTTACACTTATCAATGTAATGAATGACTTATTATTAAATTATACATATATTATTAAAAGTGTTTCTAGCAGTTTCGGAGTATGTATTTTAACATCGGTAGGTTATGATCTCCTTTTAAAAGTTCAATCCAAACCATCAATTTAACAAGTACAAATTCAAACTGAGCAGTGGTGGTGCACGCCTTTAATCCCAGCCCTTGGGAGGCAGGTGGATCTCTGAGTTTCAGGCTACAAAGTGAGTTCTGGAACAGTCAGGAATACATAGAGAAAACCTGTCTCAAAAAACAAACAAACAAACAAACAAACCAGTACAAATTTACACAGAGGACTCCTCCCCAACTTTCATGTGTGTGTTGTAGAGTGGATGTATGTGGTATGTGCATCCATCCATTCACATTCATGTGGGCATGAGCCTATGTGTGTGGTGTGCATGTAGAGGCCTGACGTTGACATCCGAAGTCATCCTTGATCACTACCCAACTTTATTCATTGAGGCAGGGTCTCTCAATCAAATCCAGAGCTACTGATACTACTAGTCTTGCTAGCCAGTTTGCTCTGTGGGTCTTTGTCTCTGCTTTCCAAGGCTGGAGTTAAGCAGGAATCATGCACACACAACATTTAAGTGAGTCCTGGTGGTCCAAACTATGGTTTTCCTGCTTGTATAGCAAGCCCCTTTAGCCTCCGAGCCTCACCCTAGACCAAGAACATTCTTTTAAAGTATTAAATGCTCACTTTTCAGGCGCCTACTTTCTCCTGGCCATATACTAGTTGGATAACAGAAAGAAAAGCAAGTAGAGTATAAGAGATTTGCATTCTAGCCGGGTGTGGTGGCGCACACCTTTAATCCCAGCACTTGGGGAGGCAGAAGTGGGTGGATCACTGTGAGTTCGAGGCCAGCCTGGTCTACAAAGCGAGTCCAGGAGAGACAAGGCTACACAAAGAAACTCTGTCTCGAAAAACAAAAAAGAAAAAGCAAATAACAACAACAAAAAAGATTTGCATTCTAATTTCCAGGTAAGCCACTAAGTAGTAAAGACATCAGCAAAGTCACATCTGTGGGACTTGATTCCTCTAAAATTTCAGAAAGCTGAATTAAATGAGTTCTGTTGACCATATTTCTTGTATATAGTTAGTCTATATTTTAGTGTGCCAAGACAACAACTGCCTTCATTAATACATATTGCAGTATTATATTGCTAAACTTTACTTGATTTAAACTACGTACTCAGACTGATATGACAATGTCATTGATCATGTTCCTGAAGGTATCGAACACTGAGTTTGATGCTGGAAAGACAGAGAGCAGTGACACTTTTCCTGTCCCCATTTGCACTTACAGGAGGATCCTGCAGGCTTCGTTGTTTACTCCGCCCATCGAGTCATAGTAGGCGATGCTCTTCTTTCTGAAGTCTACAACCTGGAAACAAGACGACAGTGGGGACCCAGTGTGCCAGCAGCTTTCCTCCCTCACCCTGGCCTTCCCCTGGCTTGCTGTGAAATTGTGACCAGTCTGGTGAATGTTTTGCATTATATTATGCTTAAGAGCAAGTGTTTATCAACAAGTATTTATGTAGAGTAGTGCTGGGGGTTGATCAATTGGTGGCCTAAAAATTGGCTTAAAATTTTTTTCAACAGTTCAGTTTTCCCTATGATCAATAGCACACGATTGAAAGAAAACTATCTTAAGATCATTTCTATGGTTTCAGAAAGATGGTGACAAGATTCTGGGTTTTATCTTGAGATTTTCTTTTAGGATTGATATCTTTAAATGTAATTCAACACAGATTATACAATAACTTTTATTAACATTAAAGTAGTGAATCTGTGCTCCCAGAGTCCTAGAAATCTAGATCCCCACATGCACAAGGCATGTCACAGGTAGACAGGAAGTTGCAGCTAGAGCTGGCATACCATGAACAAGCTTTTTCCTTCGTCTCACGCTGAGCTGACTAGATGGCCCATAACTTCCAAGTCTAAGCATCTCCTACTCTACAAAGGAAATTCACCAACTGATCTGAGTCTTAGCCAAGTCACCACCACTAAATCCTATCTCTCCTATAATCAAGCACAGATGTATAACTCATGACGCTCTACGTTGTCTGTGCAGAATTCATGATGTCAAAAACAAAGCAGTTACTCACAGCCAGGCACCAGTGCACGCCCAAGTGAATGGGCACCAGAACAATGTCAACAGAAAACACATCCACTTTCTTTGTCCAACGTTTCACCGCCTGATAGCCAGCAGCTTTTAACTTAGTGAAGAAAAAGGTATTAAATGCATGTACACTTGGAAATCCCTTCTCTTTACTGCGCTCCATCAGCATATTCATGTAGAAATTGATGATCTGCAGGGAGACATTGCACATTACAACAGTCAAGACAGTGGCTCAACAAGGAGAAAGCAGCTGTTATGCTGAACAATTAGCATATGTTTATGTATTATGTAACTGATCCCAATCAACTCAATGAATGTTTAAATGGATAGATTTAAAATATCTAGTTTTTACTTAATATAAAGATTTTATTAATAATACTTCTTGAAGTATCATACAACTAAGTTAACTGCTGGAAACCAGAGCAAATAGGCAGATACTAGCCAGACTTGTAGAAAACTAATGGGAAAGAGAAAGATGAGGAGGCGTCAGAGATAAGGAAACGAGGGCGGAGCGGCAGCTACTTTGATACCTTTGCGTCAAGCAAGTGGCTCCTGGGCGCAGTTCTTATCCTCTGCCTCCTCTCTCCCTCCCGGACACGTTCCTCTCCTCCCTCCGTCCCTCCTTCCCTGTGTTGAGATGGGCTCACTCTGTAGCAGGATGGCCTGAACTTACTATAGAGCCTGCGCTAGCCTTGAACTTGTGGTGCATCTGTTTGAGAGCTAAGTGCTGGGAATAAAGACTTCGAATGTTACATGATCTGTACAAAGAGAAAACCCAGCTCCACATCCAAAGCCTTACCAGCCACACTGCAGTGGCAAACTGCTTAGGTTTCAGGCAGATCTAAGTATCCAGAAAACCATGAGACGAACCAGCAAAGTACCCACAATAGCACAGCAACTGCACTTAGGAGCGGGGCATGATGTAGTACACAGTTACTCTTTGTTGAAGACCTAAGAGTCAATCACAAGCATGAAGAATCTGGATGTTTGGTTTTCTTGCCTCTGTTTACTCATTGCTCCTTCAATATCAAGTACAACAAATTAAAATGTTTGATAGAAGAGATGCACAAAAGCCGGGCATGGTGGTGCACACCTTTAATCCCAGCACTCGGGAGGCAGAGGCAGGCGGCTCGCTTGAGTTCGAGACCAGCCTGGTCTACAAAGTGAATCTAGGACAGCCAAGGCTACACAGAGAAACGCTGTCTAAAAAAAAAAAAAAAAAAAAAA
Source organism: Acomys percivali (assembly GCA_907169655.1). Classification (NCBI taxonomy): domain Eukaryota; kingdom Metazoa; phylum Chordata; class Mammalia; order Rodentia; family Muridae; genus Acomys; species Acomys percivali. Next base: position 121,139,682 of record OU015748.1, read on the forward strand.
AACAAAAAAAAAAGGCAGGAAGCCACCGTCTTCTGTAACAGTAACTATGCTGTCTGTGGCTCCTTTAGGTCCAGGACTCCCTGGTACTAAAACTTAAAAGTTATTGGGCCAAAAATTACGGCATACTTACCCTATGTGAATAGCTGAGGCCAGGCCAGTGTCTGTCAACTGAAAGGAATGAATGGGCTAACTGAGCCACAGCTTGGAAATATGACTATGAAAACAGGCACATTTTTCAGAATGTTTTTTGAGGAATGGGAAAATGCCCCTGTCCTTTGACAAATATTTACACACCAGGATGCCAGAGCAGTGAGCCACTGTCCAACAGCAGGGAGTACTGCCAGGAACACACCAGAGATGGTCTAGACCAGAGAAAGGGCCTATAGATACAGATGAGGAGGCAGCTTCAGGGAAACTGCAGTAAGAGTTCTAAGGTGATGGGGCCAGGTCTGAAGACTTGCTTTTGCTGCAGCTCTGATCACTGCACACAAGACCCTAAGGAAGCAGAGGACTTAGGTTGTGGCTAATTCTATGTGCAGAAGCTAACTGGTTCTTGGTTGTTTTAAATAATGCAAAGGAATCAAGGTACAATCAGATGGTATGCTTTCAAATCTAGGTATTCGGTTTAACTGCCAGAAAATAATGGTCCTAAGTGATATATCTCCATTTGTAAAAACAGCTACTAATACAGGCAGATTGGCCTAGGCAAGCACAGACGTCTAGAAAATAAACCACAATCTCTATTAAGAGAAAATTAACTGAAAAGAATAGATAAGTTTTCTCTCAGAGAATTAGGTAGAATCTACCCAGCCTACAATGTTGTCCATGATATATATATGAGATATATATATATCTCATCCATGATATAGGCAGATAACCAGACAGTCACCAAGAGCCACCCTTTCTGCAGGGGTGGGCAGGCTGTATACTTTATCAAGCAATCAGGACTGAAGAGCAAAGTGAGAGATGGGCAGAGAGACAAGGACAGGCAAGCACACAGGCCACGCAGGTGCTTCTCTCCAGGCATCTACCAGGTCGTGACCTCCGGAATCATCAGTGTGCAGTTGAGGGTTTGTTATACACAAGCACCCTAATTTTTCAGAAGGAAAACATTCTAAAAACAAAACAACTTTTTACAAGTCAGTTTTTCCTTGCTCCCTGAAAGAACCAACTATAAAGCTAGACTGAGGAGAACAGAGAATCTTTTCTCATTGCTGTGTCTTGCCTATGGGAGGGAAATGGCTCCTCCCACCAGCCAGCTAGTTAACTAGCTCCATGGAATGATCTGGGTCCCCTTCCATTTCCCCTATATCCTAGCAGAGGGAGCCTGGGAGCCTCGACATTCCCTCCTATTAACTGAGAATTTGCAATCTGATATCTAGGCTGAGTTTAGTTGCAAGTCTCTCTCAGACCAGGAGAGCTACCATAGTTCAGCCAAGACACAATCATACTCAAAATAAGCTACAAAAAATCCTCCATGCCATCCCACAGAGTGGGGCTGGGGATGAAGGGAAGAGATGAGAGAAGGGACCACAGTGTTCAAGATGAAAGAGAAGCAGCGATGCCACAGCATTTGCTTGTATTTTATGAGAACAAAGGTCCTTCCTTCCCACTGGCAAGAGCTCTCTGACACACAAGATTCTTTTAGCCCAGCAGATCTTAAAGCCCCTTTGAAATAGGGGCTAAAGTGCCCAGTCTGGGGTCTTGCCACAGTTAGGTTAGTCCACTTGCCACCCTTTCTGGCACGCACTTGCCTGCTGCCTGTGGCTGCCAGTGCCTAAGAAACTGCGTTCCTACTGCTCCCTGAAGAGCCTGGCCATGAGCGCCTGCTTGTCTATGCAGCCTCGTCTGAGGATAGGAAGTGTGTTTACAGTGTGTTTGCTCCTTTTATATTCTATTTGATGAGTTGCCAGCCTTAAGCTGCAAAGAAGCTTCCCTTCAAAAGTCTACAATGTCTTCTTTTGTAAATTAAAAAATACGTATCTACTTTATGTATATGAGTGTTTTTTGCCTGAATGTATGTCTGTGTACCACTTTTATGCAGATCCCCTGGAATTGGCGTTACAGACCATTTTAAGCTGCTATGTGCATGCTGGGAAGCAAACCTTGGTCTTCTGCAAGCTTCCCGTGGTCTTAAACACTGAGCCATCTCGCCAGCCCAGAAAATCCTACAGTGTTTTCAAACTAAGACTGGGTAGAGGGTTGAGTTTTTTTGCCCCATGGCTGAATGCTACCAAGATAGCATAAATGATCACAGGTATTTGTATCCTTTTTCTTATCCAATAAACCAGACAAATCTCAAAGTATCATATGCCCTAGCAGGGAGGTGTTAGTGTTTGGCTCTTCCATGGCTACTCTGAACCTAACTGCCTAGTTTAGGAGGAAAGGTTCCCACAACCCTGCACACCGTAACCCTCCTGATCAGACGCCAGGATAAGAAGATAACAAAGTAGTAGCACGTGCTGTTATGGTTCCGACACTATCTGATCAAGCTCTAGACTAATCTAGAAAATGCAGCTACCCTACTATACATATGACTTTGTCTTCTCGTGTGTAATTCAAGAACAAATGCTCAGAATTACTGCTAAATTTTTTAAAAAGGGCAGGCGAGCTGGGTGTGGTAGCACACGCCTTTAATCCCAGCACTCGGGAGGCAGAGGCAGGCAGATCGCTGTGAGTTCGAGGCCAGCCTGGTCTACAAAGTGAGTCCAGGACAGTCAAGGCTACACAGAGAAACCCTGTCTCAAAAACCAACCAACCAACCAACCAAACAAACAAAACAAAAACAAAAAAAGGCAGGCAACAACTGTATGTATGGAGAATAATTATTATTTCCCATATGACCTTGCATCAGATGCAGGTTATCCGAGTGAGCAACATCCCAGAAGCCAGCTGTTAGGATGTGGAAGGATGCTGTGTACCATCCTAGAAACATCAGCTTCACTTTGATGGTTTCATTCACATGGATACATCACACCTGGCAGGTCTATCATATTCACTTAATTTTCTTCAGTCTTAGTTTCTTTCCTTCTTACATGGATGCTTTCTTCCCTATTAAAAACCTATTCACCCAGGCACTGTGGCGCACGCCTTTAATCCCAGCACTCAGAAGGCAGAGGCAGGTGGATCACTGTGAGTTTGAAGCCAGCCTGGTCTACAAAGAGAGTCTAAGACAGGCAAGGCTACACAGAGAAACCCTGTCTTGAAAAAACCAAACCAAACCAAACCAAACCAAACCAAACCAAAAAAAAAAAAAACCAAACAAACAAAAAACCCTATTCCTGGGGCTGGAGAGATGGCTTAGCAGTTAAGGGCACTGACTGCTCTTCCAGAGGACTCAGGTTCAATTCTCAGCAACCATATAGCAGGTCATAAATGTCTGTAACTCCAAGATCTGACACTCTCACAAAGACATACTGCAAGCAAAACACCAATGCATATAAAATAAAGGTTAAAAACAAAAAATAAAAACCTCCCACAACTATGCCCAGTGTTAAGTTTTGTGGGCTGTTTCCTCTACTGGGATCTATCTACTGGAGAGAATTGTCAACTATGTGCACTAGTAATTCCCACCTCCTCACCTCCATTATTCTGCATGTGTGTGTGTGTGTGTGCGTGTGCGTGTGCGTGTGTGTGTGTGTGTGTGTGTGTGTTGAGGATAAAACCCAGGACCTTGTTAAATACTGTGTTCTAAAAGTTAGAATCCCTGACTAAAAAACATGAGCTCCAGCTCTCAACCTCGATTCTGTGGTAATAAAATCCATCAAGCATGGCATTTCCTTGTAGCCTCACATTTTACTGAAAACCTGAAAGACCGCTTTCTCCTCAAAGATGAAGCTTACAAATGGTAGCCCAGCCTGGCATGGTGGTGCATGCCTTTAATCCCAGCACTCTGTAGGCAGAGACAGGTGGATCTCTGAGACAGCTTGGTCTACAGGACAGCCAAAGCTTTAAGACACCTTGTCTTGAAAAACAAAAACCAAAGCCATAGCCCCCATGGCTGGCTGTGCACAGCATACCTGCAGTCTTTTATGTAGATTCTACCTTAGTTCCTCCTTCGCCACTCTCTTCTTACATTTGCTATGAGATTTTTTTTCCTCAATGACCTTTCCTTCCCAGGTGAAGTTACAAATACTATATTCCAGTATTATTTTACTTTGAAAACAACTGGGAGCTGGGAGTGGTGGCGCACACCTTTAATCCCAGCACTCAGGAGGCAGAGGCAGGTGGATCACTGTGAGTTTAAGGCCAGCCTGGTCTACGAAACCAGTCCAGGACAGCCAGGGCTACACAGAGAGATCTTGTCTCGAAAAACAAAAACAAAACAAAACAAAAAACCCCAAAACAACAACAAAAAACTGGAAATAACTACTGTGAGTGTGTTGCTACCCCCTACCCCAAAAAAGGCAGGTGTATCTTTTGGCTCATTTCTAGTTCACCCATGTGACTTAGTCCTGAGGACTGGTATGGGGACGGATCTTGGAGGACAAATGACAATGGAAGAAGGAAGCGCTGCAGCTGCTCTTCACACTGCGCTAACTCTCCACTTACTCTATCACTGCTGGGGAGAGAGAAGGGCTGAAAGCCCTGAGGGAGCGCAGCGTGCTGCCTCCTCCTCCCACTTCACGTGTGTTGGATGTGTTATTAAATGTGTGTATTGACGCTGTGAAGTTTTCTTGGTGAACTGACCCCTCTTACTATTATATCACTGCTAACAGTCTTCATTCCAAAATAAACTGTGTGCTGTTAATAGAGTCACTTTTTTTGATTAGCGTTTGCATGACATCCTCTAGTTTGTAACCCTCTGTATCCTAGCATTCAGAACAGGACCTTACATTCTCGGCATGTGGGTCACTAAAAAGGACATGGCTAACACACAGGTCCTCGGCTCAGTGCCAGCAGTGCTGGGAAGGTCGATTCTTACAGACAGTTTTCTTTTAACAGTCTAACAGCCTCTACTTTGAAACTCAATGCCTTTTTTTTCACTGACATTTGTCCAAGGTTAGCAACTAGTCAAGGTTAAATTCTTGGGTTATGATTATTACCAACTAAGATATGAAATTTACAGCCTACTTCAAAGAGAAAGTAAAATAACTCATTAATATTTTAATATGGACTACAAAGCAAAAATGACTTTTGGATATGATTGGGTTAAACAAAACATATTAGAGCTAATTTTATTTAGTTCTTTTTCTCTTCTTTGTTTCTGGTGCTAGAGGGCAAAGGCAGGCTTCCTGCACGTAAGCCAAGCATTCTACCCTGAACCACACCCAGCCTCCTCTAACCACCATTAGACTATGGTACCAGCCCCTCGTCTGTTCTCTCAGGGACAACTGGTGCGCTACCTTCTTGCAATGTATGAAACTTTTTATATGTTTTGTTTAGTATAATTTTTTGTTTGTTTGTTTTTTGAGACAGGGTCTCTCTGTGTAGCCTTGGCTGTCCTGGACTCACTCTGTAGACCAGGCTGGCCTCGAACTCAGAGATCCACCTGCCTCTGCCTCCTAAGTGCTGGGATTAAAGGCGTGCGCCACCACGCCCGGCTTAGTTTAGTATAATTTTTTAAAAAGAAAACTAAGCAACACTTGGGCCTTCAAAGAAGCAAAGACATCTAGCTTAAAGCAGGCCTCTTATCAGAATGATTAACACAGACTCCTGAAGCCGAAGGACGTTAGGAGTCAGGGAGCTCAGCCTCCAGGAACCAGTGACTGCTGGTGCTGCCACCCGTGTGACAACGCCTGCTTCTCCATGCCCACTCCCATCTACTGCTGAGGTAAACATGTTCTCTTTCATCTTGCTTTCCTCTTTTTAGACATTACTAGTGACTGACTTCTTCATCAGGATACAAATCTTTATCTACAGTATCCATTTTATCAGTCTTTTATTGTGTGTGATTTTTACAGGGTAGTCAGTTCCTACATTCTATTTTTGAGAAGTTTTGTTTTCTTATATAGCAGTAAAAATCTCAAATTAGTCCTTTGAAACCACATAGAATTTAATAAGTTCATTTATAAAAATAAAATTAAAAATTTATTGAATAAGTAGGCATGGAAATCTTTTTGTTTTGTTTTGTTTTTCGAGACAGGGTTTCTCTTTGTAGCCTGGCTGTCCTGGAATTAGTTTTGTAAACCAGGCTGGCCTCAAACTCAGAGATTTGCCTGCCTCTGTCTCCCAAGTGCTGGGATTAAAGATGAGTGTCACTGAATTTTATTTTTCTTTTTAAGAAGAGATCAGGGGCCAGGTGTGGTGTGCACATCTTTAATCCCAGCACTGGGGGTATGTGGGGGTAGGTGGAGGTAGGGTGGGGAAAGGGCTGGGCAAAGGCAGGTGGAGCTCTGTGAGTTTGAAACCAGCCTGATCCACAGAGTTCCAGGATAGCCAGGGCTATAGAGAGACTCTGTCTTTAAAAAAACAGAAACAAAAACCAATAAATAAATAAATAAATAAATAAATAAATAAATAAATAAGCAAGCAAGCAAATATGAAAAAGAGACTAGGGTAGTATAATGGCTTTATATCCAAATACAGGACTTTTGGACTTTTAAAAAATTATTATTACACTTATTTATTTATGTGTATACGTATATGTATGTATGAACATAGTAGCACCATGGCAGACAGGATTGGAAGTCAGAGGACAACTTGCAGGAGTTGGTTCTCTGCTATGTGGGTCTTGGGAACCAAATATAGGTCATCAGCCTTAGCAGCAAACACCTTTACCTGCTCTGGCCATGCCTCTGGCCCTGGAATTTTTCTTTTTTCCCCTTCCCTTCCTCCTTTTGGAATACTGAGAATTTTATTTTCTTTAAAAAATATATCTGATTCTTTTCATTTATTAGTTCTTATATTATCTTGTCAATGAAAAATAAGTCAGATTCTTTTCATTTCCTAGCTCTTATGTTATCTTGCCAATGGTAAGAAAAATTTATGAGTTATCTTGTTTTGCAAAGAATTTTAATACTTCCTATAATGATGACAGGACACAAAACAAAAATTATTTACAAGAATATTTGAGGGAAGAATAGAACTGAAAAGAACATGAGCTACTTACAAAAGACTCAATATTCATAATTGATGAAAAAGAATTAAGTATTTATAAAATAAACATTAGCATTTAAGCATATCTAATAGTTCATCAAATGTTGACTATTTAAGCCTAAGAAATATGATACTTCAAAACTGGTGCTTCTTAAAATAGTTCTCATTATAATCTTGAAGATGTGACTTTGCATCTGCTTTAGAAGTTAATGCTCTGAACTCAGAAAAAAAGCACCCTCTCTCCAACAACATAGGTGAGTGTAGGAGAGATACAGTAGAGAAAGAATCTTTCTTCCACTGCATCTACACTAAACCATGTAATTTCCACTAACTTGCATGATGAGTCCTGATGAATGCTTCCTCTGTAAGGAATCTCTCTGCCACAGTAAAGGACAGAAATTCAGCTGATATCCTACTCACTGCTGCCCCCTAGGTTTAGTATAACATAACAAACAGGCTACAATCCTTTTGGAATAATTTTCTTCTCCAGCAGTGGTAAGAAAAGAAAAATGGACTCTAAGACGCACCCAGTTTTATGTGTTTTTTTAATTAAAGATTTATTTATTTATTATGTATAAAATATTCTCCTGCATGTAACAACTGCAGGCCAGAAGGAAGCAATAGATCTCATTATAGATGGTTGTGAGGCACCATGTGGATGCTGGGAATTGAACTTAGGACCTTTGGGAGAACAGCAAGTGTTCTTAACCTCTAAGCCACCTCTCGAGCCAGACACACTGGTTTTAGAGCAGTAAACAAGAAAAACAGTAAAAACAGTGATTGGACCATAAGGTGCACCCTAATCTCCCCCCAACTTTTGGGGGGAAAGTGTGTCTTAGAGGCCGAAAAATATAGTAAGTGATCATTGATCAAAAACCATTTGTAAGAGGATACTTTAGATTACTACTGACTTTTTTCCTCTTTAATTTGGTGAACTCTTCTCTACTATCATTTAATCCATCGTTTTATTACCTGAGGAGCCAAAGACGTGAGGTTTCTAACAGAGATGTGTTCCTTACCATTCTAAGTCAAAAAATAATACCCACAGTTTATCTTATAAACTAACCAGCACCACAGACGCTGGAGCAACACAGTGGCCTAAAGGAAATCAACATCTTGGGTGTGATGTATGGCCTTAAATTCTACACTTGCCGCCTCTTAAAGTGTCCTATTTAAGACTCCGAGGCAATGGCTTACAGTAAACACAGTGCCGGGGTCTGCTACTTACTACCTCTATGACCTTGGGAGTTTCTTAATCTCTTATGCTTTTTAAATGAAACAGGCTTTTAAATGTTTGGGATGAAGACAAGATCATGGCATAACTAATATGTTTAATTGAAACTGGGAGATAAAGTCATTCCCCTCTTTCTATCAACTACATAAAAACAATTTAATTGGGCTAGCGAGATGGCTCAGAGGTTAGGAGCACTGACTGCTCTTCCAAAGGTCATGAGTTCAAATCCCAGCAACCACATGGTGGCTCACAGCCATCTATAATAAGATCTGTATACATAATAAATCTTTTTTTTTTTTTTTTCCGAGACAAGGTTTCTCTGTGTAGCCTTGGCTGTCCTGGACTCCCTTTGTAGACCAGGCTGGCCTCGAACTCACAGCGATCCGCCTGCCTCTGCCTCCAGAGTGCTGGGATTAAAGGCATGCGCCACCACGCCCGGCTCTCATAATAAATTTTTTTTTTAAAAAATTTAATTTTTTCAACATCAGCTTTAGAAATACCACATACAAATGACTGCCACTTTAGAAAATTTATCATGTACAATGTAAGTAACCTAGAGCAGACAGACGAGGAAAAGGAAGCAGACCTGGCTCCTGCCTAACTCCCAAAGCTTCCCCTCGTGTGCAGTGAGGTCAGACAGTAAGTATTTGCTCAGAACTATGAACTGCAGAGCAGGCGCCTTAAGCAGAGTGAGAAAACTCAGGTGAGCATGGCTTTCCTTTCAGGATCCACAGGGCAGGTGACATCAGAACCACTGTCTTTCCAGGACACAGAGGCACCGAGCTATGTGAAATGCTTCTCTGTACCACGTCTGTTAATACACAAACACCTGACAGAGGCATTTAGCTGCAGGTCATCTAAGAAGCACACTCTGATAGACAGTGAGATAACACAATTTGCATATAAAGTAAGTGCAGCGTTACCTCATCGTTGAGCCAGTTTAGATGGTTTAGCGTTTGGATGTCTTTGCGTGTGACGGTCAAGCGGAAGGCTTCACTGAGGACCTCATCTTGGTTCCCATTACGAAACACGCTCTTTATTTCCTGCTCCATCTCCTAAGACAGGAAAAGAGCAAATGCAGTGGTCCCTGGGGAAGGCGGTCTCTCACCAGCGCCCACGCCACGTTTAGCAGGACTCGGTACCGGCCTGTTTGCTGTTGCAGCCCCCTCTTCCTAAGGCTTGGCTCTCTTCCTGTCACCCCTTAGCACTCCTCTGCTATTTTCACAGAACGTTCAGATCCGTGGTTCCTATCAGTCCCTGACAACTGACGCGACCTTTGCTTGCATCTTCCAAGCCCCTTACAAGGTTTCTTTATGTTTTATGTTTCTAGTTCAAATAGTTTTCCAAGAAACAAAAGCTTATGCAAAAGGCAAGGAGTGAAAGAAGCATCGTTTAGTCAGATGCTCTCTTCATAGACAGACTTGTTTCACTTTTATAGCTATGAGACATGGAGTTCAGTACAGCGACAGGGAGCATGTGCTGCACACTGGCCACACAGTGGTCATTTCATTTTAATGGTGCTCACAATCAAATCCAGGACCTTGCACTGGGAGGCAGTACTCTACCCCCTAAGCTGCATCCCAGTGCAACAATGTTTTGAAAGTGGTTATGAATTAAGAAACAGATTTTAAAAACATACATAGACTTCTAGCTGTTTTTCAAATTTTTCAGAATGGATTTTTATTGCTGAAAAAGAAACATTATAAAAAGAAAGTATGTATGAAAATGTAATGAAACCCTTTGTATGCTAATTTAAAAAAAATAAGACAAAACAAAAACAGGAGAAGAAATAGTACTTCTCAGCTCATAGCTTGCTATCAAAGTATTTCTTATGTGAGCCTGGGATACAGATCAGCATATGTGAAACAGTGACCAGTTCCTACAACTGCAATCAAAGCAGAACAAAATCTCCTAAGCCAAACCCACAACAAAAATAGTTTTTTGAAATATAAAAAAATTATTACAAATGGAAATATAAAATATGGGTCGGGCATGATAGTGCACACCTATAATCCCAATATTTAAGAAACAGAGGTGGGCGGATCTCTGAGTTCCAGGCCAGCCTGGCCTACAAAGAGAGACCAGACCAACCAAGGCTACACAGAGCAACCCTGTCTCAAAAAACAAAAGCAGGGGCTGCAGAGATGGCTCAGAGGTTAAGAGCACTGGCTGTTCTTCCAAAAGTCCTGAGTTCAATTCCCAGCAACCACATGGTGGCTCATCTATAATGAGATCTGGTGCCCTCTTCTGGTGTGTCAGCATATGCCCTGGAAGAATACTGTATCCATAATAAATAAATAATTGTTAAAAAACAAAAACAAAACAAACAAAAAACAAAAACAACAAAAAAGAAATATAACTTTACTACATATCTTTTCACTGAAGGTGCTAAAACCCACCCATAATATCTTAACAATTTTTAATTACCATTAAAAGTAAACATTGGTGCATAAGACAAATAAAAATATAACTATACAAATACAATCTAAATGTCAGATACTCTACTGCATTATGTTTGAAACTGCCCACAACATCCTTTCTAAACAAAAAGCAATTGTAGAATTTTTCTTTCTTTTCTTTCTTTTTTTGAGACAGGGGCTCACTATGTAGTTCTGGCTGGCCTAAAATGCAGAGATCTACCTGCCTCTGCCTCCAGTGTGCCTTCAGAGAACTGTTTAAGGGCGTGGGCCACCACACCCTGTAGTGTAGGAATTCTACTGTAGGAACTTTCAGTATGTACCCTTACCTCTGTAATTTCAGGAAATTCGTTTTCACTATCAGTTATTTCCTGTTTTTTCCTGGTTTCTTGGACAGCTGTTACAGGGATCTCCTTCTCAAGAGGCACACGAAGGTGCAGTTCCACGGAGTCAGGTACTGCGTGCTCTTGCTCCTGCAATCTCTGGAGACAGAACTTTAGAGTAAGTGGGACAAAGAAATCTGCTACCTGACCTCTGTGAGGTTAGTCAGTCTGGTGCATCAGCCACTTATCTTAAATGTTATGCTGCTTACACTACATTAGTGTGCAGCCAACACTCAAGCACACATAACCTCCCCAACAGTTTCAGCCTGGATGTGCTATTTATTTTATAATCTTTTTTTTTTTTAATATTTTATTTCCTTATTTATTTTTATTTTTTGGAGATGGGTATCAGGCAAAAGCACTTTTTTTCCCCCCCAGGCAAGGCCTCTCTGTGTAGCCCTGGATGTCCTGGACTCACTTTGTAGACCAGGCTGGCCTCGAACTCAAGAGAGCCACCTGCCTCTGCCTCTCAAATGTTGGGATTACAGGCGTGCGCCACCAAGCCTAGCTTATTTTTATCTTTTATGCTTTGCCTGCATGTTTGCACGTATGCCAAGTGGATGCCGGATCCCCTGCAACTGGAGTTACTGAGGATTGTGAGCCCCTGTGTGGGTGCTGGGCCTGGGACCTCAGTCTTCTGCAAGAGCAGCCAGTGCTCTGAGCTGCCGAGCAGTCCTTACTTCAAGCTTAACACTGCTGGTTTACCTGGTTTTGGAGCTGAAGGGCCAATGCTTTCTGTTCTTCAATCTGGCGCCATCTTTCCCGTGCTCGAGAGTCATAAACACTAGTTCTAGGAAAGGAAAAGCAGCAGTCAAATCAGCGTCTCAGCTCCGGCCACATCACTGCCCCACACAGCAGACAGCCAGGGGCAGACAGAGCACCCAGGGACAGAAAGCCCACCCAGACCTCACAGTTACACCTCAAGATACAGTAAAACAACACAGTTATTTATACTACTCTATCATTTTTACTGGAACAATTTACACACACTTCATAGACTTCTGTGGGTATCTGTGAATAACAGTCCTGTTACAAGAGCATGCCTCTTGTATAGCTCATGAAAGTGAAGCTTTACTCTAGACTCCACCCAAATGCAGAACCAAGAACTGAGCAGCCACGTCCATTGTCAAGGCTGCAGCTGTACACCACACCGTGTCCTCAGGCTCACAAGCCAGGGCCGAGGACAACTGAAAGGCTCTGGCCGCGGTGGGCACTACATGCACAAGATGCACACATGTACATGCAGCACAACACTCATACACATGAAATAAAAACAAAATTTGAAAAAGCAAACTATTGTAACTCTAAGAGACTCTTAAAAACCCAGTATCTGCAGAGCACAAATAGGTAATTCTCACTGAGAAAAGACACATACGATAATTACCTAGTTTTTTATTTCTTCCTAAATAAAAATGAAATAATAATAATAAAAAAACATAACTTACAATTCTTTGATCCATAGCTCTGCCTGGAAGAAAGCAGGACTGTACGTGGAGAAAGAATATAAGCAGAAGAGGTTATGGGGGAAATTCAAACATTTCCCTGAACAAAAGCAATCACTTCAACAGTTTGTAAGCCTGCTTTGCAATTATGAAATAAAAGATATCCAACTGATACAAAGTAAGACAAATTAAAAAGCAACATTACTACACATGTACTAAAGTGATGCCCTACAGCTCAGAGAGCCCAGCTCTCCGCCTGCAGGAGAGAACGGCACACCTGAGAGAGGGGAGAGAGAGAAGGAGAAATACTGTGCTCAGATGTTCTTAAAAAAATTTAACCAAATCTTTGAATTCTTGCACTTCTCTGTCTGAGTCAAAACATATCCAACCAAATAATAATAGAACATAGTAAAAAAATCTCCACCCACAAAATATTCCATGTCAAACTGGTTAAGAAGTCAATGAGCCAAGGTGGGGACACAGCAGGCCGCTGCTCCAGAGATGACAGGCCTCCTCCACTCCACAGGCTCTTGGGAACAAACACCATGAGGACCCTGAGCAGGTCACAGGAGGGTCATGGTCCCATCACACACACACGCATGCACGCACGCACGCACACACATACACACACATACACATGCACACTGCTTTATGTCCTGAAGATAGCTAAGAGATCTATCACAGGAACAAATGGAGGAGAGTGGACATTTGTCCCTGAAGATAGCTAAGAGATCTATCACAGGAACAAATGGAGGAGAGTGGACATTTCTCCAGAGGAAACTTGAGGCCCATAGAACAAGTAAACAGAGCTTCAACTTGAAGGCTAGGAGACTTGGCGCCATTTAGTTTTCTCATTCTAGTGAGTCATTTGGCTTCTATGGGCATCAGTTTCAAGAGGTGTAAAACACAGTGTGGCTAGAGCGCTTTTAAACTCCCAGCTACCCACAGGACTCCTCAGACTCACACTTTACAGAGACCCAAACCAAACCATGCTGAGGTTCAGAAGAGCAAATTGTCCTGGAACAACAGGTATTTTAGATGTATCTGTGCAGCTCCAAAGACTACGCTGCTTCTTCTAGTGCTGAAACGCCTTTCAGTATGCTAACACATTAAACAATGAACAACACCGGGTACTTGGGTCACTCAAGTGGGGCATCGGGGCTTTTTTCTTTCTTTCTTTCTTTCTGCTGATCACTCATTTAGGAAAGCTTTATTTACTAAGCACCCATCCCACGTGAGGCTGGGTTCAAACCCACTGTGTAGACGAGGAAGACTTGACCCTCCTGCTTGCACCTGCTAAGTGCTGGAGTCACAGGAGTGCACCACAACTTTACACTATGTTACTCTTCACACAGTTCAGTTCAACAGGTACGGTCTTAATGCTGGAATTTTATTGACAAATGAGGTTCAAGGGAATAGTTTGAATTTATATGACGGCCAAAAGAAGCTATAGGCATAAGTCAGGCCTGCCTCTAAGCACCAGACAAGAAATAGCAAGTCCAAACTATACATTCTCCACACCTAACAGCAAAACTTTTGTAGAATACCCAAAGCTTAGAGTAAATATTGGAGCTGAAAAGTAGGGGATGGGCTGAGACAGACATTCTAGCATCTGTAATGTTCTCATTAAAAAAAAAAAAAAATCGCTACTGTTATCATCCTAGAGTCACACTGCCAAGGCTATATATGATGATGACAAAGCAGTCTGAGTAACTACCACAGAGGAAGAAGTGCCTGATACCTCCAGGAGAAGTCATGTTCTATGGGAAGACTTACACTAGTGTCAGACAAATTGAAGGAAAGAGCACATTAAAGACAGAAGAAACTCTGGGGGCTGGAGCGATGGCTCAGAGGTTAAGAGCATTGCCTGCTCTTCCAAAGGCCCTGAGTTCAATACCCAGCAACCACATGGTGGTTCATAACCACCTAAATGAGATCTGGTGCCCTCTTCTGGCATGTAGGTGTACATGCAGGCAAAACACAGTACACATAATAAATCTTAAAAAAAACATTGTTATAAAAAAGACAGAAGAAACAGTGATACTAAGAGAAAAACATCTATCATACATACAAACTAAGAATAGTCTAGTATATCAAGACATAAAAAAGGGATCTATTTACAAATATGGCTCCAGCCACGTGGTAGTGGCGCACACCTTTAATCTCAGTCAGCACTTGGGGGAAAGCAGAGGCAGGCAGACCTCTGAGTTCTAGGCCAGCCTGGTTTATAGTGAGAGTTCCAGGACATCCTATCTCAGAAAAGAAAAGAAAAGAAAAGAGAAGAGACGAGACGAGACGAGAAGAGAGAAGGAAGGAAGGAAGGAAGGAAAGACTGATTCTCTGACTTCTATCAGTTGGCATTTGGCCACAGGCTTGCTCCAGCCACCTTAGATAAACACTGTCCTCAACCCTAGTCTCTCTTAATTCATTTTCTTCACAGCACTGGTAAATAGCACTTTTTGCTCACTACTTGTTTGTAACCTTATATAAAATGAAGCTCCTTATAACCGGGTGTGGTGGCACACCTTTAATCCCAGCAATAAACAGCAAGTTCCAGGCTAGCCTCAGCTACACGGTGAGAGCCTGTCTCAAAAAGAACAGCAACAAAAACACTAAACAAACAAATAGAAAAGAAAAGGTAAAATGTAGCACTTCGAGAACAAGGAGTCTTAGTTTAGTCACTGTTGCTGTCCAAGTCTCTATACCAATGCCGAACACACATCAGGTTCTCAATCAATACTCACTAAAGGGAACACAGTGCCAGAGAATTTAAGACATGAGAAGGACTTCTTTCACATCACACTAAGGCATTCTGGCTTAACCCTAGTTTAATAAGGTATCCTTGAGGTAATTTAATAACTAAAGACCATTAAACCTCTCTAATGATGAGACGTGAATTTCAGAAAGACACTGTGGCAAGAGCATGGAATGCAGACCATGGAGAACTTGGTGCAAGACATAATAAAGAAGAGTGGAGGCTGGAGAAAAACATGAACAGGAAGTCACTGAAATAACTTGAAAACACATGAAAGAGACTTAAATGGGAGCAGTTTCATGCTATGTGACTTAGTGAAGAAACTGTAACTAAAGAAAAGGAGATTAGCCGGCCCATTCCCTAGGCTTACCTGGAAGCTGGAGTCTGAGATTCTTTCACTTTGAGTAAAATCACAGAGTCTGATCCTAAACAAAGAAATATAAGTGTTATTAGTAAAATGCCACCATTTACCACGTCTGACTTCAGTTTAAGCTTCTACACGTTATTATGTCGTATGCCACAAGCACATTAGGCATGGAGTGAGTAACAGCAGCCTATGGGTAAAGCTAAAGATGGAAAAGTGGAACAGTTCCATTCTTGCCCCAGAAATAAGGAACAACTAGAAACACAAGCTCATCTGCCCATCAGCATCTACCCTCGGGCCACACCTGCTCCTAGGCTTCCTCCTGCTGTTTCTAGGGAACAAAAACATGCCACAATTTCTAAGGCTGGAGTTGATAACAGGTACTAACTTAGGTAAAAAGAAGGGAAAGAAAAGAGGGAAGAGGAAAGACAAAGGAAGAATTTGTAGCAATAACTTTAAAAGCACAGATTTTTATCACTGCGTATCTTAAATGCTCCTCAAGCGCAGGGCTCAGGCCTTCTCAAGCACTGTGCTATGTACAGCCTCCCTTAGACTATCCCTGCAGCACAGGACAGATGCAATGCCGTGCTGAATGTTGTTCCCGTCTACCTTCATCCCAGTAGCCTACTACATGATGTTGGAGACTTTTTAACTTTAGATTTTTGGAAAGTAAAAAGATAGTTATCAGTAAACAATTTCATAAAATGTAATACAAGTTTTCATGTTATCATTAATTAAAGAGTGGTATCATTAAAAACTGATCCCCAAGTACAAACTTTCAGAAAGCGATGAGTATGAGGATGATGGCAGTAAGTCAATGAACTGAGAAAGGAGGGAAGAGCCTGAAGAGACAGGTGGGCTGTGCGCATAGCTAACACCTCACCTAACCCTCGCTTTACATTACAATCTGCATACATACTTAAAAAGGAGGAGAGTTATCCTCATGACAAAAGCTTCACCTCCACCAATGCTCAGGCTGCTGTGCATTAGCTGAAAGTCAGGCAGGAGACTCTGCCTGTCAACCATTCTGACATGAATGAAGCTTCTATCAAAATTAAGAGTTTTATGATAAATACTTGGTTAATGCTTGAAAATTCACAGAACTTCAAAGAACCATTATAAAGAGAAATTCCTGCAGCAGTTGGGCAGGTGAGCTTTGACCCTCTCAGGAAGTTAAAATATTTAACCTGGCTTAGTGCAGCATGTCTGTATTCCCAGCTCTCTGGATGCCAAGGTGGTAGGACTGCCACAGGGTCAAGGCCAGCCTACAATATATCAGGTACCAAGCAGCCAAGAATATATAGTAAGACCCTTCTTCAAAAAATAAATAAGTGAAACATTATACCAAGTCATTTGTGTGTAGGAAGAAAGAATACCCTTTAAAAAGGAGAGGAGGGAGGAAGGGATAGAGGAGAGGGAGAAAGGAGAAAAGAGGAATGAATTTTATTTGTCGGTCTGGTTTCATCGCGGCACAGCACCTGATTCATGTATTGTACAATCGCACATGTATTAAGTTACATGCATTACACTTTGCCTGCAGCAGATCCAATGAACAGTCATTAGCTGGGTGCTAGCACTATTCACCTTCAGATTGTGTAGTTGATGCTGGAACGTTATCTGGCTGGTGAGGAGCAGAGAGGTGATGGGGACGATCAGAGTCTTTGGATCCAAATGCAACATCTGGGGTACGAGGTGACAGGGAATGTGCACTGTGGAACAGCTGCTCTTGCGCAGTTAAAATGCTGGCAGAGCCAGAGGATGACGTGTCAGAGCCAATGATGTGAGACGCACAAGAGTTTCCATTTCTCAACAGCGAGTTTTTCAAAGAGTTCTTATTGGAACTAAGACACCGAGACCTAGTAGGGGAAAGGTATAGTTTCAATATCAAGTAGCAAACAGTGAAGTTAAGTTCATATGAAAGATGCTTCGTGACTCACAGGTGTAAAGGAAAATGTGTGGTGGGCTTGGCTACAGAGAACTGTTTCCCTGTGACCATCTGCAGCAGCTGTCTGTAGATCTCTTTTTCTTCTTCTTGAACTGTCTATAAGGGAGAGAGAAAAAGATCTTAAATACTCCAGTGAGGCAACATGCAGATAGACTCTCTAGCAGTCCTCAAGATAAAGAAACACTGCACAACGATGATACTCTCCATGTACCATGCAGAAGAGGAGCTAAGCAAAATTAAATCTCAGAGAGCTTGTTCTGGAAAATAACGGTAGCTTTAGCAGTGCTGAGAAGCTATTGAATATAAAATCAGAAAGTCAGGAAGCAATTATTTAATCACTCAAATGATAATGAGTCCAGAAATAAAGCATTTAAGACTTCTAACTTAGAATTCCGAATGATCCCTTGGGTCCTGATGGCGATTCTAAAGGCCCTAAGGAGGGAAGCACACAGTCAAGAGCTGTCAGAGGCATCTCGCCAACAGTTCCTTATGCTATGCAGGTGCAAGTATTTTTCAAAGATGGTTTCCATTTTTACCATTACTTATTTTTCTCTAAGTTTCAATTTAGTATTTAGAAAAAAAACCTCATAATCTGTAACATTTTTCTCACTGACTTGAACGTCTACTATGCTTTAGTCATTTCAGAGTCACAAATTGAATAAAATATATTTACAGCTTTTGTAGCATTTACATTAGTTATTATAGAGACTGTCAATCAAAAACTTGTTCATGACATGAAGAAAAGTAAAGGGCAAGGGGGATAAAAACTGATGGAGGGCAAACAGCAAAAAGAGGTCTGATCTGAAATATGGTATTTCATCAGAAACCTAAACTAGGGGAGGAAGTTAATAAAGACTCTAAGGACGCACACATGCAAATATGAATGCCCACGACAGGAATGTGCTTGATGTACTCAAGTGGTTTAGGACCCTGCAAGGAAGAGCGGAACAAAGGAGTCACTAGGAGAAAGGATTCCATAGGGACCTGCGACTGCAAAGCATCTACTCTACACAGAAGTAATACTGGGTTCACTAAGAATCATGTCTCAGTGGCTTTTTTCAGCCACTAATCTTCATAAAATGGAATTCCACTGTGTAGGGTTCGCATTATGACATTTCAGTAAGTGCAGTAACATTTTATGTAATAGAAAATGTTTGTTAAAAGCAGAGTGAACTAAGCAATTAACTATGAAAGTAACAGAGATTAACATTTCCCTTTCTGAATCTGGCACTGTTGCTGTAAATTTTAATCACACTGTCATTATAATGCTGCTCATTTACTAGATGCATTTAAATTGTGAAGTATGACAACTCCAACTATCCTGAAATTTGAACAGCTAAATGATTAAAACAAAGGAAGACTCAAGCAAGCATTTGGTGGACACAGACCCCGAAGGGAAAACAAGGGCTTGCAGTGCGGTCTGCAGGGCATTGGGGCCACAGCTTAATGCCTGGCGCATCATACTGTGTGTGTGGTGCTGATGGCCTTGTCTAGTGTTTGAGACACTGGTTAAGTTCCTCAGAATAAAGAGTTTAAAGTTCCTGTGAGACACAAGAAATGACAACAGCCAGAGGAACAAAGGAGAAACTATATTCCAAGAACAGAAAGAACACTGGGCATCAAGAGGGGACAAGACAGCTCAATACCCGGAGAAATAGAAAGGTGACCTAAAGGACAGTAAGAATTGTGTGCAAATTGAAGAGTTACTACAGCTAAACATCAATAAAGAAAGGGAGAGAAGAAAAACACTATTTTCAGGTGGGCAATGGTGGTGCATGCCTTTAGTCCCAGCACTCATCAGCGTGGGAGTTGTGGAGAGCAGAGGTACACAGATCTCTGAGTTTGAGGGCAGCCTGGTCTACAGATTAAGTCCAGGACACCCAGGGCTACACAGAGAAACCCAGTCTCTGAAAAACAAAAACAAAAAAACCAAAAAAACAGAAAACAAAACAAAACAACAAAAAAAAAACAAAAAAGATCTGGGTATGATAGCGCACACCTGTAAACTCAAGGATCTCTGTGAGGCAGGCAGATCTCTGTGAGCTCGGAGCCAACCTGGTCTACAAAAGTGAGTCGGACAGCCAAGGCTCCACTGTCAAATTACTAAAGCCAGATGACCAAAACCAGCATGCTATTACATAAAACCAGACATGCAGACAACACAAGAGGAGACTGTTCTCAAAAGAATAAATAATAAATACATAAAATGTTTGACATCTCAAACAGCCAGAGAACTGCCTTATGTTTTGGGCTCATATATATATTTCCTCGCAGAGTTTGTACTGGGATGTTTATCAGTTGGCAAAGACCATGTCCCCACAAGAGGCAATTCCTCCTCTAGTGGACGAACATCACCTGTTCTTTCATAAGCTATTTCCAGTGGAAAAACACTCTTACTTAAGTCCTGTTTCACATCCCACACTTGGGATCAAAACAAAAACATATTTACATCAACTACATATAAGCATTTGATCATATAAGCTCCTAGTTACGCTCTCTGGTTCCCTCCATTCCCCAGGCGGCTCTTTGTGAGTTCGAGGCCAGCCTGGTCTACAAAGCGAGCCCAGGCCAACCAAGGCTACACAGAGAAACCCTGTCTCAAAAAAACCCAAAAACTTTTAATTAATAATTAATTAATTAGTTAATTAATTTAACGGCGCTAGATAACACTGCTCTTCATGCGGTCCTTTGGATAAATAGCCACACGGTTACTAAATGCTAATTTCCAATCTTTTAAAAATCCTTGTCTTAAAAGTCCACTCAACAGCAGTTCAAAGACTAATCTCAATTCTTAATTAGGTATTAATACATCAACTTCCTTCTTTACCCTAAGCAAATACTTTTATCTTGTAGATTCCAACATTTTTATGAAGAATTTTTTTTTATAGTTTATAAATTTCCATTTAAAAAATCCTCTAGTTCAGCTAGGCATGGCGGCGCATGCCTTTAATCCCAGTACTTGGGAAGTAAAGGCAAGTGACTGAGTTTGAGGCCAGCCTGGCCTACATAATGAGTTCCATGACAGGAGACCTGTCTTACCCACTCCCCCAAAAAAGACCACACCACTAGAACACTGTAGTTCAAATGGAGAAAAGGTAGTATCTCGGCATTGCCGGTAATATCAGAATTCAATAAATATCAATTTTCTGAACATTTGATAATGATATGTGTTCTAATATTTTGTCACCTCGATTGCAAATAGATTTTTTTAAAATATGCTTTTCAAGACAAGGTTTCTCTGTGTAACTTGGCTGTCCTAGACTTGCTTTGTAGACCAGGCTGGCTTCAAACTCACAGCGATCCGCCTGCCTCTGCCTCCAGAGTGCTGGGACTGAAGGAGAGATAAGATAGATAAGAGGCAAAAAACAAAAAAACAAAAACAAAAACAACTCAAAATAAAAGCTTTACAGGATCCAATACCCTCAGGCACCATGCAGGTAGAATACCTGTACACATGAAAATAAAATTAAAAAAATAACAAATATAAATTGCCACGTTTATAACAGCACTACTCATAATAGCCAAGTTAACGAATCAACCTAGTCGTCCATGGATGGATTAATGGATAAAGGAGATATGCTACACAAAGACAAACACACACAGACACACATGGGACTATTATTCACCTATAAAAAGAGAAGGACATCAGAGTGTTTAAGCCAAACTCAGAAAGACAAATATTGTGGTTTATCTCATATGTGGACTTTAGATATGGGGTAGGGGTAGGGGGGTATGGTGATAAACACCTGTAATACCACCAGTTTGGGCCACTCTGAGCTTCATAGAGGTTAAGAGGGCCAGGGGTACACCCCAAGAACTTGTATTAAAAACAAACAAGCAAACAAACAAACAAAAAACCCAAGAAAAAGGAAAGGGGTTGGGGCCTCAAACTCACAATGATCCGCCTGCCTCTCTGGTGTGCCTGTGCATGGATACTCATGGGTACGTGTGCAAACATACATGTAGAAGTCATAGGTTAACCCTGGGTGTTCCTCAAGAAGCCACCTGTCTTCTTTTTTGAAACAGGGTCTCTCACTGGCATGGAAGTCACCAAGTCACCCTGGCAGCTGCCTGTCTCTGCCTGCTGAGGACTGGGATTATAAGCATGCACCACCATGTATGGCTTTTTATATGAGTGCTGGGAACTGAACTTACATTCTGATATTTAATAGAAAGCACTTTATTGAACAAGCCATCTCTCCAGTCCCTCACTGGCTTTTTAAAAAAGTAATTTATTTTTATTTTATGTTTTCTTTTTATAATTGAAGAAACCTATTCCTAGTAAAAAGAGCAGGTGTTCTACCAAATCAAATCTATTAAAACAAAAACTGGGATTTTTTTCTTTTTTTTTCTTTTTGTTTTTTTGAGACAAGGTTTCTCTGTGTAGCCTTGGCTGTCTTGGACTCACTTTGTAGACCAGGCTGGCCTCAAACTCACAGCGATCTGCCTGCCTCTGCCTTCCAAGTGCTGGGATTAAAGGCGTGTGCCACCACACCTGGCATTTTTGGTCTTTTAAATTTGTTTTTGTAAAGTTCTTGGTTTTACCAAAGAAAACAACAGCTCAGAAAACAACAGGAACAGAAGACAGTAGAAAAAATAACGTTCTTCCAACATTTTTGAACTTAGAACAAATATTTTGTTTGCTTGGTTGGTTGGTTTGGTTTAAGACAGGGCTTCCTGGAGCTCACTCTGTAGACCAGGCTGGCCTCGAACTCACAGCAATCTGCCTGCCTCTGCCTTCCCAGTGCTGGGACTAAAGGCATGAGCCATTGTTCCCAGCTGAACAAAATTTTAATACTGCGCCCAGATGAACAACAATTTTAAAAGCATAAAGAGGTAAGTACAATGGTTTATAAGCAAGTAGATGAGAGCAAACAAATGGCTGACTGGCTAAAGAGCCCTTGCTGCTCTTAGAGTCTCTGGCTGCAGCTTTTTCTTACCTCTTCTGCTGTGCTGAAATGTCGTCTCTGAATTTTCTTAGGGCTTAAAAGACTTCGACGGCAGGAGCCACTCCAGGATGGACTTGGGACAGACTTAATGGGGAATGACTTTTCATACGCAGACACATGGCAGTGATGGTTTGACTTTCCCGCAAAGGTGTTTGATAATCCACTAAAAAAGAAGTTTGCAAGAAAAGTTAAGATAAACCTAGTGATTGTTTTTACTTTTAATAAATAATAAAAACATTGATAGAGATGGCCCAGTGGTTAGGAGTGCTGGCTGTTCTTACAGGGGACTTGGGTTCAATTCCCAGCACCCACATGGCAGTTCACAACTGTCTATAACTCCAGTTCTGGGGGATTCGACACCCTCACAAAGATGTATGCAAGCAAAACACCAATGCACCTTAAAACAAAACAGCTAGAATGACAGAAGTACTTTTGTGGGAAATATGGGATTTGACACATAAAGTTATAACATCAGGTTCTGCCTCTTAAAAGGTCTTAGATTGCTAAATCATATATTTATCAAATAACTAAAACTGTTTTTCTTGGATCCACAATCTAGAATTTCTCTCAAAAACCAAATATCAACATGACATGAGAGAACAAATCAGATTAGTCTTTTTGGAAAACATGGAGTGGAGGCATGCTAACTGTATACGTAATGTTTCTTTTTTCTTTTTTTACATATTGTTTCTATTACTAGTTCACATTTCTATTCCACAGTCCTGTCCCTAAAGCTTTTTGGAATTACCTTAAACATGTAAAGATGTATAAAGATGAAGTCTCATAACAAAACCTTTGCAGTAAATTCCAAAACTCTCTACAGGAACTACAGAGGGCTCTCCCCTTTCAGGAAGAACAGCTAGGTTTTTTTTTTTTTTTAACCAGGCTGCACAGCATGCTCTGTGATCTACCAGGCTGCACAGCGTGCTCTGTGATCTACCAGGCTGCACAGCATGCTTTGTGATCTACTAGGCTGCACAGCATGCTCTGTGATCTACCAGGCTGCACAGCATG
>OU015748.1:121163232-121175438 GCA_907169655.1 Acomys percivali
ATCTACCAGGCTGCACAGCATGCTCTGTGATCTACCAGGTTGCACAGCGTGCTCTGTGATCTACCAGGCTGCACAGTTCACTGTGGATTCTTAATGTGTCCTTTCTAGTGGGAAAACTGACAAGAAAAATACCTTTGTGACCTCAAAACCATAACCATCTAAAGTTTAGCAACTTTAAGATTTTCCCTCCTCAGATGACGCTTTCCATTGGCCATTAGCCAGCAAGCCTGAGTGAGGTACTTACTCAAACCAAACTGAATTTTTCTTTTCTTCCATTAACTCCAAAGGACTCAAAATAGTTTCATACCTGACTAGACTCAATAAACTGAGCTAAATGTATGGTCTCAATCTAAATGAGCTGACCAGATCTAAAGAAAGCCAAAAACCAAATATACTCTCTTATTTAAAAATCTATGGACTTTTCTGTATAATATAGTACAGGAAGAAACAAAGACTCTGAATTTCAGCTTGGGTTTCTGTTCTTAGGCTGGGAGGATGTGTCTAGCAAGATAGCAGTGGTAGTGCAAGTGCCTGGGAAAGATAAAATGGTTGTCTACAATGTCTTTTTGTACCTTAGATAAGGATTATCAATTGATATCAATAATTAAGGGAGTATCTTAAGTAAAGTTGGTCACTTATATAATGACAAAGTAACAACATTTGGGTTATATTCAAATCACAGAGGCAAAGCTCCAGTCAGGAACAGACACTCTCCAGGCCAAGTGAATCTACCATCATTTCTTTATGACCCCTACTTTCCACAAGTTACAAGATACTAGGCTCTAGTGACTAGTGCAGATGTGGGGCAGATGGCTTTAAGCTAGCTCATGTGAAAGGCTGTAAAATGGCTGAGTTTGGGGCTGGAGAGATAGTTGAGCCATTAAGAGCACTGGCTGCTCTTCCAGCATGCCCTGAGTTCAATTCCCAGCACCCACATGGCAGCTCAAAACTGTCTGTAACTCCAGTTCCAAAGGATCTGACACCTGCACACAGATACATACATGCAAAACACCAATGTACATGAAATAAAAATACATAAATTGAATAAAAAAGTAAAAAAAAAAAAAAAGTGCTGCATTCTTTCATTCTTTGCCACTGCCGCTTTAGAGACTGACTTCCATCTGAACACGATTCCAGAATCCTTCAACACTCAGACCCACCAGGATTTCCTTCAAAGCATCTCTACCAATGATTTAGAAGATTTGGCTACCACCGAAATTCAGTACAAAGGAAATAGGTTTGTACACTGCTATAGTTTAAAGCCCTAAAATGATATTACTTATTGAAAATTCTAATGCAACGTCTACCTTACAGCCACTTTTTCCTTCATATTTGAAAAAAGGTTTGAGACCAAAAACTAACCTTGAGGTCTTTCGGCTTTCGAGGTAAAGACTTCGGCTATTTCTTGGTTTTTGTAACGTTGAGACTGACGCTGGAGTGGAATTTCTCCACTGTCCATTTGCATTTTGGCCAAAGGATCTTATGTCACCTGAGCCAAGGAAACTGTCTGAGGAAGGGTTATCTAAAAGAAAATAAAAGTTTGAATAAGTTGAACAAATAACTAGATCTAAGTCTTTCTTTCTTTCTTTCTTTCTTTTTTAATGATTGCAACCATGTTCCATCATTGCATTCCAATGTAAACCATGTCTCTCATGGAAAAGATCCCAGTTTCCACTGCCAATAAATCTGCAGTAAGGGAATGTCTACAAACTATAATCGATTCAGCCATACTAACCTGAAAATTGATGAAGGAGCTGAATCCTGCCACAGCCATGTGCCTTATCTGCATCAATGTGACTCCGTGGTGTCCACCAAAAGTCAACATTTTACCCCAACTATATCTTGCAAGCACTCCCAGGCCTGGGCCTGAAAGAAGGTAGGCCAGACCAGTAAGAAGCAAGTGGAGGGCCAAGGAGATTGTAATTCAAATGAACAACAGTTAGTGCTTAATAAGCAGCTGGTGTCACTTCCTTCTCTGTAGCTGTCATGTTCCAGACTCAGAGACTCCCTCCGGACAGACCACCTAACCTGCGCTCACATTGTCTGCTCATGGCAGGAGAGACCCACTCTACACCTCGGGTTCTAGCTTCATCTGCAGGAAAGGCCACAGTCATCAGATAGATCAGCAATACTCCAGTGCTTGCTACTGAGGAGTATTTGCTTATTGTTTTAATCTCATGAACTCTAGATTATAAACTGGAATGGCAAAACCCTCTGGAAGTCTCAGCTAGGAGTAGCAGAATAATGTCCATTCCCTCCTCTCTCTAGCAGGAAGATCAGGTGAATTAAAGCAGATCCCGCAGAATAACTTCAGACATTAGGCTATGCAGTTCTACAGAGCGTCAGTGGAAAAGTAAGAATGGGATTCTCTATTCCCAGAACTTCCATCTTATACTAACAATATTCTGAAGCGCACCTTTCAGAGAACATTAACATAGAACTTTGCACAATAGTGTGTACTTATATTATTTAAAGTATTTAGAGTGGGTATGGTGATATCCAAGATCCCAGGACTTGAGAAGCTGAGGCAGGACAAGTTTAAGGCCAGCTTTGGCTACAGTGAGACTGTCTCAAAACACACACACGCACGCACACACACACACACGCACGCACGCACGCACGCACGCACGCACGCACATATGCATGCATGCACACACACATAAAAGTATCTGTCTGTCTTTTAGTACTCTATCCAAATAAAACACCCTTCAAAAAGAAGGCTCCTTAAGTAAACCATGGAACAGAATTTGGGGTAAACATAGGGGGAGAAGAAGCAATCCACAGTGGTGTTAGTATCAAATGATTCACCAGTCAGTTCATAACTTAGGCTAATAATTAAAACAAATTCATTTTCAAAATGAATTCGAGCTTTCTTCCCTTGTAGTAAATATGTGGGTTTAGCATGTTTGACTGTTGTTACTCTCTAAGGACAGACACATGAGGCTTCTGAACAGGAGTCGCGGTGAGAAGCCCAGAAAACAGCAGCTGCTAAGGCAAAGCAGCAACAGTAGAAATAACTGGCTTTCACGATCTAACTAAAAATGTATATTGGAGGAGGGAATCTGTTAAAAATACAAATTATCTTGATAGGATGAAACCTGAGATCAAGGATAAGCCAGGGCAGCCTTGCTAGAACACTGGACGCGGCTTGAGCTTTAAGGAGCCCGGGGAAGCATGGAGCAGCCAATGACGTCACTGAGAACTCCTCTGGCTGCTGGTGGGGATAACGGACTAATAAGAGGCTGCAAATCTATTTTTATTAGCCAATTTTAACCTGATATTTTGTCATCACTAAGAAACTAGAGTTACAAAGCCAGAAACAAGGTAATTTATCATGTGCTCATACATGCATACAAAACAAGATGCACTGAAAATGTAACTGTGGTTCTGTTCTAATGAGGAAGCGACTAAGTGCTTTTTATGCAGAAGCAGGCAGTACTTTAATGAAAGTAACAAACTGTATTAAAAACAAGAGTGTGGGCCTGCTAGTCAGAGGCTTTTTGTTCACCTCCCCTCAAGCTCCCACCTATGGGATCTATAATAAACTTCCCTCTAAAACTAAAAAAAAACCAAAAAACAAAAACAAAACAAACAAACAAAAAACCACTCAGGAAGAACGTGTCATCTAATTGTTCACTGTGAAAGCAAGCTTTTAGTCCTGTTAACATTGGGATTACTCAATTATTGTAGTTAAGGGATAATAAGTAAACCTAGCCTAAGTCATGTTAGTTTAATAACCAAATTTAACATATTTTCCAAAGATATTGATAAGCCTAAAGCACTATAAAATTCTTTTCATCTCAACCTACTTTTTTTTTTTAACTACTCTTCAGGACTAAAAATGCTTTAAATTTCTTCCACTGTGCTCTTTATAAAGCTGGCTATTAAAGTGTGTTGCATTTCTGTTTTCTAAATAATTCAGAAAAGCTACTTCCTCTCAATAGTTTAATCCTGAGCAGAGAGACAGAGTTGAAAGGCTTTATTCGGAGAGCTAGGTCCAGCAGAGCAGTAAATCACTAGTTCCAGACTCTACAATCTGTTAGTCTTGGTGGAAGACTGAGGATGACCAGACAGCAGCTGAGCCCCAGCAGGGCGGTGAGGAGAAGGCTTGACAGGCACCCGGGAGCCATACCTGGCCCAGCAGGACAGGCTCAAGCGCAAAGCAGATAGAGACCAAGTTGTGCAGTGTTTGTAATGATTTGGAGTGGCTATGACAAAGGAAAAAGATTTGAAAGTACATCGTAAAAAGTAGCTTTGTTTTTGTTTGGTGCTGGGCAATCAAGCCCTGGGGCCTGTGTATCCACATTAGATGTAAAAATCCTTTGGTAAGGTCTTTGGCATGCCATAAGCTTGTTTAATCAGTAAGTAGATGAAACCTTGATAGATCAGCAGTTCTCAACCTGTAGGTCAGGACCTCTTGGGGGCATAGGGACCCCCTCACAGGTTGGCATATCAGATATTTACAACTCATAACAGTAGCAAAAATACAGTTATGAATTAGCAACAAAAATAATATTATGTTTGGGGGTCTGCACAACATGAGGAAGCACATTAAAGGGTCACAGCATTAGGAAGGCTGAGAACCACTGTGAAAGATGAACAGATTTGAGTGCTGTTGTAAGCTGTAACAGTACAGGAGTGAGTCTAACAGAGCTCAGCAGCCCCCTGCAACGTGGCTGTTTCCTCTCATCTGTACAGAACTATTACAAGTATTTTTATTTTCTTAAAAACATCAGAAGTTCAAGTGGGAGATAAACTTCAAAGAATTTTAGCATGAGGACCAACTTGTAGTACGATGATAAATACAGGAAAAGTGTAATTCTCAATGATCTGTGGCCAATTAGGAAGCCAGGAACCTGGTCAAATATTACTACAGTCAACAACATGACAGTCTGGGTGATCTCAGATAGATCTTTGTCAGTACTAAGGTTCAACTACAATTAAAGAGAAAAGCTCTGTGAATGCTTTCTCAGTGGCATCACTAATAATGACTAACACCGGCACGGGTGAGTGGACCTAAGCACTAGGAAAGTAAAGATAACAATGAAGGCCACTATCCCAAACCATAAAGGTCCAACGGTACTGCAGAATTACAAACTTGAAATTTAGCAAAATTACCTGTTATTTTATTCTACATATCACTTGTCAATATACTCTGGAGCAGCACAGTAATCTATAAATAATTACTGGTGCACGCAGCAAAATGGGTATGTCCTTGCATTTACAGGCTCCCGTCAAGACAGAAACCTCTCCACGTTAGTTCACGTAGATTTTAATGTCAAATCTAAAAGATGCTTTTTAGAGGATTTTAGAGTCTGAAACTACACATAAGTGACTATAGCTGTGCATAACAATGCCAAAGATTAAAATTCAATAGAAAACAATAAATATGGGGAGGAATTTGTGTACTGACAGAAAACAAACAAAATGAAACAAAAAATACAAACTTTGAGTTATAAAGATTTTATGTGTCAAATCACATAATGTGTATCATGAATATATAGAGAGATAAATATCAGAAGAGGCCAAAGAGAATGGAGTTAAGTAATATTTGGTTTTTAGTCAAGGGGGTTTAAGTTTAATTTTCTACACAACTGTTAATTATGAAGCAATTATCTGAAACCCAGTGGAATGGTTCTCTCCAATGATAAACTGGCATATGAAATAACAAACAATCACAGCATGATTCAAATGGAAGCATTAATGACCTGATTTCCCTAACTACTTAATCCTTTGTCTTTTCTGTAGGAATTATAATAAACTACCACACCAAATCTCTTTGTTCACCAAAAGGCTGTTTCAATATTGAAAAAACAAATACTTTCTCAATTGCTTTTCACCACTGAAATTACTGACACTTAATATGTGGAGGCCACTGTCCAACCTGAGGGGACATGTAGTGTCCAGGGAATAGCACCACCCACCTAAATAATGCACACTTAAATATAAGTCTAAAAGAACATCATACTAACGTCTTTTTAGGGGAGGAGATCTCATCTTGCTGACAAAGAATCCTGAGGAAGCCAAATAATAGTAATTATTATGTGCATATTTATTTCAGATTTATCATAATCTTATCCTTACCAAAAAAACCAAAACAACAACAACAAAAAACCCAAAACCATGTAGGCAGGCTCCACGGGATTCCTACTATTCCCATATTTGTGGTAAAATAAGATTTTAAGTAATGCAGAGTAAAAAAGACCTGGGAAAACTACGGTATTTTCCTGAGTCACAGTACTAAGAGACTAATGGACAAAATTCTTAGTTTTCTAAGTCAGAGGCAGAAGCTGTCAGAAGTCTAAACCTTAGGAAGGGTCAGACGCTGCGGCCAGCTGGCCAGGGTAGGAGTCACTTAGAGAATGCTCACTTCTACCATGGGTCACAGGCTGAATAACAAACAAAGCTCTTGAATATACAAGCATATGGCTGTGGCAGGTGCTAGACAGGAACATGCAGTTAACCTTCCTGCCCTAAAGGAGGAACAAACCTGGGCAGCAATAGATATTCAGGCTTAACTGTTTCAAGAACAGAAATAGGTTAGCTATGTGGTTTAAATCAATACAAAACAAATACCCTTT
Organism: Acomys percivali; assembly: GCA_907169655.1. Taxonomy (NCBI): domain Eukaryota; kingdom Metazoa; phylum Chordata; class Mammalia; order Rodentia; family Muridae; genus Acomys; species Acomys percivali. The sequence continues at coordinate 121,169,814 of OU015748.1, forward strand.
GTATTACATGCACACAGCAAAACCAAAACAAAACAAAGCTACATCATTTTCTATAATGGAATAGTAGACAAGGAGGAGAACAGATTCCAAAAAGACTTTCCCACTTAGAAGTCAGTATTTGATTGACATTAAATCCAAACTACTATAGCAACCAAATACACAGGCATCAATACCCTACTCAAATGCTGTGTTAGTGGGAAGTGCCATGTTGCTTTTGACAATGCTTTCACCTTTTTTTTTTTTTTTTTTGACAGTGCTGGGGAGGAACCCAGGGCTTCGAGAGACATGTCCCAATACCCGATAATGTTTTCACTTCTAGAGATGGTAAACACGCTATGAAGGAATGTGAAAGGCATGCAGCATCTTGAATACAGGTAATGAACCATACCTGGATGATAATCTGGATTATAAGCTGCACTTCTTGTAGAACATGTGAAAGGTCTGTCCAAAGTCCCCTGCCTGAAAGGCAAGATCTGAAAACAGAAGATTGTTCTCTTAAATCATACTTTTGACAATTAAAGAGAATAGAAGTAAGTTTACATTAAGAAAAATATCACTAGCCGGGCTTGGTGCACATGCCTTTAGTGACAGCGCTTGGACAAGAGGCAGAGGCAGGCATGTTGTTTTAAGTGAAACTCCCAAATGTTCTACTTTACCAATAATGACTCAGGAGCCAGATGCTGAGGTGAAAACCTACTAGCTCAGAGAGGCAGAGAAAGCACCCAGCTGACCTGCCTACTCAGCTCACATCCCAATGCAAAGGCCCAAACGGTTCAGCTGACAGCCCAGGAGGAAAAGGCAAAGGTCTGCTAGCTCAAGGCTCAACAAGCCCACAAAGCCAAAGGCCAAGGAGCTGAGGAGCTCCAGAGCTAACGGGCAAAGAGGCCCTTTTACTATTATACGATGCCTTAAACACCTTTCACCTCAAAGTCCCTCCTAGTCTTTAATCCCTGTCAACTGGTTTCTTGTCCTGTCTCTTAACCTAGGGTTAACTTTACTAAATACTCTGTACAGAAAGCTCTTGGATTAAAGGTCTGTGTTAGAGCTCAACCGCACTAAGCAAAAGACAGGTTTTTACAGCTTACAATGTCAGGGATCACAAAGGGATCAACTATCCAGCAACACAGGCAGATCTCTGTGAGTTCGAGGCCAGCCTAGTCTATAAAGTGAGTCCAGGACAGCTAAGGCAACACAGAGAAACCCCGTCTCAAAAAGAAAAAGGAAAAAAAAAAAAAAAAGAAAAAAAAAAGAAATGAAAAACATCTGATAAATTTTGCAACTCAATGTAATATGCATATATCTTCTTGTAAACAAGCTGCACACTAAAAAGATAAAGACAATTTAATGAAATTATTCAGACTTAAAGGGAAAGATGGAAGATAATTATCTGCTCTGCAACTTAAGGAATGCTCACTGGATGGTATACTTGCATTTACTATAGTCTATCAGAAAATAAGTTCTACACATTAGAAGCTGAGAAAATCAACTTGGTTTTGCTTCCTTTGAAGACTCTGGAGAGTCACTCTCATCAGGGGTGCTGCTGCTGCAGGGTTAGCGCAAGTGTAAGCAACGGGGCAGTGGGAGACCAGGGCCCACCCTGCTGCACCTATGCAGACTCAAAGAGCAACAAGTTAGCTCTTTCACATTACTAGGCTTTCCTACGGGGCAAGACTACTTTGTTTTAATGTTTAAAGTGACATTTACTTATTGCCTATCCCCTGGCATAAGCAAGGAGGTCAGAGGACAACCAGAAGGAGTCAGTGCTTTCCTCCCACTATGTGGGTCTCGGGTCATCAGGCTTGGCAGAAGTTCCTTTATGTGCTGAGCCATCTCTCTGCCCAAGACGGCTTTTTCAGCAGCATTCCTGTTACTCTAGTAGCATGTAAGTCAGTTAGGGGTGATTTTAAAAGTTTCAGGGGCGGATGCTCAGGACCTGTGTCTCTGCCAGGCTTACAGGCAATGCACATGCTGCACTCTGGGCCAGAACTTGAAACTCTGAGTTAGGTCCCAAAGCTCTGGGTGGCTGTGCATTCATCTCTCTCCCCCAAGCTTAGCAATTTTAAGGCCTAGTGTAAAAGAACAAAGATCTATGTGTCAACAGTTTAGTAATCAGAGGAACAACGAAGAGCTTTCTAAAAAGATTACTCTTGCCAGGGAGTGGCGAGCACATACATTTAATGCCAAGAGGCAAGCACATCTCTCAGTTCGAGGCTAGGCCTAATCTAAAGAGCGAGCTCTAGGACAGTCAGGACCACAGAGAGAAACCCTGTTTCAAAAACAAAATTATTCTTAATTCACATATCATGTTTTATCTTTCTTAAATCAAGCAGAAATCCAACACTAAAATTAAAATTATTATTATTATTTTGGCTTGTTGGGGTTTTTTTTTTTTTTTTTTTGAGACAGAGTTTTTTTGTGTAGCCTTGGCTGCCTGGACTCACTTTGTACATCAGGCTGGCCTCGAATTCACAGAGATCTGCCTGCCTCTGCCTCCAGAGGGCTGGGAATACAGGTGTGAACCACTGTGCCTTGCCAACACTAAAATTACTGATTGTAAAAAGTTCACCTGCTTCGAGTTGTTAGTGTGGCAATGAAACTTTATCAGATGAATATTTATAATGAGCAAAATAATTAATTAAAGGAAAAGAATTATTCCAACCTGCTGGTCAGAAAGTGAAAGCTGGTCCTCTGGAAAACCAGACTGTGGCATGATGTGGGTTTTGAAGGTGGAGCTGTGGTTCACTAAGGTCACTTCTCCAGCGTCCATCTTCACCCCGTCAGCAGTGTCATCTAGGAAAGAGTGCAAATTAGATCAAGTCACACAGTCCTCAATGACATTTTCCTGTGAGAATATCTTTTCACCTAAAAAAAGTGTTCTCAAAGAAGAATTATACAGACAAACAAACTCCTTTTTCATAGCATATGAAGACACTGGTCCATTTAGAACTGATTGAGATCATCTAACAAACAGGCCAAAACCTACACAAGAATTAAAAAAAGAAAAAGGGGGGGGAGCCTGATTTATAGTTTTTAAAATAATGAAATGTCTCCCAAAGAAAACTTTCAATGTCATTAAGTATTTTATGTATATATTTGGTGTTGGATAAAAAGGCATGCTCTAGAAGAGGCAGAATTCTGATGCGCTGACCCCTGAGTTGGGGATCAGCATGGGCAACATGACAAGCCCTATCACGTAAAGAAGGGGAGGAGGGCGTGTACGTCACTTGCAGAAACACCATTCACACTGGGTTATTTCCTGTTCTAACTCAAAAAGGTGCTTTAAAGCTTAACCAGGAGCTGAGGAATGGCTCAGCGGGTAGGAGTGCTCGCTGTACAAGTATGAGGCCCTCAATCTGAATCTCCAGCACCCATGTAACAAGCTGGACACGGCTGTGCTTGCCTGTAACCCCAGCCTTGTGGGGCAGAAACAGACAGATCCTGAGAGCTTGCTGCTCAGCCAGCTAACCTAGCAAAAACAGTAAGCCTCCAATTCAGTGATGAAGGAATAAGGCAGACAGGATATTCAGAATCCTCTTCAGGCCTGTACATATATTCTCACGGGCAAGCATGCCTGCACACAGACATGCATGCAACCTCCCCAAATACCAGCCATTGTTAAAAAGAAAAAACTTAAATCCACCTGGCTCTTTTTTCTGTAAAAGTAGAATTTATCTGCATCTCTCTTAGTGACATCTCAGTGACTGCAGTACCATGGCAGACTCTTAATTTAGAAACATTTTTACCATAAAAGAGCCAAGACAGGGACAAATGAGAGTTAAGACAGCTCATGTTACTTACACTGATGACAGCCGAGAAAACAAAACAAAGAGGGAGGAAAGGAGAGAAGACTAAGGAAGGGAGAGCGCGGTGGTGGCAGCGACAAACCTAAGCAAAGAAAAGGCTGCGTGAACTGATGTGCACAGCCGTCGTGGCCCAGCCACTCCGAGGTATCCCTAAGTTGGCTGCTATTCCAGTCTCTGCCCTGAGCAGATACGAAACAGTGGGAAATGTCCCAATTGCAAAGCTTCCTTATCACTAGCCACGTGAAATAAAATATTTACCTTACTGAAATGTTTTACCCTACAGGAGGCAGTGTGACCCAGCACTAGAGAACAGGACTTGCACACTGCTGGACAGACCATACACTCCAAGCACACCTTAACCCTGTGCCCCACTCTCCTTGCTGGGACAACCACGTGTATTCTGTACATACTACTAGGTGTCCTTTACGATGGCTGAGACAATGACATGAATAAATACATATTAAGTACATAGTAAGCGTAACAAATACTGCTAGGGTGTATTGTTTTTTCCCATAAAATGAATACAAATATGATCTTAAATGATTTTGTAAATAATTTATTAACCAAAGAAAACTAAGGCTGAGAATACAGCAGTGTTTAATTAGGACTAGGCTTCTGTAATGTTATCACTATGCACAAAGACACACGCAGAGCGAGCAGTGGGACAGCAGCGCCTCTGTCTCTCCAGCTAACTAGTCACTAAGGGGCAGGACAGAGAGGCAGCCTTAGTCAGCCAGTCTTACCCATGCCAGGTCTTCTCACATCACTGACTTTAGCAAAGATACAAAATCCTGTAAAAGAAGACACAAAATATAAATACTACACAGTGAAGCATCTGGTCCAAATATTATACAACAGGAACTTGTACAGAAGTGACATCTACGTCCTTCATGGAGAAAAATGGTCAAGGCTATTGATTTGCTGGGAAAAAAATAAAAAAATTTAAAAAAATTGGTCTGAGATACTTCCAAACACTGCTGCACACTACACTGCGCTGAGCAGCACCTACAGCTAAGCCAGAGAATCATAGGCCATCAACGCAAGAGTCAGGGGGGCTGAGTGAGCCACCCCTCAGGAGACTGCGATGAGATCACAGCCAAGAGTCTTCCCAACACCACTCTATTACAATGCACTACATCATTCTTCTAAGCAAGTTACAGATTTTGTGATCCTAAGATTTCTCTCCCATAAATCTTATTCAGTGGACAAACAAAATGACACAAATGTTGTAAATGTTACTTTTATTTCCTCAGAAGAGGGGATGAGCTGAGAGCCGTCCTGAGCTCACTAATACATGGCTTGGGCTGAGCCCAGAGTACTTCTATCTAAATATCCCCAGGCCAGGGCCTGGAAGCTTCCAGCCTCCATACAATCTAATCTTCTGCAAGCCCAGACCTTGAAGGCTTCAGCTTCCAGCCTCCATCTGCTAACTGAGGCCTAGAATGTTTTCAGCCCAGAGACTGACTTCTGAATAAGCTCACCCTTTCCAATTCTAACTTTGGCTGGCTGGTTAAACTCCGCTGTTCTGGCTCAAAACTCCTCTCCAAGCTGACTGGTTCAAACTGGCTTCTCTCAGCTCCTCAGTGAGGTGCTCTGTTGGGGGATGGTTCTATGCACTGTGTGTTCAAATGCTGAGTTCTGCACCTAGAGACCTGGCTGCAGTCGTGAGCATGGTCACTGTGACTGAGGTCTGTACCCTAAAGACCTGGCTGCAGTCGTGAACGCGGTCACCGTGACTGAGTTCTGAACCTAGAGACCTGGCTGCAGTCGTGAAAGCGGTCACCGTGACTGAGTTCTGCACCTAGAGACCTGGCTGCAGTCG